>CM056741.1:147806421-149017897 GCA_029851415.1 Eretmocerus hayati
TTACATATATTGACTGATGAAAGGGTGTGAGAATTATGGATGAGAATCCGTAGGAAGCATTTTAGTTATAATTGCAAGGTATACTGGTTACCTGATCATATGATTGCGTTGACTAGATTTCTCCGCAGGATACAGTGTCGGATTTCTACGGCTGGGGCCCCTTGGCCACGCTATGGCGGGGAGCCTCTTGGGAGGCAGTGGACTTTTTTGTGAAAGCCAAACTATGCCTCTTGTGAAGATCAAATAATGAAGAGTATTTATTTTAAGATCCATCGAACAATCGTCACTCACGCTAAATATGTAGAGAATGGCGCTAAAAAATTCTGTCGTTCTTGAAAAGAGGCTTGCAACAAAATCCTTATGATACCCGTATGGAGTCGATGCTCGGGTCAGAAGTTCCACCGAAAGAAATAATTAGTTGTAAATCAAGGGAGGCAATTGAGAGTGCTTCCCATCTTAAAAAAAAAAAAGAGGCACTTATCTTGCGGTCAAATGGGTTTCTATTAATTAATTAACTGACCGAACCACTTCAGGTGGGTAACGATGCAGATCCATGTGCGGGGACTATTATGCAAACCAAATAAAGTTTGATTGAGATTGGTGCAAAATTCAACGAGAATTAAAATAATTAAGAGCCCAGCCGTCAAGCCGTTTCTTGAAAAAGTGAGATTTATGGATTTTATAGGAATTTCCATACTAATATATCCACGCGCGATTAAAATGCAGTTGTCGTCCGACTTCCTTGAAATTCAATTTTAATTACATTGAAATACGTTGTAATCCATCAAAAGGATAGTTTTTAGAAACGATTTTATAGTACAGGCGAATATCCATGGTCTGACGATGCCGAGAGACAAGCAATGATGTCGCACGGTAGGCCTAAACTGACTTTAGCCTAAAGGTCCTTGCTACTCAGATTTCTCCTTTTGCCTCCAAGTACGTGATAAATGGTAGTTATCTCCCGCAAGAATGAGAACATCCGACGGAGCTACAATCGAAAGAAGTGGAATTGAAATATTTTGAATCTTGATTTTAACATTATTTCCAGGATAATCACGGATGAGCTTTGAAATCGACCTTCGATACATATTTGCGTGAATGACTATTATCCAGAGAGTATAGATCAACAATAATGCTCGAAAATTCATGAGAAAGAACACACTCCAGAGTGAAACAATTTTATGATCAATAAATTACAATTCAAATGTGCATACTGCTGTACACACACAAAGCTCTGACAAGTTTCTCTATATATTGCAATACGCACACTTGCAAAATTTTCCATGTTGAACTGAAGTCAAAACGTGCCAATTCCATGGATTGCTCACTATAGAATCCGAGGTCCATCCTCTTCATCTCACAAAACTGTTCAATGTGAAATAATACCACGTGAACTTTCGGGGAAACTGGAATCTCCAACTCTGAATAACTCTTTGAGAAGGTTCCTACACACGACCTATCAGATGTTACTCTGGCAAAGGAACAGATTCTGCATTTTAATCGAGCATGGATAAATTACTATAGAAATTCCAATAAAAAACCATAAATTTCACTTCTTTAAGAAACGGCTCGACGAAAGATTTTCATTCTTGCGGGCAAAACTTCCATTTGTCATGTAGTCGAAGTGAGAAAAATCAATCCTGAGGGGCAGGCATCCCTGGGTTGGAGTCAATTCAGGCCAACCGTGGACAGGATAGTTGATAGTTTATCGGGTTTATATCATAATTGTTGATTCCGGCGAATGACTAGTGGTTGATTCCTGAGATGAAAATCCAAGGGGAACAAAAGGAAATGGAACAAAAATTACAGGGAGTCGTACATGGAAATCAGTGAGCAATTACATCTCTATATATCAGAATCATTGGTAAAGACAAAGTCAATCAATCCCATTTAAAAAATGATTCTATCACGACGGCACAAATCTATAGGTGCAGTAGACTCTCAAGTGTGCACTACCGAGCGAATCGGTTCCATTTATCCACTAAACAGATCGACTCGATGACTTTAATTGATATCTCACGGTCTAAATGAGACACCCATCAGCAACTCGTGTAATTTTGATCCATCATCAGGCGGGGTACATACTTGGCGTCTTAATAATAGAGCCCGTGAAACGATTTCAGCATTTAACTCGGTGCGATATCGATCTGCTACTCTCGAATAATCGGGCGCGACTCGTTTCCCATACAAAAAGCCAAGCGATTACATTTTATTGACGTGTCGTGCCTCATGGTCGATGATCGAGTACACGCTGAACGCAAGCCTCGTGCATATACTTAACTTATCTTGTACTATACAATTTACTCGCGTGACCGATCACGCCCGACATCCCGTAACGATGCAGTCGCGGGTCGTATGCACACATAATACTCAATGTACACAGTTATGTACCTAGATCCCGAGATTGTACAGAAAACAACCATAATCAATCTCGTCGTCACTCAGTCTTTATGTATCACGCGATAACGTACCAAGTCTGCATCGCAACTAGATGGCCATATACTCCGTCATCGAAACGGGCATGACATCTTGATCACAGTCAGAGACTCCTGCTACATAATGTCACCGTGTGCTCAATTACGATTATAATAATATGGGAGGGGCAAGATACTCAAACATGTATAATAGACCAAGCCAATCACACATATGGAGTGTCGTCGCGGAGCGATGGTGCAACAAAATCGCGCGGAAGGAGGGAATAGAGGTGCACAGGGGGGAAAGGCCACCATGCTAGTATCGTGGTTGGGGCCAACTGCGCGAGGCTGTGCGGTACGATGTATATAGATGTATGGCCACACTCGGGGTCCGAATAAAAAAGGGGGAAACAAGACAGGGCTCGATGCGTGGGTGTGTCGCAAAGCAGAAAGAGCGAGAGGCGGGACTGTGTGGCCGGTCAGCTCTCATTCATTGCCACCTCCGAGTCTGCGTGAATACGCGGCAGGACTAACTCGTGTATCGTGTCGGATCTCACGCCGAGCAAGCTCATACGCTGGAAGAACGAAAGAGAGACAGAGAGAGAGAGATTGGATACCGTATTATACACCCGCGCCTTGATCGCTCGGCTCCATTGCTTATTATATGATCGGGATATAATACTGCTAGCAGAGCCCAAAAATCGGATCACTTGTCTTGAAGATGAGCCTTGTACGAAACCGATGCATTACCAGCTTCTCATAATCCTCAATGGAATGCAATTCAAAGTGGATTTGAATTTTGCCATGAGCCGTGCGCGAGGGCGTACTGATAAGCTGGTGGCTCGCATTTGATTCTTTGCAAATTGAGTGAGTAAGTGAGGAGGTAGTACGGATTTGCATCTTGCATTTTTGGCTATGGGCAAGTTGATTGATGTTCGAGGTCTATTGAAAATTTTTTAAATTTCGTAAAAATAGGCAGATATTTGCGTTGTCCAAAAGTGGGTCTCATTCATACTGACCAAAAATCTTTTTTGCTGATGTGCGAAACAACAAGTATCGTGGAAGTTCCATTCATTGAACTTCCTACTTTTAATGAATTCAATTGAATTTCTTACAACGCATTCACCTGATGTCCGGAGAAATTTACAGTCAAGAAATACATGATATTCTCACCGGACGGAGCCAGCTTATCGACAATCCTTATGGTAAAAATATTTTTTGATCGACTGGGCGTGAAGCCCCACTTTAGCCCCAGTTGTTCAAAATACGATATTTTGCACCGATTTTATGAGGTTGTATAGCTTGCTCTCTGCGATCCGTCGAAATAATCGCTTGGAAGCGAGGAACCCGAGGAAGGACCTCATGAGCGAGGCGCGAAAATTATTTTTCGCAACAACTCTGTAGTAGGGTGGGCCGAAAAAAGGCTTTTTTCGAAAACCGATACGCCCTAGCGTGGAAATGTTTGTATTTGTACATATAGATGTGAAAAAAATTTTGCTGGACTCTGAGAAATGAAATTTTAGGTCCCAACAAGAGCCATCAAGCTTTTATCAAAGTTAACGCAGGTTTAACTTTTTTCTTCCTAACTTTGCTCGCATTTCTGGCGCATTCAAGCATTTTTCAACGTACTTTAGCTCATTTCAAAGCTTGTTCGAAAACCTACTACAGTGATTGCTTCAAAATAAAGACTCCAGAAAATGGTTTTTACCTTCCATTATTGTGAAGATGCCAATATCCTTTCATTCCAAGGGAATACTTTGTCTAATTGTATGAATTTCCCCCAATAAGATGCAGAATTGAATGTAATTAAACTGTCCGTGTATTGAATTCATCGAGGAATTCATTCTAGAAATTCTTCTAGAACAGGTCTTCAATCACGTGAAACTTTTTAAAAATTGAAATCGATCAAACTACTCAGAATGTTATCGGAGAGCCGACTGTGTTCTAGTGCCACGCTAATTTGCATTTCTTCGAATACATCAGCTATCAACGTGCAGATAAATGCAGCATATCATGTGCACCCTCCGGGCAAAAACAGAACCCGAGCTTATAGTCGGAAGAAAATGGAGCATTCGACGCATTGAACGAATGCAAAATGTTCGAAGTTATACAATGAATCAAAACAATTTACAACCAGCTCCAGCTCAGTGATGACTGCGTATCGCGATGATGGCAATACAGCTGCAGCTGATGCATTCACGTATACCGTACGAGTGAGCCACCTCCCCGAATACACGATGAAATTAGCAATAGATGAGCGTACCCCACTGATTTATTGGGTCGTAAACAATCATAATCAGTTTCATGCTGAAGACTTCCAATCTTCCATGCTACATCCCAGTCCACATGCTCTTGCAATCTTATAGTCTCAAATGCAGACGGATTGGAATCACCTTACGTAAATCAGTGCCTGACATGACTTCGAACCTTTGCTCTCGTGTGGCCGAAGATGTAACAATGCGTCACGTTTCATATATATTTTCTGAAAGTATGAGTTACGAGAAGCAATATAATTACCTTAATTTGTCATAAATCTTGTAAGCAATCAAGTAATGATCTTTACAACCAATAGCACTCGTTCAGTATATTGTAATGAGTGCAAAATACCAAGCGAGTATTGATATCAACAGATAACTCGGGAGTGATTATCCAGAGAACGACGATGATTACTTGCTGATTGAGGTCATTATAATGTTGTCTTACTCATGCGTGACAATAATCAAGATTGTCGTCTAGATACGCTTGTAAAGCAACGAAATAAATGATCAAATTATTTCAAAAAGACAAAAAAATCTCTAACGAAAGGTTTTGATACTTGGGAGATTACCTTCACATTAAGATAGTATTTTTCGAGTCGAGAGTGGGAAGTTTGGTTGTGCTTTTCGAGTGATTGTTTTCGGCCCAAGCCCTGGCGAAGGTCGGAATCATCAGGAGTACTTACCAAAAAACTTCACGTCCGAGTGTCTCAGTATGTTTTTCGATCGACTGGGCGTAGATTGAACGAGTACTACCGTGGGTAATCGGTACTTTACGCGCAGTCGATCGAAAAGAATATACTCTATTTTTCGAAAACGTAATGGCATTAATTTTGTTGGATTTAAGTAGAATCGCTTCCCCTTATGCTTTGAAAATAAGATCAGAGTCCCTTGAAAATTTTCGTAGTAGCTGCGTGCTAATGGACGTATTCAAATCTTTTGGTAGTTCTCGGCAATACGTATAGACCACGTTCCGAAGTATTCGTCGTTGTAGCTACTTTTCTGATTTTCATTAAATATCCTCTAGCAAAATTATGAAATCATGCCCCTCTCTTTCTGGGCCACCATGCTCTTATCTCTACAGATATGCACCTTCAATTCGATATTCCTAATCATATTGATCACAAGATCAGTTGGTATTTTGTTTGCAGAACATTGCTGGGGTAAAATTTGGTTATGCTAATGTTTTTTCGATGTTTTCCCACCTTTATCTCTTGTGAAACCATCTTTAAAAGTCACGTACATGGGTTAAAGATTATTCTATCGAGTATCATCTACTTATTATTCGACCAATAATTCAGAGCTTATATAGTTCATGGAGAACAAGAAATTGTTTGGTCCTTGCGTTCATCCATAGCGAGAAAATTAGGTCATTGGGGGACTTGATGTCAACTCAAAGGCCAAAAGGCTGCCAATAACATCATTATTCTCTTTTTTCTCATAGTGGCGGATTCATCGACCAAGTGGGACTCCGCAAAGGCAAAAGACTCACTGTGGCCAATCTCAAAAAATTTTCTGGAATAAATTTGATATTCAGCTTTTATCCATCCATACATGTTTCCATCGAACAAAAAAGTCTGCCGATTTTGATGACATTGGATCCACAGCATGAGAGTATGCTTATATCGCCCAACCCCTCAAGCTCTCAAACGTGGAAGATTTCACCGCGTAACGAGCTTACAGCTAATCAGGTGGTACGAGAAGGCAAGGGTTGAACGTTGTCATAGCAGATGAAATAAACTAGCTCGGAGCTCACTCGACAAGAGCAAGCCACGCCAACGAGCTTCGCTTAAGGGTAGCACTCGCAATGTCGCGTAATTGGGAAAATCCTCTTCGTGGAAAGGTCGTGGAGGGCTGCATTTGTGAATGAGCTACAAGGCGGGTCCATGAGAGGGATAGAAAAAAAAAGAGAAGCGGATGAGAGAGCAGGGTTGTGAAATATATACGTTGTTCGAGGGCGGTTGATCGCGTTTTTCATATTCTTTGGCCATCAGAAAGGCACAGGAAGCTCTGAATAGATCCTCTTAAAAGCTGTTATACTTACTTAGTATCGTACGGCCACTGGTCCGTGCGATGTCAAGCACCATAGATGCGCACCTCCGTGACAGTGTTCACAGCGCCCTCTAGCAGCACAATAGGCTGAGCGATCCGTCAGCTTTCTGGTGATCTTGAGAACAGATTAGTACATTTTTGTAGCGACTCGCCGAAACCTGTCCGCACGCTCCAACGAAGCTAGATCATCGAAGGCATTGTGTATTTGCTTCTAACTGAAGAATTAGTTCAGGATACATTACGCGCATATTTAAGCGCGCGGAAGCGAGTATAACCTACATGGACAGCAGTTGATGCTTGGCGACTTACGTGCGACCAGTCAGAGAAAGAGAGAGAGAAAAACATCATCCTTCTCGCTTTTCTTGCGCGACGTCTTCAGAATCGTTGTTTCTTTTATTTTGAAGCTCGGCGTGCACTCAGGGTATCAAGGGAGAGCTATCATACACGGAACATGTGACGATGACGCTCTTGCGCATTTTGGCTGATGTACTCCAGAGTTGTTGATAGATCCTTCACTCCCAATAACAAAGGACCGTTCCCCAGTTTTGAGAGAGAGAGAGAGATTGATTGATTGATTAATTGATTGAAATTTTATTGAGGGCAGGGGATGAATCCCATGTGCCCAGAATGCACGTTACTTCAATGGTTCTCTATAATTATACAGTAATATACAGTGTACGGTATTGAGAGTTTAGATTTGAATGATAAAAAACTTAAAAATAATATAATATTATGAGTATGAAGGTAGAGGAAACATAAATAGAATTTGCCAAAGTATTCAACAAGATAGGTTGCATGTGATGAATATTCACTTATCAAACAACATGATGTAGATTCTATGCATTATCACAGAATTCATATGGTTTAGATCATTTCATCTAGGTGGAAGAGATACCCACCAGTGCGAGTGCCAGTATTGTCATCTCGCTTTTGGTTCCATGGTGAGAAAGAGAATAGGTGGGCAATAGCAGGTGGGACTATTCCTAAATGTTCATGATTCGCACGATTGAGCCAGTCGTCACGGTCCCGTGACATGAGATAGCTAAAAAGCTTCCCTTTGAATTGTTTATGAGTAAAATCTTCAAAATCGGTGTAGGCTAATTTGTTCATGAGTTTAGATGATGTTAAGGTGAACGATTGATTCAAAGCTCCAGTTCGGGGAGCACGGTAGGATAAAGTAGCTTTCTCATTTCTACTGGATTGTCTCAGTGATGACACATCAGCCGTGAGGCAAAATCTGTGGCAAAGGTATTCAGGCAAGCCATGATCTATGATTGAGAAGGCTAATGAGCCCAGTAAGTACTCCCTGCGACTTTGAGCAGAGAGCCATCCCAGAGCAATTCTGTACGGGTCGATATGTGATCGCCACGGTATATTACCGTAGACAAATCGAACGCAGGCATTTTGAAGACGCTGTTGTTTCAGAATTTAACTTTTTGTTAGCCCAGTGAGTAGTGGTGCAGCATAATCAAAAATTGGCAGTATCAGACTCTGGACAAGGTGTTTTCGCAGTTCACGTGACAGTGAGTGCCGCAAGGCACAAAGTGAGTAAAGGGAGCCGTGAATTCTTTTCGATATCTCTTTTACTTGAAGATCCCAGTCTAGACTTGGTGTTATATGGAGTCCTAAAGCTTTCATACTTTTTGAATAGGGTATTTACGTGCCAATTACATTCAGACTTAGAACTTGGTGAAAGTTAATCATGGAGATATATTTTTCGGTTCCTAGTATCATAACAGTTGTTTTGGCTGGGTTGAGCTTAAGACCATTACTTGTAGCCCACGCAGCAACAGCATTAACGTCGTGATTGATCAGAGAAAGTTTGTCATCCAACTCAGATGGGGAAGAGTGAAGGTAAATCTGGCTGTCATCAGCATATATCATATCGGAGCTGTGACGAAGAGCTTTGGAGAGATCATTGATGAATATGAGAAATAGCAAAGGTCCTAGTACGCTCCCCTGTGGAACTCCTGCCTTTCTCGGAAGTCAGTCAGTATAGGTGCCATCATCTAAACGTAAGGCTTGCGATCGATTCCTGAGGTAGCTGGAAAACCAGCGAATAACTTGGCTAGAACATCCAAGGTCATGAAGTTTTTGTAAAAGCTTGCCATGAAGGGTAGTGTCAAACGCTTTCGAAAAATCAAAAGTGATGAGTATAGTAAGCATACGTTTGTCCATTGTACCTCGCACATCTTCTAAGACACCTAGGAGAGCTGTTTAAGTCGAGTGGCGAGCTCTGAAACCTGACTGGAAGGGATCGATCAACTTATTGGAAACTAGATGCGCCATCAGTTGCTCATGTACCACTCTTTCCAGAAGTTTTGCTGTCTCGGGAAGCTGTGTGACAGGCCAAGTAACACTGGGGGTCTTTGGTGACGGAACCTTGCATAATGGTGTGATTAAAGCACGCTTCCAATCATCGGAAAGATAGCTAATTTGCCAGGAGTCATTGAAAATTTGGGTGAGGTGACGAAGCAATGATGGAAAGCGCTAGTTTCATCATGGTCGAAGAGAGATGATCAGAGAGACTCAAGAAGAGAGACGCTGGAGCCTGATCGCGAAATGGCGCCGATCCTGAAGTAATGCTCACGCGGTTCCGGGGCCGGTTTGGTAAGTTGGCGGATCTCTCCCTTGTTCCATGGCCGGGGCCAACGGAGAAGGAAGAGAGGGTTTACCCGGTTCGGATGGCCGTATCGATGCGGATTCCAGCCCGGGACTGTTGGGGATATGCTGGCCAGCCATGTTTGGCTGACCGGTGCCTCTCCTTCGTACGTCGCAGCGTATTTGCCCTATAACCACCTTAAAAAAAGTGGGCCAGAGAGAGAGAGAGAGAGAGAGAGAGAGAGAGACCTCCATCATGCTGTACGGTGCACCCGTGTGGGGAAAGAGAGTAGAGAAGACCATCATCGAGGAGAGAATGGGGCCTGTCCACCGGAAAGCGGCTCTGAGGAATATCCGTGCCTACTGCACCGTGTCAGGAGATGCGGCTTACGTATTGGCGAGTACTCCGCCCATGCACTTGCTCGTCACGGAGCGAATGAGGATCTGGGAACGCCAGAAAGTGATCGGGGCCGAACGAATGCTGACTCCGACAATGAAGGAGACCATCCACGACAACGAGAAGGAGACCACCCTCGAACAGTGGCGAACTGAGTGGGATTCGCCATTTGCGAATGGCAGATGGACGCACCGGTTGATCCATGACGAAGCCAAGTGGGCGGAACGCACCCACGGAGAGATGGACTACTGGACGACGCAGGCACTGAGATATCACGGTTGCTTCGGTGCCTACCTGACCTGGTTCAAGAAGAGGACATCCCCAGCATGTAAGTCATGCGGGGACAACTGGGATGACGCTGAACACGCTATGTTCACGTGCAACGACACCCGGAGGGGGCGCGCCGAGTTGGATGAATGGCTGGGTGCTCAACTAACACCTAAGAACTTCGTTCCGTACTTGCTCCACAACCAGGAGACATGGGATAGAGTCACCGGATACATTAAGCTGGTGATGACCCGTAAGGAGGAGGAAGAAAGGGAAGTGAGGCGCCTCGAAGCAGGCGAATCACAGTGAGTCTGCCGATTCAAACAGAAGAGGTCCAAATTATTCCAGGAGGAATATGATGAACTGGAGAGGGAAGACAGAAGAAAGAAGAAAGAAGAGAGAAGATCGAAGAAAGAAGAGTAGGAAAAGATCGAAGAAGGAGCAACAACACCTGCGAGTCGTGAGAAAAGAGAGTCGCTCGATCCCGAGCGCGATACGCCTCCCAGCCTGAAGTAATGCTAACGCGGTCCCGGGGTGGGTGGTTAGATAGTGGTTAGCTGCCCCCAGTTCTGCAGTGATGGCTTGCCAACACTGTAGGGCTGAGAACAGAAGGTTTTAGCCCCCAGGGCACACGGGCACTAGATTCATGCTCATCCGGTTCACCGGTTGGGCAAAATGAAAGCGCTCATGGTCTGCCGGTGGGACATCCAATAGGGATGTCCTGTCATCAGATTTTCCCTTATATTCCACCTAGAAAAAAAAAGGGAGAGAGAGAGATTGATTTGGATTGATTGGTGTGTTTATTCACCTGGGGACAATGGGTCCCATAGGGCATAAAATTGATACAATTCATATTTATAAAAATAATGATGATAGAAACTTAGATTTGATGACTTCATAACAGTAAAGAAGCTCTATTCTTAATTTTATGTATATATATATATATATATATATATATATATATATATATATATAAATAAAAAAATATATATAAACAATATAAACAATATAAACATATTCACGCATCGATGAGATGATATACAACTGACGAGTTGCCATTAACATCGCCTGTTGACATCAAGCAATAATCTCAACTGTTGACATCAGTCAAGCCCGACTCCAGACTACTAAGAGATTGTCGAGTTGCTCTTTTGAAAACGTTCAGTGAAGTGCTGTTTCTTGGTAAATTAGTGATGGTTCGAGGCACTTTGTTCCAAAAAGAGGAAGCAGAAACATAAAATGAGTTTCTTAGCGCAGAAGGATGATGACTTGGGATCAGAAGATCGACAGTCTGAAGTCTTGCCGATCCGTGCATACTCGTGTTACAAATCTCAACAATGTTCTTCGCTAGATATGAGGGCTTATTCGTCTTCAGAATTTGGAACACAGAACTGGCTAAAAAGTATTCTCTCCGTGCCTGTACCGAGAGCCATCCTAACAGTAAACGGAAGGGAGTTACATGATCGCGCCAAGAGATGTTACCGAAAACAAAACGAATGCAGGCATTTTGAGCACGTTGAAGTCTGGTGTTTTGCTCGTCGGTGAGGTCATGGTAAACGAGGCAGGCATTTTCGAAGTAAGGAAGGTAAGAGGGTTTGGATAAGGGATTTTCGTAAGGAGAAAGAGAGTGCGTGCTGGTGAGGACGAAGCTGTCGCAGTGATCCAACAACTTTTTGGCAGATATGAGAGACGTGCTTTTTCCAGGACAAGTCGGCTGTCATCCAGATACCGAGATTTTTCACTTCGGACACGAATTCTGTGGGCGTACCGTCACCAGTAATTGGGGAGAGTGCACTCATATTCAGGAGTCGCAGGTTTTCGGCACTGCCCAGGATCATAACTTCAGTTTTCTTGAGGTTCAAACTCAATCCGTGGGGGATAGCTCACGAGTGAATGGCATTTTCTCGATTAATCTGAGTGTCTCCTCGATCTCGTGGCGGTGACAACTTCTATAGATCTGCGTGTCGTTGGCGTATATCATGTGCTTGGAGTAGCGTAAGACTCGAGGCAGGTCATTGATGAAGATGGAAAACAAGAGTGGACCCAGGACTGATCCTTGCGGAACTCTTGCTGTTGTATTTATCCAGTCAGAAATTTTTCCACCATCATCAACGACCGCCTGGCACCGGTTAGCAAGATATGTGAGAAACCAACGCACTGTAAGATCGCTAACTTGGAAAGTTCGTAGTTTTTGGATAAGAATTTCATGAGAAATTTTATCAAAAGCTTTGGAGAAATCGAAAAGGACCAAAATGGTAAACATCGATTTGTCTATGCCTTTCCGCGCATCATCCAACACCCTGAGCGAGGCTGTCTGGGTGCTGTGACTGTCTCGAAACCCGGCCTGACATGGATCAAGGAGCTCATAATCTTCAATAAATTGTTTGAGTTGGTTTGATAAAACTTTTTCGGGAATTTTGGAGCACTCAGAAAGCCTTGCTATGGGTCTCAGATCTGATAAGTCTGCCAAGTTGTTTGTTTTCGAAATAGGTGTGATGAGAGTACGCTTCCATAGATCGAGAAAGGAGGCGTCAATTATGCTCGAGTCGAATATGTCCGTGAGTGAATCTATAATGGTTGGGCATGATGTACGTAGAGTTTTCAGGGAGATGTAGTCGATCCCAAATGTCTTCGATTTCATGGAGTGAAGTATGCGTGCAACTTCCTCACTGCTGGTAGGTGATAGTGAAAATACTGGGATACTGGATAGGCGCAATTGGGAGATTGTGTGAGGGAGTCGGTATGTCATATGGATTGGCGGGGGACAGGATATCGAGGCAAAGTGGGCATATATAGCTGCAGGGGAGAATGTTCTGAACGGGGAGGGGGAACGTGACGATACTATGCCTAGGTTGTTGAGGGAGTTCCATAGTCGGTTTGAACTTTGAGCAGCCTCGATTTGACTAGCGTAGTATTGGTTCTTGGAAGCGCGTAGTAGTTTTTGAACATTTGATCTGGCGGACCGGTATTTCTACATATACTCGGTGGAATGAGTAACTCGCGCTTTCCTGTAAAGATTATCACTCTCTTCCATCAAGTCACGGATAACCTTGGTCACCCAGGATTTGTTGCGAGCTCGGATCTTATAGACTCTCAAAGGTGCCGATTGGTCGAGAGCCTCGATAATTACATGATTGAACATTGAGACTTTATCGGTAATATTTCCAAGGTGAGGAAGAAGTGTACGCCCAGCCGATAGATCACTGTGGTACCGGTTCGGATCGAAAGGACCCCGCTCCGAGAGATAGGATTTTGGCTTTCGGTTAATTTTGTCGGGGAAGAAATATGTTGTCAAGCACAAAATTCTGAACAAAAAGTTCAATGGGCTCGAAGACGGAAAATGGCTAGTTTTTTCAGTATAAATCAAATAAATACCAATAAATGGGAGGTTATGAGGTTATCTAGAAGAACAACAGGGCTTGTCTGCAGCGTTCGAATTTGAATTGAAAATGTACAATTTGAGTGTGATGTAGCTAAAAGGTCATCACTTTGGTAATTGAAACATTTTATCTGAAACCTTCGATGCAAAAAGCAAATAAATGGATGCAAAAAAAGTGATAATGCGCGATTGACAAAGAAATCATAACGGCTTGTATTCTCAATAATTACATTTCATTTCAATCAATGTGTCATTTCATTTCAATCAGCTAACGCTGCAGAGTTGGATCATAAGGCAGTGCTGACTCTATGCAACGAGTACATGATCTTGAGAGCCCAGATATGGGGCGGGAGCGGCTTTTTGACATCAACATCATCGCATAGCATAAGGCTCGCGCTTTGAATAGTTGATAAAAGGTGTCCGATAGTGCATGGCTGCAATCAAATTATATGGAATGAATCAAAATTAATCTTGGATCGCGTGAGACTAGTGTCTGCCAAATATTTCGAGGATATGGAGATCGAATCTCATATTGCCGTATCTCGAGATCATATCGCGTAAGAGGCTGCGGGGTCGAGAGCAAGCCACTATCAAAATCGAGCTCGAAAAGTCGAGTGGAGGGTGTTTTTGAGGTATTTCAAGGTCGCTGAAGACGAATATGACATTGCCTTGCCTCCTAATCGTGTTGCGTGGGCGGCTGCGGGGGCGGAGGCGCGAATTGACCGAGATCGAAGCTCGAGACTTGAGTAAGGGTGTTTTTGGGGTATTTTGGGGTCGCTAAGCACGAATTTGAGATCGTCCAGCGTCCAAGTCATGTTGCGTGGATGGGTGGGGGGGGGGGGGTGGAGTAGAGGCACAAATTGACCAAGATTGGAGTTTGAGAGTTGAGTAGGGGTTGTTTTTGGAGTATTTTGGCATCGCTAAGCACGTATTTTAGATTACACAGCTCCCGAATCGTGTTGAATGGGTGGCTGCAAGAGCAAGGACGCGTGTTGAACTAGATAAAACTGGAAGAGCCGGCGGGGGGGGGGGCGGGGTCCTCGATATCTCGAGATCATTGGACACAAATCTCAGATCACCCAACCTCAGAACCGTATTGGGTGGGCGGCTGTGATGGTGAATTCGATGTAGTTCTCTGACAATGTTCATTTCCTGAGATAGAATCCGACCAGGATTGTAAGCCGAATTAAGGCTTCGGGACCAGACCACGAGCATACGCCAAGTATCTTCATTGACCGAGGGGTCGAGCGATATCCCGTTGATCGGAATTCCGATTCACTAGGCATGTAATCACAATTTTCGATCACGGAATAGGCCACAAATAGTTTCAGGCGTGAATCTGCGAGAGAGTGGTGACTGCCAGGAGATTTGACCGTTAAATCTCTATTCTGGCCATCTTCACAAGCAGGATCTCATTGGATGTACCGAGAGGACGATGACTAAACAACGCCCAGAATCACCACGTGATCCAATAGCCTAAGGATCGGAAGATATCCCAGGACGTGCGATTCTGAAATCTTAGCTCCACGGCAAAAAACTCAAGAATCTACCCGACTCTTTCTCAAGATTTTTGATCACACGCTGAGATTTCAGGATCACACTCCCTAAAACACCACTCGATCAAGCTTCTTTGAAATCGTGCTCTGGCCACGGTCGTTGTATTGTAGTCATGCTTCTCGCAGGATCAGATGATACTCCCTGTGATTTCGGCCAGAATAGTGAATCAGCTCTCAAATCTCCTTGCAGTCACCGCCCTCCCGTAGATTCACGCCCGGAAAGATTCGTAGTCCATTCCAATATCAAGAATTGTGATCGCATAGCTAGAGGATCGTAGTTTCAATCCGTAGAAAATTGCTCGATCTTTGGACCACCAAACACACTCGGCTTAGTCTCGAGGTATGGTGACAGATAACAGGTTTATTCCAATATGCTGGTCGGAGCGCTCCGAACTCTGGGATCTCTCTCTCTCTCTCTCTCTCTCACTCATTGCGTTTGGAAAGAGAGGTTCGGGGGTAGGAGCGCTCCGAGCGCTCCGAACTAGCATAATCAGATGAATTTAATGTGAGTCTTCCCACGACTTGGGATCAGATTTTATCCGTGGGGATGTCCAGATTCAGCAAAGGAACACTCGAATCTCCTACCCGTCAGTATCGAGTAGTAGATTCACACCCGCCAATGTATTTGAATCGAATCCTTCTCGGGATTTTCGACCACATAGCTAGGATTTCAGAATCGGACGTCCGAGGTTATCTCCCGATCCCTAGGCTATTGGATCACGTGTTGGTTCTGGGCCGTTGTATGGTCACCATACTTCTCGATACATGAGATCAGATTCTGCTTGTTAAGATGGCCAGGATAGAGATTTAATGTTGGAATCTCCTTCCAGTCAACACCTTTTCCTAGATTCACGCCCGAAAATATTTGTAGTCCATTCCGTTATCAATAATTGTGATCACATAGCTAGAGGATCGTAGTTCCCGTACCCAGAATATTGCTCGAATTTTCGGCCACTGAACACACTATGCTTAGGTTCGTGGTAAGGTGACCGGATAACGTAAGTCATCCCACTACTTGGGATCAGATTTAACCCGTGGGGATGTCCAGATTCAGCAAGGAAAAACTCAAATCTCCTAACTATCGAGAAGTAGATTCACGCCCATAAATCTATGAGAATAGGCTCCTCCTCGAGATTTATGATCACAGAGTTAAGATTTCATAATCTCACGTCCTGGGATATCTCCTGATCCCTAGGCTATTGGATCATGTAATAGTTCTGGGTGGTTGTATGGTCACCATGCTTCTCGGTACATGAGATCAGATTTCGCTTGTGAAAACAGTCAAAATAGAGATCTAACGCTTTAATCTCCTTGCAGTCATCACTCTCTCGTAGATTCTCGCCCGCAACGATTTGTAGTCCATTCCGTCATTGAGGATTATGATCACATAGCTAGAGGATCAGGGTTCGAATCCCTAGGATATTGCACGGTGCTCCATCCCACAAACACAGTTGGCTTAGGCTCGTGGTATGCGTGATTTACGCACGTCAATGTATGAGAATCGACTGCTTTTCAAGATTTCCGGTTACAGAGCTGAGATTTCAGTATCACACTCCCTAAGTCATTACCCAATCCCGCTGCTATCACATCACGCTCTGGTCATGGTCGTTGTGAAGTGGTCATGCTTCGCGCATGATGAGATGAGACTCCGCCTGGAAAATTGGCCAGAATAGAGATTCAGCTCTCGAATCTCCTTGCAGTCACCACTCTCTCGCAGATTCACGCCTGAAACTATTTGTGACCTATTCCGTGATCGAAAATTGTGATTACATACCTAGTGAATCGGAATTCCGATCAACGGGATATCGCTCGACCCCTCGGTCAATGAAGATACTTGGCGTATGCTCGTGGTCTGGTCCCGAAGCCTTAATTCGGCTTACAATCCTGGTCGGATTCTATCTCAGGAAATGAACATTGTCAGAAAACTACATCGAATTCACCATCACAGCCGCCCACCCAATACGGTTCTGAGGTTGGGTGATCTGAGATTTGTGTCCAATGATCTCGAGATATCAAGGACCCCGCCCCCCCCCCGCCGGCTCTTCCAGTTTTATCTAGTTCAACACGCGTCCTTGCTCTTGCAGCCACCCATTCAACACGATTCGGGAGCTGTGTAATCTCAAATACGTGCTTAGCGATGCCAAAATACTCCAAAAACAACCCCTACTCAACTCTCAAACTCCAATCTTGGTCAATTTGTGCCTCTACTCGACCCCCCCCCCACCGATCCACGCAACATGACTTGGACGCTGGACGATCTCAAATTCGTGCTTAGCGACCCCAAAATACCCCAAAAACACCCTTACTCAAGTCTCGAGCTTCGATCTCGGTCAATTCGCGCCTCCGCCCCCGCAGCCACCCACGCAACACGATTAGGAGGCAAGGCAATGTCATATTCGTCTTCAGCGACCTTGAAATACCTCAAAAACACCCTCCACTCGACTTTTCGAGCTCGATTTTGATAGTGGCTTGCTCTCGACCCCGCAGCCTCTTACGCGATATGATCTCGAGATACGGCAATATGAGATTCGATCTCCATATCCTCGAAATATTTGGCAGACACTAGTCTCACGCGATCCAAGATTAATTTTGATTCATTCCATATAATTTGATTGCAGCCATGCACTATCGGACACCTTTTATCAACTATTCAAAGCGCGAGCCTTATGCTATGCGATGATGTTGATGTCAAAAAGCCGCTCCCGCCCCATATCTGGGCTCTCAAGATCATGTACTCGTTGCATAGAGTCAGCACTGCCTTATGATCCAACTCTGCAGCGTTAGCTGATTGAAATGAAATGACACATTGATTGAAATGAAATGTAATTATTGAGAATACAAGCCGTTATGATTTCTTTGTCAATCGCGCATTATCACTTTTTTTGCATCCATTTATTTGCTTTTTGCATCGAAGGTTTCAGATAAAATGTTTCAATTACCAAAGTGATGACCTTTTAGCTACATCACACTCAAATTGTACATTTTCAATTCAAATTCGAACGCTGCAGACAAGCCCTGTTGTTCTTCTAGATAACCTCATAACCTCCCATTTATTGGTATTTATTTGATTTATACTGAAAAAACTAGCCATTTTCCGTCTTCGAGCCCATTGAACTTTTTGTTCAGAATTTTGTGCTTGACAACATATTTCTTCCCCGACAAAATTAACCGAAAGCCAAAATCCTATCTCTCGGAGCGGGGTCCTTTCTAAAATTGCGCTTAGTAATAGTGACCGGCTGTCTGATGACTCGTTCAAATTTGAATAGGATCTCGATCCTGTCGTGTCCTATGGTGAAAGGAACGTCGGTTTTCGTATATTGCAAAACGTGATCAAGCGAGTTCACAAAAAACAAGTCAATTCATGTATGTGCTATTTGGCTCTCGGCATTGAGGGTATGGTGAGTTGAGTTGGATGGTACAAGCTCCAATGAGTAATCTTTCAAATAGTTGTGAATAAATTTGGATTCGGAATCGGAGATTGACATGTTACAGTTGCAATAACCAGTGATGACAACGGATGTATACTTTGGTAACTGTAGGGATAATAACAGTAGAGATTGATTGATTGATTGAGGAATTAATTGAGGCCAGAGGGTAGACCCTATTCGCCCTAATTGTGCTACATATGTTAACAATACAGTATAATGAATAATATAATAGACCAAGGACGTTGCTTAGGTTTTGCTGAGTATTCACTGGGAGATGCAGGAGGTATGTTCCATGAAAGCTTGAATACAGAAATACGTGACAAAATATCATTGACTATGCTAAAAGTAACGTTAATAAACTAGACTAAGGGTAGCGACTCTCTTACACTATTCCAGGGAGTGTAAGTTTACCTATCAATGCCGAGGGGATTGAATCAAGATGTTTTTTATGAGCTCTCAAGATCCAATCATGTGCGGCGCGCTCCATGAGTGTCACGCGGAGAGAACGCTTGAATCCGTCAGGGCTCTGCTTCGCAAAATCCATGTCGGAAAGTGTATTAAAAAGCTTCGACGCGACGTAAGTGAACGACTGGTTCAAGGCTTCGGTACGGGGAGGTTTTGTACGTCAAGATATGTTTGCTGCGGCGCTCTGATTGGCGTATGGATGGGTCATCTGAAACCAATTTGAAGCGCGGTCGCAAGAAAGATGGAAGATCATGATGGATTATTGAAAAGGTCAATGAGCCAATGAGATATTCCCTCCGTCGTGCGGCTGATAACCAACCCAGGGCAATACGGTACGGTGTGACATGCGCGCGTCTAGGTACGTTGCCATGGGCGAACCTAACACAGGTGTTCATGTTTGCAGTTTCAATGTTTGCGTTCTGTCGAGGCCGGTCAAGAGTGTCGCGCTGTAATCAAAGTGGAGGAGTACGAGGCTTACTGTTAGCTGTTGCTTCAGAGGGCGCGAGAGTGCTCGACTCATCATGCGCAAGGAATGAAGGGAGCTATGAATTTCCTTAGATAAGAGATTGATCTGCTTTCTCCAATCTAGGGAAGAAGAAGTTGTGAGCCCAAGAAGCTTGATATTGTCAAGGTGGGGATGGTAGTACTATTGATACAAATAGGGGCAATGCGTTGCAGGGCAATGGTCTTCAGGTACAATTCGCTACCAAAAATGATAGCAGTGGTCTTATCCGCATTTAATCTGAGACCATTGTCTAATGGTCCACGCCGCTACTGAATTTGGATCTTGATTGATGAGAGTGATCAGTCTGTTGATATCAGATGGAAGGCCATGCATGTATATACCTGTGTCATCAGCGAAGATCTTGTGGGATGAGTGGCGGAGTACTCGAGAGAGGTCATTTATAAAAATGAGACATAGCAGTGGACCAAGAACACTGCCCTGTTGCACGCCCCCATTAACATCAAGCCATGATTCATGCACCCCATTTTCACACCGGACTGCTTGAGTGCGACCTTTCAAGTAACTCGCAAACCAGTGTATGACACGATCTGAGCATCCGAGGTCACGTAGTTTTCCCAGGAGCTTAATGTGTGGAAGAGTATCGAATGCTTTGGAGAAGTCAAACGAAATGAAGATCGTGATCATACGCTTGTCAATTGCAACGTCGACCTCTTCTAGTACTCCTCGGAGAGCGCTTTGGGCGGAGTGATGTGGTCAAAAATCACATTGATTTGGGTCAAGTATGTTGGCGAGGGAAAGATGACTGAAAAGTTGCTCATGTACGACTCGCTCCAAGACCTTGGATATTTCGGGCAATTGAGCTACTGGTCGGGTGTCAGACGGGGATTTGGGTGCTGAGTTTTTCGAAAGAGGGATGATCGAAGACCGCTTCCATTCATCTGGGAAGTGACCTGTGGCTAATAAATCGTTGACAGACCTGAGGATGTATGGATGAAGTGCTGGGAATGCCATTCTGAACATGGTCGATGAGATACCGTCCACACCAACTCCTTGAGATTTGCAGTGTGCAAAACGCGCGAAGAGTGTCCTCTTCGGTCACAAGTTTGAAGTCAAAAGTTGGAGAGTTATTAGGGAGAGGGATGGCATAGATTGCATCAATATCATCATCTTTTAGCGAGACCGATAGATACTCCCGGAAAATATTGTCCCATTGGGAAGATACACCCACATAAATTTTCGACCCGATCGATCGCTGGGAACACCCAAAATCGACGAAATGGCAGGGCTGAAATGGGGTTCATCTCCGATTTTTTGGGGTTATGGCCGGGAGACCGGCGAATTCATCAGGATTATATTGTTACGTTGGGAACGTATGCACATGATTTTTCTCAACCCGATCAATTGTTGGGGACACCCATAAACGAGGCAATGAAAGCGCAAGAATGGGGGTTTTCTCCGATTTTTTGGAGGTTAGGCCAAGAGACCGGTGAATACTTCCGGAATTCGTTGCTTGGATGAGGGATCGTGCTATAGGTTCTTTCTTCGACCAGATCGGTTGCTGGGGAGACCTAGGAATGGGGCTCAGACTGAGAGCGATATTCATTTCCGTTTCGATTCCTTGGAGGTTATGGGTCGAAGACCAATAAATACTACCGGAAAATATTTTCCGATTAGAAAGCTACACCCATATGATTTTCCGATCCGATCGATTGCTGGGAACACCCAAAATCGATGCAATGGGAGGGCTGGAATGGGGTTTTTGTCCGATTTCTTGGAGGTTATGTTCGGGAGACCGGTGGATTGATCAGGGTTATATTGTTACGTTGCGAATACATGCACTTGATTTCTTCCAACTCGATCAATTGCTGGGAACACCCATAAACGAGGCAACGGAAGGGCAAGAATAGGGGTTTTCTCCGATTCTTTGGAGGTTATGGCCGAGAGACCGGTCTATACTCCCGGAATTAGTTGCTTGGATGGGGGATCGTGCCACAGATTTGTTTCGACCAGATCGGTTGCTGGGAAACCCTAGAAATGGGGCTGAGACTGAGAGCGATATTCATTTCTATGATGTCGATTCCTTAGAGGTTATGGGTCGGAGACCGAGGAATACTCTCGGAAAATATTTTTCGATAGGCAAGCTACACCCATATAATTTTTCGACCCGATCGATCGCTGGGAACACTCAAAATCGACGCGTGGGAGTACGAAAATCCACAGAGTCAACATAGAAATGAATATCGCTCTCAGTCTAAGCCCCATTTCTAGGTCTTTCCAGCACCCGATTTTTCCGGAGAAAATCTGTAGCACGACCCTCCGTTCAAGTCACTTGTTCCGAGAGTATTCACCGGTCTCCCAGGCATAACCGTAGGAAAACCCATTGGCCGAGTCTACATAGACGCGCTCACCCTGGACGCGCGCTCTCTCTCCGCTCGCACTCTTCAGCCAAACACCGGAGTGAGTACCGGAAATAGGATTTGAAAATCTTTTGACGAGTGTTCCCTTTCAATCAGAGTATCAGCGCGAGTTTGTGAGATGATAAGCGGCCAGTTTATCACATGAAACGACCAAAAAATGTATTTGCATCTAATAGAGATCGAAAAGTGAGAGACTTGTATGTCGAAGGATGTGCCTGATAACACCACCCCAACTTCTCAGGTTTCTCACTCGTGGGTTAATCAACAATATTCAACATCATTTTGGGTTTGCATTGAGATTCTCTCCAGAAACTGTGAAATAAGGAGAGGTGTGCAGAATTCTGAATAAGAAGAATTGAGCTACTCCATGTACACCAAAGATCAAATTTGTGTTACCAGAGTCACTCATCCATAAATTTGGGACATCTCGGGTGTTCTGAATCTGGATTTCATCCACTTTAGCTCATTATTCAGCTTCTGGAATAAGGACCCATGTATACCGAGATGATGCTGAGTACTGCTGAATGATTTGCAAGTTGGAGACCTGATGAAAAATTGGAGGATGCTTATATGAGACACAACCAAGCCTCTCACTTTTCGATCTCTATTCGATGCAAATCAATTTCTTGGTCAATTTACGCGATGAACTGAAAGTTTCTTTATCTCAAAAACTCGCGCTGATACTCCGATTGTGAGGGAACCCTCGTCAAAAGATTTCCGAATACCATTTTCGGTAGCTACTTCATCGTTTGGGTGGAGAGTGCAAGCGGAGAGAGCGCGTCTATGTAGACTCGGCCATTTCTATTCCTGTCATTGACTCGTTCATGGGTGTTCCCAGCTGTTGATCGGACTGAGAAGAATCATATGCAAGTATTTTCAACGTAAGAATATAATCCTGATAAATTCACCGGTCTCTCATCCATAACCTCCAAAAACTCGGACAAAAACCCCACCCTAGCCCTCCCATTGCCGCAATTTTGCGTGTTTCCAGCAATGGATCAGGTGGAAGAATTATATGCGTGTATCTTTTCAATCGAAGAATATTTCTGGAAAGTATTTGTTGGGCTCCGATCCATGACCTCCAAGGACCCGACATAGACATGAATATCGCTCTTAGTCTGAGCCCCATTCCTAGGTCTTCCCAGCAACCATCGGAAGAAATCTGTGGTACGACTCCCCATTCAAGTACTAGTTCCAAGAGTATTCACTGGTCTCCGGCCATAACCTCCTAGAAATTGTGCAAAAATCCCTTTCTAGCCTTCTCATCGACTCATTTATGGGTGTTCCCAGCAATTGATCGGAGTGAAAAAAATCATGTGAATATATTTTCAACGTCAGAATATAATTCTGATGAATTCAGTGGTCTCTCGGCCATGACCTTTAAAAAGACGGACAAAAAACCCATTGAGGACCCACCATTGCCTCGAATTTTGGGTGTTTCCAGCGATCAATCGGGTGAAAAAATGATACGGGTGTAGCTTTCTAATCGGAAAAAATTTTTCCGGGAGTATTTATCGATCTTTGACCTATAACCCACAAGGAATTGACATAGAAATGTGTATCGCTCTCAGTTTGAGCCCCCTTCCTAAGACTCTCTAGCCACCGATCTGGTCGAGAGGAATCGGTGGCATGACCCCCCATCCAAGCAACTAATTTCGAAAGTATTCACCGGTCTCTCGGCCATGACCTCCAAGAAAAAGTAGGATGGGTGTTCCCAGCAAGTGATCGGGTTCAAAAGAATCATGTGCATATATTCCTAATGTGAGAATAAAATCCCGATGAATTCACCGGTCTCTCGGCCATAACCTCCAAATAATCAGACAAAAGCCTCATTTTCGCCCTCCCATTGCCTCGATTTTGTGTGTTCCCAGCAATCGATTGGGTCATGAATCTATATGGGTGTAGCTCCCTAATTAAAAAATATTTCTCGGGAATATTAATCGATCTCCGACCCATAACCTCCAAGGAATCGGCATAGAAATGAAGTCCGGTCTCAGTCTGAGTCCCATTTCTAGGTCTTCCCAGCAACCGATCTAGTCGAGAAAAATCTGTGGCGCGATCCCCTATCCAAGCAAGTAATTTCGGAAATATTTACCAGTTTCTCGGCCATAACCTCCAGAAAATCGGAGAAAAACCCCATTCTGGCTCTTCCATTGCCTCATTTATGAGTGTTCCCAGCAATTGATCGGGTTAGAAGAAATTATGTGCATATATTTTCAACGTAACAATATATTCCTGATAAACTCCCCGGTCTCCCGGCCATAACCTCCAAAAAATCGGAGATAAACCTCATTTCGGCCCTGCCATTGCGTCGATTTTGGGTGTTCCCAGCGATCGATCGAGTCAAAAAATTATATGGGTGTATCTTCCCAATCGGAAAATATTTTCCGGGAGTATATCGGTTTCCGACCCATAACCTCCAAAGAATCAACACAGAAATTAATATCGCTCGAAGTCTGAGCCCCGTTTCCAGGTCTGCCCAGCAACCGATCTGGTCGGAAAAAATTCTATGGTGTGTTTCTCGACCTCTTTGATAAAACTGGTGACTTTTTGCCGGTCTCCGGCCAGTAGTGTTCGAAAAAAAAAAATTATATGATACGAAATCCGCTTTTAAAACATGATTCGAACCTCGGACTGGAATTTTGAACATTCCATCGTGATCCTGAGGAAATTTCCTAACAAATAGAGCAAAAAAAAATTCGATCTATGTTCGATCAAAACTTTACCGACATTCAGAGTCATATAAAATTATCGAGCTCAAGGTCTGAAAAAATAGGTATGAGAGGTCCATTCCTCGAACGTCTTATGTACAAAATTAGATTTTTCACCACTGGACTTTGATATTTCAATTGAACACTCACAGAATGAGCTTTCTTGAACAGGTTATGGACTTCTTCAGGCCACAGTGGGCTACAGCTAATTTTGGAGTCATTCTCATGGCCAAAAATATCTTTTACCGTTTTCTTCCTCAACTTAAAGTAAACTCGAAATAATTTTATCCCTGCCAGTAGGTGAAGATGATTGAATAACAATCGCTTGGGAGTCTACATTCTTGGCTTCCTGAGAGATCAAGTTCGAAGTTGAAATTGATGAACACTTATTACGAAAACTAGGACCTTCCCATTCGCTTACGTTTATCACACAATTTTGAAGCATTGGCTCATCTATAGCATCAAAAACTTGATTGACTATTTCACTTTTCGAGAGATTTATGTCAGATGGAATGTCCGTTAGAATCATTTCAGCTGAGTCAACAAATGTAGTTTGATGAGAAAACTGAACAAGCTTATCACGGATTTTTGATACATCTTTTTCAAGCGCAGTTATTCGTTTTTCCATCCTCGCCTCAATTTCATTGAATTTTGAAAAAAGTTTCTCTTGACAAGTGTCGAGATGAGATATAAACATTTTAAAGTAAGGTGGCATGTGACATAGATGATCAGCACACTTGGTGGTAGCATCAGATTCACGTGATTTATATGAAATTACTCGATCTTGTTGAGAAAAACTCACTGTGAGTGGATTAGGTGACATGGTAACGTTATAGAAGCACTATAGTGGGACAGGATTGAGTCAGCTGTCACTGTTGCTGGACGTGTGCAAGCGTTGATCAGGTAGCTCACTTTGGCAAAACACGTATCGTACACTATGTGTGAATCAGGCCCAAAGTTGGATATGCAGGGATCTGTTTGAGACTGCTGCCATCTAGCGTCTGACTATAGAAGTTCGTAGATCCAGCAAACCAATCTCGTTGCAGCATGCAAACTAACCTCAAAAACTCGCAATGTGCTGATGGGAAAGCAGATGAGATTCTTGCAGGATGAGTAGATTCACAGAGATATATGAATCCAACGAATCCTTGCAAGATTTGTCGTGCAAGAGTCTGAAAAAGAAAAGCCCTGGGATGACTGACTTGGTTAGCGTACGCGAACATCGATCCTTTAGTTGCTATACGCGATTCCAAAGGAACGAGCCCGATACGCTAATCCGCGTACGCGAATATCCTCAGATTGGTTGTATACGCGAGTATCGCTAGTTTCTCTAGGTAGTTTCGTTCGGGCTTGTTCCGATTCGCATACGCGTATAATGGCCTTCTCGATACGCGGACGAAAACGCTCTCGGCCCTAGTTATCTAGGGGGATTCGCGTACGATAGTGAGGCTATAGCGAAAAAACGGCCGATAGGAGCGCTGGTGGTCCAACACATGCAATTCTCTGTCCGTGCGCGTCGGTGAGAGTTGCCGCATACTCTCTCACATAGATACACACTAGCACGCACCGACGTATACGGACAGCAAAATTCATGTGTTGGGGAGCTTAAATGACCATCATCGTCGCCCTGGTGAACGTTTTTTCGCTATAGCCTCATTGGCCCCGTATAGTCAGGTTTAGTTTATTACAAAGATCCATCGTAAATCGGTGGATGGGGTAAGGACTACTGGACGGGTCCCGCTAAGACCTATCGCGTAGTAATTTTATCTCATTCTTGGCGGAATATCATGTATGTTTTCACCAAGGACAGCAGATCTAAGGTCTAATAATATACCTCTCCGGTGAACTACTTTTTCTCAAATCGTGTGTTAAAGTTGAAGGAGAAATATAAATAAAATTCGAGAGTAAGGAAAGAAAGAGAAATAAGAGGCCGATAACGAGCTCTGCTCATGTCATCCGTTATCTGGTGTATGACATTGTTATCTATCATCACCCGCGTGTCATGAAACGTCTTTCATTTGTCATACATCATATAGGATCGGTTATCGGTTGTCAATCGTTTGCAATATGTTATTTGTCTTCTGCTGTCTATAAAATATTTCCGGTCAACCATTGTAATCCATACTCTGTCTTCCACCCGCCATTTAACCATCATTGTTTCGGATTTTCCCTTTATTTACATCTGTTCATCTTATCAATTGTCTTTTATTGTCCACTGTCCGTCACTCATTGTCCACTACCTAGAGTCGACTATTTGTTGACGCTGTTACCGTTCGAAATCTATCATCTATCGCCTATTTCTTATAACTTGTCCACACTCCACGTTATTTGTGATCATTGGAGAAGGATCACAGCCCAATCCTCTTCATCCAACGTTCTCTGTTTAGCATCTAATGCCCATTGTTTCCCCTTTTTCATCGTATTTCTTCGTGCTTCGCCTATTGCTACCCTCCATTTCATCTACCTTTTCAACATATGATTGCTCAAATAAGGAATCCTCTTGCCAAAAGCGGTAGACCATCCTGGTTGCTTGGTCTGATAAGTCAGTAGTATAATTCAGCGGTTTGATCTATGGCGTGATAATTGAGCAGGACATACCTAAAGAGATTAAATGGCCTCACACTTCCTTTTGTTTCACAAGATACTGCCTTGTTCTTCGTAGAATTGAATCTCAGCGCCGGAATCAACCATCAAAAGTTTTGAATGTATTGGAGGGCTTGAAAACAATTAGTACGATTATATCCATGAGGAATGTTATTTCACCCACGCTCGGTCGTGAGCATGATATACTGAATTGGATATTAGGTACTGAATAGATTGTTCACTGAACAAATTTTGAGCGGACAAATAATGACTATAACATACAACATTCGCGATGTGCCTATGAATACATGACTTTTTTGACTGCATGACAACATTTTCTGCTGCAGTCCGTTCTGCAAGGTTTTTGCACCGGCAGCAACTCAATTTCATTCATTTTTTTGGAACGAAAGGTAAGGAAAAGCTTTCAAATCATGGCGATCGTTAGCAGTCCGTCTGCAAGATTTCACGGGATCCTTTAGCAATGAAACAAGCGCCCGCTCAATAGCCAGGCTAATCGAAAGAGGCCTAGCCACGCATCCAAAAAATCTATCCACATCTCGAGTGGTGGCGGTGCGTTGATGGAGAGCCAAAAATGTAGCAACTGTGGGTCCGCGCGAGCAGGAGTAGTAGCTCAGTACATTCGTTCTCGTCGGCCGTCTCGTCTCAATCTCACCAATACTCCGCCAACTTTTGTGAGGTGAGAAGATTTTGCGAGCGAAACCAAGGGAGGGAGAGTAGACCCACCGGGGTGGCAATTCAGTAATTAACAATCCATTTTGTATACGCTCGGGTCCAATTTGGGATGTTCGGACACAGCAACCTCATATCAGCCTCCCCTCTCTTGTGGTGGGCATCATCACAGTTCTTTCCCCGCGGCCAACGTGTGCGGTCTGTGACGTCATAATTTGGGGAGCTGCTCCGGGGCGTTGCCGCCCCCTTAATATAGGCCCCGACACCTCGCAGCGCGCGAACCTGCACGCACCTCTCTCGGGCCCTTGCTCCTCTCTGGTACCTCATTCACGCATAAGCGGTGTCGGTGGCGGCGGTGGCGGCGGCGGCCAGGGAGAACCGAGATAGCAGATTATATTGGCGTGCCGAGCCGCCTGTGTGCAGAGGTGAGAGAGTAACCTGGCCAATTCACTGTGTGTGCGCGCATGTAGCTCGGGGGCAGCAAGCTCTGCGGCAGCCGTAAGGGTAACATAATGGAGCTTGGCTCGCGCGAAGCTGAAGGGACTTCACACGATGCCGCTCGAGCAAGCGAGATGATATAGACCTCAAAACGGACCTCCTCGGAGCTGTGTTTCATCGTCCAGAGCTTCGTCTGTTTCCGTACCTTTGCGGACCAAGCCAATTCACTCGCTCGGTGGAATTCGCGATCTGCGAGGAGAGACTAGTTTGATCTGGGTGTTATTCTGGTCCTCATTCACCCTGACGCCCTGGCTCGGCTGATTATCCCGAGCGAGAGCGTCGATTTTGCGCGTCTCAGCACGCTTGGCTATTCCTGGGGCTCTCATTAGCCGGCTCGCGGCTGTAAGGTACTTACTCTCGACACGGCGCCGCGTGATAATGAACGATTCGGTATGCCGGCTAGCCTTTTTTCCGACCCTCGATTATGAAACGCTTGGGCCTGTGGCTCGTCTTCGACATGTGTGGCGCGGATCTTGCAATTTCTTCCGTGTGATTTATCCACGCACGTGATCCTCGCAAGTTCAGCTCATTTTTGCCCGTTACAAAGTACAAGTATTACTTCAATTTTGAGTGGTGTACTCTGTTAAGAATTAATATTGTGGGAATCTAACAGAACGTAATCGTCTCAAGGATTTGTACCAAAAATACCATCCATTTTCATTGAAATATTTCGAGATTCACCATGGCTAAAGATAGCAAGCTTTATCTACCTATTGAGTTGCGAACAGGATCTCAGCACGATATGAGGAGACATCTTAAGCCAGGACTCATACTTTTTTTTGTCGTGTTTTCAGAGTAGTATGAAATCACATTTGTTGTCTGTGAATACCTCTTGGCTAATCCTCTTGTTGTTGAGTGTTTGCCTGGCGCCTCCGGTGCAGAAAGCTCATCTCATTTACGCTTCCTCACCCTAAGGTAGAGACTTGCACCCATAGTTTTCTTTTATTATCGAAACGTGCCAGAGAACTGAAAGATTTTGGCCCGATAAGTAACGAGAGCAGGATCAATTTGGAAAACTTCGTAATAGGCACCGTAAAAGAAAACACGAGCAGGTAAACTTAGGCATTCGTGGCGTTTGCTTTTTGCCGTTTTGGAGTATACTTCCTTAGACTTTCTTTTCTTCGGCACAGTATGTTCTTACTGGGATGCATGAAATAGGCTCAGAATCTTTAACGTGACTATGATGAGATTTTACTACTGCTTATATAAGCTCCCCAAAGAATTTGAACCAGCCGTGTGAGAAATCTCATAAATATGTGATTATTCTCCACAGGTCTCCTGTAAAAGTAATATATCCGGACATCGTTTTGAGTTCAGAATGAGCGTTCTCACCTCGGTTCTCACAATGGTATACATTCAAATCGGCCAAATCTTCCAAATATTCAATAGCCGCTCTAAAATGTCTTTTGATAAGGGTATAAGGCTTGGCATCAATACAATCATATTGCAATTTGTTTATCTTCATGATTAATGATTCCAACTTTTATAGAGTCTGGCCTCCGAGATTGAGCTCAAGAAGTCAACTGTTCAAGATGAAATGAATCGAGTTAAGGCGATGCGGTCACCGTGCACGCTGAAAGTTATTCCCACTTTTCTCCGATATTCTTGCGATTTGGACTAAACGATGAGAAGACGAATACTCATCATCATCTAACTTGAGTTCGTCTTCTCGTCGTTTAGCTCAAATAATCGCAAAAAATCGGATAAAAGTGAGAATTACAATGTGCCTATATTATAGGTTAGGCTGCGATTAAGTTATTCGCTTTTTTATCCAATTTTTTTGCAATTTGAGTTAAACGACCAGAAGACGAACTCAAGTTAGATGATAATAAGTATTCGTCTTCTCGTCGTCTAGTCCAAATCACAAGAATCTCGGAGAAAAGTGGGAATAACTTTCAGCGTGCACGGTGCACGGTGACTGCATCGCCTTAACGTGCATTTTTTTTATCAAATCGGTCGAATGAAAGCACACCTTGATGAGGAGATGGATTGGATTTATGGTACACATTGAAGATTTGTGGTGCAATATCCTGCAGTTTGGAATACATTTTGTACTAGCGTGACGTGCGGATTTCAACTATTACTGCATCATATATTCTTGACATGCCGACGCCGGCGCTTCGAAGACGTCTTAGTTTTTGTTGATTTAGGACGCGCTTGAAATGGAGCTCGCAAAAATGTGCTGGAAATGTGGTATCGAAGATGGACAAGGCCGTGAGCTATATTATTTGTTTTTACTGCGGCAATGTTCGACTGCATCACGTAGAGGCCATTTAAAAGAAAGCATACAGCTTTGCCGCTGAGGGTACCCTGCTGGGTATTTAAATCATCGTGTGCAACTCGTTCATTCCACCTTGGCCACTTTGAAAACCTTAAGGGTGCTCTCTAGCCTCATAACAGCGATAGTGGCGCCATATTGTGGTCAAGTTGGTTCCCTGTAAATATGAAAACAACCAAACAATGGAGAACGGAGAGCGATGTTTCCCCACGTGCAGGTAATTTTTCTGCAAATTTCAAGTAATGTTTCATCAAAAGAGGTGCAACATTGAGCTCATGAAGTTGTTAGGAATGTATTTCACTATTCCCAGAATTTTTCCTAAAATTTCGTGAGCTCGTGCACCTTTTTTATGAAACTTTTTCTTAAATTTGCAGAAAATTTACCCGCTCGGGGGTGAACATCGCACAACCCCTCTTACTTCTACTCATTTTTCTATCGAAGATGACAAGGGATCTTCGTCAAGAAGAGATACTCGGGGAGGAAAGAATTTATTCATATTTGGTGAGCTATATACTGGCACATTTCATTGATTACATCATCTTCTTTTCTGTCCGAGCATGTAACGAGCGCTTGTCTTTCTTTGCAAAATACTAGTTTGTTTCATACCCAGCGCTTGAGCCCGCGTCGCAAAAACACAGTCTCGGTAGAAAGTGCGCATCTGATTCTTTTTTCCTTAGGGTCCCTATAATTAATGGGTCTAGACAAGGGGGGGGGGGGCCGCCGCCATATTCAGCGACCTACATGTACACGGGCGCACCGTTGTGTGCACACTCACACAGATGCGTCCCCATCTGGAAAGCTCGGCATCGCTGAATATGGCGGAGCCAATCAGAAGAATTAAGCCCCCCCTCTTGTCTAAACCCTTAATCATAGGGACCCTATTTTCCCCGTGGAAGTAGCGCCATTGTACGCTCGTGACACGCAATAGAAATACGGTGCCTATGCTTACACACGCACTGTAAAGAAATTTACCGATAAACTTCAACCAATTTACTATACAACCAATGAGGATTATCACAATCTGTCCGTGTGGTTCCTGCATATCAGGTTGCCTACGTGTGAGGGGTAGAATATGGTGGATGGTCATATGGGTGGATGGGCGGATGGATGGAGGGGTGGACTGATGGATGGATGGTCGATGGATGGATGATGGGTGGGGTCGATGAATGGATGGAGGAATGAATGGTGGGTGGACGGATGGATGTATTGTAGTGATGAATGATGGGTGGATAATGAATGGATGCATGATGGATGGGTGGTCAATGGATAGTTGATGAATGGAATGGGTGATGGGTCCATTCATTCAACTATTCCCCTATTCATCCACCCATCACCCATCCAACCATCTATCCATCTATCCAGCCACCCGCCCATCCATCCATTCATCCATCATCCAATCCATCCATCCATCCGCCCATCCACTCTCATCCGTCCATCCATCCATCCATCACGGAAAATAATTGCTTTGTTGAAAATTCAATCAGTCAGGTTGAAAATCCAACCAATTTTTTACAGAGCGGGAGAAGCAAACGCGCACATTCCGTCGAGGTTCCATATGCTGCAGTCAATACTAGCGGACGACGACGTGCCAATGAGCCATATTGAGGGTGGCTGTGGCGTGCGCCTAGACTGGTCACAGCCATTTTTATTATTAAACGCTTTTATTGCACTTCACCGAGCTCATAGTTCTTACTCTAGTAACATCTAGTGAACATCTTAGATCCGATCCACTGTCCAGTCCGCGTTACTGCCCTCATCAAATGTATTAGATAGAGACAGACCCTCCAGGTGTCTCTAGTATTAGATCCCCTGCAGTCTCGCCTGCAGTTCACCGTTCCGTTCACCTTACTGCCCGTATCAAATGAATGTCGTCGTGGATGTAGCCATGAATTTGTATATATGTGTAATCCATTGTTCAAGTGCGACGTAGGAACCCTAATCATAGAGATCTATGACCCTAATGCATACTACTCTATACTGCGTGACCGGAAATGTCGTCACTCATCGAGCTCGCTCGGATTTATGAAACTGTTGCAGGCTGCGACATGTTTTCTTAAATCGCCCGCACCTCACCCCGGGTCATCAAAATTCCTATTATCGTCTGCTATCGTCTATGCACCATCAGTCTTCTGTTGCCGCTGCCATTTAGCTCATTTAGTATTTGCATTTTCCGATTCTTTGTGGTCGCGTGTTTCTCGTGCAGTTGAGTAAATGCCAAATTCTTTCACTGGACATCGTTATCCCTCAGTGCCAATTAATAAGTTCAAGTACCTTGTGGCGACCATGTGTTGGATCTAGTGTTTGGAAGAGCTGGCGCGTACTCACGTTATGAGTGATTAAATCGCTTGCATGCGTGTATGATGAAGGATGAACCGATATCAGCGATCGAAAGACAATGTTTGTCATATTGTCTACACTAACTCTACACTGTCTGCTACATCCGAAGATGAGTCTGATTCGCGACATAATAGTGGTGACATATTTTAATACGAGAAACCTAATTATTACTTATTAGCTGCAATATTCGCTGACAGCACACGTGTTTTCCCCATAGTTCCTCATATACATCGGACAATTTTTCCCACGTGATTTACATCGATCTACCAAATTCTATCTGCACCACACCGGACACAATCCTCTCGCAAATTACAGCATTTTTGGAAAGTGAATAAAAGCTTTTTTCAAAAATTCTTTTTACTCCTTACTTTATATCAATACCATGCACTCATCACTCGTGGTACGCTGTCGCACATGGGACAGGCTCTCTCTCGCCTCCCGTGGCGCACAAGGGAACTACGGCGCCTATGTTTATGCACTCACCAGCTGGTTGATCACCACCAAAGATCAGTGTATCTGTAGTTGGCAGCACTCTGGACCTCGCTCTGGACCTGTGTGGCGTGCCGTATGTATAAAATTATCTCTTGCGTCATCCAAACCTCATTGAAATCCTGAATCTGAAAATCTGCAATATATCCAATTATAGATTTTGCCATGCGGTCCTATACTAATACCTCTAAATGTACCTGACAAGTGAAAATATATATGAACATGTATCATAAGGATATAACATGGTGAGTTTTCTTAGTTTCAATTCTAATTTTATTGATTGGCAATTGGTTGTAAAACATACAATTTTTTTTCTAAATATACAGCCCTGAAGAGGCTGATACGGAGGTCGGCGAAACGTTGGCTAGTTAACCAAAATAAGTGGGTAGTCCAGTGAACACACATATCTTTATATCGACCTAATTCTTCGATCTGCTCGAACACACAAAAGCATCCAAAAGAATTTACACACACTGAGTTTGACTTCTTGTGAGCGGTGAATCTTCAAATTGCGGTGCCACACATCCAGTTCGCGATTCTGAGTGTGCAAATTTACAAATGTTACGCGTGCGTGATAGGGGCCGTTATCGTTGAGATTAAAGGTAGTCGAGTATCGTGTATAAGCAGGGATGTCCATTTCTCGAGGGTCCGTGAAATTTTCGTCGCCGAGATGACTTGCTTAGCCCGGGCTCGCGTACTGAGATTGACTTCGCGTGCGCAAGAAAACTTTTACAGTGCGATGATGAGTGATTATTGAGTGTTCTCGCGTACATGAGGGTAAAATTCCCTCCATGAGCGAGGAAATTCAGTGGCGAAATGAGTCCCCTGCGCTCGACCTCGCGTCCTGTAGAATTAGCTCCACGTACATTAGAAGACTCCACATTGCGATATAGAGCGAATCTTCAGTGTTCTCGTGTATGCGAAAGTGAAGTTTCTAATGTGCGCGAGGAATTTTTGTAGTGGAGTTGAACTCGTACAGTTCGGGCTCACTCACGTCAAGATTAACTTAGCGTGCGCGAGGAATTCAATCGTGAGGTGCGTGAGGCCGAATGTAGGGGGGTTATTTCAGCTTCGTATACACCACACCCGACTGCCGATAATTCTCCCGAGATAGACACTAGATGCTTTCATGCATAGCATTTAAATTTTTGCGGTTGCAAAATTTTTTGACTATTTCACTCCCCGATTCAGAGATTTAGCGCACTTGCGAAACCAAACTTAGAGCACGCGAATTTACGTGATTCACTCAAGTGTTCCGCACCACAAAGTGGTCGGTTTGTGTGGACACGAAGTCAATCTTGACGTACGCAAGGCTGAACTGAGAAAGTCTAGGACAAGACTGACTAGGTGAACAACGAAAATCCCTCGCACGTCCGGGGATTATTGCCCCTTCGGACGAAAAAATACTCAACTGGACCTCGGTGTTGCCGAAAATCACTGTGTATTCTATATCGCGTTAGGGGAATGTTCCTGCACATACAAAGTCAATCCTGGGTGACACAAATCTGAAGTGACAAAAAAATGAGATTATTGCACTGAGCATACGCGAGCCAGAATTTGAGAGTTTATATCGGCCATGAAATACTTTGAGTAATCCAGAAACCTACCATAGTCATTGTCATTGGTACTCACAGCAAAAATGATTTCCCCCCCAGACCGGGGTCACGCGGCATGTGTTTCGCAATGATGATGCACAAGATTACGATAACTTCTCCAGGATGGCGAGTGGACGTGAAAAGAAAAGACCCACTTGTGAGTATGATAGCCTGCCACAAGTGTTATAAGTTGCTCCCGATACTCGTAGTCGAGGGGAACCTGAGTGACAACAAGGATGGTTGTGGCATGAGCCTAGACTGGTCACAGCCACTCTATCAATCACTAATCACAGGACTTTTTTTGACGTGTGACAAAGCCCCGTAGCTGCCGGCATTCTTCTCATACGTCCATCGGCAATCCTGGAGAAGGATGACACTCTGGTGCCCCATCGTCACTAAGTAAATCTTGCGTAACCTCGGCACGAAGGGGAATCGAATCCTCGGCCTGATAACGTGAACAGTTGCACAGCAGGTCGCAACTGTAAAAAAGCCGATGACTTGGATACGAATCCTCAATTTCGCTGACGTCTGCTATGTAGCTGATGGCCCATGGTCAATTCGTGTCATCTTTGGACGAATGAAAGGTGCATGAATCCACGAATTAGAATACTCTGATGTATGCACGGCCATCAGTGATTTTGTCACTTGCTGCCAGGATGTTGTCGAGCTTTTCTTATGTAGAATCACATACATATGGACAACTCTTAACCTTGGTAGCATTACACTTATCATTATATTACACAGATGAAGTTGTAGCCTACTCTCAATCATTCCTGATGTAATGATGGAAGTACCTCCCCTAATTTAGATCACGGCGTCTGAAAAACTGCCACAAAATGTTTTGGAAACATTTTTGAAAATACAAGATCTTGTCCACATCCTGAGTGAACACTTTTTCAAACAGCTTGTTCATGCACGAAGTTGAGATATGCGGGGGGGGGGGGTCTAATGCACTAATCTAGTACTGCGTCTACGTTGAAATTAATATACGAGGACTAGTTGTGATGCGTTTATTCCAAAAAAGTACAAGTGGTGTAATATACTGCAAGAACCCAAAAATGCTCCACACCTATAGAGATGTGAATCAGAAGCGCTCTCTCAGTCAACTGACTACCGATATAATAGGACGTGGTCTTCTGTCCATGAGGGGCTTTAGATGCGAGTTATACATAGATAAAAACTTTACAGAACTTCGATATACTAATATCATATTATGGCCAATCTGGTCTGACTTTTATTCGGATCATAACTGATTTCGCTTGAACGGAATAACGGAAAATCCGTGGTTTGGAACACTCAAATTATTATATGTTGAAGAGCCATAATCGAAAATTTACTTGACGAACAAATACTTGTAATCAAACGAAGAAAAATAATGATCACTAACTGGAAAAAATTCATCTTGATAAAAAAAAAAAAAAAAAAATTTATCTTCATCTGAAAAAAGAATGTTAATACTTTAACAAAATACCAGATGCCTGTAATCGTCAAATATTTACTAGCTTTAACAGCTTCCATATGGAGAGAGAAACCTGTGCGCCGTGCACAGAGACATTTACTTGAGCGCGCTGGGTGCATTCGCACTTGATTCAGTGCTAATAAAAACAGAATTTGGGTTAATCTCCACGTGCTGCGGCAGCTTGGTTCTATGGACGTGATACTACGATTAGATCGCCATCAGCACACAACTTGGGCGTCTCGTCCAAGGTAGTTATAGTTGGGGAAATTTCCACTGGTAACACGGAAAGGCAGATGAAAAATCGATCATAGGCATTCCTCATCACCTCACCCGAAGAACTCGAAAACGTATCCCTATCTTATCGATCAAAGATCTATGAGATGCGTGATGATTCGAACGAGGTAGGAATCCTAGTATATCTCGTGTTTGTGCACCCTTTCTTATCAACAAACAGCCACGACCCTGATTCCGAGAATCAGGTTCGGCCTCTTCTGATCACGCAAAGTGACAAGGATATTACGAAATGGAATAGGAATGGGTGTTGGGTACCTGAGTGCAACGATTCACTTACATACTTAGCGCCAGACATTAGTGAGCTTTTTTTCTTTGCGGCCTCCCCTAATCACTAAACGTGACAGAGATAGGGTGATCCAGGAAAGGAAAAGCCTTTCCTGGGTCAACCTATGTATAGTGGTGGCCCGGGAAAAGCTCCTCCTTAGTGTATGGTATACATAAAAAAGGATCCAGTTTGACTCCTCAGAGACGACTTGACAACGTAAAGAGGCCAAGGCTACAGCTCAGTAAAACGCCGAGGTTGATTGCGAAAGGCTGGGTGTGTAGACGCCGGTGATGCTCAGCTACCCTACAGCAGCAATGGACAAGTAGAACTGGCTTCGACTTGAGAATCGGACCCCAGGGAGCTTCCAGATGTTGGTTTGGGGAGGAAACGACAAGAATACTGCTCCGCTACATTTTCGCCAAGCACATGAGCTCGGTTATCCACGAGTTAGGCTTCTCTCCCCCCACTCTTCGCACTCTCGATTAATCAGCGTCGAGGTGAACGAAAAGCTTCTTTTTTTCAAATTTTCCAACGGTCGATTGGTAGGGTAATATCATTAGAAATGTTGGCTTCCCTTCGCATTTTTGTTCAAAGAAGAATATCAAGTTAACCTATTCGAACAACATGTACATATTTACAAGATATTATAATTACTCTAATTATGACGAGGAAATATGATACAAGTGCTGGTACATGAATTCTTCAGAATGCCGCGCCAATGCGCACTCTAATACAGCAGCCCAGCATCCTATACCGGCACCCAGAGTGGCCGCCACCGTGTCCCTGCAACGGGTTGTTTACACGGCTTCCTGGTGCTAACGCAATGGCCCGGTGTAATGATTCCATGTTCCTGGTATTTCATCACAGTCCACCCTAAACACCCCAAATTGACTGTTTGAATCTCCAACTAACATAATTGGAGTTTTGGTTTTCAAGAGGGTCTCCCTCGGATTCAGTCCTGACGACTTAAATACTATACTAGAATATTTCTAATTGAATTCGCGCTTCCTCTAGGTCCACCTCGACACTATGGAAACTCTAGTGGGGTATGCCTACCTGGGGAAACCATCTCCAGGAATGTACCAAGAGAATCCCACATGGGACAACTTAACACAAAGTACCAGGTAGGATTTTTTCTATTACCTATACTGTAAAAATTTTTTTTGAAAAACTTCAACCAACTGGTTGAATGGAAAATTCAACCACCTGGTTGCATGAGAAATTCAACTTTTTGGTTGAGAATTCAACCAATTTAGATGAAAATCCAACCAGTTTGGTTGAAAATTCAACTAGTCTATTCAACCATTTGGTTGAATTTCTCACCAAATGGTTGAATTTTCCATTCAACCAGCTGGTTGAATTTTTCATCCAACAAGTTGGTTGAAGTTTTTCGGGAAAAATTTTTACAGTGTAAGGATAATATCACATAGAATGAATGACTGATGATAATGATAGTAGATTGTTTCTTTCTTCAGGGTCCACGCGGGATCAATTTGCCTTTTGCTTTCTCAAAGAGAAAGGGTTGTATCCGTGACAAGAGATTTTTCTTCAATTTTTTCACTCAAATCCATTTTTCATTCTAAAAATCTCCACTTACAGGAATTCGGCGTTGAACATTCTGTTCTCCTCGCCAATATCTTTCGATTGTAGGTCGCCCTTTTCCCTCCACGATCATCCCCTCCGCGCAAAACATTCATCTTTGTCCCTCATATACCTGTGTGTGTGTGTATGTCCGCATGTGTTTTACTGTATCTCCTCAACACTTCAATCGATCCTTCTGAAATTTTTATGAGTCATAGAGGACCACCTCAAGATGTGTTGCACGGATTTACAACTCATTTTATCAAACAGTTTACAACTTATGCGTCTTGAATAACAGAAGTGAGAAAAATTTCGAAAATTTTATTATTTCATTTACAAATATTTCTTCCCACAACCTTCATATCAAACTTTCTGTCACTTAAACACTCATTTTTTGTCCATTCTCTCTCACTTAGTTAATGTGTATTTCCTATTTTTATTCATTCACATGATTCAAATCATAAATTCTTCACCATATGAAACAAAACACTTTTTATTTTTTCCTCGTACATTTTCACCAAATTCTGTATTAACCAATCGATCTATCATGCCAATACCAACATTTTATTAGCTCACTCTAAATTTTTTTATGAAGTCATTTTAAAAGATATTTTCAAAAACTGAATTCAAATTTTACATTTTTATTTTTCAAGACGCACAAGTCGAAAACTGTTTGATAGAATCAGTTGTGGATCCTTTCAGCACATCTTTGGCTGGTCCTCTATCACTCATAAAAATTCCAGAACGATCGATCCAAGGGTTCAGGAGGTACCGTGAACGAAAAGCAATGAAATGCACGTCAGAATTTGTTCGATTTTGATTAAAATCCATTTTCCATTCTAAAAATCTTTACGTAATGGGATTTAGCCTTAACCATTCTGTTCTCCTCGCCGAGATATTTCGATTGTACGTTACCTCTTTCCCTCCACGATCAACCACCCACGCAAAACATTCATCTTTGTCCGTCATCGTCTTTGCCTGTGTGTGCTTGTGTCCGTATGTTGTTTACCCCATCTCCTCAACACTTCAACCGATCCTTCTGAAATTTTTATGAGTGATAGATGACCAGCCAAAGATGTGCTGAAAGGATTCACAACTGATTCTAAAAATATACATTTAAAGAGTTGGAGGTTTAAATATTTGGTGTAAATGAAGGATATCCTTCTATTGCACGTGACAATTTTTACTCAAGTCTCAAGTCATGAAAATTGATATTCATTAGTAATTCCATATTTATGTCTTTCACTTGAACGTATGGTCAGATTTTGCCATGAGAAAGCGTCCTGCTAATCACTGTTAGCCGCGTTTTTTAGGTTTTCGTTTCTGCCATTTTCACGGCAAGGACTGAAAAGAGAATAAGATACTAATCCCTTTGATGTTCACAGAATATGAAATTCTTGGGAAACTTGGCCAATAGACCTGTCATCTGATGAACTGGAGTGAAAAAAGGAATATTTCAAATGGAAACAACAAGACCAACGGAAATCAGATCTACCAGCGATGGGTCTACTTGAGGTTTTCTACGAATGGCTTTCGGCAAGGGAACCAACTTATTCTAAGATCTGTGCGAGTAATCATCTTACTCAGCCGAGATATTTTGCCAATTAAATATTTTTGATCTTCTTCGTATGATAATATTGAAGTATTTATCTTCCTTCAAATCAATTGAACCTCTCCTCTCCTGGAACGGACATTGAAAATGGAAAATTATAAAATAGAAATTGAAACACTTGAATTTTCCATTCCTCGTCTTTTGAACCTAAATATAAAGATTTTGAATAATTTTATGAAATGAAACGTTGCAATATTGTTCTTTCAAGGGTCGCAAGTTTCCTCCAAAATAAGGTAGAGTTATTTCAATGGCCAGCTTCTCTACTCTAATATATTCTCGAGACGATATCGGACCTCTTGCGCGGTACATATTCATACATCATTCTTGGAGAGATTGAGACAACAAAATAGAGCAGAACTGCCACGATGAGGATAAGTTCCATATGCGATTCAAAAATCTCAGAGACCTAGAAGAATCTGTCCAAAGCTTGTCTTGTCAATCACCAGTGAATTTTAGCTTCTTGGGTCTTTCTCCAAAGACCGAAATTTTCCATCTCGTTTAGTGAGGTGCGTGTTTTGTGATCCATTGAGGTTCATGATACCCAACGGTGTTCCCGAATATCTCGTTTGGTTATTATCAACGGGGAAAATTCCCACGAGGGCAAATGTGAAACCATTTCTCTTTTTCCCCTGTTTCACTCGAATGTTTATAAAGAGATTTGACCCAAAGATTTTGATTGTATTTGACAATGTCCAAGCCCAATTGAGAGCGATACTAGAATCTGACCATCGCTATACTCGATCGATTTCAATATATTCAAGAGCTTGCATACTTGTTCGAATAGGTGGTCAAGATGTGGCATACCGCCAAAATCTAGTTATGGAGTCGATCTTATCTGCGGAGTGACTACTTCTGGCTTTGTCGCAATTGCGATGGGCCCAGAAAAAGTTTGAAGTGATAGAGTAGTTCAAGTAGAACATCGTAGGTGCCTTATCTCAAAATTTATTAAATTTGGACTTACTCTCCTCATCCTGGCCGGTACAGAATCCACTCCCAAATTCTTGATACGATTTCTATAACTGTCTCTTGATGTATTGTACAGTTACTTCTATTGAGAGGCTTGTATAGGAAGCTGTGACAGGTGCACAAATCTACTCATTATGCGAAAAACATATCAGGAGGTATCTTGGATAATGAATATGAATAAGAATGAACGAGAGCGAGAGGAAGAGAGAGAGAGAGAGAGGGGGCGGGGTGTTGTCCGTCCTTGCTATGTGTTTCAAGTTTGCTCCAAAATTGAAGGTTAGACAAACGTTGAGATCGAAGCAGTGACGAAGGGAGTGCGAGAAAGCGGTATTGTTCTAACGCCCTGACGGAACTCGAACGATACGCGATGAATCGCGTGGGAACACGCCTCGCTATCCCTCACTCAACAGGTATCCTTCGCATCTTATTCTTGTCCCTTTACTCCTTATCCTGTCTCATTGCCAACTCTGCCTCTGTCTTTCTTTCAACGCGAATCTCGATATCTACTTAGCTAGTCAAAAATCTCAATTTGACTCTCCGTGGTAATTTTTTAGGCTCCGCTGCGATTTCTGTTGTCTACTAGCTGATGATACCTTGAGGGATATTTATGAATTATGTTCGGGGATTTTTCGAATCGAGAACAGCAAGTTCATGTCGACATCGCTAGAAATTGAGAGAATCTGCGTCTCCTAAGAACTTTACGTAATCCATAAATAGTCATTGAGGAGTGAATTTCAAGTCATAGCTCGAAAAATAGCATGATTGTGCACCCTCTCTCGAAAATCGTGCAAATCTGCTAAGAAATGAATTCCACGATTGGGAATACGTATTCAAGAAGTAGCTCTATGCTAACGAGCTGATTGATATTTCTATACATCTGCAAAATTTGATATGTTAAATTTGGTGCGTATTTTGGGTACACAAAAGTAATATAATTTATGCGATACTCTGATCACCGGTTATGATTCCATTACAATTGAAATCGATCAGAAAAACCGCGCATATTCGTATACAAAACTCACTCAAAATACCACCCAAGAACTACTGATTATATTATAGTTTTGTGATATACATATAACCTGAATTGAAGATTTGAATAATCAAATTCGATGAGATAAATAATAATATCACTTTTCAATCGATTTTTTCAAAAATCCAGGGAAAATGAATGAGTGCAATGAGTAAGTGCGTCCCATTCAGGCACAATCCAAGTGTGGGGCCTTCGTCGAGAAAGATCCAAACATCACCATTCAAAGTGATTCATGGGTACATTTCGAGGCAGAATAAAGTGGAAGCAAGAGAGTTTGATTGGGGCTGAGATTACGGCTAATTACAAATTTTTCATTTCAACGATAAGATACATGGAAGAAGCTGTCGAGTTTGCAGAGCGTCGATTCGAGAGAATTAAGGACATGGCGCATAAGCTTAAGTGAAAGAACTGTCCTCTCGATAAGGCTGCTTTCGAGCTCGCGATCACAAGGAAAAAATAATCGAAAACCGAAAAGCTCTCTTCCCACCCGCCCTCGATGGCAAAAAGAATAATTGTCACTATGGGAACGCAACATGGGTCCCGTTGCGAATCAACTCTTCCTTCCTCTCTCTTTCTTTCATCTTATGGTTGTATATGCACATACACACTAGGAAGAGAACGACGAGTGTGGACCAGTTTTGCTTCTCTCTCTCTCTCTCTCTCTCTCTCTCTCTCTCTCACCCTCCTTGAGAAAAATACAGTCAGACGGACATCGCGAAAAGAGAGGGTGGAATGAGAGAGGCCGGGGGGCACGTGAGGACCCCGCTGCTAAATGAGCTGTAATGTGGAACCCCGCTGGCCCCCGTTCTCTGATCATGCACATATCTCCCACCCTGATGAAGATTCTTCGTGGCCGCACGCAGGTAACGTATCGTGCACGCTACATTGGCAACGATTGATCGCTCAGCAGGCCCGGAGTGGCTGCGTACTTTATACATATATATATGCACTCTCGATAACGACGACGACGACAACGAGAATGCTGCACCAGAGGCTCATCTTATGCCTCCCGAGTGTGGGATCGAATTGGAATCGAGAGCGATATGTATGCCGACAGCTTCGAGCGATATTGCAATTATCGCAGACTCGTCGGGCAAGACCTGCGATGGACCGATTACTGATGATGACTTCGAGGCGAGATTTGACTTGATATAATTATTTTTTATCGATGAGGAGCTAACGGTTTTGGTTTGGTACAATTCGCGGAAGAGATTTCGTTGGTGACATAGGTGCAAGTTACACATCTAAAACTTTTCTTATAATTTCAATTTGTAGTGCATCTTTCATGCCATTTTGCCCAATTTTGCCCCAACCCAGTGTTTCAATACCCGGCTAAGTTCGGAGCATGCTACGAAGCCTTCGAAATGAGCTAAGATATGATGAGTTTGAACTGATCAGATTCGATCTACGTCGGGTCGACTAAAAAGTGATTCTTGTTAATGAATTAGGCGCTAAAATGCATCAGGTGGTTTTAATCACTGAAGAAACCAACCATATTCACAGCTTTTTTGTCGGTCCAAAACACAATTTCTGGCTTATTCTGACGGAATGAACTTGTTTTGAGCAATAGAAAAATTTCAAATTACAAGCTCTTTTGAGTTAAGCGCATAGGGTGCAAGTTGGGTACATTACCACATTTTGCAACTAACTTACGTGCTGTGCCCATAAAAACGCTCCAGTCAAGTTTCACAGCTCTCAAATAGTATATTATACGTAGATTTGCGGAAACGCGTGTATTTCCATTGAAAAGCCACGTTTCCACAACAAAACGTGTACGCAATTCTAAAGTGGCGCACCTTATGTTATGGACCCTACAAAGCAATAATAAGGGTCCTGAGATAAAAACTTTTTTGACCGTCTGTGCGCAAATGAGTCATTTGCACATTGTTTGTCGCTTTTCATCTGCTAACAGAAGATCAAAAAACATAGTATGATACTCGGGCGAAACGGTTTTCGCCCTGGTATTATAATATACTATTATGTTGTTCAATTTCGTCTAATTTTCTATTTTTAGCGTTATTTTTGCCAGATTTGATTTCTTGCAGGCAAAACCAGGAATTGCAAACGGTTGCCATATCCCAAAAACGCGTAGATTCATTTGTGCCGATTCAAATTACTCTGTGATAGACTTTTTAAATAAAATATTTTATCGAAAGAAGGTGGTGCAATGTCCAAAGTCGCTTCGGTTATACCCCGTGTTGATATCGTTGGTGTGCGGTACAGCGTCTATTTGCATCATAACAGTACAACTTATTATACTATTGACGATCTGAAATTTCTGAAGAAGTGCCAACATAATTTTCTCATCTAGTTTTCCTCTCTAAGGAAATTTTCAAGATCGAATGCATACAGGCAAAAGAAATTCTATACAAAAGACTGAAATCGACTGGAATTCTTCACCAAAAAAGATTCACGTCATCCCATATCCTGTAACGATCCAATGAATCACAAGCTCTTATTTTTGGGGGCAAAGTAAGCAATCCTGCGTTTCGGATTCACACATCAATCACAGCTAAGTAAAAAATTGTGGCAGAGTTAAAAGATGGGACTGTACGCTTTTGATCCAACCATCGTTCCAAAGCTATGCACATGCATTGTGAGATAACTGGAAGCATTGAGCCTTATTGGGATTCCAGAATGTCGAAGAATGCTCCGATTACCATGGTGACTGGCGCTTAGCTGATTAGTTCACAAAAAGCAATACTGCTTAGGCTTTTTGTTTTCGTTTTCTTCCATCCATGCATGGCCTTCTTCTGCGCACATAACACATTCTTTGGCCTTGCAAAAAATTCAAACTTTTTCGGTGCGTTTCATTCGATTCGATTCGATTCCTCGCGTTATTGAAATCGCTCCACTTGTTGGATCTCGAATAACAATGAGAATTCCACTGGAACGTTCTTTCAACAAAAAGTAATATAAACAATCCTGTTGATGCTCTGTATAATGTAGGAACAACATCGGAAAGCGACAAGCTTGAAACTTATGATCTTTCTAGGTAGGCAGAAAAATGTGAAGTTGAGATTGATGATCCTGTATTTTCTGTCGAATGAATCATGGCATCCAAGAATAGGAGACTTCTTTATCTAATTTGGACTCTAGGATCTCTTGACTGTGAATGTAGTTCAAATCATTCCCAAAAAATCGGAATTGCATCTTGATTGTGCTCGAGGATTAGGGATCCATGCGCATACCGTCAATAATGCAGATACTCCGTAAAATTTTTTATATTGACTACTTGTTTTCAAAGTCTCACACCTTATGGAAAACGGCTTGCGGGTTTTTTTCTATAGAGTGAATGAAATCATATTTTCTCCTCATCAACAAATGATAAAAAAATGTCCAAATTCATGTTGCCCTGAACGTCTTCAAAATTAATGTTATGCAAATTGAGGCTATTCTTCTTGACTCTTGGCATCTTCGCATTTTCTGAAATTTGTCTATGAACAAATCGGAGAGGTTTCCGTAGAAAATCAATAGCAAGTCTTCTGCGTTCCGAATCAACCGAGTAAAATTCTTACAATATGGAATTGCTAATTTGAGAGCTGCAACAGCTGTCCTTCTAGATACAAGAGTATTAGCACGGATCTTTGCATGTAATCAGGGAGTGATATTTGTTCATGAGTCATCAATTATAAAGAAGATCTATCATACGAATGAATTCATGTCATGATTAGGTATCGGAGGTTCGATAATTACACTCTTGATCAGGTTATTGCATCCTTCAGTCGTCTCGTTTCATTCAAGTGGATTAGTTAACTGTCTCAAAACAAATCATTCGCAAAAACTATCTCGATTAAATACATTAGTCACTCTTTTGAGCTCACCAACCAATATCCATCGAAATCTTCACTTTTCATCGTATCGGTATGGTATTTGTTTTTCAGATGTACATTCACATTTGCGTATTTACGAGATATTGTGGAATCTGGCCTCGCTGCTTCGTCGATAGTTTTTAATTTTGTTAGGAGGGTACTAGTCTCTCAGTTTTACATCTATATAATAATATTCACATTTCAAAATTATTTAGTTCTACTCTTCGAATCTCTCGGCATAACAGGCATATTGTGACTTCCTAGGTGACATCATACAGTTATGGAGATTAGGGCTATAGATTTATTGCGGATTCGAATAACCCGTGCTCCTTGAGAAATATGATGGATTCGATTTGCTAACCCTTCCCAACCGATAATTTTTCTACTGTCTGCAGATCCGGATTGGAATGGTCTAAAGTCTTGAATCTATTTCGCGCTTCAGAGAATGAAAGGGTATCTGGCACGTAAGAGTTTCAGATCTGAGCACATACAGTACCGCTCAAAAGTTTTCGATGGATGAAAAGTCGAACACCCCAATTTCAGACAGCGATGATTGGAGTTCTATAAGTCACTCAGAAGTTCTGGAGAAAGCATCTTGAAGAGTAGAAAAAATACTAAGTTCCTAGTTGTTTCGATGATTTGAATCGATCCTCCTTAAAGGTCCTACACACTGGTAAAAAGATAGAGAATTTGAAAATCTTTCATTTTCAAGGAGACACCTGCAATTTTGTTGCAAACAAAGATATGACAATCCCGCAAATTGTATCTTGTAGGGCGGAAAAAATTCTATGTGTCGCTATTTTTTCATTATTTTTTACGTCCCGCGCGTGAGAACGAACGGGCTGGCTGAATAACCGAAATGTCAGTTTTCTGCCGGAAACGACACAGAAAACAGTCGGAAAACCATAATTTTGGGTATGTAGACAGTTCATACGTTCTTACACGTGGGACGTCAAGAGAAATCAAGAACGATAACACGTAGCATTTTTTCCGCTCCACAAGATGCTTTTTGCAGAATTGCCGTATCCCGTGTGGAAATATCCCTAACTATCCCTGCATTTACAATGGATCCCCACAATGCATCTTCACTTCCTCCGTATGTGAGGAGATCATGTGGGAAACAAATTTGAATATCATAGGGAATCCACGCGTTTACACAGATTCTTGGAGTAGACCAAGGAATCCTGACCAGGATCTCGCAAGACTTCCCTTCTCATTTAAGGTAAATGTCCACTAACTACGTGAGTCAATGGCTACCTAACCTCACTCTTCCACTATCATAGATTTGAACGAAATAATAATTTTGGCATATTAGTCTGTTTTGCCCATCAGAAAGCAATCTAAAATAGCCTAATATGCTTTTGTGATCAAATCTTTCCAAACCAGCTGATAATTTGCGTATAAACCGTACTTGCGTGGAGACCGTTCCGCAACCTCAATTTTTCGATAATTGCCACGGAAAAACTAGACGATCAATCTTGAGCGGACTTGGCTAAAAGATTCATCTTTGTATGAACTTTTTATTCGCTTTTATTAAACTCGGCCGGGGCCGGACGGAGTCTTGTCACCAAAATCTATGTGTGAGCGCGTCAATGATTACAGTTCGCGTGCATTTGTATTAGTTTCGGGCTCTGCGCGTTTCAACATTGTGTCAACGCAAAATGGGTTACTGCGCAGCGTCGGACCTCTCTCTCATTCTCATTGCATCGCGCATGATGATCAGCGACAGCAAGAGCCTCGCTTTAGAATATCACAGCAGTCGACGCATACTCGTCGATTCTTCCAGATTCTTCGCAAACCCTGAAAATTTCACTTTTTCTAGATTTAATTAATCAAAACATAATGGTTATCAACAAATAGAAATGTTCTCTCTGAGATATGCCTATAACAAGTATAAAAAACTGCCTGTAGGACCCATAACCTCTTCGAAGTGCTGCCACTGTCACGCGATTCTGTCCTGTCAAGCCTATAAACTGCTGCTGGCTGTGCTGCTGCTTTTAGTGCTGTTATAGCCATGATTTGATGTTTTTCAGTTTTCAGAGTGCGGTCGATCTTGCCTAACTATTGGATTCTTACAAGTTTTCTGCATGCGGCCTCGCTATACCATGGTCTTATCAAGAGATTCTCTCCACCACGTGTGACCAATAAGTTTGTGATTAGTGTTAGCAGATAAAAAACGATAGGTACCTCTAAGGTTTGAATGGTTTCATATTTTTGCAAGCTCAGAGAGGAAGTTGAGGCCTCAGTGTGCAATCAAGTTTCGTGGTGTATGTACAGTAAGCGCACTGAGCCAAAGTCCTGGTCTTCAAATCATGAAGCACAATTAAGGTGATGAGTGATATTTCATGAGACACTGTGTGCTTCTTGATTTGTCAATGAAATAAGACTTTCTCCTCACTGTTACTATTGTCTGCTTCAAGAAACTTCAGATGAATGACGGAGTGGACTACATCCAGATGTAAAATAGTCACAGTGGCTCTACGCGTTATGAACTTGTTTATTTGAACCATTGAGGATGCTTTCTGTCATTTCTTGATGCATCACAGAGATTCAACAGTCTCTTTTGGTTCAATCTTCATGGGCCCAGCCGTTAAAGTGTAGCATACCATGTTATATTGGGCTCAAGACTCATTCCATTTCTAATAAATTTCACTCTACTGATTTAGGAAAATGATCATCCATGTTCGAGCTTTGGCATGTGATGTATCATATCGACTAGAGACCCTCCAGGTAGTGATCTGCGAAAGCAGTTTAGAGGTTTTTGGAACTCGGTTCTGCAAAGTCCATCGGTTCTGCAAATACCTTTCAAAATACACGGAGCGCACGCTATATGTATATGGGAACGAGGAATATACGTTTCACGATCGCGTTCCTTATACGTGCCCCTCCCGGCCGTTCGCAGATCACTACCTGGAGGGTCTCTAATATCGACGCCTCTTACGAAGATTAACACCTTTTTTCTTGTGACTGACGAAGATTAACACTATCCGTTGTGAACACGAAGATTAACGGATTCTTCTTAGGTCCACGAAGACTAACACTTACTCCTAAGGGGCACGAAAACTAACACTCACTGCTCAACGGCCCATGAAATGAGCATTTACTCCTGAACGGTATGGAGACTATAATACACTTGCAAACGTTCTCGTTGAAAGGGACGGAGACCAAATATTTCGTCTTAGGTCCACAAAAAAAACACATTCTCTTTGGTGGCATGAAAATTAACGCATCCGTAGACTTCATTCATGGAGGGACGGAGACTGTAAGTATTTCGTTTAAAACGAAGCACTTAGAATCTCCGTCCCTTCAAGAATGAAGTCTACGAATGTGTTAATTTTCGTGCCGCTAAGGAAGAATGTGTTACTTTCCGTGGCCTTAAGACGGAATTACTTATAGTCTTCGTCCCTTCGAGAAAAAAATGCGCGAATGTGTTAATCCTCGTGCAGTTTGAGGAGTAAGTGTTACTCTTCGTGGTCTTGCTTATGATTATCTCTTACTGCTGTAAGAGATAATCTCTTTCGCCACGAAGATTATCTCTTACTGCTGTAAGAGATAATCTTCGTGGCGCTGAGGCGTAAGTGTTGATCTTCGTGGCGTACACAGTAAGTGTTAATCTCCGTGGCCGTAACAAAGCAAATGCTTATCTTCGGCCCCCGTGTTAGTCTTCGTGGGCGTTAGCGGATGTGTTAATCTTCGTAAGAGGCGTCGATATGATCTTAACGGATGGAGATGTCTTGATGATGAATTAATATATCATTGGATGTCTTTATATTCTAATAATAAGGGTAACACAGCCTCTCAAATGTGATTTGACTGTAGCTTGTGAATCAATTCAAAATTATCGGTATGCTCAACATGAGATGAGGAATTATTTCTGATCAGCCATAGCTGACTGATTTATTCCACTTTTTATCAATTTGCACTCTGAAGCGCTTGAGCAAAGATGAATACCCAAGAAATCTTAAGAATAGTATCTCAACATTCTGGCTGATATTAAAATCCTTCATTCATGTCCCATATTCCAAGCGATTAGGATAAAACTAAAATTGAGAAAATAAAATAATTGAAAAAAACATTTTAAAAATTCGCCTTTATGTGAACTGTTAAGCATAATAGCATGTCAAAATTTGAAGAAAATGAAAACTGTTATCTACGTTTCTGTCATAATCAAAGAGTAAGTTAGTTGTCGTCCAGCTACACGAGTTCCATGATTTCGAGATATCAAAATGGTAAAAGCGCGGGTTGTAAACTTGACACATCAAGAGTAGTTTCCACCAATCAACTCACGCTTTTACCATTTTGATATCTCGAAATCATGGAATTCGTGAAGCTGGACGTCAACTGACTTACTCTTTGATTATGACAGAAACGTAGATAACAGTTTTCATTTTCTTCAAATGTTGACATGCTATTATGCTTAACAGTTCACATAAAAGCGAATTTTTGAAATGTTTTTTTTTAATTATTTCTCCTCCTGCAATTCCATCATTTTCTGTAATCTGAATCGATTGTGAAACCCAAAAGTGTGCCATTTCATGTGGCCTGTCCCATAAGCTCAATGTTAGATTCGACAAAAGCACCCGGTTTTTTTTATGGCTAGGGCTCCGAAACGAAACGATCAAACATTATGAGATTTTACACACATATTCAAGAATACTTGGATTGATTTCTCACCAAGTTACAAAGCATTCTGTGATCTCTTAATTTTAGTGGACAACTACCTTAAACATGATCGCCATACCGATGACGTGAGATTTCCATGCAAGATCCTGGTTGATTCCTAACCATGGAACCCCAATCTGCACGGTGCTTAGGAAGAGTCTGTAATATTCACATATGATTTCATTACAAAGCATCCATGAATCATCGTACTCACCGCTTATCTTAGTTATGACGCAAAAGTTGGACGAAAAATCTCGTTTTCGTGAACCTTGCACTAGCGGTATGACATTTGGTAGTGATGAATTCGCTCGTGAATTTGTAAGTGAGTTTTAGCAGATTCAATAGCACAGAACTTCGTTATATTTTTTATAATACTTGACCGTAAAGTTGATGCGTAGATCACAGTGACCGTGCGTGAAGCAGTACTTTACGCACGAGCGATCGTAAAGCAATTGCTTTACGCACGGTTGTATACTGCTTTACACCTCGTTTCTGAATTCATGAAAATTTGCAAAATGGCAAGTTGAAAGAAAATCGTGATGTGAATAGATACCGATTGAGGAAATTCCAGTTCTTCTTTTTCAACGAATCCAAAAGCCTCAATTCCCCACAGTGACGCGAGTAGCGCTCACGTCAGAGCCGTTCTTCTCAATCATTCCCGTTTCCCGTCTATACCGGCGTCGCCGACCATTTTCCAGCGGGATACAAATTATGAATGTCCAAGGGAATTAATAACAACCATTGAAATTGCGACAATCTCTCTTTTCTCGAATTGAGCTCGTATTTCAAAATCGAGAAATATTATTTAATATTCAATCAACAGTATGGAAATTCTCATTTGTTTGTCGCTTTGGGCCATATTTTCGTAAGAAGAATATCGGTCTTCCTTCAATTATTCTCTCCAAATCTCACAATATCTAGGAATAAACTAGTCAATCTCGTTGAATAGGTTAAAGCGACGTAAGTATTATATGAGAGAAATTTATGAGAGAGTCATGAGAGAGACTCTTCCCTCGAGATGTCAATGTTCATCGAAAGAAGTGACCCTCAAAATCCTCTTTTTTCGTCGACGCAACGCAGTCGAAAGCCAATGAGAATTTTTCTAGCTCCATCACTTGAATTTTCGTAAACGGAGAGCTGTATCAATCACACAGGATTACCAATTTCGCCAACAGATCGATCGTTTTGTTTTAAAAATTCTCTGACAGAATTACCAAGGGGAGGACCTGACCTTTGGATCACCAACCCTTTCCAAATTTTTTTTACAGTTTTGTGTCACCTAGAATATGAAGAATCCAGAGTAACTACGTCAAATGGACCTCCTGTCCAGAGCTACAAGCAAAAATGTTAGCGTTGCCAGTATATCTATTTATATCACTTTTTAACATGGGCCTATATAGGCAATGATAATCTCGGTGCCTGTATCTACGGATAGGAGAGCCATTTGACGGAGTTACTCTGGATCCTTCATATTCTAGGTAATACAAAACTGTAAAAAAATTTTGGACAAGATTGGTGATCCAAAGGTCTGGTCCTCCCCTTGTAAGTAAGGTTAAACTCCGGTTAAAGCTCCCTTCAGATGCATTGCACTTATATCAGAATTTTCTGTCAAATTCGGGGGCTTCACTCCCTGGGCCCCCACCAGGGGTTGCACCCCTGGACCCCGCTCGATTTCTATGAACGCGGCACCTGATCTAACGCGCCATCGGGGTACACAGTATTCTCCTGTAGTCCAGTCAAATAGACCCTGAGGTAGCAAATTGGAGCCCGCAGCGGGCCATTTTGATATGTTGTGGCCAAAATAATTCTAAGAAAAATGGCTCTAAGGAAAATTTTCTAGTGATAGGGGAAGTTATCAAAAATCGCGAAAAACCAATTAAAATGGCAATAGCTCGGGGATGGCTCGAGATACTGAGAAGATGCGGGCACCGATCGAAAGCTCGCAAAATTCTGCACAAGATGAGCTAGTTACGGAGTCTGTGGGTCGATTAGGGAGCGAGCAATATCGATTAGATACTTTGAGATAATCTCGAGCCTGCAGATAACATGTGGTGGCTTGCTCATCGTATACACGCCGACCCTCTCTGTGCACATGCATGTATGAAAGTATGCGCGGTCACAAGTGCGCAGGTTCCCCTTCTGCACTTTCTATACTAGCCTTTATACTTGCACTCGAATCGCCAAATGTACGGGATGAGCAAGATGCGTTTTCGCCTATCTTGTGGGTTTTCCACTCAATTTTTGAGCTCGAATTCCGCTGACTTGCAAGCTTGGAGAATAATTTTGCCATCTTCAACTTTCAATAGTGACATAGGCAAATCAGGAAACTTCACCTGCACATTCGCGGGAAGCAACGTTTTTGATTCAATAGACTATAGTACACTGATAATAAAATATTGCCGTCTGAACAATACGACTGGTATTGTAAGATGGTATTGCTGTCGGACCAATACTCGATCGTCATAACAGCATTATGATTTGTGATTGTCGTTAAATGACCTAAAAAAATGTCTGGATTATAATTATCCTCCACTGGTACCATTACGTGCAAAAGATTAGATGGCTTTCGTGGTAAAATAGTCGCAATATGATTGTGATTTGATGGAGTATCGGAGTACTCAAAATATACGAGTTAAGGCTATTTATCCTGGCAGCAATACCAGATGTAAAATCATTCTAATAGATTGATGTAGTGACAAAATCGGAATTGCTCTCATAATCGGTATTCTTTTTGGTCGCGCGGCAAAATGCTTCGCCGCGTGACCAAGAATTTTTTCTCAGTGTACCTCATTATTAGTGTTTCACGTGTCTGTTTATTGTTCCCCACATCATTCTGACTTGATCAGGCTAATATGCAACAGTTCTTCAGATATGGAAAGTACCATGTCAGTCTGACAATATCGATCTTGCATTTCCTCTAAATATTAAGTCACACTGAGAGAAGACTTTTGCCGTCCAAACAATACGACTGTATTTCAACGTGATATTGCTGTCAGACCAATACGGAACTGTCACCAAAGCATTGTGATTTGTTAGTGCAGTTAAATAACCTCCAAGAATCTTGAGATTGGTGGATCCTCTGGACGGTATTATTTCGTGCAAAAATTTGATGTCTCTAGTGGCAAAACAATCCCTATGTGATTGTGACTCGATCAAGTATCGAGGTATCCAAAATATATGCTCTATAATTATTTATTCCGGCAGAAATACCAGATGCCAAATCGATTCGATGGCTTGGGACCGTGACAAAATCGGTATGGGTCTCCTGACAATACCATTTTTTGGTCGTGCGACAAATCATTTCGCCATACGACCAAGAATTTTTCTCAGTGCATTATAACAATCTTTCAAGAAAATAAAGCATCAATTGCAAGCTATCTTTTCAAAACTTTCTAGCCAAAATACGTATTCTTCATCTCTCATCTCACATTTGAAAATTTTATCCGCACAACCATCAAATTCCATACAAATGAATAGATCCCTCTCCAAAATATTGCTTCACAATTGGATGTCGTGAAGAACAGAGTAAGGTCAAAAAATTAGAATCCCGTCGCGACGGGATACATTATTCTAGAGCTAAGATGATGTGACATGTATTTTTTTGTTTATCTCAGATCGACATTGCATCGGAGTTATGTGAATTTCCAGTTTGGAGACGGGAATTGAAATTGGCATTCTAAATGAGTAAGAACTCCAAAACTTTGCTCCCGGTGGATCTATAGTAACACTTATTTATCAAAATTCAGAATTCTCAGTAATACGAGATCTTCAAACGCTCATATATAGGAGACTCCCTATTTTGTGGTTAAGGAGTAATCTTTCAAAACCTTGATCTATTATCATGGATATAAAAACTAATTAATATCACCTGCGTTGAACGACCAACAGTTCAACTTGGAAATCATTCGATGCCGGGGCCAATGATTGACTTCCAAAAATTGAATCACGTACTATCTACTCGGGCCCGGTAGCGTGTAGTTCCTGGGCGTGATTCCAATTTCAGCTGTGCACACGCTTGAATATGTATTATTCAGCACGCTGTGCGGAAAAGTGTCCTTTCCGCATTGATTTTTCACTTTCTGGTACAGTTTGACGAAAAACACAGTTTGATACACGGGTGTAAAACCTATCTTCCGCATCCTCGCGTTGATTCCAACCTTCGCCTACGGCTCAGGCCTGAAATCCATCACTCGGAGCGCGGAAAGAAGTCGTCGCTACGCTCCTCGGGCGTAAAGCAACTCAACCGCGCGTAAAGCATCACAATCGTGCGTAAAGCATCGCACTCGTGCGTAAAGCGACTTTTTCGCCATCGGTGCGTATAATACTATTTCCATTCCGATAGTCGAGGGATCACAAAAACAATGCAACTTCTTGATGAATACAATGATGTAATGTCTTTGTTTGCAACGAAACTGCAGGTGTCTTAGTCAAAGTAAAAAATTCTCAAATTCTCTATCTTTTCATCGGTGTGTGGGACATTCAGAAAGGATTGATAAAAATCATTGGAGTTGCTATAAAATTGGTATATTATCTGTTCTTCAAGATGCTTCTTTCAGAATTCCTGTAAGACGAATAGAACTGTAATCATTGCTATTTAAAGTTGGGGAACTCGAGCCTTCACCCATCGAAAACTTCTGAGTGGTACTGTATGTATGCTCTAATTGCATAAATTCACAAACTTTGACCGAAATTCTGTCATTTTCTGGGTTTCAAGGGAAATTCTTGTCTACATATAGATAAATGTATATAATAATGAACACCTTCGACTGTTCGTAAGTTCTTTGAATGTGTCGCAATCTTCCCCAAATATTAAGAAATTCAACGACACCAGGTGTATCAGTATCTTCATTGTGAGATGGAAAAGAACATCTTTTTCAACGTTCACTTATCGCGTTTATATTGTTCTTGTACTATCGCGTGACGTCGATACCGACCGACTTCGTTTTAGGTCATATCTACCAAACATTTCATCATAGTTTGTACTCAAAAGGAAGTTGTTTGAGTTCCTTGAAAACTTTGTCTTATATTTCGATGAATGAGCGGAATATGAGATAACAGGAAGAATAAATTGATGATGCTAATAGCATCGAACACATGTGAACTTGAGCCCCTGTCGCAAAGTTTTCACATGGGGATCCCGTGTTGTTAGGACGAGTACACTCATCTTTGTGCGCAAGGGATTGATCATTCGCTGCAGTTGTTTTGTGTATCCAAGTTAAATACAAATTCCTTGGTAGCCTGAGTATTTGAATAAATCATCAGTTAGTTGTGAAAATCAATCCAAGAATGCAGATCACTTTCAAGGAGGTGTCAGTTCACCACAACGTCTCAAATAACAGTACGAAGAAGACATTTCTGCTTTTAGCATTACTATTCATCGTCATCAACAACATATCGGTACGATTTTTTCAGTCTTTGATAGTAATTAACATGATGAATTTCTGTGTGAGTCAGCGATGATAATCGTAGATCTTTCATTTAGTTTGTCAACTGCCACCTCTACGAACCGTGTATAGATGCTTCGTTGTATCGGTGTGATGATCCTTTGAGCTTAAAATACTGCGGGGTATGTATCAATTGGTTTGACCACTATTAAATCTTGTTCATCTTCATTCCACTATGCAGCTTGCGAAATTAATCAGAGCATTCGGATCGCAACATTTATACTTCCTGATCACTGACTGAACTTTGGCTTCTCAATGGTATGCACATGTGTGCCACTTGTTTCAAAGATGAAAAATTCAATTCATTGACCTCTGCTCGCAATGGAGGTTTGAACGTTGTCCACCTGTTCTCAAGACGGCAGTCAGCAATCATTGCACAAGACAATTTTCTCCCTGAAACATGCTCCATAAAAACCCTGATTGACCTGGATTCAAATTCAGATGGCAATCAATACATTCGCAACCTCTGAGTGCAATTTTTTCAGCTAGAATGACATCTTCAATCTGCTCATAATATTCACCTTCGACCAATCATTTCATAGCTTTTTCTACATATAATGCGCAATGAGAATGAAATCTGCCCACCGTACAATTACTTTGTATTGCCGTCGAACCAAAACCTGAATTGTCACTATAGCACAATGATTTGCTATTGCAACAATCAAGTGTGAGTAACCTCTGAAAATCTTTGGATTGTTATGATCCTATCACCCGTATCATTTCGTGCAAAAAACTCCATAGCTCTCCTGGCAAAATAGTTATAAAGCCACTGACACTATCAAGTATCAGAGTATACACTCATTTTATAATGAATTTTGAACAATTGTACTCGTGCAAGTCAATAAATTTTTCACATGTACCTAATTGAGAGTCTCCGTATCAATTTCAGATTCTAATAGTTACGGCGAATGATTGTGTGGCATATGAATATTGTTGTTTAGATGGAAATATTGTTGTAGTATAGAATCCATTTTGTATGTCAAAACGTACAGCTGTGCGACCAAGAATCTTTTCTTCGTGCAATAAACCTTGCAAAAAATTGGCCCACTCTACAACCTTGCGGTGCTCGCGCTGAGCGCGCGTGCTGAGCTGGATTTGATGATTGAAAATTCACCTGTGATTATGGTTATATTAACCTCTTCTCGCATTCGTCGACACACGTGAACGCATCTTTGGACGATGCCACTGAATTCCACTATCGAGATATCGCAAAAATCCTTGTGGGGCTCTCTCTTCTAGTCCAAAAGCAATGACTCACTCGAGTTTATCCTTTGATCATTCTCACTACTTGTTTGATGCAAATTAATTGTATTGAAAAATTCAATTTTTCGAAAAAAGTAAAACTTGACCCCAGTTCTCGAATATGAGGTCTAAAAATCATGCAAAAGGATTTTAACATACTCTTCGAGTACACAAAACTATTGCCACAAGAAAGGATGCCAAATGTTGAAGTATACGAAATCACGAGCCTTCTGAAGTTTGGTCTCATACGTGTACACCGTGCATTCGAGGGATTCGGGCGAGCCAGTTTGTTCTGAGTATATGGAGAGTACTCGTACAAGAACGTGGAGAGTTTTTCTCGGTGCTTTGCCATGATCACATTATGGAATTCGGTCATGATTAGGACTTTTTTGGAAAGTATTCATGTCTAAGTTCTTATATAGTTATGATGTATTGACTATGAGGATGAGGCTATGTGGAATAGTTTCACTATAGAAGTGTCATTTTATTAGACTATGTTATACGCTGTTCAGTTCTTACTCATTAGACTGGCGCAGTCAAATTCCTTCTGTGATTTCTTTCCATGACTTAACGGTATCCGCGTACGTGGACATGGTCAAAAATACAATATAACGATTAATTTTTCCATCTGTTTGGAGTTCAAAGAATTTTTCAACGTCAGAGTTGATGAAATTCGTCGAGAAAGAAGTTTTTCAACCACGGGAAATAGGTGCGTGCACGAAGAGGTTAATATGGGTTTCATAAGATTGGTGAATGGTGGTGCTCGGACGACAGTTTTGAGTCAGAAAAACAAGTTTCTCCGTGTTTTTCCATAGAAAAATAGAAATAAACAAGAGCACTAGTGCTGAAAGCCTTACCGGGGAAAAAGTAAGGTTAAGCAACATTTTCGCGATTCGTATCCGGATGGGTGACCACCTATGCGCATCTGTCAAGCCTAGTTTACGTGAAAAATCTCCCTACTACTTCATAATGGGTATAATACGGGACCCATGAGATTGGTACATGGTGCTGTCCGAACGACATTCTCGGGTAAAAAAAACCGGTTTCTTCAGTTTTTTCAAAAACGAACAGGAAAAGATATCAGTGGTGGCCACACAAGCCTTTTTGGGATAGAACTCAGGCTAAGCAACATTTTCGCGATTCAGTATCCGGATTGGTGACCGCTCATCCTGCATTTGCTTAGTTCCTAATCCGGAACGAGCTATACATACAGTACCGCTAATAAATTCTGGGACGGTGGATGCAATATCACCCTTCCTCAAAATAGTGATATCTCGGACTCTGTGCATTGTAGGACAAATCTGAAAGAAGCATCTCAAAGAGCAGGAAAATGCTGATTTTTGAGTGGTTTGGATAATCTACATCGATCATCTCGAAGGTACTAGATTCTGGTCAAAAGTTAGAAATTTTCGAAAATTTTCACTTTCATTGACACACCTGCAGTTTTGTTGCAAATGAAGATACGGCAATTTTGAGAAAAGCATCTTGTAGAGCGGACGAAATGCTATGTGTAATTGTCTTTTGATTATTATTTACGTTCCACGTGTGATAACGTATAATGAGCTATCAAAACACCCGGGATGATAGTTTTTCCCCATTCTAGGTGTCGTTTTTGGTGAAAACCACCGTTTCGAGTGTTTTGAAAGCTCATACGTTCTCACGCGTGTGACGTGAAAAATAATCATAGACAGTTACACATAGCATTTTTTCCGCTCTACAAGATGCTTTACTCAGAATTTCCGTATCATTATTTGCAACAAAACTGCAGGTGTATCAATAGAAATGAAATTAATTTCTAAGTTTTGACCAGAATCTAGTACCTTCGAGATGATCGATGTGAATTATCCAAATCACTCAAAAGTTAGCATTTTTTCTGCTCTTCAAAATGCTCTTTTCAGATTTATCCTACGACGCATCGAGTCCGAGATACCGCTATTTTGAGCGAGGGTGATGTTGCATTCACCGTCCCAGAATTTAAGAGCGGTACTGTATAATTAGGCTTCGTAAACTAAGGTGAGCGGTCACCAATCCGGGTACTGAATCGCAAAAAGGTTGCTTACCCTGGATTTTTCCCCGCAAAAGCTCCCACGGCTGCCGCTAATGTTTTTTTACTTCATTTATGGAAAAAGATGAAGACAATTATTTTGCTGGTCCTGCCATGTCACCCGGAGAGTACCACTTATCCATCAAATCATGGATCCTACATTCATATAACCATATTCACGGGTGAATTGTCAACCTTAAAATCCAGCGCAGCACGTGCGTCCAGTGCAAGGTTGTAGAGTGAGCCGGCGATGTTACTGGTTGTATTTTTACATTTCAGAAAAACAGAATTCGAAAAACTGGATTCTGGAAATTCACTTTCAGGGAAATCGATCCGGAGGACTTGCTTTACGTAAATATGTTTTCGGGAATCTGGTCATTTGGAAGAATGGATTCGGAAAAGTGTACTTTAATCTCCCATGAAGTTCTATTTCTCAACACATATGAATTGTCCAGCGTTTCTTAAGTCGCAGCTTGCATTTGACAATGATTGTTTGACTTTGTTCTCCCCAAGCCTTAATTTACACTCAATTCGATGGATTGACTCAGCTAAGACACCATTAATGCATCTTTTCAACTCTCATTCTGTCGATTAAAATTCACGTCATGAACTGAAATGCACGACAACTACTTGAATCTTGCATATATACCAGAATTTTGTGGGCATTTGCATATTGAGATGGGTGAGTGTCATCCGCTAACCTGAGTAAGCCATTTATTCATATCATTACAGCGTAAAGAAGTATGTGATCAAGAAATGCTTACATCAACAACCAGTCCCGACGTTGTTGCGGTAACGATGATCCCTGGTCAGAGTGATAAAGATACCCCACAGTCATTATGGACTCGATTGAGTATACCTCGACGTGGTTAAAGGCTTGCCATAATACAAACTGGACGTGACAAACTCGGGAGAGTCAATGAGAGCTTCACACAAAAATTGGGCCAACCTTGACCATGGGTGTTTATAGTCAGAGTAGAGCCTTAGCTCAACTCATTATGAGTTAGTGAAACTCTTCTTGGATTCTATTATATGTAGTCCTTAGACTTTTTTGTACACCAATTGTAAGTGGTCCTTATTCGACGCATCGTGTAATAAACTAGCGAGTATATGGATGGAAATGAATGTAGAATATAGTCAACATTTCCATATTGGTTAGTTAGAAAATGTTCAGTTAAACTCCTGAATGAGTGCAGAGATACACATACTGTGTCTAAATAGCATCATGTGCTTCTTAATCATAGCAAGATTGAGATTCCCACATGGATAGCATTGAGATGCAATGGTCAAATTCACTGACATTCCTCAAATCGATGACTTTCTTATTGGTCTGAAAACCCAATATAGACGTGATAGCGCGGTTTTCAAGTTGACTCGATGTTCTAACAGGCCAGATCCGAGTCGATTTGAAAAACCGCGCTACGTCATATTGGGGTATCAGACCAATGGAAAAGTCAGCGATTCTAGGAATGTCAGTGAATTTTACCATTGCAAGTCATTGCTATCCATATGGGAATCACAATCTCGACATCACAAAGCAGCAGTACACATTTCTGTATAGAGTGTACGCAAATTCCCAAAAACCTTCCACGGAAAATGCCCTGAACCAGTGCTCAAAAAATCAGATTTCATCAATCAAATGCCATTCATTGTCATCGATTGTTCTAAATAAAATCAGGCAATCAAAAGCGGTGCAGCCATCGTGTGAGTTTGAGATAAAAGATAACTTTTCTGGAGAAATAGCAGTATATTATTGTTGACAGGGCCTCGAGTGGTAAGTCACGAAGTCCGGCCGGAAGCCTAAGTCCGGGTGTGACTTTCTGCCAATGAGCGAATCGGGGATTCACTCCTTCGACTGCTCCACCGGAGGCTGAGAGTCGGAGACGGACGTAGCAGGCCAGGCGAGGGCGATGGCCTTGATTGCTCCGAGTCGAGCGAGCTTCCGGGCCTCTCAGAGTCCGTCGAGGTCGCTTTCACGCTCCGCATGGGTTTGGCAAGAGGCACGCCTGTTGCGCCGGTTGGCGGGCTCTTATACCAGCTTCTCGGTGCGTGATTTTCCGCGGCCGATTCGGGCTCTCGGATCTGGAGCGTTTCAGCGCGGGAGAATGATTCGAGATCCGAAAAAATGACTCAAAAACAAAAAAAATGTAGCGCGACCACGCGTCACTGTGAAAACAGAGTTTAACTGGGATAAATGAATTCATAGGTCAGTCGTAGGAGTAGGAGTCGTGGCTGGGATACGAATGACACTAACTCTTTCGAAATACAATCGTGACGTGGAATCATCAGCACGATACACAGTTCACACACACATGGTCACCCATAGTTCGTGGGGGCCAGAGCGTGGCTGAGTATGTTGAGCATCACGCGGGACCCTACACTGCGTCACGTTTCCAAACACTTCGATCACGGCACGACCGCGCGTGGGGAACACGACACCGAGGGCCTTTTGCAGAACCATGCAGAGTCCTGGCGATGATCAAGCGGCGTGGCACGGGTCACCGATGAGTGTACCGACCGGGTGCAGCGGTCCCGAGTTGAAGTTTTTCGAGGTGCAGCCGAAAAGAGGTTCGGCTTGGTGTGGTGGGCCGCGAATGAGCGCGGCGAGGTGTCGTCGGACTAGGGTCCGGGTAGACTGTGTAAAGTGGCTTGAAATGTACGGGCTTATATAGGCCAAACCTATACGTTGTGACACGAGGGATAGCGTGACCGTTTGCCGGTTGTCACGAGGAAATGCGAACGGGGACGTATAAACCTTGATGGTTATACACGCCCGTGTGCGAAATACCGTGACACCGAATAGAAGGTCGCACGATATAGCATGACTACTCCATCGGAGTCACATTGGGTAGTGTGACCGGGCTTCAAGTTTGATGAGTTCATTGGCAGGCGCGCGCAGGCGGTCACGTTGATCCCATAGAGGTTATGGTTGGTCAGGCCTATGTTTGATCCGCGTGACTGCTATACGTTCCGGGGAGATTTATGGTTTGTTTTTGCATGAACATCTGGCCCATGGCTATGAACGAGGGATGACTGTGCGGCGTGCCACGCGGTTCTGCGTGACACTATGTATCTGGATGGAAAAAATTTCGGAAATTCTGGGATGCACGAAGAATGAGCAAAGTTGATTGAAAATAATCATATAGCGATGCGTGCATACGTCACTGTCTTATTTTGCACGACATAATGATTCAAAACAATCCGATCGCTGAAACCGTGAAGCAGCCGGGAAAAGTTCATGTAAATTTTACCACATATGAAATGGGGGGGGGGGGGGAAGAGGGAGGAAGTAGTAGTACTCAGCTAGAAGAGTTCGTTTGTAGCCCTTTTATGTGGTCAAGACATGCTATATTTGCTGGTCCAGAAAAGTATGTCTGGTGGTCGAGATTGCACTGATCCAGAACTTTTCCATAGCTTATCTCCTTTTGAGTAACTTTGATACTTAACAAGATACTGCTCCACTGTAATAAAAAAAAAAAAACCAATGTGGAGGATACAGGACCTATGGATAGAATAGATCATGGATTGATTGATGTCCTTTATTTGTCCGAAGACAAAAGAGTGATTACATTTGGCAACATATGTCTAATATAAAATCATAGTATATATATATATAAATGCACGTTGAATATGAATTCTACTAACTACTACTTTGGTCAAGGACAAAGATTATCACAGCTTGTGATTAGTCAAGGTGTCACAGAATCAGGTACAAATGGTATACTACCACAAATTTAGTGAAGAAAAGTAGATGGAGCAAGGACTCTCGGTCATATCACAGAAAATCAAAAGTTATGCAACAGTCTTATGACGAAAGGTCACGTGTAAAGAAATTACTAGTTAGAAGAAAGGAACAGAGTCCAGCCCATCACAGATTGAAGTATTGCTTCAAATCCACATCAATCTTCTGCGGAGGTCTTGTTAGCAGAAAACTCTTTAATGTCTCCTTAAATTGTGTCACTTTACCGAGCCGCCGAATGCCCGAAGGGAGAAAATTCCCCAGGTGAGCACATTGCGTCTGGAAAGATCTTCTTCCATACTCAAGTCTCATCCTGGGAACCTTGAGGACCTGCTCTTCTACATCACCCCGTGCGGGACGCTCGGACTGGTACCTGGTAAACATCGCAGCTAGGTAGCCAGGCTCTCCTAAGTGCATGATCTTGTGCATTAACAGAGCTGTGAAGTACATTCTCCGCGAATCAGTACGTAACCAACCTAGACGTTCCCTAAACGGGGTGATGTGCTCGTCTCTCCTAAGATCAAAAATGTACCTCACACATGAATTGCTCAGTCGCTGTATCCGTTGCCGCTGTTCGTCCGTGGCGTCGAGGTGCACGACTGTGCAGTTATCTAAATGCGGGTGCACGAAGGACTCAACTAATAGGCGAATTTGGAGAGGTCTGGTGATACACGTCCTAAAAAACCGCAATCCGTATAGAGCTCTCTTAACTCTCTTAGTTACTTCATCGATGTGCGGTTTCCACGTCAGTTCGCTGTCAAGTGTAACACCAAGACTCACGACCGTGCCACTGAACGGGACGAATTTTCCATCCTGTATCTCAACCCCTGGCAAGTCCATTCTCTTCAGATCTTTGATATTCCTCTCCGAACTGAAGATGGGATAGTTGTAGCAATGGTTCAGAATTTTTTGATTGACCAACCTTGTTCTATACACTGTGACTCTGAATATTACCCGCTTAAACTACAACTGGAACAGCCACATTCAAGTATGATGAAATAGTTGCCGTGCTATTCTGTTACTGAGATTCAGGAACTTCGTTTTTCCACTTTCACTGTAAGGAAAATCAAATCTTTGAATCTTGGACGATATGCTCAGTGCGTAGAGGAGGGTCGCTTTCACGATCAACTGTATGGAGATGAATTGATGCAAAAAATTCTGACTAGAGTAGTACATTATTCGTAGATAGAAGCTTAGGCTGTTTTTGGGCACGGAATGAGTGTTTTTTGCCCCAAAATGGCCCGACGAGTGAGGGGCATGTACTATTTTTGGTATCAGGGTGACTATTAAACGCCAATTTTTCTAACTAACCCATGTAAAACATACGATTCCATGAACAAATATGATCATGGAATTCGACGATTCCATGGTCATATATCATCAGACGTAAAACCGTTTCAAAGTTGTGATATATTGATTCAAACCTATTCTAACATCAATACGTCACGATACTGATCATATACTACTGGAAAAAATCTTCACAGGAGTCGGTCTCGAGTTTCAAAAAAGTGACATTTTTTACGAAATTTTTCTCTTCAGTGCTTCAAATGTTCAAAACCTGAGAATGACTCAGAGAAAGGTTTTTCTGAGTGATGCTTGATCAATACTGTGAGGTATTGATGTTACTTCAGCTGTGAATGAGTATATCACGCCTTTCTGGGATAAAAATGAAAAATTTTCAAACCGATTTTATACCTGATCATATATGAACATGGAATCCACGAATTCCATGATCATGTATGTTCATGGAATCTTATGTTTCACATGGGAAGCTTCTCCCTCAAAGAATTCGAGTTGCGATCTTGTGACTCGCTTCAAGTGAAATATCACTCAAATTTATCTGGCGAGTGGAAGAAAGAATGACGCTTCACCCACACTATGTCAAAAAACTCCATTTTTACTCTTGTAAAATTTTCTCCAGGAATAAGATATTCAATATCGGCCAATGTAGACTAGTCAATACTGACAATGAACAAGAGAAGAGTCTCTGGAACACTGGTTCAATTGTTCGAAGTTCGGAGCATGTCCATTGTAGTTTGTGATCAATTTAATTCCGAGCTAAGAAATCGTCCACTCCGACTTGGCTACAGCTTGGGGGTTTAATTGGCATTTGGACCATGTAGTTATGGTGATTAGACGATCTCGGCCATTTCTTGGGGTTGAAGATGATAATTTTGTATTTTGATACTGAAATGTCACCGCCCTACTCTGGCAGGGACCGCATATAATAGGTCGAACCTGTTTAATTTTCAACTATGGTCCAAAGCTGATTAGTTCCTTACAGACGATATTGGAAATGAGAAGGGTAAAGTTTCGTCAACCTATGATCGATTCATGAAAACGGTTGAGGCAGGGGCCAAAAATGGAACCAATAAAATAATACACTAAACAACAGTCCAGAAACATGAGTTATTAGAGGAGTAAATTTCACCATCAGTAGTAACAGCCGTCTATTAGCCGTTCTCCAGTAGTAGTAGTGGTAGTGTTCAGGCCGGACAAGTCTATATAGATGCACACATAAGCGGATGCAAGCATTACGCTGGGCGATGGTGCCATAAAAAAATCGCGCGTGTGCGAATATAGTATATGTATGTAGTCCATAGTGTATATAGAAAGAGAAAGATTGAGGTGGCCGAGCCAGAGGTGGAGGATACGCCGACTGGTGGCGGCAAAGTCACACAGAAACGAAAAAAAGACGAGGAAGTGCTCATACCGAAGGCGATAAGAGTAAGAGAGACGGGTTACGAAAAGGAGGCTTGATGCGTCTGCGGGTGGTTTGGTCAGCCTCGCTGGTGGGGATCTCATAGGGGATCCCATCTACATATATACGCATAAAACCCCATACATATACCTATATTTTTAAGCCTATATATTGGCACACATGCAAGTTTGTCGGCGGAGGCTTGAGAGGGAGAGCGGCGGTATAGAGTTCGGCGGCTCGGATACCGCGAGATAGTGGGGGTAAGCGGACACTCAAAGAGCCCGCTGACGTAGCCGCGGTAGGAACGCACCGCTCCGGCGTTGGTCTCGGCGCCGCTTTTGTCCACCCTCAGCATTATTCGCTAACTCCTGGACCGCTTAAACCTTTTATTTACGTATCACTTTGTTAACCTAGTGAACTCCAAGTTGTGTTAAAAAATCCAAAAAGAAAAAAAACGAAATTTGAAAGGATGCGGGTCTCGGTGCCCGACCGGGCGATTCGGTACCGTGTAATCGGTAACAGAGAGAAGAACAGTGGCAACGAGTCGACGATACCGTTGCAGTGGCTGTATCCTGGAACAATTAGAATTATCCCGAGCTGAGAGAACGATTTAAAGTATTTTTTTTGCATCGGACAGCGGCAGCAGCAGCCCGGGTTCTGTAATAGCCAAGGGGCGATATGTGAGATGCGATCCGTTCTCGTCGCGCTCTGCCTCCTGCTGCTTCAACCCGTCGTCACATCCTTCTGGTGAGTACCACATTGAGCTCCTGTTACAACTTATCAGTTGCTTTTGCTTGGTGTACCTATAGTGAAATTGTGATTCACGAATGTTATCAGCTCGTGATTAGCACTGCACTTGATTTGAATTTCCCGCCAGTTCGACAGTTGACTTGGAGTCTACAATGTGAAGGGCAGTTAGACTCAGAATTCTGTCAATACGTTTTTGATATCGCTGATGCGCTACATAAAGAAGTCGTCGCCGCTAATTGGGTTAATTTTTACAATCAATGATGATGATGAGTGATTTCACTCTTGAATGATACAGACTTGGAGTGAACTTTTTGAAAACCATAAAGAATAAGTCCAAGAGTTTTCTACGTTTTAACGGATTTGAAGTTATCATTTGCTGGAGATTTATTCAATTCACTCTATAACACTCTTCGGCTCGAGGAATAATTCCCCAGTGGTTTCCAATCATTATTTTATGCAATTTTCCGATGTTTGAGTGCTTACAAAATTGCATAAAATAGCATTCGCGTCTTGGTCATGAGGTTCCCCGCCTCCGAGCGATTATTTCAACCCTCGCCTGTGGCTCGGGCCGAAACCCAATCGCTCAAAAGCGAGCTACAACTTCATAATCTCGGTGCGAAATCTACTATTATAAGGGAGGGGTGACTGCGGAATGGAATGAGTCTCAGAAGCGAACATAGCTCACTTTGATTCTGAGCAGTTCAATTGTCACCTACGATTATATTGATGATCAGCGCCTAGCATGATAATACAACAAATGATAATGGAGAGTCACTTTCCTTTCACTTACCTTTCATATGAAATTTCAAGGAATAAAAAATTCATGACAACTATACTTCACCGTTCCTTTTCGTACCGAGCCATTTCAAGATTGATTGGTATGACCTAAAATAAGTATACCAAGAAAAGTGACGCGAGCATAGGAGCGCGAAGACGTCAGAATTGATTCAGTGGGGCTCATAGGAATAATGCTAACCGAGTAGTATAATAGAACAGACACGTGGTTGATGGATTGTAATGAGCGCACCTTAATTAATCATTGAGGATGTCCCGGCACGAGATCCCAACGACTCGAGTTGTATCGAAACAGAAGAGTAATGCGCGAATAATAATCCGAGAGCTCGATGTCTACGAGGCGATGAAAAGGAAATCTGTCAGAGCGTGTTATGCGAGATTCCAAATTGGGCATTCTTCGTGTGTTGCTTCCGTGATGATCACATACTTTTTAATTCTCGCGAGTATTACAAAATAGCCGGTCCACATTATCCAACGCCCACTCGCAATTCTTAGACATTATCATCGCACTTGGTATATCAGCATCTGTCGATTTCTACGTACATCGCGATTTTGCACATACGTCATCCTGTGGTCGGCTTAACATAGTGGCGATGGAGAAATTTACCACTGGTGAATGTGTCGGTAAAAATTGTGATACGTATATGGGATCAAAAATTCGATGGATGTCTTCTTTGAGTTCCCGAGATCGATATGAATCAGAACTTTTGCGTTTTAATCGTTGAGGGCTGATCACAATGATTTAGAGGTATGTCGCGAATATGACGCGAAGAACGTGACCTGATAGAAATTAAAGATTTTTCGCAAATAAAACTCGATCAACGACTGCAGGATAATTTTACCCATGGTGTTTAGAAAGGTGAGACACCTTAATAGCAGCCACGAAGGTTGATTCTTGGGTAATCAGGAATCAGAAGGTTTGCTCGTCGATGTTGAACCGCGTGTAGAGAACGGACGACAACTGAGGGACCGCTGCTTTGCGGTGTTCGCTATATATAGGAGACGCGATGTCGGGTAGATGAGTCGCCCGCAGACGACTGTTATTATAATCTTGGCCACGAGTATGTGAGTGAGACGTGAATGCTGGTATCCTTTAGAGATGATGACTTACTTTAGTCCCCTCCAAACTCATCTGAATCACAGCTGGAAAGGTCCAAGACTTTTTCAAGAGATTTGAAATTTGGCTGGCAGGGTTTGCCCAAGTGTTTCACGTGGCAAATTGTTTTTGATACTCGTAATTTAGCCAGACAAGGACCTGCAACATCAATTTGATAGGGAATCATTGGAAACTTTCCTCATTGAAAAATTTATAGTCACCAGATAAATCATGTGAGAATTTTTATGGTTTTTAAAAATCTATTGAATCAGAGACTGCTAAACCCCAGAGACTTGAACACTGTCAGATGGTCCTCTTTTTCCTCTAACGAACATAAATTCCCACTCCTCGTGGGTTAAGCATTTGCAGAATGGAAATCCTAGTGATTCAACGCTACATTGGAACATATATTCTCGCGGAAGCTCATCAGTCACATATATGAGTAGTTCCGTGAAAATTTTGAAATGATGTGTGCCACCTTGTACGAACCCTTGAAACGATTGAAAAGAAAATTACAGGAGCCATTATCGATGTGTTTTTTGGCACAATTTTCAGTTTTCCGGTTCAGGGTCACTCTAAAAAACTATCACCAAGATAGAGGTCAAAATGTCAGGAACGTGCGCTGTGGTTGTTCCATTTTTTGACCATGGTGAGTGTGTATTGCCGCGGTGAGGCTCGTTCAGGAGTGGGGCGGGCAAATACATCGAATATAATGGTATTAAACACCAAATTTCATTGCTATAAGATCCCAAAGATCACTTATTGCGTGTGCGCTAGGCACATACATTTTGTGGGGCAATTTTACTTAAAACTTTACTCCCTCAGTTTTCCTCGATAAAAGTGAATTTTCCATGTTCTAGGCTTTGTTGCACCAATCTATTCTTGAAGTAAATCGTCAGGCGCAACTTTTCCATGCCCTAAAATATCGAAAAAGATTGATTTTCACACTCCGGGGAGTACTTTCCCGCGAGAATCTATAGATTTGCTAAAATTTGATGTCAGGTTCATGTGGTACTAGTACGACCCTGAAACGTGAAATTGCAGAGGTTCTAGTCAAATATTTTTTCAAAGTGTGTGGTGATCAAATGAAATCTCCAAAACCTCAAGAGTGTAGCTCAAACTGTTTGGCCGTGAGATCAATTTTGTTGGCAAAATGTCAGGCAAAGTGTGGCAAAGTGTACCAAACATTCTGAGATGTGCAAGTGAGAATGATTGTAAAGTCCATTTTCTCAAGAAATTATAATCAACGTTGTATCATGGGAAGAAATTTCATTGACGAGTATTTATTAGTTTGTTTTTAGGACTTTTGACTGGAATCGTCAACTCATTCTTCACCATAATTACACATGAAACTGTTGACAACCTTTTTATCGAGGGGATAAATCATTAAGCGTCAAACTCTCGTAACTTCCAATGGTCCATAAAAATTATGCACTGTCATACATCAGCACTCTTGTGCTAGTTCTTCGCAAACTAACAAATCCCATGACTATTCATTGCTGATCGATGGTCTTATCATATGGTTGATATCGAAGCATATCACTTTGTGAGCAATATCAGTCCCATCCCTTTATGCTGTGAGAGTTATGACTGTACGCTAATTTAAACACGTTGAAAGCTTGTCTGACAGCAGGACCTTTTCATTCTGACTCTGATGAGCGACGATTACTATCGCAAGATGACTGGAGCTCGATAAAACAAATTGTCGTGAGCCCGAATGACGAGCATCACAGGGTGAGAGCAAACGCGATGAAGGGATGTGTGCATGAGAGCTGCAAAGATGAGAACAACGATGAAAGAGCCCATACGTACAAAAGGAGGCCATCGGGAACGGCTTGTCATTATTGTCAGGGACTGGGAACAATTTTAACTCGTTCGATAATGTATCTACTCGAGCTCTGATGCATAAGGCGCCCCATATGCGTGATATTCGCAGATGTATACACCTATGTAAGTTCGTATTCTGCCGTAATTGAAATTCACGCTGACTGATAAGGTTCACGTTGCAAAAAATCGAATCCGTCGGAGAGTAGAGTATACATCAGAGTATTATCGAAGGATAGATCGAATCTTCCACGACAAGCAAAAGTCGCTTTCTGTGCATTTATCTTGATGAGGAGGAGGTAAATTAGCCGGTAGTCGAGGTACATAACCCCGTTTAGCATGTGAATGTTTGCGCGTCGGTACAGCGTTATCGCGACACTTGTCGAGTCTATAGCGCTGCAGTATACTGTTCGAGCTTCTCTTGAAAGGCGTATAGGGTGAAAACGAGAGTATACGGTCATGCATGTACATCTATCGAGTAAATACCAAGGTATAGACAACCAAGAGTACGTATATACACGCGATTGCAACCTGCCACGTGCTCAATTCCCTAGAAATATCCACGAATTAAGCAGCACTTACTCTTGCTCTGGTCTGACGGATGAATGAGTCCCACTCTAGTTTGTCTTGTTTGAATAGTTACACGAGCAACCGTGGACAAAGTAGCGTGAGGCACAGGTATTCAGTCTTCTTAGGCGATGCGTATTTCATTGTATTGGGATAGGAATTTAAGCGAACAGCTGATGGTGATCGCAAACATTCTCTTTGTTTTTCTTTCGTTTGTGATGAAGGTAAGAGCCAATGGCTTCAATTTTACTTGGGTCATGTCTTCCTTTCAATCTCATGTCGTATCAAGCACAATTGTTCAATAGCGACGACCATGCAAATTGGAAGAGATATTCACATTTTGTGGCATAATACATCTGAATATGTAGAATACAACATTGGCGCCAAATTTGGAAAACTTCGATTCCTAGAGTGCCAAACATCTGCGAGTGAGCAAGATCATGTGCCGATTCCCGATGTGACATCAGTTTTACCCTGTCACATAATAGTTTTGCCATGATTCATTGAAACGTCTACGAGAGAAGGTGACGTTTTTCGACATCAATGGATCCTGAAAAGCCGATGGTGTTGTCTTCATATCATTCCCTCTTGAAACCCGCGTAAAAATAGATTCTATTGGCAATATATTGGCGCAATATTGGCCATTGCTCTGGCCAATATATTGGCAATATATTGGAAAATCAATTTCCAATATAGCGCCAATATTGCGGCAAAGAGCACTATCCAATATTGCGCCAATATATGGCTAAATAAAAAATAATTTTAAGTGGCACATTGTCATTTCAAGAGCGCTCCTTTCAACATTTTCATGAATTTCAATTTGGTACTTGTCATAGCATACGTGACTGCGTTGATCTCGATTGGTCCTCAGAATCTCGTCGAGCAACACGGACATCTCTGCGCCTGCAAAACACAATGCAACCACAAAGCATCAACTTTCTCAAACTTTGGATCATGCTCGGGATCATGCATGATGCAAATAACGCGGGTGGCAAGGCTGAGAAAAGCACGAGGAACTCGTTAATCGATTCGTGACATTACGGTGGCCCGGATTCTCAAAAATATAAAATGAAATTGGTCAGAGTATGTTTTACAAAACACAAGAGGTTATACGGATCTGATTATGTTCATGAATTCCGCGGATGAATTGAAGTTACTTATCTGACTTCTTGGTCGCAATAATTTCTCATTTCCAACCCCCACATCAGCGTACGAGTCGATTTTCTATGATACAGCTACGATTAGTCAGTTTTTATGAATTTTTGAGAGCCCGAGGGATGCAGCAAAACTTCTCGGCGCGAGGTCGAGCAGATTAGAGCACGTTGATCGTCGTGTAAACAAACATGATAGTTAGTCTGCTCGACCTCGCGCCGAGAAGTTTTGCTGCATCCCTCGGGCTCTCAAAAATTCATAAAAACTGACTGATCGTAGCTGTATCATAGAAAATCGACTCGTACGCTGATGTGGGGGTTGGAAATGAGAAATTATTGCGACCAAGAAGTCAGATAAGTAACTTCAATTCATCCGCGGAATTCATGAACATAATCAGATCCGTATAACCTCTCGTGTTTTGTAAAACATACTCTGATCAATTTCGTTTCATATTTTTGAGAATCCGGGCCACCGTAATGTCACGAATCGATTAACGAGTTCCTCGTGCTTTTCTCAGCCTTGCCACCCGCGTTATTTGCATCATGCATGATCCCGAGCATGATCCAAAGTTTGAGAAAATTGATGCTTTGTGGTTGCATTGTGTTTTGCAGGCGCAGAGATGTCCGTGTTGCTCGACGAGATTCTGAGGACCAATCGAGATCAACGCAGTCACGTATGCTATGACAAGTACCAAATTGAAATTCATGAAAATGTTGAAAGGAGCGCTCTTGAAATGACAATGTGCCACTTAAAATTATTTTTTATTTAGCCATATATTGGCGCAATATTGGATAGTGCTCTTTGCCGCAATATTGGCGCTATATTGGAAATTGATTTTCCAATATATTGCCAATATATTGGCCAGAGCAATGGCCAATATTGCGCCAATATATTGCCAATAGAATTTATTTTTACGCGGGAAATTATCACTCGCTGCACAGTTTGCAGATACTACGGTTTCGGATACCGTGAACAGGCTAGTATCGGGGTTCTAAGGAGATTTATGACCAACTGCTTCAGTTGAGACTTGTGACCGAGTGCTTAAGCTCAAACTCAATGCTGAGTATGACGGCTCTTAGATTTGCCTAGTTCATTTAGCCGCATATGCTGGTCTGTGTGCATTACCCAGCGAATGTGATTACAATGATTGTAGCTGGAAATCTGCATGCTGCTGGATTAACTACTACTTAGATAAGAATCTACATAAGATATTGTGCTGCTGCTCACGAGTGAGATTGGATGAGGGAGTGAGCTAAATTATCACACACGAATTTAATGAGAAAATATACACAAGATTTTTATACGATTCGGCGTGGAAACTGTATATGCTAATTCCTTTAAAGAAACATGGTGCCTTGATGTACATTCAAGCGAGAGCGCGAAATAGAGAATGGGCGAAGCCCAAAAAGACAGAAAGCTATTTATCGGCTGTACTCACAATTAGGAATTTGGCTATCGGCCGCTCGCAGAAATAGTTGTCCTTATCGGACGAGGTCCAGGACGCACCTATCGGTCGCGCGCGATATTGATCTAGACCGCCGGTTGATCATCCTCTCGAGCACGTCACCAGAGTATTGGATCAGCACAAGCCGCGGCTCGGGCACGAAGAAATTGCGGAAAGCGCGGGGTATTGCTTCAATCGCGGTAACATGCTATGCTCGGCAGGACGGGCGAACAAAGTCTAATTTGGTGCATCATTAGTGATACCGGTCAGCTGGTAAGCTTTGACACAAAAGGCGAGGTGTGGTGAAACTAATGGTTAATGGCGATTCGCGACTGCCACGTGATTTTATTGTCTGTCTCTCTCTATTACATGTATAATTTACTGCTCTCCTCTCGGATGCTCCACTACACTGTAAGGTAAGGTTAATTAGCACATTGATTTGGACAGGAGAGAGAGAGAGAGAGAGAGTTGATGGTTGAGAATATCTACTCAACCGTCACAAGTACTCGAACTACGGCCCGTTACTGAGCACTCCAGTTGGAGTTATAACCAAATACTTGGGCCTCAGGCCGTGATCTAGAAGTTGATTCACGACTCGTGGCCGAGTGATTGAGCCAAGACTCGTAATCAAGTGCTCAAGATAGGAATTGAGTATTTGAGTTGAAACTCATGATCGGGCACTTCAATTGGATTCACAACCAACCACTTGAGCCACGAATTGTGATCGAATACCATAGAGCCAAGATTCGTGACCGAGTAATCAAGCCAAGGTTCATGGTCAAGCTCTTGAACAAGTACTCATGCTAGGAGTCACAACCGAATACTTAAGCCGAGAGTCGCAATCCAATACTTCAATTGGTCTCATAACCAGACACTGAAGCCACAACTCGTTAGAGTCAAGACTTGGTACCAGAGCTGAGACTCGTGATCGAGTGTTTCAATTGGAGTCATAACTAAATACTCGAGAAACAGCTCGGGATCAAATACACAAGCCAAGACTCATGACTGAGTAATAGAGCCAAGACTCGTAATCGAGTGTTTAAGCTAAGATTCAAGCCCGAGTACTTGGTGATCGAGTATTTTGATTGGAGTCATAACCAAATACTTGAGCCATAAATCGTAAAGCCAAGACTCGTGACCAAGGAATGGAGCCAAAAATCACGATCCAATCTTCAAACTGAACCGAGTTCCTGCGCTGAGACTCGTGATCGAGTCGTTCATTTAGAGTTATAACCAAATATTCAAGCCATCACTCGTAAAATCAAGACTTGTGACCGAAGAATGAAGCCCAGACTTGTAACACAGTCTTCAAACTGGGAGTCAAGACCGAGTACCTGAGCTGAGCTTCGTGATCGAGTACTTCAGTTGGAGTCATAACTAATCACTCGAGCCAGAACTCATATGGCCAAGACAAGTGGCCAAGGTATCGAGCAAAGACTCGTGATCGAATGCTCAATCTCTTACTCAAGACTGGCTTCTCAAACTAAGATCCGGACCGAGGACTCCAGTTGGAGTTATGATCAAATCCTCGAGCCATAAGTCATGACAGAGAAATTGAGCCGAGACTCGTGATTGAGCATTCAGGTGTGACGTATGTCACTGGGCGCCGAGCCTCGAATAAGTGCAACGCGGGCATCTTCGGATTCTGTCTCTGGAGGTGTAAGTCGATGAGACGACGGAAGAACAGGCGGTCGTGGTACAGTGGTTCGGACGCTTGGTTTCCGGGACACATGGATATCGTGGAGTCGAAGGTCCTAGGTTCGAATCTCCGTGGTTTCCATGTAAGATCGATCGCTTACTTTTTCACGAGTCTATCGACTTTCCATAATTTCCCACGTGACACAAGCTAGGAATCAAAATCAAGTATTAGAGTTGAAACTCGTGATCGGATACTTCAATTATAGTCATAACCTAACACGGGAGCCACAACTTGTGATTGAGTACTCAAGTCAAGACTCGTAAAGGAGTAATCGAGCCAAGACTCGTGATCAAGTACACTAGCTGGGAGTCGAGATCGAGTATTTGAACTGAGGCTGACGATCAAGTACTGCGATTTGAGTCATAACCAAATACTCGGGCATTAATTTGTGATTGAGTATCCAAGCCAACTTTTGTGACCGAGTAATCAAGAGAAAACTCATAATCGAATACTCAAGCTAGGAGTCGAGACCGAGTACTTGAGCTCAGACTCGTGATCGAGTAGCTCAATTGGAGTCATTACCAAATACTCAAGCCATGATTTGGCACGAATTTTTCGAGCTGGTAGCAAGACCGAATGTTTGAGCTAAGATCTGTGATCAAGTTTTTGAATACGAGTGATAATTTCGATACTTGTTTGCGACGACGAGTTTGAATTCTTGGTTTTGACCATCATTTTGAGTGTTAAATCACGAGTTTTTATTAGAGTTCTCGAATAGAGCTACCATCTCAACTGCTTGGCCGTCAAGTGTTAGCTTTAGTATTCTAGGACAAGTCTTGGCTAAAAAACTTGATCACCAATATTCATAAGATCCTCATGACATCCTGCGACTCTTTTGCATTCATTATTGATCAAAGTGAATTCTCAAAAGCTCGATGACTCTAATTTACTCGTAAAAGTTTGGATCTGAACGTAGAATACTGGGGAGACTAACATGCTACCATAGAGCGGGCATCAATCGGAAGTGGCGGTAATAATGATATAATGATGATGACACGGAAATGGGTTCAGGTAGATAATTTTTCTATGATCATGGAACCAATGTTAACCATTGTTGCGGTATTATCAAGAATCATTATACGCTTGGTCAAAATAATTTTGGTTCAATAAACAATTATTACCACGATCAATGCTTCATTTGAAACGGGTAATCATTTCATGAGTGAAGTTAAGCCATAGAAGTCGACAAATGAATGATAGTTACAACGTCGAATTTGGCAAGGTGTGTTGGAAATTTGAAGGGGGAGGCTAAGATAATAATAAAGGAACACAATCATTCGTTCCTTCAACTATTAGTTATCATGAAAAAATTTGAAAATCAAGAGTGCACAATATAAGTGGCATGATTTATCGGAGCAATCGGGATGAGAGAAGTAAGAGGAATGCAATGAAGATTATCTGTCGAAATTACTACGAGCAAGCAAATGAACATGCTCGGAACAATCGTTGATGGTATTGTGACGACGATTTCAAGTACAGTTACATGTGTTCACCGCAGCATCTCGCAAAATGATTCACTAGCAAACACAAGCTGCAACTCGAGTGCATGCGTCGGATTATATGAGAGATGTCCTAACCTCAAAGACAAAGACGCATGAGAGGAAAAGCCGCGGAAATAACACGTTCAATTTGCAAAGGTGCAGATGCCTGTGATCTCATCTTTTTCTTTGCCCCGGTTTCACTTTGTCAAGAGATGCGTGGCGGGCACGTGTGCTCAATGAAAAAACACCGGGTATAAGACGCTTCGAAAAACCAATCCATCCGCTCTTAAGCGGTGTAAATATTTGACAACGATTTAAAAAAAGGATCGCTGGACCACGAGCACGCGGCGGGCGCACTGCAGCTGCATGAGCACAACATCGTCAGCCGGTCTATATCCTTGACCGTTTGCTCGCCACTCGTGTATAATATACTCTCTGCTTTACCCTGTTTGATAAACATATTAACTGAGAGGGTAATAACGCCGTTGCTCTTCTCTGCTCATCATCGTTCACTTCTTAAGTCCCTTGCAGTTGGCTTTCTGTTGACTTTTCCAGCTTTTGAACGGTGCTTGATTAACAATGAGCGAGTTGCCTGTCTTTCTCTGCCCTCAAGATGCACACTTATCGATTTCGTGCGAATTTCTTCAGCAATTAGCACCAACTGCATATACATAATGCATCACTCGTTAACAAGGTAAATTCTCGGGTACGCACACTACACTCACGAGATAAGATCAACATATCGCCAGGCACTCCTGATTCTCTAATTCTCTACCATAACCCTGGTAGAAATGTGACCAATTTTTTTGTCCACCCATGCAATGTATAGATATAGTGACAACGCAATTAGGTTAGAGTTGGCCAGTTTTTGGCCAAAAAATTCTCACAATTTTTCCCAGGGAACCTGTAAGAATTGATCTCATTTAGTGCGTTTTCACTAATTTGTAGCGGATTATCAGAAATTTATCGTTCAATTCTATTGATTAGGATCGATTCATATTGGTTAGTGTGGTCCAAACTGTTATGATGATCGTATATTATTGAGGCAGGGTGTCAAATCAAACGATCACATTGAGTGGACTCTACATCTTCGTATCCATTGAGTAAGAGAGGGTTGCATAGTGTTCTTAGACCAAATTCCTTTTCGTCTGGCCCGGTATTCCATTATTTTGTTGCATACCACTAGATCGTCATGTCGCACGAGTTCAGCCAATTGAAAACTACACAACGAGCTTCATAAGTGCAATTTTGCGTGTGTAGAGAGAGGAATATAGAGAGCGGGAGGCAGCCATCCGTGAGAGATATGCCCTTTCCTGAGGGAAAAAATGTCAGAAGCTGTTGTGAGCCTTGGGAGCATCGGAACCGAAATTTGAATTCGATTTATTCAGGCAGAGAGGCAACACGGTGGGAATGTCCAAGTTCGAGCTGATTTTGATGAAGGCTCGCGGATGGCTTGTCAATGGGTGCACGTGGTTGCCGGAAAGAGTCAAAGAATGGGGATCGGAGTGAGTCGATCGGGAACGGTGGCAAGAAAAAACAGCATCGGTTGCCGATCGCGCTAACCGATTTGATGATATTTGAGATGGGTTTCGGTGGCATTTCGTGAACGTCAGCTCATTTCTAATTCGAAACAAATGCTCGTGAGGTAGAGGACAAAACTCTGCTAAGAGTTGTTCTCGGATTTGGAATTTTTGAGACCCTTGTTACGAGTAGACTCATTCACAAAAAACCAGAGATGTATCGCCCCGAAACGATATGTTGATTCATCGTTGGTTTGATTTGATTTTCAATACGGAAGCTTCATAATCGACTCGACGATCAAGTGATGATCTCTCTAAATGAATCCGAGTGAAAATTCACTCGATTTCACTCGAAACAGGGGAAAGTTTCACTTGAAGTCAGTCATAGCGTCGCAACCCGGCTTCGAGTGGTCAGATTTATCATCACTTGTTTCGAGTGAGATTCTCACTCGTAGTGAGTGAAAATTTCAGTCAAAGCCGGGTTGCGAACGTTTTCACTCGAATTCTTGTAGAGAGATCCATGAAGACATTTGAAGTTTTAGTAAAATTCTGAAATTCTTTTTGACATTCCAGAGTCTGGATTCTTCATGGGTATCAATGTGTAGCAAATGGACCTCAACGGACTGAGATCGAACTGAATGTCACGATGGAAGTTGCGATTTCTCCAACTGATGAAGGGAGAGTTGAGCATCTATGTAAGATGAGTGTGTCTAATTTGCCCCCACCTTTTTTGTTTTGCTCGCCATTCTAACTCATCTCAATATTTTCCAAAGTATTTTAGCTCATTTTAAAGCTTGTTCCAAGACCTTTAAAATGAGCTAAAATGCGTTTGATTTCGATGAATTGGAGTCCAGCTATCTTGATTTGCATGCGATGCAAAAAAAATTTTTTTGCGAGTTTTCGGAAATGCGTTCCTAATTTGCCCCCACGTGCAAAAGAGGCCTATTCCTATGAGATTATACGGATTTTCCATAAAATCGGGACATTTCGGATCCCAGACCTCGAAATAAGACGTACTTTAGCTCATTTAGTGGTTTTTCACTCCCTTCTGGAACTTTTTGAGTTTAATTGATGGATCTTGATGAAGTCGAGGACGAGTTTAAAAAAAAACTATAGATGCAAATTAGGAACACTGCACTTATTTCAGTAATATGACAATAGTATTAGTGTGGAATCGAATTTTGCAATTCTGCAAAAAAGATTTTGCACTTGAGGCAAAAGCAAAGAAAAAGAGCTAAGGTACGTTAAGATTGGTTTCGCCAATTTTTTTTCGCGCTTTGTGACTCATCAAAAAGAAGTTCGACAGTACCGGAAATCACTTTTTTCGTTCCAAGAAACTCGCGGATTATTTAGGATCGGTCCTAAGGATGCGGACACATGAGCAAAACATTTGTCGGGAACGCCTATACCAGCCGTGAGTGCGACAAGGACGCGTCACTTGGCGCCATACTTATCTCCTTGTCGCACTCATTGCTTATCAAAGTTCGCGCCAAATATTTTAGCTCCATGTAGCCACACCCTAAACGTTTATTTTTCCATATTCTAACGTAACAAATATGATAAAAATGCGCGACAAGGTCTGCGTGTGCGTACATTCGAGAACTTGAGTGAGGGCAAATTAAAGAATGGGGGCAAATTAGGCACATTTACCTCATCTATGGAAGAAAAGTGAAAGTTTGTACAAAAATCGCAGAGCGAATCACGGGGAGGGAATATTAAGTGTGCAAATAGCTCAAAACTAAGTTTGGTGTGAAGAAAGATGTATCTTATCAGCTGGTTTCATTCGAGGTCTCTATCCACTCACAGTACACGTTGGGATTCTGTTTTCCGACCAAAACGTGTCATCGATATTTTGCCGATATCAAAGTCAAGCGCACATGACAAAACTCGAAGATAATGGAGAAATTGATGATTTTAAATAAAAATGTCAATAGTTCATTGAAGAAGTTGAGTGCCAGTCATAAAGGCACTTGGTTCAGTTTAAACGCAACGATTACAAAGTCTGAAACTCGTATTAAGCGAGATCGAAGACATCTCATTGCACATCCTGCATTCTGATGTACGAAGGTACATCGACTCACTCACAGGTACGATTATACTTTACATGAACACTCATACGCGAGCTTATATGGATAGTATTATCTGTTCGCGAACGCATGTGATGCAGTGCAACTCAAGCGGAGAGGAGTAAAGAAATAAGCGAGGACGGACAATGGTCTCACTTGCGTCATCGTAAATCTCGTTGAGCGCGTATAATTTGTAAGTCGACAGGTAGGTATCCTTCTTTCCATCTTTTCCCTAGCATCCACGACTCTCTCTCTCTTTTATTCCTCGCTCTCTTGTTCCGTACTTATTCCATGTTGATTCCTGCAAGCTTGTATGAGGTATACACATTGCGCTCGCGAAAGCTCAAATATCTGATTTTTTCTTCCTCTAATGTGAATGGAAAGTATACTAGCATTTTACTGCTGCTGTGGATGAATAGATGAAACATTTGAATCCAGAGGATTTATCTGAATGATCTTAGATGAGTCCTTTTTCCTCGCCTTTTTCATTCCGTATTCAAAAAAAATTGAAGGACGTGGTGCATTCTTCTGTCGTATTTGTGGGAGAAGCATTTAACACACAAACTTTTGATTCTCTTCACGATGCCAACAATGGGAGAGTAGAATTTGACACTTGCGTGGATTCATTTCTGCATAATTCTGAAATAATTTGATTCTTTGGCCTGAAAATATCACTCAGGTGCGCTCAAACCAACATTGTTTCCCTTAGCTTGAAATATACTATCTATCATAATCATTTTCGAACAGTCTCAAGACGGATTCAATCTGACTTGGCTCTGTATGACTCGAATATATCAATTCTGAAAAATAATCAGAGATGTTCATGAAGTAAGAATTTGGCTCCATTCACCGAATAACTACAGAGAACAAAAGCAAGACACCTGATTGGCTGGAATCAATAACCTGGACCGATTTGGGGAAAAATGAGGTAGAAATTAGCTACATACATTTTGACGATTTTTGGGTGACTCAGGCATGAGTAACGCATTATACCGAAGACAAGGGTTGAAAAAAAATCTTCAACAAACGCTTCCATTCACTGGATCAAGAAACGCTAGTACTGAATGGTGTAAAAGAGATAGAATTTAAGTGACCGATGGAAATCGCGTGGAAAAGAATCGCACTATGCAATAGCGAGAACGTGTGCGCTGGGTGGCCTAATTCAAGCCCTATAAGTGTCTGGTATTGAAATAATATGGCGCCAGTATGACGCGAGTCACACACTCATCATTGGATGCAGTCATCACTGGTAGACAAGAACAAGCACTGCACTGATCAGTCGCGTCGAAATCGGTTCATCCTTTACACGCACCTCTCAATGTCCCTAGATCACGTACTACTCAGGCGAAGGATAACTCAATCACGGCTATGCTCGAGCACGTGTTTCAAGCATGTGATCGGAATCCAAAATCATTATCCCAGAAATGGGGGAAAAGAGCCATGGCCGACGTGAACTGCACTTCCATGGAAGAAAAGCGTTTAATCGAGTAGGCTGACACAAATATGAAAGGGGTGGTTAACTCTCTCCTTTGTGTACCTTCTGCAAATGTTCGAGGACAAATTACCAATGTTTTACAGATTTGATGATACTGGAAAATTTGCTACGATTTTATTGCTTTTTACAATCAAACTTTCTCAACCTTCCTATTTATTGATTTTGAAAAGTAGAAGATTTAGTAAACTCCCTAATACCTCCTTCAACAGAATTAAGCGTAACTCACGAAAAATTTGTGTCTTGGAAGACGAAAAAAACAGAAATTCAGGAGCAAACTCCTCCTCACGGTGCGCTCCTAGGACAAAAAAGTTTTACAGAAATGACGAAAAAATCTGAAAAAGCCATCTTTCCTCGCATCTTTCTCGTTGAAACTCCTCGAACAAGATCCATTTTCCAGGTAAATCGTATCAGATCGTCTTCTTGAATTATTATCGTATTAAGAATCCACCAAACATTGCTTATGGAGGAATCTGGCGACTCTACGTTTTCTTCACTTCCCCGAGTTTTTTTCGCAATTACTCAGAAAAGGTGGATGCTAGCGAAAAATGTCAAGAATAGTTTCTTCTAGATTTTTTGAAGATCTACAAGATGATGTAGTTTATTAATCGAGAAACTTAGCCTTCCTCTATGGTATTGAAGGAGATAGTGAAGGATTAGTAAAAAATGCGAGGTTTCTTGCGTTTATTTTTCATGATAAGCAATTCTCTCGAGGTCGTTTAAGGTCCTTCGTGAGTCTTACTACAGAATATTGTAGATCTTTGAGGAATCTATAAAAAACTGTTCCGGACATTGTTTGCTATGACCCATCCTTTCTGAGTAATTGCAAGAAAACCTTGAGCAAGCGAAGAAAACGGGAAGCCACCCGATTCCTCCATAAGCAATGTATGGTGAATTCTTAATTTGTCAATCACTCATAGAGACGATCTGATACAATTCATCTAAGAAATGGGTGTTGGTCGGGGAGTCTCAACGAGAAAGATGACTTTTTCAGATTTTTCGTCAGTTTTGTCAAACTTCTTCGTCCTAGAAGCGCACCGTGTCCTCTTTGTGAGCTCCCTCGATTGCATGCAGCAAACAAAGAGGGTATGGAAGAGAATGTAGCTGACCCGACAGCTATCTGACATGATTGGCGATGTCGATCAATGATAAGTGTGGTGGGCAGTCCAAGCAGCTGGTTGGATAGCCCGGTAGTTGCATTCTCCCACACTCTCTCTCTCTCTCTCTTTTTTTTTTTTTTTTTTTTTTTTAAGGTGGTTGTAGGGCAAATACGCTGCGACGTACGAAGGAGAGGCACCGGTCAGCCAAACACGGCTGGCCAGCACCTCCCCAACAGTCCCGGGCTGGAATCCGCATCGATACGGCCATCCGAACCGGGTAAACCCTCTCTTCCTTCTCGGACAAGGAAGAGATCCACCAACTTACCAATCCGGCCCCGGCACCGCGTGAGCATTACTTCAGGGCCGGCGGCGTCTCGCGCTCAGGATCGAGCGTCTCTCTTCTCACGACTCGCAGGTGTTGTTTCCCTTTCTTCGATCTTCTTCCATCTCTTCATTCTTCATCTTCTTTCTTCTCTCTTCTTTCTTCTCTCTTCCCTCTTCAGTGCATCAGATTCCTCCTGGAATCATTTGGGCCTCTTCTGTTTCAATCGGCAGAGTCACTGTGATTCGCCTGCTTCGAGGTGCCTTACTTCCCTCTCTTTCTCCTCTTTGCGGGTCATCACCAGCTTGATGTATCCGGTGAGTCTATCCCATGTCTCCTGGTTGCGGAGCAAGTACGGGATGAGATTCTCAGGTGTTAGTTGAGCACCCAGCCATTCATCCAGCTCGGCGCGCTCTCTCCGGGTGTTGCTGCACTTGAACAGGGCATGTTCGGCGTCATCCCATTCGTCCCCACATGACTGACATGCTGGGGTCGTCCTCTTCTTGAACCTGGTTAGATAGGAACCGAAGCAACCATGATCGCTCAGTGCCTGCGTCATCCAGTAGTCCATCTCTCCGTGGGTGCGTTCCGCCCACTTGGCTACGTCACGGATCAGCCGGTGCGTCCATCTGCCGTTTGCAAATGGCGAATCCCACTCAGTTTGCCAATGCTCAAGGGTGGTTTCCTTCTCGTTGTCGCGGATGATCTCCTTCATCGTCGGAGTGAGTACTCGTTCGGCTCCGATCACTTTCAGGCGGTCCCAGATCCTCACTCGCTCCGCGACGAGCAAATGGATGGGCGGAGTACTCGCCAATACGTAAGCCGCATCTCCTGACACAGTGCGGTAGGCACGGATACTCCTCAGGGCCGCTCTTCGGTGGACAGGCCCCATTCTCTTCTCGATGATGGTCTTCTCTACTCTCTTCCCTCACACGGGTGCACCGTACAGCATGATGGAGGTAGTGACGGTGTTGAGAAGTGCGCGCCTCTTTTCCTTGGGTCCTCCGATATTCGGCATAAGCCGCTGGAGCGCCGCACCGACCCTGCTCGCCTTCTGGGCGGCTTCCTGGATGTGCTTCTTGAACGACCACTTGTCATCGAGCCATACACCGAGGTATTTCAGCTCTGTCTTGCGTGGAATCTTTTGCCCGTTGATATGAAACCGGGGTAGGTCAAACTTCCTACGCCTTGTGACCACGATTGCTTCGCACTTCTTGACAGCGAGCTCCAGAAGCCTGCTAATCATCCACTCGTAGACTCGGGCCAGCGCTTCGTTCGCGCGTCTACCCAAGAGTTCCTCGTTGTCAGCCCATACTATGAGTCCCGCGTCGTCCGCGAAAGCCACTATTATCACTCCTTCTGGCAGTTCGATAGACAGTAAGCTGTCATACTGGGTGTTCCAGTTGAACGGCCCGGAGACCGATCCCTGTCCGATTCCGGCGGACAGTACCCGAATCTCTTGTCCCTCGTCGGTGTCGTACACGAGGGTCCTGTTCCGCAGGTAGTCACTCGTGACGGCTAGTAGATAGGGGGGCACTTTACCTGCTTGGGATTGATAGACTCGCTCCCAGCTCGCGCAGTTGAATGCGTTCTTTATGTCCAACGCAATGATGGCACAGAATCCTCCTCTTCCTTGGTATGGGTTCCCTACCGACGCTTGAACCCGTTCTTGGACCGCCTCGATCGCGTGCACAGTGCTCCGTCCCTTCCGGAACCCGAACTGCATTGGTGATAGCCCACCGCCTTCTTCGTAGGCTTTTTCCACCCTGTTGAGAACCATCCTCTCGTACATTTTCCCGATATTGTCGAGCATGCTGAGAGGGCGTTGACCTCCTTGACCTTTAGGTATCAGGACCAGCTTCTGGCGTTTCCACTTGTCCGGGAAAGTTCCCGCGCTCAGACAGATGTTGAAGAGGTCGAGGAGTAGATCTGGCTTGTATTCGAAGACCAGTTTCAGAGCCTCGTTTGGGATGCCATCCAGGCCAGGGGTCTTGCCGTTCGGCATTCTCTTCGCCGCTATGAGTAGCTCTTGCATGGTGAAGAGCGGGATGGGGTCTTCGCTCTCCGTAGGGAATGTAACTCTGGGTTCTCCTGCTGGGAAGAGGTCTTTCACGATGGTGCGCAATGTTGCTGCATCGGTCGGTGCTGGGTTGCCCTTCCGGGGTCGGACCTTTGACATGACCACGCGATATGGCGTGCCCCAGGGGTCTTCGTTAACCATGTCGCACAGTTCACCCCAAGACTTCTCTTTGCTCCTCCGGATGGCTAGAACGGGAGCCTTCTTTGCTTCTTTGTACGCTCTGTCATCTTCCGCCAGCGATGGTCGTTGCAGCTTCCTTGATCGCCATGCGGTCCTCCTTTTCTTGTTGCTCGTTCTTCGTAGAGCCTTGATCTCATCGGTGATCCAGTACTCTTGTTTTCTCCAGAAACATGGTGTTGTCCTGCGAGGCATCGACGCGTCGCAAGCTCTCGTGATGGCGGATGTTACCATCGCCACAGCTTCGTCCGAGGCGGAGTTCATCGGGAGATCTTCGACTGTTTCTATCGATTCCCGGAATTTCCCCTCATCCAGCTTGCGTACCTGCCACCCCGTCGGTCGCGGTCTGTGTGTCGTCTGTCTCTGTCTGTCAGTCCTAAGCCGAAACCGAATATGTCGATGGTCACTCAATGTTTCCGTGTCCAGAACCTCCCACGATGTCATACGTCCCATGAGCGACGGGCTCATGAACGTCAGGTCGAGGACCGAAGACGAACCTCCCTCCCTGGACCGAGTGTCGTGTCGGTGGTAGGTGATAACCCCCGTCTCGTTCGCGAGCACTAATCCCAATGCCTCCATGGCATCAGCGAGTATTACCCCCCGTCTATCACGCGGCCCCCCGCTCCAAGTCGGTTCCTTGGAGTTGAAATCCCCCGCGATTATAACTGGGCCCCCCCATTGCCTCACATCCTCTTCTAGGTCATGGAGCTCGTCTTCGAATTCGTGCATCTTGAGCGACGGCGAATAGTAGCAGCTGTAGACTGCTGTGCCCTCTATGGTCTTTCGAGCGAAACCGCGGCCACTAACAGCTGGTTCAGTCTCACGGATCGCAGGATTCATGATCTGGATTACGGCTGTCCTCCAGTGATCGAATGTGGATCGAGAGAATTCGCGCTTCCGAGGCGGTTCGGAGATAATCAGAACATCGATCCCTCCTTCTTTGGCTACAGCGTGTAGGAGATCGTCTGCGTCCCCGCTCTTCCTGAGGTTGGCTTGGATGAAGCTAGCCATTTCTTCCCTTCCTGCATCTATATGTGGTTCTTGCCCTCTGGTACGCAGTGCAGTTGCTGGCCCCAGATCTGTGGTCAGATTTGGACCCGATCGCCACACAGCTTAGGCATTTTGGTTTTTCCTTGCAAATCGCAGCAAGGTGCCCTGGTTCGCCGCATTGGAAGCAGAGTTTTGGTTTCCGTTCCTCTGCCTTCTCTTTTTTGCACCCCGAGGCCTTGTGCCCGTACTCTAAGCAGTTATAGCACCGTGGGATGCCACCCTTCTCGCGGATCCTGACTCTGCCCCATCCAACCTTTGGCTCCTTCCAGTCGAGGAGATGGTGGGCCAGTCTCGTTGCGATCGAGACAACAGCGGTTTGGGTGCCGCGGTAGCCACTCCGGATGGACTTGACTACAACGGCACCCTTCTCGTTTTCTGGTAGGGCCTTCGCGAGGGCATCCCGCACCTTGATTATGTCGACATCGTAGTCGACTCCGAGAACCTCGAGGGTCGTGCTGTTTGCTAGACAGTGGACAGCTCCTTCTTGCCCGACGACTGGTGCCAAGGCTGCCTTGACGGCGGCGACATCGGTGCCCTTCTTGAGTTCAAGAAGGACTTGGCCTTCTTGGGTCTTGCGGATGCCCGTGACCTTGGAGCCCACTTCTTCATCGAGGTCATCCGTTTGTATCCTGCGCAGCATGTCTGCGTAGGTTAGCCCACCTTGTTTGGCCGGAACGAGGACGGCTTCGGGCTTCACCCTTCTCAGCTTCATTTTCGCTTTCTTCCCGGCGGCATCGTCCGATCTACCGCTCTTCTTTGCCCTTCTCGCTTGTTTCTTTGACACCACTTCCTTCCAAGGCCCATTCTGCTCGGGCCGATTGGGCGTTGATGTCGAGCGCGGTGTTCCGAGACCTCCCGGTGGAGGACCGTATCGCGTCGCCTTCGAACCGCGTTGTTTTCCCGGTCGCGATTCCGGTTTCCCTGCCCCTCTTCCCTGGAAGCCACTACCCGACGCGGCCGGTTTTCTTGTGACCGGAGGCTGCATATTCCCCCTCGCTTTCAGGGTCTTTTCCGTTTCGAGGAGCGTTGTCTCGAAAGCAGCCCGCTTCGCCTTGTCTGTCGCGACTAGGCCTTCGAGAGCGTGGCCTATCTTCTTGAGCTCTTCGATGTCACCCTTGGTCCCTTCTGGATTGCTGGAAACAGACTCGGCTATTCCTATAACCAAGTTGAAGTGCTCGAGGAGGAGATATGTCTTCTCCTCCGTCTCTTCCCGGCACGTTTTCAGGTCTTCCCATTTCCCCATGAGATCGCCTGCCTCGTTTCCACTCCTCTGTCGTGCCGCATCTCTGGTTGAGGGGATGTGGTCAATCTCCACCCTATCAGGCACCTTATCGTGTACTCCCCTCTCGAGCAAACCGTTTTCAGGAGTCAGGATTGTTCCGTTCCCGTGGGACCCTATAGTGGAGTCAGACTCGCTCGAGTCTGAGCTCAAGTTGACGGCGTCATCGACCTCGTTGCTGGGTTGCGTGATCTGGATCCTGATAGCGGGGTTGATCTTCAGCAGCTTCTCTGCCGCCTCTCGTGCTTCTGCTGCAACTTTCGCGTTCATCCCTCGTTGGCTCGGAAATGTGAGCTTTGATTGTTTGAGCACTCGCTTCTCTGCTCCGTCACTCGGGCCCTTTCTCTTCCTGCTAGGGGTGAGCTCAGCTTCTCCATGGCGTAGGTTTTTTTCTCCCGCACCCTCCACCTGCAGCGTATTTCCATCGCTTGTAGCTGTACGCGTTATTCCACCAGCCAAGTGTGCCACTGGTGGCGCGTTTTGCATCGTTGGGCCCCCCCCCCCCCCAAGATCCGAATGGGGCCCCGCTTTACTTGGGGAATTCTTGCCGTCAATGCTGGACATCATCTTCTTTCTTCTTCCAGGGCCTGGAATCGCATGCTGGCCGACCCCGGACCAGACCAGCACGGGTGTGGTGTGTTGTGTGATGCGTGTTCTGTATAATGTTGGTATGTCTGTGTAATGCTTGAGCAAGCGTAAGTATGGTGCGTGTAGAGTGTAGTGTGTGTGTTAGTGTAAGTGTAGGACTCGGGTCCGGAGGGGCGTCACTCCCTCAAGCTCCAAGTGCAACCCTAAGGTCACACCCAAAGCCCCCTACGGGGGCTCTCTCTCTCTCTCTCTCTTCTGATCTTCTTTCTCTCAACTAAACCCTTCATTTTTTTCATCCGAGTGCGAAAATGATTATAGTTGGTGTGGTCAGGGATTGGAATAGACCATTAGAAAGTTTTTTTTATCAAGAAGTTCGACAGTTTTTGGGGTATTAATCAAAGATAAATCTATCGTAGAGGCTGGAACTTATTGTAGGACTAGTAAGCTCGGTAGTTACCTAAGGTAAGTGTACCCAACTTGCCCCCAAATGCCGATCTCGGCGATGGGTACTCCTTGGCCTCCTGGCAATTTTTTTTACGTTTGTTATGTTGAAATATGAGAAAATAAGTAGTTTGCGTTGACCCCGAATCATTCCTGCGTTCTCCAGAAAATATAAAGGGATTTTTCCATTTTTCGTGTTTGCACGGCTAAGAAATCGAGGAGGAAATCGCGTTCACTAAAACCGGTGCCAATTTATTTTTATTCGACCAATCTTGACGTACCTTAGCGCATTCGATTCCTTATCTCAAGGCCTTTAAGATCCGCTCTTTGGAGTAGCAAGACTCTGATTTGGAGTGATTTTATGTACAAAACACGTAGATGATTTGAGAATCAAGGAGGCTGACATCGGAGTGTACCCAACATGCCCCAATATGGTTATCTCGAAAGGGCGTGCAGAACGACTTTTTATACCACTCAGAACGTGTCCACCCCATCAAAATAGGCCGGAAACAGTGTTTTGGGTCAGCTAAAAGCTACAAATGCCGCTGCACGGTGATCGAAATGGATCAAAGCCATTTTCGCATTTCATCGCCGATTTACATTGTTTTAAATGATGGGGGCAAGTTGAGTACACATTTTTAAAAACTCTCAAAAATCACCTTTTGGTAGCCCATGTAAAAATGGGAACCCTATGATCATATATGAACATCTATGAAACAATTTTAAAAATTTTTTAAAATCCGAAAAGTTGTTATGGTTGCATTTTCAGGGAATATTACATCAATAAGTCACGATGCTGATCTTGCATAACCGAGAAAATCTCCAAGAGTTCATGAAGTAATTGAATCAAAACGATCTGTAAGTGATATCATTCTTCTACTAGAAAAAAAATATTAATTTCCAAGATGCAAATTGTTTGGCGAGTTGGTGACCAATCTGTACAATTTGTTATGTCGTGAGATCATCATTTTGAGAAATATTGTATTTATGCAGGTTCGTCGCCAATCTTCCAAACGTTTTTGATCTTGGAAATTAAAATTTTTTTTTATTGAGATATATAATGATAACACTTGAAGATCGTTTTAATTCAACCACCTAATGAACTCTCGGAGATTTTCTCGGTTATGCAAGATTAGCATCGTGACTTTTTGATGTAACATTCCCTGAAAATGCAATCATTTCATAGATGTTCATATATGGTCATAGGGTCCTTGGACCCCCTGTTCATATATGATCATAGGGTTTCCGTTTTTACATGGGAGAATCAATACAGTTTGGCTCTGCTTGGCTCAAATCAAACGCACTTTAACTCATTTTAAAGGTCATGAGACACGCTTCAAAATGAGCTAGGGTACGTCTGAAAATATTGAGATGGGCCAGAGTTATTAAGAAAATGGCTTAATGGGGGCAAGTTGGGTACACTTACCTTATGTCGAAACCTCTTTACTCATACTGCTAGTAACGAAACTTTTTACAGTTTCTTAGTTCAAGATTTCTCAGTTTTGGTTCTCGCATATCTCTCCTCATTTGCATCCACCTGTGTTTTTCACACGCGCTGTCGCAAGAGAAATTTCGTAGGGCGCCAGAATTCTCGAATCAATTTCACCGCTTTATGCGAATTTAGTGAACGCGTGAGAGAATGAAGCATCACCCGTTGTTGGTTTAATCATGCATGCAAGCGCTAGACCGCATCACGTCCTCATGTCATCACGATTACCCTCGATAAATTCTGAAATTCGATACAGTCAGCCGCTGCCCATACCCTTCTTCTTGACTGTACTTAACGAGCATCGAACCATGAGGAGTATCTGACTATTTTCAATGTCATCTTCATGGAACGACAGTGGGAGGTGATGTATATGTTAAAAGAATCTCACAGTGATTAGTGTAACGATCAACACGATAATTTTTTCCGTATTCTCCTAATGCTTTTCATTCTGCACTCGTACTTCACTTTCTCAGTGGAACCTATTCCTCGTCATCTGCTGTCCATATCATATCCATACCATCGTGACCTCATCTAGTTCTGTTCATGAAAGTAAATTCGATTTCTAAAATAATTATAGTTGCTGTCGTCGAGTTCTTGACCAATGGGAATATGTGCGTGCGTGTTTATAATAAGATTGTTCAGTGGAGTCTATTTTCACGCTCTCGTGGTGATGAAAACTTACAGTCGATCTTTCAACCATTCCATCTAGTTCGATAATTTTCCGATCATCGTGTCCTATAGTATATGTATTCCGGCACACATTGTAGAGAGAAATTCTTTCACCAGAGGAGTAAAACAGTGAACCCTATGTAAAATTGTTCCCTAAATCTAAGAATGGCATGTATTTGACTCTATCCCATCTCAATGCTATTATAAGAGAAGACATCATGTTTTAAAGATTTTGGATGATTTGGATCGCAGAGCTTGTAAAATTGGTCTATTTTACGTACAGTTGATGCGTTTTGTAGATTGTTTTACGAACACTTTTTTCACGAGCGTACAAGAATCACTTACCCTCTAGATGCTGGCAGTGATGCCGAGGGATATTCATAACGGTATCCGAAATCTAATACTCAGATTGGTACTCATGATCGAGTACTCAAAGTAGTGCTTGTGATTAAGTACTCTAGGGATATTCACGAAGGCGCACTCGGGGTAGTACTCGCAACCAAGTACCAATGGTGAGAATCTTGATTAACTACTCACGGTGGTACTCAATCACTCATGGTGATATTCGTGATCGAGAGTTCAGGTGGCTACTCGTGATTAAAAAGATTCATTCATGGGATTAGCCTTGCAAACGAATGGAAATAAGGCGAAAACTTCGAGTTCAATCCGAAAAATATTCATTGACTCCATATGAACTCGTCGTCGAGCTCTCGTGGTGGTATTTGTAGGGAAACTGCACCATGACGGGCTGCTATAACTCGCAGTCGCTCGATACCGTCGTAGCAGATTTTTTTTCTCGAGAACGAGCATGCGTTGGTTTTTTGGGATATTGAACGCCCGCCTCAGCCTAGATCGATCTATTCAGACTCATTTCATTCAAACAGATTGATTATTGGGAGATGTTTCAGGGTAAGAGTATGCAGCGGATAAGTGAGTCTCGAATTCTTCCGTGGGTGTTTGAGCACCGGTACCACACTGACAATGAGTGCTGGGTGCGACTTAACCTCTGGATTACTGACCGCAAGTTCACAGTGATCACTTGATTATGAGTACCACTGTTAGAACTGCATCACGAGTACTATTGTGGCTATTTGATCTCGCGCATGACTGATTACTGAGTCCAGAATACTGCCGTGGGTATATCATAACGAGTACGCGACTCACAAGGGGAGGACCATACCTTTGGATCACCAATCCTTTCCAAAATTTTTTTACAGTTTTGTCTCACCCAGAATATTAAGAATCCACAGTAACTCCGTCAAATGGGCCTTCTGTCCGGAGCTACAAGCAAAAATGTTGGCGTTGCCAGTATATTTATATAAATCACTTTCTAACATGGGCCTATATGGGCAATGTTGGTGTCATGGGCTGTAACTTTGAACAGGAGGCCCATTTGATGGAGTTACTCTGGATTCTTCATATTCAAGGTAATACAAAATTATAAAAAAATTTGGGCAAGATTTGTGATCCAAAGGTCTGGTCCTCCCCTTGGTAGTACTGGACCATGGCCACCTCCATGAGCAATGCATCAAGTTCATCGTGATTGTTCAATTACGAGTACCACTGTCAACATTGCATCATGAGTAATGTTGTGGGCACTCAACATCGCGTATTACTCTGAGTATTGAGTCACGAATCCTACCATGGGTAGTCAATCACGGTACCGTACTGAGCACTGGGTCACAGATACCCCCGTAGATAACTGATGACCACTAGTTCACAGCGATTACCCGATTGTAGGTACCACTTTTAGTGTGTGAACACATGCACTGTTGTTAGTACTTGATCCCCCTCATCACTTTGACGTTTTGTATGTATTTTTCAAGAGCGCAGAACATTTCCAAGCTCTGTCATGTCCTTGGTTGTCTGTAGGAAATGTAATCGTAAAATTGTACATAATAGAGTCTCGTGTCGTAAATGTAAGAGCTATTTCCACCCTGTTTGTGTCTTAGGTTACGTTACAAACAAACCTGCTGATCTGTGTTGTTCTCGATCTTTTAAAGATACAATTCGTCGTGGTCGTAGATCTTCAGTTGGCGTATCTCATTTGACTAGTTCTGAAGAGAGCCCTCGTGAGAAGGCATTCAATAAGTCCAGGAATTTAAGCAGTTGTGCCAGCAGTGAAGATTTGAGTGAGGAAGGAAACCACGATTGTGAACTGTCAAGTGAAATGGGTGATTTACCAGAGGGTTGGGAAAATTTTTCCACTGCTCAGCAGTTTGCTGCCCTATTCGAAACTGTAGGCACCAAGACAGGTGAGCTCAGCAAATCTTTCAATGAACTATCCAGTGAGGTGAAAGTGTTCACCACTGAGCTAGGTAAACAAAGCAAAAGATTAAATGCTCTTGAGAATGAAAATCAATATCTTCGGGATGAGCTTGAACAACTTAAAGATTTGCATTGTAGAGGGACACCGAGTACAGAGATGAAAGTTGTAGGAATACCTCGTACATGTACAATCCCACTCATGACTCTCACTCGTGCTATATTTAAAAAGCTTAAAATCGAAAATCTTGTTAGTGATATCCTTGAAATTACAGAGTTCAAGTCTAAAAATGAGAATCCTGTGCAAGGCCAGCCTCAAGCATCTAATGATACTTTTTCATTCATTATAAAATTCAAATCAGTAGCAGTCAGAGACCACGTATTAAAAGTCAAACGAGAGCACGGTGAGTTCACATTCTGTGATTTTATTTCAGCTGAGACTGAAAGTGAATCTAGAACCAGGTAGAATTTGTTCGAAATGCTTCCCCAGGTGGTCCATAATTTGCGTCTTTTAGCCAAAGATCGTGCGCAAAAATATAATTACAAGTATGTTTGGTCCCGACAGGGAAATGTGTATGTCCGTAAGGAGGATGGAAGTGATGCAATTGCAATCGTCACCGAATCAGACTTGGTTAAGATAATTTGACTACCACCATGTGCGAATGATCGTGTGAAAAGGGAAACACGTTCATCTATCGTAGTAGCCCAGGTCAATGTGAGTTCACTTAAAGAGCATTTCGATGAAATTGCGGCATTGCTTACACAGAATGACATTGATATTCTTGCTTTATCTGAGACGTGGCTCACACCTGAGTTCACCGGTACGCCTTTTTTGATACCTGGTTACTCGTTTATTCGCAATGATCGAGCGCTGAAGTCCACAATTGGCAAGCGTGAATTTGTTCAAGGAGGTGGTATTGCTGCGTACATCCGGAATAACTTGACTTATGAGGTACTACTTTCCTCTCAAATTAATAATATCAATGAGACCGAGTATATAGTATTGGACGTGAGAACGAAAGAAAATCGCAATATCCTGTTTGCTTCTATTTATCGTCGACCGAAAGGAAATATTCTCACTCAATTTTTCACTGAATTACAGAAGTTATCGCATTCATATTGCAATGTCATACTAGCTGGAGACTTAAACTCTGACTTGTTATCGCAAGAATACTACTCCTGTCATTTGCGTGACTTGATCTTTGAGAATCCATTATTCTGTGTACCGTATGCGTCTACGCACCACCTTGAAAACAGTGATACGTGGATCGACGTTATAATCACTGATTCAGGCGATAAGGTTGTCAACAAATTCAAATCGAACGTTCCTTTTATTAATGGGCATGATTTCCTTCTGATCGAGTATAAGTTTCCCTCAGTGATCAAGAAATCCATCACAATCACTTCTCGTGATTTTCGGAATTTCGACCCAAGGCTATACAGTGAGCCTTTAGAAACTGCTTTGAGTGACAACTTTGTTTTGAATTGTGAAAATGTGAACGAATCCATCGGGAAATTCCAATCAATATCATTAAATCTCCTCGATCAGATGGCCCCTATTTCATCGCGTGTTATCCATGAACGTGTTGCACCTTGGGCTACTCCGGATCTCCGGAGAGAAGGCAAATTACGCAATGAAATATATAAGCAAGCTAAGAAATCCAATAATCCTAGGCTCTGGTCCGAATACAAACTCCGTCGTAAGCAACTCAAGTACAAGTTGAGAAAGGCTAAGAATGATTATTGCCTTGAGTTTCTCTCTAGAGCTTCCGGGAAATCAGGTTATCGGGATGTGTTGCGGAAGCTAGGCCTATCAAAGGATGTGCACAAATCACCATCAGAGTACTTTTCGGCGACGCAGCTGAACAACTTTTATTCCCAAATGACCTGCCCGTATGCTACTTTGCGATCGATTATTGACAGTGATTCATCTAGTACCTATCCTGTTTTTTCAATCAAACCAGTTGATGGCATTGGGGTATATGAGTCAATGTTGGCCTGTTTACCTAAATCGAAAGGGCAGAGTATTGATGGGCTGTCCCTTCGTTATTTCAAGTCTGTTCTCTCAACTTTAGTACCGTTTTTTGTGAACTTATTCAACTTATCAATCGAGACGTGTCAATATCCTGAGATCTGGAAGAAATCGCTCGTGATACCACTAAGCAAGATATCTCAGCCGAAGCTGCCATCGGACACAAGGCCAATTTCTAATCTCCCTCACTTTTCCAAAGTTTTTGATACCCTAGTAACAAATCAACTGATTGATCATCTTGAACGTCATAAAATGCTATCCCCCTTTCAATCTGGATTTCGTGCAAACTTTAGCACGCAAACTGCACTGCTTAAAGTATCTGATGATATTCGTGTCGGGATTGAGAATGGTCTAGTCACCATTCAAGCGCTCTTTGACTTCAAATCGGCCTTCAGTAGTGTTGATCATGAATTACTCCTTCGTAGGATGAAGGAACTAAATTTTTCTGAGAAAACTATAACATGGTTCCATTCTTATTTGAGTGGCCGGCTCCAGGCTGTAATTGATGCCGATGGTAGAATGTCTGAGTTTGAGCCCAGCACTCCGGGCTTCCCCCAAGGTTCGGACCCGGGGCCAATAATCTTTCTCTTATTCATCGACCCCATTATGAGCATCTGAAAACATTATCGTGGCATGCTTCTTGCTGATGATCTTCAAATATATATACAAGGTAAACCATCAGAGCTATCATCATTGATTGGAAAATTAAATGAGGATTCTCAAGATATAGTTGACTGGGCGCAAGATTATAAACTTCGCCTGAATATTCCAAAGACAAAAGTTATCCTAAGTGCCTCGGTACAGTACCATATGAGGATTGACCTTCGATCTCTGCAACCTATTGTTGTAGGTGGTCATGTCATTCCTTTGGAGAAATCAGTCAAAAATTTGGGCGTCATATTTTCTCAGGATTTCTCTTGGAATGCGCATGTCGCGGGTATTTGCTCTAGGGCCCATGGTATCTTACATAAGTTGCGTTATCGCGGGAACTTTCTATCAAGCCAAGTGAAGAAAATGCTAGTCAATGCTCTCATCATGCCGCATTTGATTATGCATGTTTAGTATATTATGATCTCTCGGGTTATTTGGAGTTAAAGTTGCAGCGGTCCCTAAATACATGCGTACGATTCATTTCTCATTGCCGCCGTGATGTTGCCTTGAAACCTTTTTTTGAACGCTTGCAATGGGTCTCACTATCTCGTCGTCGGGAGTACTCCTTTTGCGTGTAAACATAGAAGATCTTCACCACAAAAACCCCTGAATATTTGAACGATTTATTCAGACCCCTCGATAATGATATTCGGAGATCTGGAAGAATCAATTCCACCCGGGTCCAAGTTCCAATGGCGCGCACTACGGCGTATGGAAAAGCGTTCTCTCGTATAGCTTTTGCAGCATGGAAATCCGTCCCTGTTGCTATCCGTTTGAAGGTGCCGTTTGACGCATTCAAAATCGCCATTCAAGAACATTTGTATGGAAAAGCTGTTTGAAAGAAGTCTGGATGTGTGATATTTTGTTCTTGAGTGTGATAATTGCAAATTGTATGCCGTAAAAGTAATTGCGCCACTTATGACGGCTGTTATTGTATGTCATATTATTATAGTTTTGTATATTATATGTGAGTTGAATTCTACGATAACATGAAATTTGAATTATATTTAGGTTCTCATATGTAAAGTTTGTGTATTATCCTGTTGCCATACGGTCCAACGTGACCACGGCAAAATAAAGTGTTAATCAATCTATCAATCACTTTCAGTATCGAGTCTCGAATACCACCGGGTATTCGATCACGCGTACGTCACTGAGCACGGGATCACGGCCACCTCCGTGAATAATTGATCAAATTCACCGTGATAACATGCACTCTTGTATGTACTTGATCCCCCTCATCACTTTGAGTACTGAGTCTCGAATACCACCGGGTATACGATCACGCGTACGTCACTGAGCACGGGATCACGGCCACCTCCGTGAACAATTGATCAAATTCCCCGTGATAACATGCACTTTGATCTCCCTCATCACTCTGAAAACTGAATCCCGAATACTACCGGCTATTTGATCGCGTGCACGTCACTGAGCACGGGATCACGGCCACCTCCGTAAATAATTGATCAAATTCACCGTGATAACATGCACTCTTGTATGTACTTGATCCCCCTCATCACTTTGAGTACTGTGTCTCGAATACCACCGGGTATACGATCACGCGTACGTCACTGAGCACGGAATCACGGCCACCTCCGTGAGAAATTGATCAAATTTACCGTGATACCGTGATTAAGAGTACCGTTGTTAGTTCAGCATCACGAAAACTGTTGTGTGTACTCGATTCCGCGTATTGCTCTGAGTACTGGGTCCCTCGTGTTACAGAGAGTATTCGATGTGAACTGCACTGAGTATGAGATCACGGAAAATAACGTTATATTCGGTTCCGAGTTTATCATGAGTGATCACACATGCCACTGAGATAACATGATAACCAGTATCACCCTGGGGTTCCCTCGGAATTTTCTCGAAATTTTGTCACTGTATTTCAAGTTGAATAATCTTCTCCGACTTCGGATCAAAAGTCCACAGTTTCCAGGAAAAAATTTTTCCCTTAATATTTCAAAGTCACAATGTGATGAATCTGAATGAACTTCAGTCTCACGAAAGTCGTTCCCACGTCCTCTAGGACTACAATTCGATCGTCCTAGTGAATGACTTACTCGTTGAAAATGTTTACTGTCGGAGTCTCATAGCACGTGATGTCCACTTAGGCTCTTATACCTCATCCTTTGTTCTTGATCATAATTAGACGGCATGATATAAACGGAAATCGGTTTGTCTATACGGCCGGACTCGCGTTCGCAAATTCGCGTACGCGAAACGTCCATTTCCGGCGCCGGCAAACGGGCGAATTTCTCAAGACCGTGGAGGACGCGTCGCGTACGCAAACAGTGAGACCCTTTTCGCGCACGCGAAAAAGCCCTTTTCCGCATGCGCGAAAAGCACCCGTTCCGTGTGCGCGACAGTTGTCTGGTTCGCGTATGCGAAGGCTTTCGTCAGCTACGCGCCTGCAAATTCTCCCGTACGCGAAGAGAGATGGGCAACTCGTTCTCCCGAGGGTGCCACAGCCGTTCCGCAATTGGGATGTGACATCAAGGTCAAACATGGCGGCCGCATGCCCCGAGATTAACACGGGCTTGTTACTAGACAGCGCCATCTGCGGCGAGTCGTGAACTATTGCATGCCCCCAGAATTGAACATGGAGGTCACTTCTCAATCGCGTATGCGCAGCCTTTCATCATTCGCGCGCCTGCGAATTCTCGCGTACGCGAAGAGAGATGGGCAGCCGTTTCTTTCGCGGGTGCCAAAGCCGTTTCGCGTGCGCGAAATCTAGAAATTGTTTTGCCTCATTAATTCAAGTGGAGGTACCTGGTTTTCACATTAACCCTCCACCAACTCCAAACCTGTGGACAGAGAAACGATCTGTCATCGCGTGCTCACGAACTACCGCCATCTTACCACCTCGGTTGGGTGGCGGCTTTCCATCCAGTAGTCGAACCATACTCCCGCCAAAATCCACCCTTATCACAGGGCGGTAGCTGGCACGCAAGTGCACACAACTAAGGACTAAGCACCGACCATGGATACCTTTGTTAGAAGCCCTACGATTTCAGCCTTGAAAGGTCACAGCTGAGGCCCCTTGCAAGGACACTCTCCCAGTTTCGCTCACGTACAGACTGGTCACTGCTCGAGCGCTCCTAGGGAGCATATGCTTTCCCACGTTTCATGAATAGACCACGGTTTCGTGGTCTAACTCGTGGAATAAGTCGGGAAGCCAAAGTATCCGTCACATACTCACCTGTCGCGGTCGGCAGGTCCGTAAGGCGATTCCAAATGAGTGTCCTACAACACTCGCAATGGACTCAGCCCGCTGAGGCCTCTTGCGGGTAGCGAAATCTAGAAATGGTTGCAAGCTATCTCTTATCCGCGCATGCGAAACAGGCTCTCGCCAGTGTGACCCGTCGCGCACAGAGAAGGATGATACTTTTGTGTGTGATTGGTCAGATCGGTGGAGCCCGCAAGAATTTCTCGGAACTGAAGCGTACTGATTCAGATGATCAATCGATCAAATCCAGCCGAAGAGTGGAATAATGGTGTCTTCATTGGAACGACTCAACAAGAATCCGAAATCCATTCAAATTCCATGGGCAGGGAAGATTGTTGTAGTATAGTGTATCATTGGGGGGCCTCAAAACCTGAGGCAGTTGTACTAGATGGACAAAGCAGTCTATGAACGCTCTTCTTCCACCCTCCTCGCATATTCTCGATGTAGGTTCTACTTGTACCGGAATCGGAGCTGCTATCTCAGGATTTCCATACCCATCAGGGGTAGTTCCATACAAGATACAGCAACATGCCCCACGGCATTCAGAAGAACCTCGAAAAACCTGTCGATATCAATCTTGTGGAGTTAATGTTGAGTTTATGGACGCCTTTGACGAGGAAGAAGTCGAAAAACAGAAAAAACTCAATTTCTCTAAACTTTTTTTTTCGAAAATCTGAATATTCATGATATGGTGTGGGTTTGTGTGTTCTTCCAAAATCCGCTGCAAAGAGTGATCCACGGAATGCTCCCACGTTCCCTGCCGATGGTACTAAAATGGAAAATCGTGCAAATCTCCCTCTGCCATTCTTATCCATTCAACGACCCTCTCAATTCCCTTCACACGGTGATCTTGAACGAATTTCTCATAAACCCGGAGACCCCCTGACGATTTCCATTCTGAGTGGTAGTTTATGGTATCAAAAACAACATCTTATTGAATCAAAATCGCTCACGTAGGGGTTTCGAAAAAAATCAGATTTTCGAATGTTTGAATCACTTATCGCTAATAATGGTCAAAACATTCCCGGGAATATTCACTAAACCATGAATTCTGGTGCATTCTATATGAACTCCTATCTGAAAAGCTAGCAGCATTGCAGTATCTCGTAAGCTCCTAAAATCTGATGCTGTATCCAGTGTATCCCAAGTGTTGTGTGTTTGACTTCGAAGAATGTGTGGAAACTCGAAAGAGCAATCCTCGAAAGTTACACCTGTGAACGCGAGCATAATTAGTTTTCAGTTAACAACCAATGATCCATCAACTTCAACAGAGTTGAAAAGCTTTCAAATCTGCAATTTGGGAGTATTACATGAAATCTCAAACTTATCTCTGAGCGAGAATAGAAAACCACAAAACTTACCACCATAACAATCAAACAAATCTCACTATATGCAGGCAGTTTGGAATGGAAATCATCTATTCCGCTCACTATACTCCATCAGAGATGACGTACAGAGACCTGTACTTGGTCCAACTAGACCACCGCACCATAAATACTTGGACACCCTCCCGATATTTTAACCAACTACCCAAAAATGGTTGCTGCTGGTGGTCTCCATGAGCACCCGGAGTAAGTAATTGGCTTTTGAGATTCTCTGGGTATGTTTCGTATCAGAACGTAGACCCTTGTCTCAAAGTGTGAGGTTCTGGAAATAGGGAATAATCGAGAAAACTCTGGAATCTTCATATCATATTAATTGTAATAGGGAGATCATAATTTTTACAATACTTTCAATATGAAAACTCTGGATTTCGGTGGAATTTATGGAAAATAGCTGTGCAACAAGAGTTGTTGACATGTAGCCCCATTGAGTAACCAAGCAAAGGCAGTCAACTTATAACCTTGCGCTAATTAAAACAATATTTCACAGCGAGTTAGCTTTTGGCAGAGTCGATTGCTCATGACCTAGGGCGCCTCCAAAGTGCAATATTCCCCCGAAAGATACTGCTTTCCTCCTATATTCACCTGCCAAGAGTTGTCTTGGAAGCAGTCGATGACCTACCGTTGCTGGGAGAGACGGTTGCGGGATGCAGACAACCAGATTCCACTTTCCCACCAGTAGTACACTATCACCGACACCCGGAGCACTCGCGCCCACTCAAACACTCGACGATGACGAGCTGGACACTCGCGACGGCACCGGGAAGTCCCAAATCAGTCACAAGGTGATGTGCCGCCGCAGCGAGTCCATACGCCCAGACGGGTATAATATACGTTTCGTGACTGCAGCAGACAATGGTCGATGCCGCCGCTGTGATTCTGTCGGTATAAGCATCGGCACTCGAGTTCTCTACTTGGTTCTTATCTTTTTCAGGAATATTATGGAACCGTGAATCGTTTAGATTGTACTTGGAGGTCAGATCTATCATTTGCTAGAAGTCTAGAGTTGATTGGGATGATTGATCCGCCAGGAGTCTGAGCACTATCATGCATGGTTTACTGGCGTAATTACAAATCTCAGACTCCTGGCAAAACAACAATTTCAATCGGTTTCTAACTTTCACCAAACATTAGATCTAATCACGAATTACAAACTTAACTATGTACAATTTTGATATATCACACAATTTTTCAGGAAAATTCAGTTTAGCCATGTTTTGCTCAGATGGTAAGGTAGAGCTTCTGCTTGGCCTTAATATTCCCATTTTGAGAGAGAATGATTTCCATCTATCGTTATTTCCATGTCAAAGAGGAAACTTGCGCCCACTCCCGCCGATCTTGTTAAAATTTCGAGGTATTGTTTAATCTCCTCGCCCAATGATCCCAGTCTCTTTTGGGCCATAACCACCAATTCGTTATGACCCTCGGAGTTCCCTAATTTGAGTTTTGTTCATTGTAATTTTTAACTCTTGATTCCCCCTTCACCTCTCGAAGACATTCCGACTGAAAATCTTCCAGGGGTTCCAGCCAATCATATAGCCATGCACTCAGTCAATTTTCAGCCCCGAGTATTGTAAACTTCTATTAGGATTGTTTCATGAATGCGCCGTTTAGTTTAATGATAGATGTCGATGGACACGTTGTTCCTCAACCAACTTCAAGTGAACCTAAAGACCCACTCGCTAATATCTGTTTTAGGTAGCAGTTTTTGGTGTCGAGAACAACACCCGATTGGAACCAAAATCGATCCTGTAGGGTTCTTTACAGAAATCACATACTTGAATTTTTTAGTCAGTCGTCGCCGATACTGGTCAGGAAAGTATTTTGATCGGGCACATTATTCAGTAAAGTATCATATCTCCATGTACTCTTAGGCGTGGGAGCCAAATACGCAGTCCGTTTTTCTCCCAAATGTCACAATTTCTGCTGAAAAGCTGAAAACTGGTTCTTTTTGAGAGTCTTTTGCGTTCCCTACTATGATGTCTAAATGATAAACTGGACGAGAAGGTCTCTTCTTATGAGACGATAATTTTTTTCGACAGTATTTCCAACGTATTCTGAGTTGTTAAATGTGTCAACAGTCGTTTAAGAGGGCTAGGATGCGTCCAAAACGAGTGACTAAGTGATTTTTGGAGTTGCTACCAGCAAAATTTCACCGATGTTGCTGTGAATTTTGGGATGCTCACAGTATAGGCCAAATACATCACATTTGATTTTTGAGAGTATATTTTCTCCATCTCCCGCATGAAGTGCAGGAGCTTATTTGCAGTAGTCCAAAAGCAAATGAGTCGAGAAATTGGATTCGATGCAATTGGTGACCTTAGGTGTGCTCGTAATGGAACAATTTTCATGATTGTTAGCTCAACGTCCTGCTACAACTACGGAAATCACCTCTTTTTGTTCTTATAGGATGGTATTCCCACTCTTCGTAAGCGCGAAATATGAATGCTATCCATATTCCGTGAGTATTTTCAGGTTCAGTGCAAAATCGGTAGAATCTCGATGATGACAACTCAGAAGATCAGCTCGTCACTAGTTTCGATCACATCCTAGCCCCTCCAAACTACCAGCCTCGTGATCAGCTAGTCCAAATTTGTTGGGAAAATTGTTGAGACAGATTTTTTCCAATCAAGAGAGAGCTTCTCGTCCGGTTGATCAGCTTGACATCATTGCACGGGACGCGAAAGACGCTGTTCTCGAGACCAACCATTTAAAGCGTTTCAGAAGAAATGCTGACATTTGGAAGAATCATGGGCTTTGACTCTTACATCCGAGGATTCACGAGAATTCATGGTTCAGGGAATATTCCCGAACATGTTTTGACCATTATTAGCGATAAGTGATTCAAACATTCGAAAATCTGATTTTTTCGAAACCCCTACGTGGGCGATTTTGATTCAATTAGATGTTGTTTTTGATACCATAAACTACCACTCAGAATGGAAATCGTCAGGGGGTCTCCGGGTTTATAAGAAATTCGTTCAAGATCACCGTGTGAAGGGAATTGAGAGGGTCGTTGAATGGATAAGAATGGCAGAGGGAGATTTGCACGATTTTCCATTTTAGTATCATCGGCAGGGAACGTGGGAGCATTCCGTGGATCACTCTTCGCAGCGGATTTTGAAAGAACACACAAACCCACATCATATCATGAATATTCAGATTTTCGAAAAAAAAAAGTTTTAGAGAAATTGAGTTTTTTCTGTTTTTCGACTTCTTCGTCATCAAAGGCGTCCATAAACTCAACATTAACTCCACAAGATCGATATCGACAGGTTTTTCGAGGTCCTTCTGAATGCCGTGGAGCATGTTGCCGTATCTTGTGTGAAACTACCCCTGATGGGTGTGGAAATCCTGAGATAGCAGCTCCGATTCTGGTACAAGTAGAGCCTACATTGAGAATATGCGAGGAGGGTGGAAAAAGAGCGTTCATAGACTGCTATGTCCATCTAGTACAACTGCCTCAGGTTTCAAGGCCTCCCAATAATACACTCTACTACAACAATCTTCCTTACCCATGCAATTTGAGTACAGTGACCAGTCTGTACGTGAGCGAAACTGGGGAAATGTCCTTGCTAGGGGCCTCAGCTGTGACCTTTCAAGGCTGAAATTGTAGGGCTTCTAACAAAGGTATCCATGGTCGGGGCTTAGCCCTTAGTTGTGTACGCTTGCATGCCAGCTACCGCCCCGTGATAAGGGTGGATTTTGGCGGGAGTATGGTTCGACAATTGGATGGATAGGCGCCACCCAACCGAGGTGGTAAGATGGCGGTAGTTCGTGAGCACGCGATGACAGATCGTTTCTCTGTCCACAGGTTTGGAGTCGGTGGAGGGTTAAAGTGAAAACCAGGTACCTCCACTTGAATCAATGATGCAAAACAATTTCTAGATTTCGCGCACGCGAAACGGCTGTGGCACCCGCGAAAGAAACGGCTGCCCATCTCTCTCCGCGTACGCGAGAATTCGCAGGCGCGCGAATGATGAAAGGCTGCGCATACGCGATTGAGAAGTGACCTCCATGTTCAATTCTGGGGGCATGCGATAGTTCACGACTCGCCGCAGATGGCGCTGTCTAGTAACAAGCCCGTGTTAATCTCGGGGCATGCGGCCACCATGTTTGACCTTGATGTCACATCCCAATTGCGAAACGGCTGTGGCACCCTCGGGAGAACCCCATGTATAAAATATACGATTCCATGAACATATATGATCATGGAATTCGAGGATTCCATGGTCGTATACGATCATAGGTAAAACCGTTCCAAATATTTTTCTTATTCCAGAAAATTGTGATATACTGATTCAAATCCATTCTAACGTCAATGCGTGACGTTACTGATCATATACTACTAAAGAAAAATCTTCTCAGGAGTCGGTCTCGAGTTTCAAAAAAGTGACATTTTTTACGAAACCTTTCTCTTCAGTGCTTCAAAAGTTCAAAACTTGAGAATGACTCCGGGAAAGGTTTTTTCTGAGAGATGTTTGATCAATGAGTGAGGTACTGATGTTACACCAGTCGTAAATTAGTATATCACGTCTTTCCGGAATAAAAATGACAAATTTTTAAACCGACTTTATTTATGATCATATATGAACATGGAATCCACAGATTCCATGTTCATATATGTTCATGGAATCTTATGTTCTACATGGGACGAGTTGCCCATCTCTCTTCGCGTACGGGAGAATTTGCAGGCGCGTAGCTGGCGAAAGCCTTCGCATACGCGAACCAGACAATTGTCGCGCACACGAAACGGGTGCTTTTCGTGTGCGCGAAACTTTGCGTACGCGAAAATTTGCAGGCGGGTAGCTGAAAAAAGCCTTTGCGTACGCGGGAGATAAGGACTGTTCGCGTACGCGAAAAATTTCCGGTTCGCATACGCGAAGGTTTTCACCAGCCAATCGCCTGTCAATTTTCGCGTACGCGAAGTTTCGCGCACGCGAAAAAGAGTCCTTTCGCTTGCGCGAAAAGGGCCTCACCGTTCGCGTACGCGACGCGTTCTTCACTGTCTTGAGAAATTCGCCCGTTTGTCGGCGCCCGAAATGGACGTTTCGCGTACGCGAAGCTTTGCGTACGCGAATTCGCGTGCGCGAGTCCGGCCGTATAGACAAACCGAATGGAAATATGGAGAGCTACTTTGGTGTAAAGAATGTTGAATTGATATACGGTGCAACATAATCAGCTCATCCGAGTTGTGCAAAGATGCACACTCTCATGAAGGTCGCTTTCAGAAAACTTTAGTATGCACAGTTTCTTGTCGTGTATACTACGAAGTATGCCGATACAATTCTGTCGACACGCAAATGTAATTGAGTTCGAGTCCGAAGAGAGCGTGAGTTATTTGTATTATTGCATGCTTACATTGAGGATGTTCAGGAACGAACGAATAAAGAAGAAATTCTACGGTAATCGCTTGACGTGTGCTTCATCCAAGCCGAGATGCATACAAACGTGGTTTTAAGCATAAGGTAGTCACGGTGGAGCCTTGCTATAACTACTTGTTCGTAAGAAGTTTTCCAGCGTTCTGAATTTTCGTTGCTGCACAGGGCGACTGTAATTTATAAGAATAGTTCAGTGTAAAATTTTGTATTCGTTACACTGGTGTGGCATCTTTACACAGACTATTTAATTGCATGTATTCGCGTTCACCGCCTTTGCTGCATGTAAATTTCCACGATAATTGTACGGAGTCTACTCATCGTAGAACTTCACGGGTCCAATAAAAGCAACTCAAGTCAAGTAGCTATATAGTGTGGGAACGCACCATAAACTTCTGCTATTCTATGTTTATAATAAACTTCCATACGTATATCCAGCATATCAAGAGACCGATTTAGATCACACTTGCGATGATAATCATGATAAGATGAGTTTTCCATCACATTCGATATTAAATTAACTTAAGAATGTTACCTGAATATCGGAAGCAGCAGTGGAATTTGTTCAATACCTCGTTTTTTTTTAGATATTTTTCAACGTCTTCTCTTCTGAAATACGAGTGATCAACGTTTCTTTTTCGTGGCACAATATAGTTGATAGAATACTTACAACCCCCCCCCCCATGTATAACAACTTTTCCACAATAAGGTACTATTACATCTAATAAACAATTTGATGTAATCCTGCAATCGAGCAGTGCAGCCAATATCTTGGTTGTGGTGTACTTGCCGTAACATTTCGCAGTGCACTTGCATCGACGTGACTGATTTTAGATTAATACATCTGTACCAGTGGTTATATTGGAGAGACCTATATTTTTATGGATGTTGAATTGATCGACCTGAATCGGAGCTACTTCCAGTGTTAAGTAATACCTAGTTGATCAGACGATGAAGTCAACCAATGAGTATGATAAAACAACGACAACTCACCAATCGGCACTGTACTTCTAGGATCGATGTTCAGCGAGGTGTTCAATTCTGTGAGATATCCTTGATAGGAATCCTCGCACATGTCAATGTGATCATCGTTGCTGATGCTGACTTCCTCAAAGCTGATCTTGTTTTCAGGAGAAAAATTCCAGGAATCCCTGCATTTGATCTGCTTTCTCTTTTCCCTCCCTTCTGTTTAATTGAGCAGAAAAGAAAGAAAGAGAGAGAGAGAGAGAGGGAGATGGTTTCGTATGTGAGGGCAGGTCGCCAACTCGTCACTGTCCATCCGAGTAGACAGCATGGAGTTGAATCAAGTAATAAGAGAAAAAGAAAGAGAATGAGGGCGAAAAGTGAGTGCGTCTAATGAGGCAATAAATAAGTCGAAACTGGACTCTTGGTACTCGCGACAACGTGTCCATCCTCATCTCCTCCCAACTTATAATGTCCCCATTCTTTCCTCACCCTCTTTCCTTACTCCATATCATGCATCTCGTTTTACCATGTTATTCTTCCATTTGAACGTCCATCGTTGCACTGGTAAAATTCACAAGCCCGCTACGATCATTCCATCAGGATAAGACCTTTTATCCTGATGTGTCTGTGTGCGTTTGCAAGAAACGAAAACTTTTCAGCTGATTTCTGATGCGAGTTGCATCATGAGGCTCAGAATTGTTGCATCCCAAGATAGAGCTTGATTGACGCTTGCGTTCACTTTTTCGGTTTTTTCGGTTCATGGTGGCAGCTTGCACGTGGGAACAACTGGAGTAGGACAAGTGTTGGCGGTACCCCTGTTGGCTGACTTTCGCAGGGGTAATACTTCTGTTTTAATTAATGGTTGCCCGAAGTCAACGACAATCGGTTCGCAAAACCGAAGACGTAACGTAATGCTGCTCCTGACCGTATGTGAAAGATCTGCGAGCTTGATTGAGAGACGAATGATTGACGTGTGTAGCTTCGATAACACATTGATGGATTGAATCTGACTCTCATGGTGTGAAAGCTTCAACAGGATATGAGTCATTTCGGAGCATTTCAGCCGGAAGCGTCACCAGGGGGTCTGGGAAAAATTCCAAAAAAATTTTTTCCGTTAATACTATGTTTGAAAAGTACAAAAAAATTTTTTTAGGATTTTTCCGAAGCCCTCCACGGGCCCTAGGGCTCACAGAAGGTCCATTTTAGGCCCTTTTGCTTTCTCTAAAGAGAAAGCTTTGTTTTCGACACAGCAAATTTTTGATCAATTTTTCCATTCAACTCAATATTTTCTTCAACATAATTCATCTTATCACAAAAGTGCTTCAACCATCTTATTCCTCTCGCCAAAATCTAACGATTGTAAGTAACACTTTTCTCCTTATAATCCTCAAAAACCCCCCAGTGACTCATCTCTCCGGCCCTTTGTCTGTGTCTGTGCGTGTGTGTGTATGTGTGTTGTTTTTTTTTTTGCGCCACGCTTTCTCTTCTACACTCCACTTTATCGATTTTTGCTTTTCTACAAGTTGTAGAGAATCACTCAGAGATGAGACCAGTGATTTGTCTGGTCTCCTCTCCAAATCGAATCGCATTTAAACGTTTTTTGAGGTAAAATCGCTGAAATTGTGTACTTTCATACTAAAATATCTCTTTCTAACTTCACCTTACCCCAATTTTGATTACCTAGGCTATGGTTTTTTTGGCTCAATCTATCTTTTGGTTAATACCGAAATTCCATTCAAACTCCATCAACGTAAATTTTTATAAAAAAACCAAAATTTCCAACAAAAACAGCAATTTGAGCATGTTTAGACCTATTCTATCGAAATTCTGTTTTAACCAAATTACACGTTTTGCTAAAAAAACCTCACTTTAGGTAGCCCAAATCCCGATAACTATTCTCCTCAAAAAAATAACTCAAAATATACAAAAATATTCTTTTCAATATTCATACTTTCCTCATATCTCTCCTCTAAATTACTTTATGCAAATTTCACTCAACTAAGTTGATACTTTTTTATCATTCTAAATCGATTGGTTCATACCGAATTTTCTCAAAATCCGTTTTAATGCATTCAAAATCCGATTTATTCCCGAATAATCCAAATTTTTTCAAAATCCTTCATTTTTATAATCCTTACACTAACTATATTAAAATTTGCCCTCAACCATACTACATATATTCCATGGAAAACCCTAGTTTAGGTCATCTGAATTCCTCTAAAAGGCAATCTCCTTATAATAACTCAAAATATTAGAAGGAAATCGCATCTAAAATTCATTTTCCGCTATTACCCACCCCCGAAACTAATATATACAAATTTTACTCAATTAAGTTTATACTTTTTCATCGTTCTAAATCGATTAGTTGATACCGAATTTTTCAAAATCCTTTTAAATACATTCAAAATCCAATTTATTCCCGAAAAATCCAATTTTCTTTTTTAAAAACTCCATTTTTATGATCTTCTCACCAACTGTATCAAAATTTTTCCTCAACCAGACTACATATCTTTCATGAAAAACTCCAGTTTAGGTCATCTTAATTCCCCTAAAAGTGAATCTCGTAATAATAACCCAAAATGTTAGAAGAAAATTGCAGCTAAAATTCATTTTATCCTCATATCTCCCTCTACAACTAATCTATCCACCCCATGTAAAATATACGATTCCATGAACATATATGATCATGGAATTCGAGGATTCCATGGTCGTATACGATCATAGGTAAAACCGTTCCAAATATTTTTCTTATTCCAGAAAATTGTGATATACTGATTCAAATCCATTCTAACGTCAATGCGTGACGTTACTGATCATATACTACTAAAGAAAAATCTTCTCAGGAGTCGGTCTCGAGTTTCAAAAAAGTGACATTTTTTACGAAACCTTTCTCTTCAGTGCTTCAAAAGTTCAAAACTTGAGAATGACTCCGGGAAAGGTTTTTTCTGAGAGATGTTTGATCAATGAGTGAGGTACTGATGTTACACCAGTCGTAAATTAGTATATCACGTCTTTCCGGAATAAAAATGACAAATTTTTAAACCGACTTTATTTATGATCATATATGAACATGGAATCCACAGATTCCATGTTCATATATGTTCATGGAATCTTATGTTCTACATGGGACCTTTTAATGGACTAGAGAGATACTTTTGCCTCATTCTACATCGATTGGTTGGATCCAATCATTGGATTGTGAGTGTGATATGAAATGCAATTAAATTAGATTGAAAAATGTAACTATTTTGTAGGAATCCCAATCATCATTTTGGAATTTGATCAGTTTTGCAAATTTCTCATTAGTTTCAGTGAACCTCTTAAACTATTTCGCTAAGAGAAAGCATTCTGCTAATCTCATTTAGCAGCGTATTTGGCCTATTTCTGGAAAATCAGAGCTCCGACTAGCCTCAATGTTTTTTTACGTACTTGAACGCATTTTCTTCATTAAGACTAGCACTTTTGAGAAAAAAATAGTCCGGAATCAATCATGCAGCCTAGTAATTTCTAGGAACTATTTGCTGAGAGCAGATTTTAGCGATTTTTGGGCCTGCTTCGAAGCAATCTAGCTCCTACTAGACATGTGATAATTGACTTCTGCAGATGGTTATTTTAAAGGTCTTGAAAATACCTACAATTTGACCACCTGTAGAAGTCGATTATCGTACTTTTTATAGGAGCTATAGCCGATACAAGTTGAGCAGTTTTGTAGAATGCCAAACTTTGGGCTCAATTTGAACAAATAATTTTTTTTCTTTCGACCCTAAACCTGTGCGAATATATTTTTCGATACTAATACTATCAATTAGAACAATAATCTGGGTGGGACATTCAATTCTCGATTTTATTCAGCCAATTTAAAACACCCTTTTTTGACTTTTTGCTTAAAACGCCAACACAGGCATGCCTCGCATATGCTTCCATCTGAGTGGTTTTGCACCAATCTGGGTGAAATTACTCCCCAAAGTACCCCCAAATATGTGTAAGAAGTTCCGAAGGCGAGCGTCAAGCCAGAAGCGAGCTGGAGGCTCAAACCATCAGGTCCGAGATGGGCATTATTTCGTCTATTTTGGGGCAGGCGAGCGGGAGCTCAGTTACCCGTGTTCTTGCCCACAAACGAGACGAGTGGCTAGAGCAGGGATACGAACATGTTCTTCCGACTCAAAATGACCATCCAAACACGATTCCTGGGTCAATTCAGCCCTAAATCTTCGTCATTTTGCAGTAGAGGCGCAAAATCTGTTATTCCGGAGTTTAACGTCGTTTGAGGATCGGTTGATATCCTAGGCACAAATTGACCCCGAAATCGTGTTAAGACGGTCATTTTGAGTCCAGAAAACATTTTGGAATCCCCATTCTAGCCACTCGTCTCGTTTGTGGGCAAGAACACGAGGAATCGAGACCTCGCTCGCCTGCCCCAAAATAGACGAAATAATGCCCATCTCGGACCTGATGGTTTGAGCCTCCAGCTCGCTTCTGGCTTGAGGCTCGCCTCCGAAAGTTCTTACACATATTTGGGGGTAGTTTGGGGAGTAATTCCACCCAGATTGGTGCACAACAGCTCAGATGGAAGCATATGCGAGCCATGCCTGTGTTGGCGTTTTAGGCAAAAAGTCAAAAAAGGGTGTTTTAAATTGGCTGAATGAAATCGAGAATTGAATGACCCACCTAGATTATTGTTCTAATTGATAGTATTGGTATCGAAAAACATATTCGCACAGGTTTGGGATCGAAAGAAAAAAATAGATTTTTTTAAATTGAGCCCAAAGTTTGGCGTTTTTACAAAACTGCTCAACTTGTATCGGCTATAGCTCCTATAAAAAGTACGATAATCGACCTCTACAGGTGGTCAAATTGTAGGTTTTTTTAAGACCTTCAAAATGACTACCTGCAGAAGTCGATTATCACATGTCTAGTAGGAGCTAGATTGCTTTGAAGCAGGCCCAAAAATCGCTAAAATCTGCTCTCAGCAAATAGTTCCTAGAAGTTACTAGGCTGCATGATTGATTCCGGACTATTTTTTTTTTTTCTAAATTGATAGTCTTAAAAAAGAAAATGCGCCCAAGTACGTAAAAGAAGATTGAGTCTAGTTGGAGCTCTGATTTTCCAGAAATAGGCCAACAAAGGGCCTAAAATAGACCTTCTGTGAGCTCTAGGGCCCGTGGAGGGCTTCGGAAAAATCCCAAAAAAATTTTTTTGTACTTTTTAAACATAGTATTAACGGAACAAAATTTTTTGGGATTCTTCCCAGACCCCCTGGTGACGCCTCTGGCTGAAATGCTCCGAAAAGACTCATATATCTTTAGTGCGTCTGACCGCATAAGTTCTTATACTACTTGCTCGAAAAGAAAAGTCTGTTGTTGCGTACTGATACCTTTTTGCGATTGACTCCAAAATTAAAATTTGCATAATACACATAGTATAGTAGAACCTCCTGAGTGAAAAACCGCCCTAAGTAAAACGAAGTTTTTTGGAACTGTGACGTGGTGAGTCTCGGGCCTCCTGCCCGCGCCTCTCCTCGATTCACCGGTGACGATATCGCGAGCCGCGCAACGTCTGAGTGCTGCTCGTCGACCGTCGCAGGTGCATCGTCAGCACCTTGACGTGGCTTTGCTCTCTCCCCTTTAGCACTACTTCATGGAGATGGTCGAGAGACCGCTCGAAGCGGCCAAGCCACCCAGACCATCTCGGGTGCGCTTCGCGTCGCGTTCCACACTTACCAGTTACATTTACTTTTCCAGGGATATAACGGCATCGGTAAAGTACATCTTGCCTATCATTTAAAAATCTCCCTTACATCTCACCTATATGTGCCGAATTGCCCCGCCCCCCTTCCTCGTCTCAGAACCAACGGGTGTTTTACTCAAGGGGGTTTTACTGTCATTCTAAGAAAATACATAATTTTTATGAAACTTTTATCTTGGTAGTTAGAATCGAGGAGAAGTCAAATACTCGTTTTCATACTTAACCCTCAACGGCATTGATAAACTTCCAAATTTTTTGACGATTTCAAGAAAATTCATAAACTGAAATAGCGGCCCCGATTTTATAATAATTCACAGTCAGCGTTAATTTGAATAGCCGGAATATTACAAAAATTCATGAAGGTGTATGGAAATTAGACATTTTTGTTATCTAAGATGCGTTCGAACAGAAGAGTCAAAAACCAGATTCACCCTTCAATTGTTCGTAATCACTTCAGCTACACCGTTACAATGGAGAGAAGAATCACTCGATAGTTATATCAGATTAACGTTGGGGTTGAACATTTCACGCGGATTAGGAGTTGGAGCGACTCTATTTTCTTGGCTTTCGATTTGTGCGGTGTACAAACTTCTTTTGAAAACCTTCAACTAATTGATTGAAAATTCAACCAGTTGTCTCAGGGGTAGGATTATTTGAGATTGAGAAAAATTCTAGTCTTCAACTTTGTCGGTAATTCAAAGAAATCGAATGCAACCGAGTCGATGAAGAAAGTGGATTGAAAGTTTGGTAGAAACATACGCTCTCAAATTCAAAAGAGTAATGCACTTGTGGGAATTTTCTCTTCGTCACAGGATGAAATTTGAACGAGTTCAATGCTCTTAGGCTGGGAAAATGAGAAGATGAGCAAAAATTTGTTGCGACCGAGTGAGGTGAGGACCACCGAGATGCACACGGTACCGGGGAAGCATTCACGAGGAAAGAGCGCTGTTAACACATGTTTTCCTTGAGCGAAATGGAGCGTGGAGTTCCCGATCACGATCAGGTAATAAGTATCGCACAGCTGCACTGTCATATATCGTCCAAAGAGATTCGACCTTTCTGTACAAGTAATGGCTCTTTCATTTTTTCATCAACATCAGCAGTGCAGTGTCAGTAGGCGTAAGTCACATCAAAAAATAATTGTGTTTAAGCCACATCGCAAGCGCATCCGTCCGTTCATTTTTCCCGCCTCATCGCGCATTAAATACTCGTTGATCAATATGCGGATGCGTTACGCGAACCCGGTTACGTAACATATACATGGAGGCTTTCTCGGAAATTCCTGACGCCCTCCTACCCTTTCTTGCTGTTTTGGATCATTGAAGATTCGGTGAGAAACGAAAGGGAAAGATAATAATAAAAGGTAAAAGAAGCTCGCCCACGAAGCTTCTGATGCTGCACTCGTAACAGTCCATATCTCTGCCGGCCATTCGCATATGACACGCATACACACACGCTTATTTTATTCGTATCAGTGTGGATGTAGAGAGAGTGGGTCGGATTCGCGCTACGCCTGACTAATTTTAGGCCCCCGACCGAGGCGCGAATATCGTCGACCTTTTTATTCGCTTAATATACTCTGTGAGCTGCTGGGCGAATTATTAGAGCCACGCTAAGCGGCCCTCGGCTATAATTTAACCGTATTGACGTCTCAACAGCGCGCAGGAAATCCCGAACGCACAAAATTCGCCCTATACGCGAGAGAGTGGAGGCGGGGTAAAAAGTGGTCCAGCGAAACTTTTGCAAACGTGTACGAGTATTGCGAAGATGGTGGAATGCGTCCGCGATTGGGGTCCGATCTTGGATTATATACAGTAAATACAACAGCCAAAATCGCTTGCTTGCAGAGAACGCGTCATGCATCAGCAGGTGAGTGACGGGCGCGTTCACGAGGCGCAAGCTCTCTCTCTCCCTCTCTCTGTCGAGTGAGGGCGAGGATAAAAAAGGAGCCCAGATTTGCGAAGAAAAAGCGCTGCAGAGCCTTGCACAGATCACAAAGCGACACTCAATACGTTCTCACGCGTCGCTTCGTGCGAGATCGGTATTCGGGCACTTTGACTGGTATATAGCATCAGGGATCATCAGTGCATTTTCTCGTGGATGGTAAGAAATCGTTACTGGGCATCGGTCTTGGCGATCTTTAAATGTATTTTGAGCCTTTGTGTCTTGTGCATTAGTTTGAGGATGTCGTCCGGGATTTCGTATAGATCAGGTGCAATTCCGTTGTGCAGAGTTGCGAGGGCTCATTTGGTTTGGCGCAGCTATTGGTCGACGAGCTCACTATCTTCCCCGAATCTGGCTGATGTAACTTGACGTTTCCGGTCGCAGTTTCAGATCCCGGATTTGTCCTCTCTAATTGATGATGCATGAGAAAGCTGCGGGGCTTATACATATATGGGACAGTATAAAGCTGGTGAATTAGAACGTGCTTTGAACTTGCACTATACGAGCTAGTCATGCGGCATGCTCCTCTCTTTACTTATTGCAGAATATGCTCATTATAACTAAGGGCTCATCTTGTGGCACTTCTGTGCTGCAAATCTATCTTGACCATATGATTAGTACCACTCTCGCTCATACCGTCCTTGATCAACATTGTTTGATCAGGAAGGGTATTTTTATGGATCCTCAGTTTTGAACTGTGAAGAGCATGACCAACTCAAACCTGAGTTAGAAAATACTTGGTCGACTCAACATCTCGAATTCACTTGCAGATTGAAGCTGGTTAATCAAATAAATCAAAACACAGAGTTCTCCGTTCCGATATCTAGGTTCAAGTTCAGACAACAGAATAGTGCCCGTTCTGGCGTTAACTCCATGAACAATGGGCATGCATGCGACTAGCTTTGATTTCCTATTTGACATTTTTTTTTATAACCAGTCAAAGCTAATCGAGTACATTTAAGAGTACGCCTATTTATTTTAAAACTATCGATGAGGATCTTAGGGGAATTAGTAATTTTTTTAGGCAGTTTGCGTAGCGATATCTATTTTAAGTTTGTCCCAGAATGGATGAAGTTGAATCGCACACAAGACGAAGAAAACAGCTGAGTCCAATTTAATCGAATAACAGCACACCCCACTAGCTTGGCCTGCATTCTTGATGCTTTTGGTCGACGCGTAGTGGAAATTCACTCCTGAAAAAACGTTGAAAGCCAAGAGCTCGTCATTGTCATGTCTGAGAAAAAGAGGGGGTGGTCACCAAAGGACATGGAGGAAACATTCCTTGCACTGGAATGCGTCAGGCACTCGGCTAATGATCACAATTAGAATTTTCGTGCAGCAAGATGTACGACTACAGTACACACCCATTCCTCGTAGCACTTGAAATCGGATCGCGCGTTCTGCAAGTTCCCGTTGCACTTGATTTTTTTCGCGACCGCGAGTGCTTTCGCTCGTCCCGGATTTTTCTTTGTCAGTCTCGACGTACTAATTATCACTGATGTGTTAGCATCTCTCAACTGGCTCCGCAATCGTCTACCCGTCACTTTTTTTAGCTCCTCATTTCTAACCCATATGCGATCTTGATCGTATAACTTTTGAGATCGTGACGAGAGACAAATTGTTGTGAATTTTCCCACCAGCTAATTATTTATTCTGTATCACTTGCCATTAATGCTTTACCGGAACCTTGCAATTATGCAGATGTGATATAAAGTATCAACAGTAGTTCCGGCGGATCTGATTCCGATGGATAGTCACAGTGATACTCGTGATTGAGTACTCAATGTGACATTCATGATCCAGTGCTCGAGATGACACTTGTGCTCTAGTATTCGGAGTCACACCCTTTATCCTGTAATTGAACTGATACCCGCGATCCAGCACTTGAGGTGACACTCGTGCTTCAGAACTCCAAGGGATGCTCGTGGTACTACTGTTACATGAGAGTCACTTTGAGCACTGGACAAAGGATGTGACTTCGAGTGCTAGATCACTAATGTCACGTCGAGCATTAGATTACGAGTATTACCTCGAGTACTGGGTCACAAGTATCTCCTCGACTTCTGGATCCCGAGGGTCTTTTTGAGTACTAAATTGCGAATGTCACCTCAACTACTCGACCAAGAGTATCACCTCAAAACTTGGACCGCGGGTGAAATTTGAGTAATAGATCACTATTATGACATTGAGTACCTGATCAGGAGCACCACTGCGATTATCCGCTGGCATATGGAAGGCCAGTGTTTCTTGTAAAGGCTTTTATAAAGAGGCCAAAGGAAATAGTTCTCGAAAATCCTCATCAAACTGTAAGATTCACTGAAGTTCAAGATTTTTGAGTATGTGACGTATGTCACTACGCGCCGAGCCTCGAATAAGTGCAACGCGGGCATCTTCGGATTCTATCTCTGGAGGTGTAAGTCGATGAGACGACGGAAGAACAGGCGGTCGTGGTCCAGTGGTTCGGACGCTTGGTTTCCGGGACACATGGATATCGTGAAGTCGAAGGTCCTGGGTTCGAATCTCCGCGGTTTTCATGTAAAATCGATCGCTTACTTTTTCACGAGTTTATCGACTTTCCACAAATTCCCACGTGACAAGTCAAATCAAGAATCTTTGAGGAGAATTTTTTTGCCAATACCTCAGAATTATGATAGCATAGGGCTGAAGGGGTGCATATGTTACCATGAAAGCCCGAAATCCGTGATTACCGGGCATTCACTAGTGAATCCTAAGATTCACTGGTCGAGGGCAGTGAATGCTGACATTCACTAGTGAAAGCCCGGAATTCGTAGCTGATATCGTTCCTGAGGCCATATTTCGGGCTTTCACTAATGAATGTCAGCATTCACTGACCCGGCCCAGTGAATGTCGGAGATCGGGAGAATTGGGGAATGGAAGTCGAATAAAATGTCAAACACATTGTCTCATTATCCCAGGTTTCCGAGGCAGGTTGGAATATTAAGAAATATCGATTATCCATCAATGAGGCGTTGTCAATAAAATGTCTTGTCAAATACTTGTCGATCTCAGAAATACCTTATAGAAAATAGTTGTCAATGACCAAAGTTGAGTGACATAAACGTTTCACTTATGATTATCCATGACACACTGCTCATGCTGACACAATTGTCCTTTCAATTTTGTGCGCTACGGATACCTCAGTAGATGGAGGTTAGAATCAGGAACTCCTGACCTTATTCGATGGGTGATGAATAAAGAGGCCATACTTCCTCAACTTTTCTGAGTGAAACCCTTTTTTTGTGGCAATTAGGAAATAATGAGATCCATTTGGGCCCGCGTAAAATTCTCACTCTGAAAGAGTGAAACTCACTCTTTTCGGAGTTGCCACAGAGTGGGGGCTCATACGGAAAGGTTAAGAGAGTATTGAACACTATACCTTGATTCTTCCATATTACAACCTGCCTCGGAAACTTGGGATGATGAGACAATGTGTTTGACATTTTATTCGACTCCCATTCCCCAATTCTTTCGATCTCCGACATTCACTGGGCCGGGTCAGTGAATGCTGACATTCACTGGTCAATGCCCAGTGAATGCAGACAATCACTGTTCGAGACCAGTGAATGCTGACAATCACTGGTCGATGGCCAGTGAATGCTGACAATCATTGTGAAAAGTCCTCGACCAGTGAATCTTAGGATTCACTAGTGAATGCCCGGCAATCACGGATTTTGGGCTTTCACGGTAACACATTCTCTCTTAACTTCTCCGAGTGAGATTTTCCACTCGGATTCCGAGTGAAAGTCCATTTCACTCGGTAAAGAGTCAGATATCAAAAAAATCAAAAATTTCACTCCGAAGTTTGAGTGAAATTTCACTCGGATGCAAGAGTGAGACGCTCAAATCAAATTTTAGGTTATGTTTTACCGCACGTTTGTTACTGATGGATCAATGCGTAGCTCACAAAGAGGGAAATGGAAGACTTCCTACAATATTCCTTGAAAAACTGAGCTAAGAAATGTCAATATCCTCTTCCATAAGTTTTATAAATGCATGTACAGACCAATGTTATATCATATTACGTATTAATTAATTAACCCTATTAGTATAGAAGCAACGCCCTGTTATCGGAGAAATGTAGGTTTCACTTTTGTTATTTCTCGAGTTATTTCTTCACCCGAAACAATAGCTAGTTTTCATATTTTCATTTCTACATACGACACGTATGAAGTTACACGGTGCATCATTCCCATAAGAGGGTGCTATGGGATTCCAGTTGTCAACAGCAGCAGTAGTCCAGTGGAGAAGCAGCCCGATTGACAAGCAAGACGACCCCAGTTCGATTCCCCGCACTTCCCAAATTACAAAATATCGAAATTATCATGCAACCACAGGCAGAATAGGTTTTTTTCTTTTTTTCTAACCTTCGGATGACTAATAATGTTTTATTAATTTTATATCCCGCCACGTATTAATTAATCGAAAATATTTAGTTTCAGCTAAATAACACTTATATTCACTCGGATTCCCCGAGTGAAGAATCTCACTCTTTTTTCTGAGTGAAACTCACTCGGTACCGAGTTGCCACGATTTCACTCCGAACTCCGAGTCAGAACTCACTCTTTCCGAGTGAGATCTCACTCGGAAAAGTTAAGAGAGTTTACTTATTTAGCGGGCCAAAGTACTAAGGATCCACTAGATCACTCCTCTGGTAAGTGATCTTCTTCAGGAATGTGAAATGGTGTTATCGTTTATTGTGAATCGCAATAATCTCGAATGATGAGTAACAACGAAAAAGTGAGAGGTCCGATGTCCTACACAGCTAGAAAATTCTGGGGGGAAGCGAATCCACGTGAGTATCCAGGGTGACACGGATCCCGAACAGTCACATTTTCTAATAGTTTTTGAGAGTTGCTAACAGAAACGATGAGTTCGCATCTCTCTAATCGAGGAAGCCGCATGATTTGATGAATCCTCTTCATTTCAAGATTCTCAAATTGGGTGTGAAGAAAAGGTCCAGAGTTTTTGTACTGCTGAAGTAGGAGGGAGTTGAACCCAGATGATTTTTTGTCTGAATAACTAACGAATGGCCATTGAATTAAGTTATTGTATTTTTCCAGGACCGTAGGCAATCAACTAGTGATGGACCCAATGCACGTGTGTAGGAAAACTCGCCGGCTGCGGGGGAAACTTGCAGATATCTGCCGCAAGGAGCCGGGGCTCCTCAAACAAATTACCAAAGGCATGCAGATTGGCACAAGAGAGTGTCAATATCAGTTCCGGAACCGCAGGTGGAACTGTACGACTTTTAAGAGGTCTCTCAAAAAGATTATTCTACGAGGTGAGGTTGATTTTATCCACACGACTTGGATCTCGCTATTACAAATCCTGATGATATTTCGAATCCACAGAAGTTTGATTCAATATGATATCACCCAGGATTGAATGTTCTTCATACTGAAGATATAACTACAATAATCTCTGAGAACGCTTCAAGATATTAGAGTATATAGATCTGGAAGTGGAATGTAAGCCCATAACTTTCTAGTCGACCTTCTTCAGATACGAAATGAAGCATCGATACAATTTAACTCAACACAATCGATCGGTATTCTTCGAATCCTTTAGTATGGGCCAGGGTCAGATCCATTTTTCCGATCCCGGAATATGAGGAAACTCATTTCACGAATCATGAGAGGAAAATATTGGGTTGCCCTTTCGTCTTTGGAATACCGGGTGAAAAAGTGGACGTTGAGCTTTACCTTATGATTCTGGATTCTACCTTAGGAAAAAAAAGAAAAAAATTGAGGAGGCGAGGCCGATACATAGTAAATGCCAAAATGCTGGAGAGGATACGGGCTATTTACCAATCTCGCAGCAACACCGCTCTCAGTCTACACGGGACATTGACATACTGAATGGGTTGCCTGAAACGGTACGGAGTGTGTTTTTTTGTGGATTTCGCCGCGGGGCAGTCTATTCGCCACGCCAAGTTGGCTGTCTCTTTTTTTTAGGCCCACACAAATAGGGACAATGCGTGAGCGCAGATTACAAGGCGCGTTCGACATAATAGTGCAGCAGCGGTCTATTACGCGTTGACGCGCGCACACGCCTCCCCTCTTATTCAAGGGCCTGATCACTTCATTCGGCCAATATAATGCATTGCCCAATTTCGTCCTCGTTTTGCATACTTGTCCAAATTAGCTCGACTCGTTTGCTCAATCTGTACTCAACGGTGGGGGCCACCGAGAGTTGTTTAGAAAAGTTCCTGATGGGAATTCGAAATTTGGTCGTATGAGAGTCAGGAGAAGAGGCATTTGAAAGAACAAGGAAGAAAGAACATGTATCTAACACTAAGGTCTATCTCGTGGTATTTTTCAATCTTGTAGCTATTCCCAGTCTATCATCAATGTTTGTTTATTGATTTTTCTCACCCTGCAAGTTATTTGAACGTTTTTTCCTCAACATCTAGAAATCTCTTCATGCAATTTTCCGATGTTTGAGTACTCACAAAATTGCGTAAAATAGCATTTGGGCCTCGATCATGAGGTTCCCCGCTTCCGAGCGATTATTTCGACCCGAGCCGCAGGCGAGGGTCGAAAACCAATCGCTCACAAGCGAGCTACAACCTCATAACTTCGGTGCAAAATAAACTACTTTTGGGTGGGAATTGAATCGAAAAGAGCGGTTGTCGAATCTTGACTCCGCAAAGGATTAGAGTTCGAACTTGACAGGAATTGAACGATATTCGGAGGGGATACATTCATTGCAAACGCTGAAAAAATATGTGGGAGCCATTAGTGTCGTCTTGATTAGCTCCCGACAATGAACAACAATAGGTCGGAGCCGCGTTAACTTATATCTTAACTCAAGATGTTACGGAACATCATGAATGATTAATCGTGGCTGCGTGACGGGTCAAGTGGTTCAGTTACTGTAATATAGCCCCAAATTTGGGCCTGTGTTCCAGTCTCAGCGAAGGATTAGTGAGTCATTCTGTTTTGGGCTAAAATAAGTAAAGCATTGATAATCCACCTACTGCGATATGAGCGTAACGAAATTCAAATACAATTTGATGAAAGTGTCATGGCTTGAACCTACAAGTTTTTGAAGACTCAACAGCGCCAAATTCTTATACATGATGAATTCCATTTAAAAACGAGGCACGAAATATAGTATTGCTTTGGATCGGTTTCTCTTAGTTCTAATACTATTATATAGTCCATAATATCAAATTTTCACCCGCTAAAAAGGCCCAAGAAATTTCGGGAAGTCCTGCGGAGCTAATTCTGTTTCGCTTTTTGGTTTCAGCAAAGCAGGAAAATTATGATCTTTTTTCAGTAAACTTCATTCAACTCAAGTTTACCTCATGGTAATGCAAGGCAGTTTGTGCCATTCGAAAGAGCTGAAATGAACCCATCGGGAATGACTTAAAAATTTTCCGTTCAACTATTTCAGGCCCTGATCAGGTGGAATTCGTGGAAATGAGGCTAGCCTGATCATCTCAAGATGCTATTTTTTGAATTTCTTCCAAATTCGATTTATTTCGTAAAATTGCACGATCTCGTAATGAAGCCAGTCTAAAGTTGTTATTTGCCGTTTTCATGCGGTTCTTGGTGAAATTATGCATTTTTCGTCATCTGACCAATCAGAAGACAGTGATCTCTGCGCATGGCCGTAGTTGAACGGATTTCAAACTAGTCTCAATTGGAAACTGAGGAGATTTTCCTCAAAACGACCCCTTGTCGAGTTCAATTTTGTCGACTGGAACTGAAGATACACGGTTGCTTAGACATGATATCTCATTGAGTGAAAGCTGACCATTACTGTCATCATCAGAGACACAATAATAATTGGAAGTTGAGGATAAAGTGCAGATGCAATGATGTACGTGCCAATAGGCGAGAAACTGGAAAAGTAGTATAGCCGAGTTTTCTGTTATAGATGCATGATGCCGTAACGACGAAGATGAACAACTCAATTAAAAGCCACTTATTACGCTCTGCGCATCTCCCTTTCTTCACACAGCATGACCAAAAAGTGTATATCCACACACGTACATGCCTGGCGAAGAGTAAAGTCACGCGCGGGGGCACATAATTCAGAATGAAAAAAGTTTGGGGTGGGCAGGCATAGGGTCTCTCGTTCAAGATTAGCTTGGCTTCAAGAGATAGATGTACACCATATAACCGAATCTTACACATACCCCACGTAGAGCCACGCGGGTCGCTAACCCTCTCCCTTATCTCAAGCCAGGCTGAGAGGTAGCGGGAATAAATTTTAATTTGGCCCCAAAGAATTTCAGGCCACTCTCAAGGCATACCAATCGGTTCACATATAACCGATCCTGGTGCTCGCTCGTTCGCGGTATTAATTCCACCCGATCGAGCGCGACAACTAAATCCAAGGACTTTACAGCGCATATAGCCAATAGAATCCTTTACTGCTGATGCCTTGTAGGCGCTATCGCATCTCTCCTGGTAGCCTTGACAGATTGACACTGCCCGATGGATATTAGCGGCAATGTGTTCTCTTAATTGAGACGGACCCCTCCCTGATACATTGGATACATGGATACACCCTTATCCCTGCATCTGTAAGCGATTTTTGTTGCAAAAATCAGGATGAAGTGAATGCTGGCGGATAATGATATCTGACTGCGGTGCGTGAGGGTTTATAATGGAGATGAATTCTTGAAAGCGAGGATCATTGCTGATGTGCAGATCACGATAAGGTGGAAATCCAAGCGGACATCAGACAAGTTGTACGCATGCGCAGCAAAGAGGGGGATAAGCATCGGCGATCGACGATTTCACTTTAGCGATGGCTTATCGCGCGAGTTGCCTGGATCCATTCTCCAGAACCATTAGAGTGTATGCTTTGTCAAAAGGATTAGCCAAGTAAAGCTGTTGTGCCATGAATTGTAGAGTTGTTGCGCGCACGTCTGGGTATATATATTTGCTTGCCTGGTGTGATGATAGTAGATTATGCACTTGAGTTGCGTAATCGCGGAATTTCCATGACGAGGACTGAAAACGCAGTTTTCAGCCCGAGTGACGGTAAGCCGCGATTACGGAACGAAGTGCATACGCATTTTTATAGCCGCGGTGGCTATAAAAATAAGAAGAATTTGAGAGACATGGCGCCTCGGAAAAATTCTTGTACGAAAATTTGACATCTTAGTGATCCAGATTGGCGTTACCTGATCTCATCTATAGCTTCAGATTTCAACATGCTCACAAAAATATTCTGATGTCTATCTGATTCTGTTACTTTGAAACAATCGGGAACTTCTACTGTTTCCGAGACTGTTTCTTTCAAGAATATAGTCCGCCTTTCACAGTCAAATCTGATCTATCCACAATCATGTTTATTATCTCATTCGATCCTCAGTCTTTGATGAAAATAGATTCATCGGAATGAAAGAGTTTACAAAATGTAGGGAAACGAGTTTCCATCGCCGTTGGAGGAAATGACAGGAAGATTTTGTTTCTCGGTTTCTGAACGAAAAAAAATATCCGAGCAATATCAGTTATGCAATTTTTGTGATCACCCCAGTCTAGTATGAAAGTTCATCATTTGATTTCCGATGATGGAAAATTTGTCGATGATCATACGGCAAGTTTGCAGAATCACTTTGAGATGTTATTTGCAGTGATACCGCCTTGACTGCTGCAGTGGTACCATTGTTTCACGGTACAATTCGAGTAATACAACATTATAATCGTACCACTGCACTACTTTAAAGTTTATGGGTTGGAATTCTACCACAGCGGATGAAATTTCTTTCCCAAGAGTGACTGAAATATTCCTACCCTCGTTTGACTGGAATTTTCAGCTTAACGTTCGACCGATGAAACTCCTAAGATATCATGAGAGGATTTTAATACGAATTCTGATGGGAAGAGATTCTACGTTTTAAATTCGCGATAACTCGGGATTTTTTGAGATAACCAGTGGGAAAATGGTGACTTTGATCTTTTAGTCTTAGATGCAGGATTCCAAATATATTTACGCGTTCTACAAAAAAAAGTCCAAAATATTTCCAGTGAAATTGAATCTCCACGGACCATAAAGAGAGCTCACTTTACATACTCGACGATATTGTTTCTTGGCGTGAATTAAGATGTTTAGAATTTTGATTTGAAAAACCTTGACGAATAGCAAAATTAAATAAACAGGTTAGTCGAACCGACAACAATAAGCACTCCGTTTCAACCCAATCTGGAATGGTAATTCCTTCAGTGCATCATTTGTGTTGGGATTGTATATCTTGGAGTTGAATTCCACCCCAGAATGATTTGAATGAGGATCTTAGTGACTCATTTGACAGGAAATTCTCCCTTGAAGAAATATAAGCTTAGGCCATGTTCTAAATCATGTGACAGTATTGTCACAGGAAGAGTTCTTCAGAATTACCTCTTGGTTTACTGTAGTAACTCGATTGCCATCACTCAGAATTTGAGTTTTATCATATTACGAAAACTATTCATCAGCATGCATCGCAGTACTGCTGCAGTAATTCTCATCAAGCTTTTACCATCGAGTATACTTGTTCCGAGAATGTTCAGCTTACAATGGGTCGTCAACAAGTATTTTCACTCGTTCACGTCAATTTCTTTCTGGCATTTCTTCATCTTGTGCACAGAAACCCCGCTTTCGCCCTGCGCTCAGTGTAATATAATGCTCATTTCCAAGGTGAAGACGAGTTGATCAAGATTTTCACATATTAGGGTGCGTCCACAAATATGCATATGCATGCTTATGCAGTGCACACTGCGCATATACACCGCACACGTGCACATGTGCAGCTCATCAAATTTTAGCCAAAATCAGACGGAAACCGTCGAGTTCTGCTTTAGATCAGCCGTTAACGGAACAAAGGCACAATTCGGATCAAATCAGAGATTCTCTGATCTGAGCCCTTCAATCTTTGCTCCAGTTTGATGAGCTGCACATGTGCATGTATGCAGTGCATATGCGCAGTGCGCAGTGCACATGCATGCATATGCATAATTTGTGGACGCGCCCTTAGACATGCATCGGCTGATAAAAAATAATATTCATGCAAGTCTAATGCCTGGATTATGCATAGACAATCCAATTTATTTCCATCTGGGTATTTATGCTGATACATATCTGAAGTCTTATTTGACCCACGCGAAACAACCACCGGAACACCAGAAACGCTCTCAGATCTGTCTGTAGGGATGGTGAATTCATGCTGGTTTTGAAGTAATGGAATGCATATTGCATCTCGATTTGACACTTGGCGACAGACGGCTCAGTTTTACCTTGCACCTTTAGCAAGGAATGATGATTGGTTCTGAATCGGTGCCACGACAAGGTTGACCTTGAGAAGAGCTCGTGTTTCATAATCCAAGAATCCGTTTTCCAACTCCCGCGAGGTATCATCCCAGCGTGCAAATTCACAATTGAAACGATCACGGCAGTCTCAAGATCCGTTCAGTATCTCACCATCGGTCTGCAATTTTTGGCACCACCACAGGCACGAAAACCATAACCGTAGACATCCATCAGACGCATCAGCTTATAATGACAAGGAAGATGACGACAGGTTGAAATCTGGCTCGCGTCGGGAACAATGCGTGGTTTTGACACCCGATGACTTTTCCACGCGCCCTCACATACTGTAGTCATCCAGTACATAGACGACAGGTAGCTCTTTTGGAGGAGGTGCACCGGTAAGACACGACGGGATACCATCATCAGGCCTAACGTCGTCGGCCCAGTGCAGATTACGGTCTACAATATTGTGGAAGAATGCTGTATTCGTGTGAGCTTCTGGCCTCGAATAGAGTTTTTCGCCTTGTCAGGTGATCACGAGAGACCGGTAGCGGTGGTGCAAGCTATATTATATACAGTGATGATTCTGACCCCACGCCGCGTAATGAGCCAGATGATCTATGCGGACTAGGCAGGGCGCGCGTGCGACCATCTCCGAGGGACGTCTTTGTTTGAACTGACTTAGAATGATCTGCTCGTGGAGTCCTGGGGAGCAGCCTCGTGCTCATGTAACAGAGTCCTCAACATGCTTAGAATTTCTATTATTATGCAGCCCACGGGTAGGCGCTTCTAATAATTATTGATGGTCGCCGGATGTCACACGAATTCCTCGCGCGTTTGTAGCTCTGTGATTATTGCTCTTAGGGTGAAGTCAGGATTGCCAGAGGTATACAGGGGTAGGGTGCAACGTACTTTGGCCAGGATTTGCTAAAATGTTTGGTGTTGCACTGGAGTTAGTTTCTGGGAAAGGAAATGTACGGGGTAGCCAATTGTTTTGTAGATGATCTGTCTAAATGTAGTCATTTCGTCGTCATCGGTACCATACATTTTGAGGCTAATGAGTAGATCTACACGCTTAACATAAATCTCAATTACTCTTCTTAACAGACTTAGAGTACTTACTCTATCCTTCAAAAATACGGTATGACGGAACCAAAGGCTGGGCTTGTTGATACTCGAACCAAAATAGCGCAAATATTTTTGTAGATGATGTATTTGAAACAATTCTAAAGGAATGATCCTTTTCTAGTGTTTATTTTGTTCAGATAAACCTTTTCTTGGTGAATAAGAACTTTATCAGTCATAAAAATATGATTTCTATAAACATGAAAATATTTACGTTCATTACACATTTCAGGAATCATGATCATCTACAAAGTAGATGAATTGATATTCTCCAGTATTTTTTCAAATGTTACTTCTATATTTCATTGAAGTCATCGTCAGGATGTAGTCATAAGCGTTACATATTCATAACCATGTTTTTGAGAATAACAATAAGGCATTCTTCATCACCATTTCATTTTTTGTAGACAAATGAAGGCAAGATATGGCTAAAATAATTCCACAAGAAGTTGGCGACGAACTAGTCGTTTGCTCAACATGGGTAAATATCAAGTGGATTCTCTCACCCACATGACAATCACGAAAAATTGAGCTGGTGTACAATGAAAGGATGGGAAAAAATGTTGAATGACGCCATCTCAATCAAAGCTTTATACACGAATGTTTGATTAAGAGATTACTCGGCTAATTCATTCGATGAAATTGAGTGAGAGGTCTAACCACGAGTATTCGCAAGAACGGCCAATAAATCAGCAGGATGAGTTTCGAAAAGTCGACAAATGTTGAATCATCGCTTGGACATCGGGTTGAGCTCGCACACCACGATGGCTTGCAAACGTCCTGAATATCTCGTCGAACCGCAGGAATCCTCAATTCTTCATTCGCTTCGAGCTCATTAAAAGCACACCATATCTCCACTATACTTATAATTCCCCGTGGCGAAGCTTCTCTTATTTATGTCTCGAGCTATAGGTATAATAACCGCAAGCTCTCGCCCCGCAACCAAGACTTTAAATTACGGTCGTGAGACCATCACTACCCAAAAGTCGCGTGTCGCTAAGTGAGACGTAATTCGAATTTTGCGGTCATGATCAACCACCCTTGCGCGCGAAATTCAAATGCAAAAATCACATGTAATAATCACACGGGACCATAGGGCATCGTCATCATACCTTTGGATTCAGTGAAATTCGCCAGCAACCCTGACGGTTACGTGGAACGTGAAAGGTCCATCGTCCAACCATTGTAGGCCCCCCGTGGTCTCTTGTCGAGTGCGAATACCGATCGCCATCATCCTTACGCAGATCGGCAGAAGCCATCTCGAGATCTGCACATAAAAATACATTTCCAAAAATACAGACATCTCAACTGGCGTAATGACGCGCGGATAGGATTTCGCGATATAACGTTATAACACAGGCCACCGGCGATCATCAGTCCTCGGCACTCTCATCCTCCAATCTTTCTGTCTTCTTTCTTCACATCTTCATTTCTCGACTCTGAGGACTCACCAGATACAAGCTCGATGACAGTCGGAGAAAGGAATCGAGCGATAGGCGGGAGCGTATGTAAATGTCGCGCTAATGGCAAATGAAATAGAGCCGCGCTTCTTTCGGGATTATAAAATTAAAAGAAAAAAAAAAAAGTTTGGGACCCGCGAGTTGGGCCCACCTTTGCGAATAATATAGCAGAAATCGCGAGATTGGGATTTGACTACATAAATAAGAAGCGCGCGCAAGTGAGGATCGATGACAGGGCTATGAGATGTTAAGCGGCCGTTTCGCTGGGGTGACGCGCGCGCTTTTGCGAGATATATAATACATGGATATATCGGTGTACACGCATAATACTCTCGAGGACGCGGACTCGCCGTGGGAAGTCCAACCTCTCGATAAATATACGACTTTTCAGGCCCACCCGGTGACTCGCCGTCTGCCCCGATCCGGACTCTTTCTTATTCTTTCTCTCTCTCACTCTTGAGACGGCTACTTATATACACCACCACCCGCGACCCTCCAGCTCTTTTCTTCCTACATCTTGCACGCTCACACCCCCGCAGGCGAGATGCTCTCGCGACACTCGTCTTGCGCTCGTACAATAGGTATTATACGCCTATTCCCTACCGAATTTTTTCCGTGCGCGTGTCTCTTCCTCTTTACCTTTTGTCACCATCGCTGTATTATTATGAGAATACCACTTGTCTTTTTTTTCCTTCCTGGTCCCCATCGAGTTTGAGATCCATCAGGTGCTAGAGCTGAGTCAGCTATAAGTCCTATGAGAGATATATATTATGTTATGGTTTACGTAACGTGAGATGTAGCGAGATGAGCCTCTTGTTAATTCGATTTCGATCTAGACGATTAGTTGTCGATTCTTGATGAGCCTGTCACTGGATTTTTATTGGCATGAATATATGTATAGTCAATCCGTGGAATGAAACGCCTAATCGTCGTGATCTTGGTTATTTAATTTGGCATGAGACTCGTTAAGGTGTACATGCTTTATGGGACAAACGCGTGAACACACTTTCGTCGTATGGTGTGATAGGCTTTGAGTCTTTCAGATTTTATAGGCGTGAAATTTTGATATTCCATCTTGTTTGATCACAAAATAAATCACAAGATAAAGGAATCAACTCCGTAGTTTTATGAATGGTTACATTGAAACGGTGATCAAGAATACTTGTCATAAAAAAAGTGTGCATGATATTGATCAAGAATTTTTACATACTATTTTATTTAATCCCTGACTAAATTTTTCCCTCGTATAGGTCTCATCAAATCCCTGAACGCATTGTTTTCTACGTTTTTTATGACTGATATGTGTTTATCAGGAATTAATGAGGAGAATTATTGAATCACTTCCGAACAAAGTCCCTGTTTGGCCGAGTTATCGCAAGCTGATATATATATTATTCGCAATTTTGTGATGTTTGGAGACTTGCAGGATCGCGAAAAACAGTATTTGCACCTCGTTCATGCATTTCCCCGCTTGCGAGCAATTATTTCGACCGTCGCGTGCGGATCAGACTGCAAACCATCGCTCGGAGGCGATTAATAACCTCTTAACCTCTTCTGACCGGTGTACACATATGTGGGCACATGTTTGAGTCGGCTCTGTGGGCTGAGTTTTGAAGATGTACTAAAAATTCTTGTGCGATTCCTTTCTCTGGTCTGAATTGATGAATATCGCATTGTTTTCACAATGAGAACCTGATTGTTAGTTGCTATTTCATGCCAACCAATCAGATTGAAAAATCTGTTTATCAAAAAGAGCCGAAAATCGTTCTCACTACTCGGGAATGAGGTCTAAATATCGGATTGCAAGGTCATTTTATATTTCTGAGGCGATTGGAACTATGGCCACAAACCCGGTCACGAAAAGTGAAAGCATATAGAATTATCATGCATGTAAAGTCTGTCTACACACGTGTACACCAGGCTTACGCGGTACACTTGTGTTGGAAAAACGTTATTGTGAACAAGAAGTGGACAGTATTTCTTGCCTCAAAATGTATGACAAATTGTTAGACTGACTTTCGCATCTCATTCCCAAGTATTCAGAGTAGAATCTAGCTTTTCCAACAAATTTGATTCCTGTCTGCGTTATAACAATCATATTCTTGGAATAGAAACGATGAGATATTTAATTTCTTGAATCTGAAGAAGTCAACGTATACGTGAATTTCAGATAGAAATCGGTGATCTTTAGAATCAGTCGTTGATATTTCCATTCCCCATCGACCTGATGTCCACATATGTGGACATAGCTGGAACTCTTACACAATGATTGTTTTGTCTTATCTCTGTTACTGAAAACACTTTTCGGCACTCCCCCGACTAGAATTTACCAAAAAATGATTTTTTAATTGTCGGGAAATAGGTGCCGGTCAGAAGAGGTTAAACTCGGTGCAAAATGGACTATTTTTTGAAATCACTGTAACCAAAAATTGCCGGATTTAAGCGCGATATCAGAATTCTTGTAACGAAAAAATACATCCACAATCCGCTCTCAAGCCCCTTTTTTGCCAATGAAAGACATGTCTGTCTCGCTTAAAAGTTAGATCAAATACTGCATCTCGATTTGAAAGGCGGATGGATTATCACAAAATAAAACATCTTGATACGAGGCTGTAGAAACGTTTTTTCGCGTCCGAGTGAGGACTTTATGATGGATTGAGCCACAGGTGACATACGGAATCATCATCACGAGGATGTTAAAAAAAATAGGTTTTACTCCCGAGTGTCGAACTATACTTTTTGATAAACTGTGAGTAAAAGTCGGAAAACTGTGCCCAGAGTATACACTTTCATGCACAAGGGACCCAAGAGGAAAGTTTCAAAATTTCATGTCATTTTGCTATTTTTTCAATAGAAAAAATCCTTCTAAGTCAAAAGTCCATTCGACGAAGGCGCTCCAGCAATGGCTGAGTTGCGTCAGAGCATTATAATTTTCATCAATTATTGAATCGAACAGAGTGGCACCACCGATTGGGGAATACCTGAGAAGGTATCAGTTTTTGATTGCGAATAGGATATGAAAGAACCATTATCATATTCCCCGGTTGAAACTCGGCGGGTGTGTAATGTCTATTGTTGTGAATGTAAATATTTGGTTTGGTTAATGAGTCAACTTGGACTCTCTTATTGAGATAGAATACAGAGTTGGATGAAGTATTGAATTTTTCTATTGGAAAACCCTCATACCCAGTAGTTGGGAAGCAGAAAGAGATATATGTGATTCACACTTGGAGATATTCTGGCTCGTAGAACTGTGAGCAGTCTCAATCAAGCGTGCGGTTTTTTTTTCATTATGTCTTCATCCCATCATCTCATCTTGTACAATTCTCTCATCGATAATTTCATCTCTCCCTCTTCTTTGCGGCTCACGCGCGTTGACGTGAAGAAAAATTTCTCTCTCAGCTCAAAAATTTCGGCCACACGCTCCGTTCGGTTCGCCCGCTACCGCGCATACATATATACAAAAATACGTTCCTATCTTAATTCTCGATTGGCATTTATTTATCGGCTGACGTTTAATTTTTACGGGACAGATGAAGAGATAGGTTTTTTTTGCAGGTATATTCTGACCGTTGTGTGGTCTACCTGTTTTGCATATACATATACGTACGTGAATACACGCACATCTATAAAGTCATTCGGTTGGAGTTGCAAAAAACCACGCACACACGAGAGTATGCGGTCAAGAATTTGCAAGGATGCTGATTCGAGGTATTCACTTAATTGAGGGTGTAACCGATAAGGAAGGACAAACGCGCGACATTCTAGCGACTGATGGACGATTTCCCGTGGATTCGTACCTGTCAGGAAGAACGTTTACAATATTTATATAATGTTCATACAGTGAATGCGTCAGGAGCAGATGTTGTTCCGTAGGTCGGATAATCAGTGAGTCGAACATTTCAGAATGATAATTTAATTCAACAAAGAATAAAGCTGTATATAGAAATGAGAAGACTGACATTATCTTGTCTATAATTTGAATCTATTGCTTGAAAGTGACGATTTTCATGATGACTGAATTAGCGTAACCGTATAAATTACTGTTACGAGTTTTTTTTTACGAGATCTTTCTCGGTATTTCTTGATCACCTGTTTACTCAATATTTATACTCGGCTTTCATTTCTTTCTTTGCTCATAGAGAAGCTATTAATACGTCATTTTCGGAAATGTGTCCATTCCTGATTCATGAACCTTGAGGAACTTTTCATCTATTTTTTTCGGACTATTGATGTCATTATTGTTCATGAGTAAGGTGTATAGGATAAAGCATATCTCATAGATTTAGGAAATCAAACGAAATTTTTCCAGGCAAGGTGATTGGGCTTAGACCAAAATTGTTCATAACCTATATAATGCTAGTTTAATATTCAATTCCATCATGTTTTATCTGACATCAAAAAATCCATAAACGTTTCGATATCTTGGTCGTTAATTTTTCAGAAATTATTTCCCAAAGTAATCATTTCTCTAGGATGCTCACAGGATCTGAGAGCTCACTCCTCTGAAATCAGTTGAGGGTACTTTAAAATTGTTCGAAAGAATTTTGGATGATTAATTCCTCAACTCTCGAGATCGTTGAAAAAATTCCTGAGAAATCGCTCATAATTCTATGAGTCGACAGGCAGTCTCGGAGGAATGCCGCGATCCTCACCTTGGTAAATTAATAAACACACGATGCTAATCGTATTCATCGTTCATTTACGACTCAACGGCAGACTGCTCGTCGACTTTTTCTCCCTCTGTCACTCTCTTTCTCATTTTTTCATCTCAATATGAGCATAAGCGAGCCATCATGTGGCATTCCTGAATATGGGAAACCACCACGATGATGATGGCGGTAGGGAGGAGGTTATAAATTTACGATTTACAAAACGGGTTGATTAATAACGCGACTGAGTTGTTCATTTTCTTTCTGATGAACGCCCCAATTAATTTTTGGATTAACACTGTTTTACTGAGCAATTGTGTACATCTTCACCTTCATCGTCATAAAGTTCTCGATCTTTGTCAGCACGTGAACTTTTCTGTAAGACAGATGAATGTTACACGCAGAGATACAGCGTAACATTTCAGAAAAAAAGAGGAGAAAATTCGATCAATTCCATACTCATCACTTTGCGAAAGCTATCCTCTACTTTATCTAAACTTTCATCAAACCCGTCGGTACAACTTGAGACTAAAAATGCTGAAACGGTCAACAATTATAGAAGTCTATCATCACACCGGTCCACGATTTGAAATAAAGGTTTCTTTCTGAAACGAAGGGACTTGAAATGACGCGTGAAATTGTGTGGTGATTCGGAATATGCCGTTGGTTTGGTCCGAAGCACTTCATGAGGTGATCCAACTGAAACTTTTTCTCGAGAGGATACCAGATAGTAGACCACGAAATCAGGAAGAGGAAATATTTTACGTTCAAATATGTATTCTGCACGCGATCTTTGGTTCTCACAAAGCACGCGGCGATCATCACATTGCAGCCATGACATGAGTTGTCGAGAGACATTGTTCTGATCGAGTGTCACTCCTACTAGTGATACTCGCGATTGAGTGCTCGGAGTGTCACTGGTGATCCAGTATTCACGTTATAACGTGGCCCTGTGCATATGTGATACTTGACTTTTAAAAATTTGAGTGATACTTGAGATCCTGTACCCGAAGTTATATTCAAGATCCAGTATTCGAGCTGCTACTCGTGATCCAGTACTTGAGAAGATACTTGTTATATGGTACTTGCCCATGAAAGTCCGTCTTGTGTCCCGAGTTTTTCCTTGCGTGCTGGATTACGAATAGCACCTCAAATACTAGTTCAAGTCTTCTAGAGAACTGGATTACGAGTATCATATCGAGTAATTGATCACGAGCATCGCCTCGAGTACGAATCACGGGAGTTACTTCAAGTACTGGATCAAGGGCATCGACTCAAGTACGGGATCATGCATGTCACCTCGAGTACTGTGTCACGACTTTTACCTCGGCTACGTCACCTCGCGTGATGGACCACGAGTGTCATTCGAGCACTGGACCACGAGTTTTATCTCGAGTACTGAATCACGACTGTCACCTCTCTTATTGGATCACAAATATAACTTTGAGTAATGGATCACGAGTATCATCTCGAATATAGGATCGTAAATGACACCTCGGCTACTGTATGACGAGTTTCAGCTCGCGTACTCGAATACGAGTATCATCTCGAGTATTGGATCACGATTGTCACCTCCAGTATTGCATGACGAATATAACTTGAAGTACTGGATCACGAGTTTCATCTCATGTGCCTGATCACGAGTATCATCTCAAGTATTGGATCACAGCTGTCAACTCCACTATTGAACCACAAGTTTGACCTCAACTACTGCTCGGTATTGTGAGTTTCACACCTCGCGTTCTGAACCACGAGTGTTACCTCAAGTACTGAATCACAAGTGTCACCTCGAGTACTGGAACACGAGTGACTGCCCGAGTACTGGACCATAAGTGTCATCTCGAGTACTGAATCACAAGTGACACCTCGAGTACTGGTTCACGAGTGACAACCCGAGTAATGGACCACAAGTGTCACCTCGAGTACTGGAACACGAGTGACACCCAGAGCACTGGACCACGAATGTCACCTCGAGTACTGTATCATGAGCGACACCCCGAGTACTGGACCACGAGTGTCAAACCGATTACTGAATCACGTGTGTCACCTTGAGTACCGGATCACGAGTGTCATCTCGAGTAGTGAATCACGGACGACACCTCGAGTACTAGACCACGAGTTTTATCTCGAGTACTGAATCACGACTGTCACCTCTCTTATTGGATCACAAATGTAACTTTGAGTAATGAATCACGAGTATCATCTCGAATATAGGATCACAAATGACACATCGACTACTGTATGACGAGTTTCAGCTCGTGTACTCGAATACGAGTATCATCTCAAGTATTGGATCACGATTGTCACCTCCAGTATTGCATGACGAATGTAACTTAAAGTACTGGATCACGAGTTCCATCTCATGTGCCTGATCACGAGTATCATCTCAAGTATTGGATCACAGCTGTCACCTCCACAATTGAACCACGAGTTTGACCTCAACTACTGCTCGGTATTGTGAGTTTCACCTCAAGTACTGAATCACAAGTATCACCTCGAGTACTGGAACACGAGTGACTGCCCGAGTACTGGACCACAAGTGTCATCTCGAGTAATCAATCACAAGTGACACCTCGAGTACTGGTTCACGAGTGACAACCCGAGTAATGGACCACAAGTGTCACCTCGAGTACTGGAACACGAGTGACACCCAGAGCACTGGACCACGAATGTCACCTCGAGTACTGTATCATGAGCGACACCCCGAGTAATGGACCACGAGTGTCAAACCGATTACTGAATCACGTGTGTCACCTTGAGTACCGGATCACGAGTGTTATCTCGAGTATTGAATCACGGACGACACCTCGAGTACTAGACCACGAGTTTATCTCGAGTACTGAATCACGACTGTCACCTCTCTTATTGGATCACAAATGTAACTTTGAGTAATAGATCACAAGTATCATCTCGAATATAGGATCACAAATGACACATCGACTACTGTATGACGAGTTTCAGCTCGTGTACTCGAATACGAGTATCATCTCAAGTATTGGATCACGATTGTCACCTCCAGTATTGCATGACGAATGTAACTTGAAGTACTGGATCACGAGTTTCATCTCATGTGCCTGATCACGAGTATCATCTCAAGTATTGGATCACAGCTGTCACCTCCACAATTGGACCACGACTTTGACCTCAACTACTGCTCGGTATTGTGAGTTTCACCTCGCGTGCTGAACCACGAGTGTTACCTCAAGTACTGAATCACAAGTGTCACCTCGAGTACTGGAACACGAGTGACACCCCGAGTACTGGACCACGAGTATCATCTCGAATATAGGACCACAAATGACATCTTGAGTACTGTAACGCGAGTTTTACCTCGACTACTGTTCAGTCAGTTTCACTTTGCGTGCTGGAACACGAGTATCATCTCAAGTATTGGATCGAATGTCACTTCAAGTACTGGATCACGAGTTTTACCACGCGCGCCTGATCACGAGAGTCATCTCAAGTATTATATCACGACTGTCACCTCCAGTATTGGATCACGAGTTTGACCTCGACTACTGTTTTATGAGTTTCACCTCGCGTGCTGGACCAGGAGTATTATCCCGAGTACTGAATCACGTGTATCACCTTTTGTGCCTGATCAGAAGTATCATCCTTAGTACCAGACCACATTTGTCTCGTCAAATACTTAGACGCAAGTTTTATCTCGACTACTGTATTAAGATTCCCATTTCGCCTACTGCACCACGAATATCATCTCAAGTATTGGATCACAAATGTGAATCCGAGTACTGAATCACGGGCTTCACTTTGCGTACTGGATCACGAGTATCATCGCGAGTATTGGATCATAAATCTCACTTCGAGTACTTCATCACGAGTTCCAACTCGACTACTAAATCATGAGTTTGACCTCACGTGCTGTACTAAGAGTATCACTTCAAGTATCGGAGTATGAATATCATCATAAGTGCCGGATTACAAATTCTACCTCGCGTGCTGGATTTCGAGTGTCATCTCAAGTATTGGATTAGATCCAGATCAGATTTTTGCAACTCTGGAAAGCAAATTTCGAAGGTCTTGAGACGAGAGACCATATGCGTTAACGTACGTTGAGTTTAGTTTGGCTCAAAAAATCTGGCACGGGTATCACTGAACGCAACTTTCTCGGTAATTTCCTAGTTGAGTAAACATGAGAAATGGAAAAATCTTTTTTAATTTTCTAGGGAACGCAGGGGTGTTTGTAAATCACTTATCTTCACATATTCTAATATAACAAACGTGAAAAAATTTGAGAGAAGGTCAGCGAGTGCCCATTCCTGAGATCGGCATATGGGGGCAAGTTGGGTACAGAGGCAAGTTGAGTACACTTACCTTAGATTGATGATTGAATTTTTCATACGTATATAGTTATGAGCGTTTAGAGAGATTGGTGTGTAGATGTCAACTGTAGTTAGTAAGTCCATAAGATGCAGAATTTTTGTGATTTTACAGCGATACTATCCATAATTCATGCTCATCATCAAAATACCTCTAAATACAAGCCACACCTACAAAATCTTCGTGCATGAAAGTTTGATTAGCTTAACTCATGAATGAATAGGCTGCCACTCAGACTGAAACAGCGTATGTTTCTGGATGATCTATGAATTACGAGGCACTCCATATCTCATCATTCAACACATGGTCGACAGTCCTATAACAATCCCAATTCACATTAGATTTCTTCGGAATATGTCGTGCCAATCAAATACAGCAAGTAGATACGACCAATCAGAGGAGCAAGTCATTGACACTAATGATTTGATGAAAGGAAAAGAGATTGAAGATGGAAAATGGTAGAATGACCGGGTTATAGAAAAAGGCGAGAATGAGAATTAGTCAAAAATTACGTAGGCTATCAGTATGCGTAGCAATACACACACAGGTATATCGAAAGCAAAAAAATTGCACATTCTCCCGCGTATGAGTGAGAGGAAGAAAGAAGGGAATAGAGATAAGCTTGGAGTTTTAATGGATCGACGCACGTTCGAAAAAGGTAAAAGCCCGTGACGGGCTTTGATTAGGCCTCGCCATCATAACAACCCGGTGGCGCGCGCGTGCATGTAGTCACGCTGCGCACGTATACATATTTGTCTCCTCAACGTTGCACCTGTTTCCTTGTGTGTATGAACATATACGCATTTAATTGCACGTACGTGGCGTGTCGCGACGATGCCTACCTCGAGTGAGTCGTTTAACTTTTGCTCGCAAATGCCCACTTCTTGCGGGAATAAAGTCAGCGTTTTACGCCTAATAAAAAAGGAGATGCACACCAAGGTGGTCGCCACCGTGGTGTCTTAATTTTTTTTTTCTCTTTCGCATATGAACTTTGAAAAGATCCAACTCTTCATCGACTCGTTTATATCGATATTTGAGTGTGTATATAATATATGTTGGTGTGGTATCGGTCGCGCGCCAATCCTCGCCTCTCACTCGCGCTCTCCGCGTGAGCCCGAGCGCGTCTGAATCGCTACTAAATCGGAGCTAATTATTTGGTAGTAAACGTACGGCGAACTCGGCGGCTCGTAAAGATTGTGGCCTGCACTGATATTCAGCTGCTGATGATGTTATCTCAGAACTATTCTGGACAAAATCTATGGCATAAAATGGATGATATATGATTTCTGATTCAGTTGGAAGTATACTAGAGCGTGCCGAAGAAAGCAACTTATTACAAGTCTGATCTCGGAAGCAGCCACCCACCGATGAATGATATGTTATAGATACACCGTTAGACTTGGAAATAAGGTTATTTACAACATTGATTTCCTTCTCGCTATTTCTGGAGGTTTATGCCGATGTGGAAGATATCGCTAGCGACAAAAATGATCGTAGGCATAGTAATGATTACTACGGTAATCATAACGACGGCAAACATGTCTTCAATATATATGCTCACTATTTTTGAAACATGATCGTGACCAAACTCGAGTTCTCGAGTTTCGAGTATTCGATCACAAGTTTTGACTTGGGTACTCGTTTACGAATCTTGGTATAAGCACTGAGCCACGTGTTTATTTCCAAGTGCTCAATCGTATTTGCTGTCTCCGGAACCCGGCCGCAAGTCTCGGTCAAGTCCAGGCAAAACCTCGTATTCGCAGTAGTTACGGTCCCAAAAAGACCGCGAACACCGAATTCGCTATTATAGGAATATTGCTCTTACGGACGGGATCGTCGCGAACCAAAAAATATTTCCTTGAATGTCATCACTCGCCATAATTCTCTCAATTATATATTATCAATATTGCGCTGTAAATGTGGGTTATGGAATGAGAGTTTGTGAAGTATGATCAGAAGATCAAAAAGGTTCACAAAAGACGAAAGGGTTGACTCATTCTTGTCTGGAGGAGAACTAATTTATCCTGAATTGTTCTGATTTGTAGAGAGAATCTGCTTGTATTATTATTCTACCTATGGTTCAGGTGCTTCGCAGCTATGGCTGGATCAAAGGTTGTAAAAATCTTTGATTGCACTCTGAACTGAAGCCATCCCTCGTAAATTCATCTGAGCTGCGAATTTGGGTTGAAGCTTTTCAGTTCATTCCGGTTCTGAGGGTTTCTCCAACATTGCTTTCATAAATACAAATACACTTCAAAAGTATCGTAAATCACATTGAGACGATTCATTATACATATAGCTATTTATTATATAGAGTAGCTATAGGTACAATGAACTCTTTTCTCTGAGATTCCGGTATCTTCAAAAAATTTCATGCCCTTAGAACCGCGAATACGGGATAAAATATCGCGAATGATGAATTTGGGTTTCAAATTATCGCACCGTGAACACGGGATTCGCGAATGCGGAAACCGCAAATACCGGACTTTGCCTATTTTCAGTCAGGCCTACTAGCTACAGTACTCAATCACGAGTCTCAGTTTGAATAATTACCCACGAGGCTTGGCTCGAGTACTTGGTCAGAACTTCTAATACAAGTGGGCTGCAATGGGTATTGACTCGAGTATTCATCAATAACAAGCCAGGCTCAAGTTCTTGATCACAAATTTTAGTTCAAGAACTTTATCACTAATCTTTACTTTGAGTACTCGGTCAAAAGTTTTGGCTTATAGACTGGATCACGAGTGCATCGAGTAATCGGCCACAAATCTCGGCCAGGACTTGGTTTGACACTTTGGACGCCATTCTTGGCCCAAATACTTAATCGCAATCCTTAACTTCGGTATTTTGTCGAAAGACACTTGATGATGAGTCTCGGCTCCATCGAGCGTCCGAGAGTACGATCACAAGTCTCGGTCGGGTACTTGGTCACGACTGCTCACTCAAAAAACAAGAGAATCCTATCAAATGGCAAAACACAGCCGGTGCGCGCGATGAAATGCATAATCCTCAGCATGCTGTGTAACGTTATATATATTTCACGTGAATCAAGACGTAATTTATTACTTAGATTGTTACACCACGGTCCCTCAGCTAAATATATTCTTTGACATCCAGCCGAGAGAATGGATCACTATCTGAAGTTTCATCCACCTTATTTCATGTTTATTTCAAATTCATCTCATTTTGCTGGATTTTTACTTGATGATGCCATCTATACCTCAATTAGTTTGTTCATCAATGAATACATATGTTTGACTTCAGTATGACTACAATCGGGTACAATAAAAATCCTCTGTACTCTACCAGTTAGCTTAGCATTAGAAGATGGCTATCTTTGTTCTAAGCTAAAAGAAATTCCACAGGGTCGCACTGGAGCTGAGAGATCCAGAAAAATTTCGGTCGTTCTCGGATGCGTTTCTTGTGTATACAACCCATCCACGTCTCCGTTGAATGCAAGGCAACCCTTTGAAGGAATTGCATCCCGATCATGAGCTGCGCTTTGGGCCTGTTGCATTGTTGCAGGATGTGTGTAAGGACACACGGTGTATCGAGTGACGAGAGAGCAGACTTGCCGATCGTAAATAAATCATGCAAATGTGTGGCGGCCGAATGGACATTGATAGCCCTCGGGGTCTCCTCTTTTGGCGCGCGAACAATGGGCTCGTGATGCTGCGCTGTCCCTGTCGCGATATTTCGCGCAAAACCAAAAAGTTGCTGCTGCTGTTGGGCAATGTTGCCCGCCACTCGTCACGAAATGGGTCTGTGCGTCGCTTTTCGATCTTGACTCACCTGTCGTGTTTGAAATGCACCCTCGAGCTACCTTATTCACGCGTGCGTCTCTGGAATTCGATGCAATTCCTTGTTTCAGCCCAGCCGTTTTTCAGCACTCTCGTTAGTACTCCTCACTTGTCCGGAGGATTTCGAAAGTGGATCGATTGGTTTCTGTTTGACTTGATTCAAGATGATCCTGCATTCGAGATTTCGATGGTCGCTCGTTTCGAAAGCGGCAGCGAGTCATATATTAGGTAGTCTAAATAATCGTTTATTGCAGATACAGTTTTTATTGAGATTTTTATCGTGTATTCCTCTTGGCATAGACGATATCAACTATGTTGCAAGACCTGTGATTGTTACAAGGCCCCAAAATCAAGTAAACACTAGGACGTATTCTCCGCGCGTGGAATCGCGCGCGGGACATCATGTTTTCATTTCCATTTGGGAAATTAAAATCAAACCAGTATCGAGATGATGGGTATCTGATTTGGTATGCAATGATTCCAATTTTGACGGCAATCATCAACCTTTATTTCATTCAAGATGAAAATCGTATCAAATTTTTCGTGGCACAACGAATGAAGTATTCCATGCATATTTTTGAGGGATCGCGTCTTTCCCCAAGTCAACTTTTCGTACTGAAAACTGGATATGTCCGTCAAAATGGCACGATACCGTGATATACGACACATACTTTCGAAGACACAATGGGTGGAAAAACGTCCTATTGCTCAGCATAAAAACAATCAGAGCCTACTATCTCAATATGAATCAGCTAACACGAACCGATTTTGACTGAAAATTAGCTATTTGAGCTGATTCTCAGCTATTGTAGCTGATTTTCAGTCAAAATCCGTCCACGTTAGCTGCAAATCAGCTAAAATAGCTGATTCATGTTGAGAGAGTAGAAGAAACTCTTCTAAAATATTGATCGTTGTGACGAATGCACCCTAAAATCAGTGTGTCAATTACCGATACAAGTCAGTAGTGAACTTGAGGTCTCTCTAAAAGAGTTTTGAATGTGCGCGCCCAAAACGGAGTTACAGTAGGCGTAGTCTATATGAGCGCGCACGCTGATCCACTTCTTTGCGCGTCGATTAACCCTTTCGGCAGGGGCCATCCATCTATTACGTCCACGATTTTAAGCTTACACTTGGACCTGTCATGACGTCCTAACTCAACGAAAATGATTTTCTTTTGCCTTCCACGGAATTTCAATGATGTATCACAGTAACCTTTTTTGTAAAATTCCAGATTCATCATTTTTTCTATAATACCGAAACAATCTCGATTCTTAGTCATTTTGATAATTCGTAATCTTCACAGTATATCACTACATAAAAGAATGTGCAAAGTAAAAATCTCGGAAGTATGAAGTAATAAGGCTGATCAAATTAGGCAATACTAGTTGCGTGAAGGAACAATGACAAGCAGTTAACATGGTAACATCAATCGTATTTGAAGTAAATCTGTCCCACTTAAAGTCTTTCAAAGCTGTATACTAGAAGAATGTGACTGAGAGTGAGAGAAATTGCCGAGACGAGGACAGAATGATAGCTTTGCGAGAGCGATAAATTTCGCTAGCGCAGTACAATACTCCGACAATACTCGTATGGCATCCGTGCAATCCTGTGTATTGCGTGAAGCTCGTCTCTCGCGTCCTTCCAGCTACCCATATGATGTCGTGAGCAGCCACTGGAATTGACAGTGGCTAGCAGTTTAGTGCTCTTTGCAATGCGCTCATTGTATCCGATGCAATGATAGCTCCGATCGCGAAAAATATATTCCAATTCTAGCAAGGCTGCAATTCATTACACTCCAGCAATGCGCACAGTGTAACATGCAACGAGGATTACCTATTGCAAACGCCAACGCAATGAGAGCAACGCATCAAGCACGCGTGGCACCCAACAGATATCTGTTCTTTTCGTGCCGGTATACAAATACTTTCCTTCGATCAGGAGACGAGACGCTTTGTCAGTCTTGCGCGGGGAGAGTCGTGAGTATTGATGGCCAACCAACGACGTCTGAATGCTTCATCGATTCGCAATTCAAGCGGATCGATGCGTGACGAGACAGGAATTGGACAGAGGATCAGCGTTGAGTGAGTGACTCTCCGATTGACGAGCAGTTTCGTCTCGAGTTTTGTTATGCGTTCGTCTTGCCGATACCTGATGCCTTCAACTTGGATTGACTTTGACGCGCAATGAGTGCCCTGTCGAGTCTTTGTATCTCAATTGCTTTGACTGATTGTTCTCGACTTCTATACATACTGTTCAAACTTTTGCGAGAGTAAATACTTGATCGTGAATGATGTTGAGAGGATCAATTGGCATCACTTACGTACTCTAACTTCTGAAACGTTGCATTTTTTGCGTGACGGATGAACAGTGCAATCGATGAGCATTTAGATCGGTGGTGCTGAGAAGTTTACGTCAAATTTCAATAATCTCAAGTCGTCCACGATAAAATTTATGGGAATATCTCTGAATCGCAGAGTTTGCTCAGTCTGCGATGAAATCAACCACGAAATAAGCTCTGGGGGCGTGGGGTTACTGTAAATATTTAGCCTAAATTAACTCTGTGACTTTCGAAGTACCACTGCAGGACTGAATAGGTACTGCCAAAGCAAGTATGATCGGACTAACTCTGCATGAATACATCTCGTCATGGAACTGCATGCTAAGAGAAATTCTGAATTCCTGAGTGAGATTCACAGAAACTTATATTAGCACTACTCACTAAAGATTCGATGTCAGGTACTGAGTGTATGTGCCACTGCAGTACCACGGGACGATTTTTAGTCTGGTACAAACGAAGTACCAAAAAAGTACTGCGTATATGCCAGTGAAGTACCTCTGCACGAGTTACAGCCTGAAACTGGCCAAGTGTCACCAAGTTTGTTTGGTACCGATGGAGTACCGCTCAAGTATTGTGAGTACGTCGCCAAAGTACCTCGGTACGATTTCAAGTCTGGTACAAACGAAGTACCGTTGAAGTACTGCGTGTATGCCAGTGAAGTACCTTGGCACGATTTTAAATCTGGTACAAATGAAGTACCGCTGAAGTACTGCGTATATGCCAGTGAAGTACCTTAGCACGATTTGAAGTCTGGTACAAACGAAGTATCGCTGAAGTACTGCGTATATGCCAGTGAAGTACCTTAGCACGATTTGAAGTCTGGTACAAACGAAGTACCGCTCAAGTACTGCGTATATGCCAGTGAAGTACCTCAGTACGATTTGGAGTCTGGTACAAACGAAGTACCGCTCAAGTGCTGCGTATATGCCAGTGAAGTACCTTGGCACGATTCCAAGTCTGGTACAAACGAAGTACCGCTGAAGTACTGCGTATATGCCCGTGAAGTAACTCTGCACGAGTTTTAGCCTAAAACTCGAGTCTGATTAAATACTGCATCTATGCCACTGCAGTACCGTGGCGCGAGGTTTAGTCTGGTACCGACGGAGTACTGCTGAAGTACTGCGTGTCCGCCAATAGAGTTCCTAGGCCCAATTCTCGGCTTGGATCCGGCCAGGTCCCATGAAATCATCCGTTGCAGTGTCACGGTACGATACCAAGTCAAGCACTGACGAAGTGCCGCTGAAGTACTATGTTGGTGATTGATTGATTGTATGCCACCAAAGTAGCTTGGCATGGGTTCATAGACTGGTACTGACAAAGTATCGCTCAAGTATTGCGTATATGTTGACCAAGTGTTCCGGCACTATTGTCAATCTAGTACACATGAAGTTCCGCTAAAGTACTTGAGTGGTATAAACCCGGTACTTTGAAGGTACTTCATGAGCACGAGACTATAGTAGTGAGTAGAACTCAATTTAACATTTGAAACCTCGGAGATACGAGTGGAATGATTTTATTTAGCGCCAAAATGTGACTATTTTATTTAACACATGTTATCACTTCCATCACTCGTCTACACATACATTCCAAAGCTTTTAAAGATGAAACGGATATTCGAGAAGCTCATCTCAAGTGTTTCAAGGAATTGTCAAAGACGGAATATCTTCAATTGGGAGTTCTCAAACGAATTCTGAGCTTCACTCAGCAGTGATGCGATACAGTAATCGATTTAATTTGGCAATGGCAATCACAAATACCTTTTTCATCGTCTGTGCGGGGAAGAGACGTTTTTTATTTTCTTTCCCACGCTGACGATGAAAAAATAGTAATCGACACTCGGGCGGGGTGGTTTCCGCTTTCCAACATCCCCACCCTTGTATCGAAATCTACTTTTTACTTACCAAAATCGCCCACCGTGGAAACGATCGGAGAACATATCAGACTAGTATCATCTGGGAAATCCTACAGAACATCAAAGATGCACCCAACACATACATCAGCCAATCTACGGTAATTCCGATCTCGTCAACGCACTCGAGCTCATGTAGAGCTCGTAATTAAATCTCGATTCACATTGAACGAAGGGCAGTGCTGTAAAGGACTTTGTGGAATCCTCGCAGCAATGGATATACTCGAGGCCGTAGGATGGACGGAAAGGTTCAGAGTGGTTCATCCAGGAGTAGTAGTAGTAGTAGTAGTAGTAGGGCATATACACAAGAGATAAAGAGCCTGCCTCTATCTACAGAGCAGCATGGATGCATGCATGCAGCTGGTCATTCGGGATTTTTGCCACGGGCAATTCTGCGAGGCTGCATTCATGCGTCGAGCCCACGGTATTTATTGGAGACGTGGTATTTATTGGGAGCGCGAGTGAGCGAGTGTATATATAGGGCTCTGAGTTCACCATCGTAGCATTATATGTGCATGTACGAGTTCGATGTATCCACGAGAGCCTATAATATGCTTCGTGTGCGCAGCTCTCATTGAATATGCCTCAGGTTATTTACGGACACTCATCGCGATTTATATAGGAGAATCGAACTACGTTTAAGGTGAGGACAGCCTTAAATCCTTTCGTGCTTGAACCGTACACTACATTTTCCGCGATTTGCTGTGGTGGTGCAAGTCTTAACGATTGCACAGCAATAGCTTCTCTGTCATCATACTATTGTCCGATTTGGAATTTCTCATTTCAATTCAAAGGCTCTATTCAGAGGCGTTGGATAGTCAAGAAAAATTTGCACATTTACACCGTTGTTTGTTGCTTCTTACTCTGATGAAACCTTGCGATTGGGAATCCATGACAAATACATGCAAATTAACATGGACAAAATTCTACAGCGATTTTCACACGTGTCACTTTTCTCACATTCTATTTTGAGCACTTACATCGGTAAGCTATCGAGCTTGGACCTCGATTTGGACTGAGCGGATGGCAATATCGTCCGACAATCAATTCATTGTGTTGTGCAGTGTCAGGAACAGTTGAACATATTCAACTAGCTCGAGTCGAGGTATCGAATGTGCCGAATATTCAAACATGTATTTGATCATTGGCTCTTTTATGTGAATAGAAAAAACTAAGACCATAGGGAGACAGGAAATGATGTGAGAGATGAGAGATTCATCTGGACTCCTATCTCAAAGGTGAGGAAGAGTTTGATCGATTGTAGTTTGGCAGTTCCATTCGAGTCTGACGGATTTTGCCTTTTTCTACTCGCGCAATAATATTAGAGTCATTGGTTGAAGCGCTCACCACCGAATTTTCCTGATTTTTATGGTACGTGACATCTGAGGAGGAGAGTCTCGATGAATGAAATTTTTCTTACTAAAATGCTGTGACTCCGATTTGGTTCATTTGTTCGAGGAAAAAAAGTAGATTCGATATTTAAGTCCAGGGAATTTTTTTTTCTCAATCGATTCTACAAGCATTTTTACTTACAATGAGAACCAGCATAGTAATTTTCTCGAACCAATAGGTACTTCATAGAGGAATGATCACGAGCATTATAGCAGATAAACTCAACCAGAATTTTAACTCAATTTCCCAGTACAATTGTACTGGGACTTGTACAATGACGCGCCGATGGAATAGTGGTATCACACCAAATATTCACTCTACTGTAATAAATACTGGAAGAATCATATAAAAAACCACAAGATCGGAAAAATTCTGAAATACTTGTTTTTTTTCCAACAATTTAATTGCTGGTAATCATCAGCGACACCAACACATGAAAGGCTTTCGACTAATTTGACGTGATGAGTATAATTCAAGATCAATTATTATTTTCTTGAGGGGGTAGTGAGTTCCTGCGCGCGAGCTACACTCGAGTAATGTAATGAGCGATATAATCGTCTCGTTCAACAGAATAATCAATCATGTCGCGCGTTTGGCAGTCCTGCAAATTAGTACGTTACCGCAATAAGAAAGAGACATTAGCGTCGATCGTCGCGAGTACATTTATGAGAGCAGCACGTCCGCTTGTTATTCGTTGAGGTGTCAGCGCATGTTGTTGACGTGACAAATAATACGTGCACACAGTACTTTAGAGTGCTATAAACATGCGTTTTGCTTGGCGGAAATTGCTGGGACGTGCACGCGTGCGATGTGTACTTTATCCATTGGTGAATTCGTTCTCGAGACTCACGTCGGAACGCGTAGAATGCCGATAATAGCTATCGCAATTTGGTGACAGTGGATTTTTGAAGCTTCCATAAACTGCGCCTAATGTTCAGGCTCCATTTATTTCAACCGTATTTAATTGATTGATACTGCGGCTGATGACTTCGTGGATTTATGTGTATCTGCCATCGGAATACATACTCTTTTGAATTGTAACATTCCTTCGTCGTACGTCCAGCAGAACAATATCGATTCAGACCATTGGGTCGATTTGATGATCTGACATCGCTGCCAGGATAAACAATCATAGCTTATATGTTTCGAATGCCCTGATACTTGATGAAGTCACACTCACACTAATGACTATTCTGCCCTGCAAGACCATACAATTTTTTGCACGAAATGATACTGGTGCTGGGATCATTACAGCCCAGGGATTTTTAGAGGTTATTTGTACAAGATTGCTGCAATAACAAATCATAGTGTAGTGAGAATCCAGTATTGGTCCCATGGCAATAGTCTGTTCTCACTGTACGTAATTGATTACATTTACTCATATGAAAAATATTCATCAATCGTTTTGAATGGTTTTTTGTTTTCTTATGAAATTCTGAATGATTTCATAAGGAAAGCCGTGATCTGTGTAAATGATGAATTACACCACTTGTCCATACGTTTTTCCGCGAATTCGCAGATTCCAAATGATTGATGTCTGTCAAAAGTTATGCCACTCATTTCATGAACATATCGGCTCCGTGAAAGAATCTGCAAGATCCCGTAATAGATATGCACCGCTCGAAAGCTCCTGTCAATTTGAAGGCCTGCACATATTGGCAATATCCTCGTACAGCAGTAGCAAAGGCAATTCTCCTCTTTTCTCTTCCATCTCTCGATCCTCTTTCTCCAAGTCCTGCAGATATCAGATCGTTCGTATAAAAATATCGTATCGTTTAAATACGCACTGAAAGGTGAGGCGATGTATCAGGAGATACGCGGGTGCGGTGGCAGCAGCATCAGCAGAAGCAACAACAGCTCATATATATATATATATGTAGTGAGTTCGAAATCAGTCGCTTTGCTGTATACTCTCAGCAGAAAGTAAGAGAGAGGGCATCATTCGGTCCGTCGATCCGCGCTAAAGATATACTTGGTTGGAATCCATGGGAACCGCATCGACGAGCCAGCAGCGCCAGCAAAATCAGAAACAAGAAAGAGAGAGAGAGAGAGAGAAAGGCTTATAACGCATATAAGCCTTTCTTTTTCTTTCCGTCGATGGGGTGAGATAGAGAGTGAACGAGAGGATGAAAGATACAAAGAAGTTGATTCGCGACTTTTTCGTACTCTTTTCCTTTTTTGTACAACATATATGGATCCAAATAGGTACACTTTTGCGTATGATATAGATAATAAATCTCGTGAATTTGTGATTGTAGTCACTCAGACGTCTCAACACTTTCAATGACATCATGTGCTTTTGCTGGTCTGGTCTCTCGTGCTTTGTGGTACAACGGTAATGAGCTTAACATCGAGTAAGGTAATGCATCCTAGTTTTTATTTTATGGGATGGAAATGGTCATCACTGTGAGGTGTGACAATTGGGAGTTAGATTAGGTTAGGTTATGAGAGCTGGGTGTGACAAGTATCGCACCCACACTCGGAGTCCCTATTGTGATGCCCTCATCGTGCTTTCGCGGGAGTCAAACCGTTATTTATGCCTTGGATAAATTCTATGAGCTCTCTTTATCGACCTCCGTTGTGCTATTGAAGCTATCGAAGTAGTTGTGACCCGTAGTTTTACGTCTCCTACCCTCGAGCACGTAGCATGTGCACATTCCTCGTTGCAGTCTCTGCAATAGTCGTCAACAGTCTTGCCCCATTATTTGAGGTTGACTGCTGTGGCACAATCGCCCGTGATGACTCCTGCAGTGGTGCAAACCGTGTTTCGTCTTTCCTCAACAGTCCTGCTGTCCTGTTGCTATCGATTTCTAGACACAACGCTCTGGAGGTCTTACAATCTGCATTCTTCGATGTGTTTTTTCCTAATTGCTTTGTCAATTGCATCCCGCAAAGTTTTGATCAGGGGCAGTGGCAGGTTCATCGTTTTGTCTCTGCCTAGTACCTCTCCCTGCTTTGCCAGTTCATCTGCTACCTGCTAATTTATTCTCATCAATTCCATAGCGTCTCGGAACCCATGAGAGACTGATGGCGCAGTCACGGACCCATGAAAGAGCCTCTCGATAGCTGATCACGACAATTGAATGTTAGTCTCACATTTGAATTGCAGCGTCTATTACCCGGTACCGTCAACCGGGGTAACTTTGGAACAAGAATCGCGTTTTCTTCCTTAAACCTCGCCAAACTTGTACGTCTTGCATCAGAAGCGCGTTGTATTTGTAGTCAAACGAAAGCTTACAGTCTCAACTTTCGATTGAGGTGCTTATGAGGTCCATTTGGACATCTCTGTAGGAACTATGAGCGCTGAAAGACGTGTTCTAAAGTTAGACACGGTCTGGGGCAACTTTGAAACAGAAATTGTTATCATTATTTATTCGTCAATCAATCCATGAACTAGGTCACGCAATCGATTTTCAACATCAGTAATCAAAAGCTGAGTGTCTTAGCTTTCCATTGACCTATTGTAGAAGTCCATTTGATTGTATTTAACTTCTATAATCGAGCATCGGCACCTTCAGCATACCTCACTGTCTGCACCACGGCTAACTCTCGAGGAGAAAAATACCTCCACATTCAGTTTCTGACAAAAACTGCCATAACTCGGCTTCCGTGGATCGAAATGAGAAGTTCTTTGGCTCATTTTGAAGCTTTCATCAACAACTACTCAAGTAAGTAGAATTTGATGATGATATAGAAATTGGGAGATAATTTAGGGTACATGAAGAAGTGTTCCAAAGTTACCCCAGTTTCTGGAAAAAATGACATATTTGTCAGTTTTTACTCTACAAATTTGAAACTTCGTGAAAATACTCCAATGTAATAATGGATTCGTCCAGATAAGTGTACAGTCGAGTGAAATCTAGCTCCGCTACCTTGGATTCGACCTGCCAAAGTCGGAACCAGACCACTTTTTCCGAGAGACTGTTTGCTAGGTCGAAAACATACTTCTGAAGAAGTCAGCTTATAAACGGATTAAAAGCTGTTGGAAGCCCTTGCGCCAATGCAAAACATTGTTTATGCGTGCCCCAAGTAGGAGAAATCGGTATTGAAACCTCAGGATCATATGCCTAGCCAACTGTGCGTGATAATCACTCCTTCATGGGTTGTTCCAAAGTTACCCCCCGTGTTCCAAAGTTATCCCGGTTGACGGTACAACTAAAACTTTGTACACAGTGAATCTGACTTCACAATCTGCAGCCAGTTGGGCGATAGGGTGTGAGGTGGATCAATAAAGTTGCTCAATTGAATGATCGTGGTCAACATTCTTCCCCAGGGTCTTATCGATGACAGTCTATCGCCTTTCCTCGTAATACTTCCGAATACAAATGGAATAATTTGCTTGAGATGTGACATTATTGCATTATGTCTGTTGATCCCGATGAAAAAGTATTGCACCCTCATCAATTCATCAATCTCACATAGCGATATCATTATCGAGTCTCAGCTAGAGATGACCACTCGTTCATGAGTTTCCTCTTCACTACTCGATCACTGGTCCTGACTCAAAAATTCTATCTCAAATTTCGACTCAATTTGATTCCTAATTCTGAGGCTCGGCTCGTAAACTCGATTACGATGCTCACAGATGCTACTGCTTCAGTGATACCATAGTATCCCAGAATTTGAGGTTACTGTTATGATATTCCCTTCAAAAGTTTTTCCATGGATTATCTCTAAGTTGAAACCTAACGAGGTAAAACTGGTGAGTTACCGGATAAACACTTAATTTTACATCAGACATGTGGGTCCCAAATCCGGGAAATATTTGATGATCAATCAAAGTCTAGATCTAGTACAAGACGCCTAACTAAAAGCCTTCCTGAGTTAAGGTTCTAGAATCTGGGCACAAATTCATCCAAGCTGGGTTGTATGTCAGTTAGACTTTGTTTTATGTTAGAACCGTGTTTACTTGTTCTGGCAGCATATAAATTCTCGCGTACCAGGCCAAAACGCCCGGTAAAAATCGCGTCGCAGTCAAAGTTCTTCAAGGGTTGCACAGTACGTACAACAAAACAGTAGCGGAAGGAATTGTCTCGCAAAACTTGCCCTTCTTTCTCAAACACATACCCACCGGTATTTTTTCTATCGTTATTCGTATTATTTTGCTGTATTGTCGTCTAGGCAAGATATTGAGTGGATGCGTGACAGGTGAAACTGAATACAGGCGTATACACAGCTCATAGCTCTAAAATTTGCTCGTGTCTGTCTTTCAACGATAGGTGTACATAATGTAGAGTCGGTAGCAGCGACACCACCCACTGCTCCATTGCGGAGTACATAGGTCGAGACGACGTGCATGGCACTCCATGCATTATTCTGCACGCCGCTTTCAATATTCATGAAGGAGGCGGGTCACGGCTGTTCAGTGGTAGCTCAAGAGGAGGATTGAAAGAGTATAGAAGAAGAAGGAGGAGGAGGAGGAGCTCACTGAAAAACGAGCATCGCAAAAGTCGAGAGGGAATTTTTGTTGCACGCATATTATACCGTCTTCTTGTCCATATGTGAGAGTACTTGCATCAGAGCAGCCATCAGGACCTAAAATTCCGCGACAGAAAAGCGGAAGTACGCCCACTTGGGTCCTGCGCGATTGAGTTTGTCTCCATTGTCAAAATTGATCGCGGGTTATACGTATACGTGTTTGCCTGGATTATTCCCTTTTGGGCTGCGCGCAGCGTGAGAAGGCCAATGAAATAGGGATCACGCTCATATTTGGGACTTAGATCTCTATATTATTGAGATCTTGGGACTACAATGTGAGTAGAGGGCTGATGCGGAACAACGCCAGACGTGATTCCAAGTTATAATTAAATTCATTGAAATTCGCTCCGGGTAATTATAAGGCTCGCTTGTGCGATCAATCCATATTACGTTGAACCGGATATACCAAACAATATCTTATTCGGTAACCCTTTCACCGGTTCTATTTGGGCATTACCGGAATTGAGAGATCGCTTACATGGCTGATTCAATTCGCAATATCTTACCTTTACATGAATAGGATACGGTGATTTAATTTTTGGAAATGGAATCACTCCTCACTTCTTCTCGAAACAACTTGGTTTTCATTTAACACTGGGGATGAAAATTTCAAGATGATCATGGTGCTGTAGGAATGATGAATATAGATTGAAACATTTTGATGACTTTCTTTGAACAACACTCCAAGAACCAACGACGTGTATTGATCATAGCCATCAACAATTGTGAGATATCATTTTCATTATAAAATAGCTGAGTGCGTTTCAGACCACCCATGTGATCAATCAGAATCGAGTGACTAAATCGAAATGATAGAAATAGTTCAAGCCAAGTGGGCGCCATCGTTGAGAAAATTATTCCAACGGGGTTTTTCTGCAGGAGCCTCTTCAGCCCAAAAATGGTCACAATTTGTTCGAATCGAGTTTGTTTGAGCAATTTAATGAAATTGTTTATGTCAAATTCGAGCTGTTTTCACAAGATAAATGACCCATTTTGAACAGAAAAGGTCTCTTGTCATTTTTCGCTAAACTCGATCGATTTCGAGTAATGATCAGTTTTAAAATGAAATAAATTGAAATATGCAATCTTTGATATTAAAAAGAAGCAACAATAAAGGAAAAAATCAATGTTGCCACCGGGTGTATTCTGTTCACTAGGGTGTTCTCTACAATATTCGGTGTCAGGAAGTGATGTTTCCGGAATAGAACGTCTCTTTTTTTAAGCAGCGATAACGAACTATTTTCGTGAATATCAGTGTAATGTTATACCTACACTGTACAAAATTGGTTGAATTTTCAACCAACATTTCAACCAGCTGGTTGAATTTTCAACTGCACTGGTTGAATTTTTCAATCAATCAACTGGTTGAATTTTCAACCAAGCAATTATATTCCGTGATGGATGGGTGGATGGTCGATGGAATATCCATTGACCATCTGTCCATCATACATCCGTACATTATCCACCGATCATCCATCACTCCATTCATACATCCATCCGTCCACTCACCATCCACTCCTCGATCCATTTATCGACCTCATCCATCATCCATCCATCGACCATCGATCCATCATCCATCAATCCACCCCTCCATCCATCCTTATCCACCCATATGACCATCCACCATATTCTACCCCTCACACGTAGACAACCTGATATGCAAGAACCGCACGGACAGATTGTGATAATCAACATTGGTTGAATATTCAACCAAACTGGTTGCATTTTCAACCAGGCTGGTTGAATTTTTCATTCAACCAGTTGGTTCGAGTTTTTTGGGAAAATTTTTTACGGTGTATATATATTGAGGCTCGGAATGGGTAGTCAAAATGAGCCCGTAAGAGACTGTACAATAGAGATCTTCGAAAAATATGAGGTTTTGGACCGGAAACATCGATTGATAGTATCGAATCTCATAGAGGACATCCTAGTGAAAAAATTTCCCCGGTGGCAACATTGATTTTTTACTTCATTGTTTCTTTTAATTAATGTCAAAGATTGCCTAATTCACGTTTTTTCATTTAATGACTGCCCATTACTCGAAAACGATCAGGTTTAGCGGAAACTGACACAAGACCTTTTCTGTTGACAAAGGGCCAATTTATCCAAGAAGAAGGGTTAAAATCAAGAATAGAGAATTTTATCAAATTGTTTAAACAAATTCGATTTGAACAAATTGTGACCAATTACCGATCTGGCAACATGGATTTTTATGATCAAGAAGGTCTTCTAAAGAGGATCCTGCAGAAAAACCTCGTCAGAATAATTTGCCCAGCGATGGCGCCCACTCGGCCTGGACTCAAACGATACACTTAGATCCAATCTGTGAAACCATTTGATTTTGAGTTGAAACTTTCTTGAAGAGATTTGATTCAATTTGATTCTTAAGAAAAATGTAGAAATTACTTGGCTCATGACTTTTGTATATTATTTCAAGAGTATGACGGAGTGGTAGGGAATGTCTCAAGCCATCATTGTGGTATACATTATTGATTATTGCCCAGGGCAGGTACGGCCAGTTCGGGCGCTTACTACAGTTTATTTCCCTTGCTCTGCTCGGGAGGTAAGTCCTCGCTGGCCAAAAGAAGCCTATATGATCTTTTTTATCAGGAGGTGATCCGCCTGTGAAAGTGGCACTTCTAGGTTAGGATGGTGAAAACGTTCTTTATCAGGATTATACTTGATGTTTAGATGACGAATGCCAAATTTCTACTATTCACGCATTTGGAGAACAAAATGTTAATCTTTGATCTCAAGATTTTCCCAAGTTAGCCCCTACAAATAGTCAAACTAGAATACAGCATGTTAGTTCAGTTTACATAAAACGTTTCCCATATTTATAGATGCAAGGCAATTCGAAATGCAACTAGGCTATTCAGCTTGAACCAAGGAGAAAAGAAGAATTTTGCAATGTCGGATTTGCATAGCCTAGATTATGAAATAATTGCTCGATCGAGTGGCAAACAATGCACGACTCAACGACATACAATCGACAAAATTAAAGCCTCTAAATAGCGAAAATGAGTGCACGCAGTGATTCGCTATATATACTTATATCACATTCAACGCAACGATTGCAAAGCTAATTCAGCTCGAATCCATGCAAGTTCTCCTATATAATCCCTTTCAAGAATTCCTTAGCCTAAAGACATGTCTACTCTGCTTTCAAATGGCCATAAATTTTCCTTATCTTGGAATTGTGGGATAATCACGCTCCTTTTGGCAATGCGTATGCTCTTACATACTTGCCGCATCGCGGCTATTGCAGCAATATGCGCTCACTTTGCTCGGCGCAACGATTGCAGCAGCAGGCCGAGCATCCGCACATTTTATAATGAAAAGGGGATATTAAGAGCTCGCCCTCTTCTACTTTGTTGCAGATACCAGAGAAACCGGATTCGTCAATGCTATCACTGCAGCCGGTGTGACTTACGCTGTCACTAGGGCTTGTACTACGGGTGACCTCGTCGAATGCTCCTGCGAGAAAATGACCCCCAAGAGTAAGTGCATTTATACTATACACATCCCAAATGCAACCGAGCGACTAATCTTAGATCTATTCGTAAGGCTTCCAAGAGTTATATGGAATTAGCGTTTCCGCATTTATACATATGGAGCTGTTTGAGCTTGCACCATTAGCAAAGTAATGCTCGAATTTTACATCCGAGTGCACGAGCAGAGCCCTCGAATTCTAATTGGCGTGTTTCATGAGATAGCGATATTTGCAAGTGGTAAAAACTACGCACATGAATGGGATCATTCTTCCAATATTGCTCTGCTGGTTAACGTTGAGAAAATTGTTTGAATAGGATTTCATCTCCGTGTAGAAGTGATTATTAGAAATAGATAACAAGGAATTGATTAGTGACAAGTGAAATACTTTTTTTTTGCTGTCGATGTTTAACTGAATTTGGGTAGAGTATTGAATCCGAAGGAAAATGTATTGCAAACGTCATCTGATGAAAGACATTGATTGTAAATTTTTAGGTAATAGATACAACAGACTCGGCAGACTTGCCAGTAATAGTAGGCATCTTCCTATGGATGGCGACTGGGAGTGGGGTGGCTGTGGCGACAATATCAATTTTGGTTTCAAAAAATCTAGAGAATTCATGGATGGGCCATACAGACATCGTAGTGATATCAAAACGCTGTTAAAACTGCACAATAACGATGCGGGCAGATTTGTATGTATCCAAATTTACTATCTGTTTTTAATCGCATAGATGTAAGCAGCACAGGAAACCAAAAATATCATTTTGTGATTGAGCTTCCTGCCAGTAGATGAAAGATCCGAAAAAACGCATAATTTAGTTGATATTGTGGTTTGGTAAGACCACAAGAATAGGAAAAAGAAAAAAACAATCAGATGAAATAAGAGAACGTTCAACTCGAAATTCATGGTTTTCGTTTCAAAGTCCTAGAGGTTTGTTTATGAATTCCGAATATTACTTTCCCATTCGAACCAAAAGTAAGGATCAAAACGATTACAATAAACGCGAGAACTAGATATTCCAAATATAACCTCCTCATCTGGTGTAGTCTCAGTAGGTAATCAAAAGTTCTTGCAGTATCGTCACTTCTATCGCAAAATATCTAATACTTTGATTTGTGCATATCTATGGTGATTTAGTACTTATGAAAATTATTTGTTATGGATATCAAAATTTGAAACAAAATTTTGAATATTATCATCTGAGATATTTCTATCTTTACACATAAAAAAAAAACATATAAAACAGATGGTGCGGAACTTCATGCGGACGGAGTGCAAGTGCCACGGTCTCTCGGGTTCGTGTACAGTAAAGACGTGCTGGCGCAAAATGCCTTCATTTCGTGAGGTAGGTAACCGCCTCAAGGAGTCGTTTGATGGTGCAGCAAAGGTGATACCAGGCAACGACGGGCACAGTTTCATCACCGAGGGACTTACGATAAAGCCACCCGGTCGATTTGACCTTATCTACAGTGAAGACTCACCGGATTATTGCAGAGCAAATAGAAAAACCGGGGCACTTGGAACTCACGGTCGGGTATGCAATGCGACTTCTCAAGGTGTAGATGGCTGCGAATTACTTTGTTGTGGCAGAGGCTACGATACAAAGATCATCAAGCAGAGGATCAATTGTGACTGTAAGTTTAGATGGTGCTGTGAGGTCACGTGCAAGACTTGCCTTATTAGAAAGACTGTCAATACGTGCCGTTGATTTGCGTATAAGGATCATGGTGAGCAATAATTTTAATGCTTTGTTAAGAATGAGTGGGGCGAGTCTCATTTATTGAATCGGGTATTTATTTGAATATTTTCTCAAAATGATCGTACTCGTGTCGCCAAATGCAATTGCAAATATTCCAGGTTGCCATGAACAGAATTAGAAAGTATGAATGAGTTGAGATGATTTTGGATAAAGACTTGTAGACATGTATGAGATTGAAATACACGTAGAAACTCGATTTGCTGCTCCTGGTGAACTTTTTTCCAATTATCTTGAAATATCAGGATACAAATGATTAGAGATGTACGAATGAAGATTGCGTCGCTCGCTCTTCAAACGATGAATTTTCGGTTACTATAGAAAAATGATCTCAAAGCAGAATTAATGACTGCACACAGTTAATTACTGATAAAATGTCTCTCTGAATATTCGAGACTCGTTGAAAGATTTTTTCCATATTGCCATGAAAATTATCAGTTATTGGTTAACATATACGTTGTATACCGAGATCAAGTTACTTTGGTATCACTGATCTCAAACATGCATTATCAAATCATGTAAAAAGTGAGAAACTGAAATCGTACTAAAATCTATACGACGGCTGTTATATTTGCTTGATTACTGTCATGAATACTCTGATGAATCTATTCATAAGAGTCTAGGTATTTTATCAAAAATTTCACTTATAACCACGAAGTAAAATGAGAACCTTGTACCCGATAAGCTTCCTGGTAGCATTTATAAGACTGCTGGCTGTGCAAGTTTTAATATTTATCCTGATGTGGATCTCCTGAAAAATAACTATTTTATGTTAAACAAGCACTTGATTGCAAAGATGCTATGATAAGACTTTTTGACGGAAAATTAAACATGTTTCGATAACTCTCCAAAGGAAGGCAATGTAGATCGTTGATCCGAGAGATTTGGCACGTTTACGTAGTATCCATTTGATGAGAGAGATTCATAAGTTGATTTTTATTTATCATGAAACTGCACTGACCAGCTCGAGGATCTAGATTCGTTTAGTCATTGATGAAAACGTGTGAACGTTGAATCCATTAATCTTCAATCAGTAAAGGTTGATAATCTTCAAGAAGTTTTATCATTATGCTTTGTCCATAAAATAACATTTAGCTCAATTACTCCAGAGTTAAGGGAGTATCCATAATGCTTGAGTTATTTTATCAGGAAATACACTCACTATCAAACTGATTACTATTCCATCAAAGGCACAGTTTTGATGAATTTTTCATACTGAATTTAGATTTTTCATGATCATGAGAGTTGAGACATTGTTGAATTTGTAAATTAGCTGTTTCTTAGTAAACGTATCATGTTATCAGTAGATGAAAGAAATACTCAGATTGATGCCATAAACATGTTCAAGAATTTGTTGCTATGTGCTATCCATAATATGGCATGAATTTTCGTTCAATATCTGCTTTTCATACTGTAAGTTTCATGTCGGACCGTACTATTTTGTTTTTTTTACTGTACCTCTTGATGTAAGAATTTCATACTTCCAGTGGGAGACCAATAAAGAGTTTAAATACAGTACTCGACATGGCTTGAAATCTGAAAACAGTTCGCTTAGAATAACCCACCATATAGCATCAAACTAATGCTGGATAATAACTTATCGAGTCAGCTCAATTATTCACTTTTCTGTATTGTGACGAATTATATATGGAAGATCCAATTGATCCACATCATCTAAATTTTGATGTCATGATGATGAGCACGAGTGTGAGCATTTGGATGTCTCCACGAAGAAACATCGTGGCGATGAAGATAAACCTGAATTTCAATCTCCCAAAGGATAGAAATGTAAGTACAAATAGTGAGCTGAGATTAGACATTATTAAAGGCTCAGCAAAACTTGTAGAACACTGCTTTTAGCTGTAATTTGAGTTTATGTATAAGAAAGATCGCGCTTCTCTCGAGTGAGCAGTAAAATGAATGACGAGGAATAGGGGAGAAAAAACAACGGGATGCATGAAGAACGAGCATGTGAGCACGCTTATAAGCGTATCCTATAAAATAGTTTTACAGCGAGATAGGAATTTAGCATGCCCATAAAGTTAGACGTGAAGAAACTGCTGTTCCAAGCCAATACCACCTCTTACGACCCTCTGCATTCAAGCGCAAGATTTCATTGATAATTTGATCATGAGTTATGAAAACCTGTGGTGCGTTGGATCATTTTTTGACTTACTACTTCATTCAAAAATGAAGCCCGATAGAATCCTCATGAGAACTCCCATGAATACCTGTTACAGAAAAAGATAATGCTCTGATTTGATTCATGTGTTTGTTAGCTTTAGTGCATCTTCTGGATTTGCTCATTTAATCTATTCACAGCTGAGAGAAATGCTAACACTCCAATTTTTAAGCATCTATGATTCAGATTTTCGCACGTACATGCATGTGGAATGAGCGCAAGAACAACTGTTTGCCATATCAATACATATGTGGATAGTATGCTTACATTTAGAGAAAATATTTTCAGCCCAAAAGTATCGAACTCACAAGTATTGTTTGTGAACAATGATTATTCAAAAATATGTCATCTAGTTCGCGATATGAATTACCAGAAATGAGTGGGGAGGACGTTGAACGCAGAGCACACATCTTTAGAGGCAAATGATTTCTCACATTTTTTACGGAGCATTTAGAACCAGAGTAGAATATCTCTCCAGGCTCGACAATGCTCATAACGTGCATGTCCTCATGAGTAGAGTTGTATCTTAACGTGTAGTTGCATGGCTCAGAAACTAATATTCCTCGTAGACTCGTGTGCAGTATGTTCAAAAAGTATAGACCCCTCTCATATCTCCTAAGGGTGACGGCTGATGGAAAAATGTTGAGGACAAAAGTTGTTGAGTATCAAGTGGGGGTTCAGATGATGACTCCCTAATCCGCCCCACATGGTCAGCTTTGAATTTTCAAACGGAATCCCCCACTTTAGATTCTGATAGAGCAGAAAATTCTACGTTCAAATAGATTTTTATGACATAAGGGTCAATGGGGGGGGGGGGGGGGGTCATAAGAACCAACAAAATACGGGACCCGATCCAATATCTCCCGAAGATGACGCATGATAAAAAGTGTTGAAAACAAAAGTTGTTGAATATCAAGTGAGGGCTCCGATAAACCCACCAAGAATCTCCCAAATTCCCCCAATTTGCCTCATTTAGGCCAACTCTGAATTTTCGGCTAGAAACTCCCAATTTTCAACTCAAATTCAAAGTTGGCTTCAATGGGACAAATAGGAGTGGGGTTTTGGAGTATTTTGGGGAAGGGAGATGGTTCACCTGAGCCCTTACTTGATGCTCAACAACTTTTCTATTGAACACTACTCTCCTGACGTCAGCCTTGGGAGATATGGGGGGAGAGGTCCCGTACTCCGCAGGTTCTTGTGACCTTCCATTGATCCCTGCACGTTACCTTGATTAACGTCATAAGATTTCTTTGATGAATTTCCCGCTCTTACAGGATCTTAGTTAGAAGAATGGGGTTTTCCATTTGAAAATTCAAAGTCCAAAATTCATCAGACATCCCATCATTTTTTGCAGAATCTTGAAACTTCCTAGCAAAATCTTTCGATCCTCAATCAAAGAATTATGTTTCTCATGAAAATACACCAATAGAAGATAAAAAAATGAGACTATGCAGATACCCTCACCGACTGACTCAATTTCAAAGCCAATTCAAGTCTCAAAAGTTTCGATCCCTGTTCTCAAATCCACAGGCTAAGAACCAATGATTTGAAATTAAATAAAGCATTTCGATACAGGGGTGGAATAACCTTCACTTCGTATCCAAGTAATGAATTTTCGGCCCGAGCTACAGCCAATGGTTGAAATCACCACGGTAATGCGGAATATAGGTTTTATCCCCATATATCGAATTAAGGCAATTGTGTCCAATTTGACCACACTCAAGTTATCGACTATACCCACCCGTATACCTTGTCACGCATTTCTTTCATATTTGTTACGTTAAGATATAAGGAAATGAACGTTTTGGATTGATCCCAAACGACCCGCGCATTTCTTAGAAGAAAGAAACTGGTTTTTGGTGCTTTCGACTTCTGAGTCACCAAAAATTATGCCAAAATATTGTCACAATCAATATTGACGTACTTAGTCTCATTTTCTTTGTTTTCGTCTCAAATTCAAAATGTTACTCTGAGAATTGCAAAATTCAATTTCTGACTAATACTACATGCATATGAATTGAAAAAGTGCAGTGGCCCTAATTTTCCCTAATAGTCTTTTTTCAGACTTGTTGATCACTCCATTTAAATATATTGATTCGACTCAAAAAGTTCGATGGGGGTAAAAAATCTACAGAATGAGCTGGGGTACGTCTTATTTGGAGATCTGGCAGCCGAAATATCCCGATTCTACGAAAAACCCGTATGATCTCATGGAAGTGGGCCGCTTTTCCACGTGGAGGCATATTAGGCGCGAACTCTCGTGATTCCAAGAAAAGTTCTTTTTTCGCAAAAATTAAGACAGCTCTGCTCCAACTCGTTAGATTAAAACTTACTTCAGCTCATTTGGAAGATCTTAAAACAAGCTTCCAAACGAGCTGAAGGACGTTGAAAAGTATTGAGACGAGCCAAAATTATGAGCAAAACAAAAGTAGTGGGGCAAATTAGGCACACTTACATTACACTCTCACTCGCATTTTACCAAAAAGTATCAAAAAGTTCGATTCACGGATTAGACCCTATTATTCGCCCCTGTATTGAAATGTACTATTTCCGTATTCTCTTGATGGTTTCGACCCTAACCTGCTTGGTCCAGGAACCCATCTCTGACTAGGGAGGGTAGAGCTATCTCTGACCTTTCAAACGCGAAACAGTATATTACTGTACTAGGCAGGGAAGTTGGATTTCCGTGACTGCGTGATGATAATGCCGAGGCGAAGCCGAGGCATTGATATCACACTGTCATGGGCATCCCACTTCTCTGCCGAGTGCTGTATACTATTTTATCTCCTCTCGGCCCGAAAGTACGTCAAAATTTCATTAATCAGTACAAAAATACGCGTTTAACCTCAATTTTGCATCTGTTTACAATTTTGACTGGACAGTGGCCGGTGGGGTGTTCAAGCAGACGACCTCGCAGCTTTCACCCACTGCTTTTGCTGCGTAATACTTGTGATGTGATGTATTCGTCCACCCGACTTTTGTGAAAGCGAGGCGTCAGCCGAGCTTTCGCTGGTCGGGGCGGACGTAAGCAAAGAAATAAAAATGATGAAGTGAACTGTTTTGTGAGTCAACGCTAAATGCTATTATCGCATGTTTCAATTTGGGTCTTGATACGAAGTTATGCCCGCTCATGGCCCTATAGCTCTTGTTACTGACAATGAGTTTTGCGCGTCTCGCCGTGTAAAGCGGCATATGCGTCTCGTGCCAAAAAGTTTGTTCTTCACGATAACGCCGACGTCCAACAAAGTTATCGCAAAGAACAAAGTTTTATAGTCGCCCAGCTACAATGTAGCACATTGCGAGCGTCTACGCGGCCTTACTATGAAAAATAATATGCACCTCGTGCCACAATCGCGGTTTTTTATAACTCGTGCTGCAAACGGAAAATCCGCGATTGTAGCACTTGGGTACATAATCTACTATTTTGGCACTCGACGCATAATATACTATTTTGTATATCGATTCATGTTATGGGGTGTTGGGAACAACCTGTTGCTGAGAGTTTCCTATTTGAGCAGTGATATTCGTAAAAAGATGCCGCCTGTCAAGTATGCGCTCTCTGCGCCGCAAAGCAGCGCAGGCAGCGAAAGATTCAGCAAAAATCGACAGTCAATCAGAGCGCGAGTTGAATCGTGGTGGCAGCAAAAGTCGAGCTTTCGTGATCTTTATGAGGATCGGAAGGACGTACTTTCGTGCCGGGAGGAGGAAAACGTTTTTGCACCCTTGTATTGGAATGTAGTATTTTTTGTGAGAAATGTGCACTGTTCGTAATGCTGGCAGTGTTGTATCATGAACTGTCTCCAAAGTTTTGGGTAGAAAAGAAATTTCTCAAGAATAAAGGGGCAGAAGGCAAATGGCTGATACAAAATGTAGTATCATCAGAACCGTGGATAATTTACATTATGTTTAGAAAATACATACCCATTCAATTTTTCTGAATGATATGAAAATGAAATGAAATAGCATGTTCAAGTTGCTCTGTGCCTCGAACATTATATACTTACTCTGGAAAGAGTTTGGTAAGTGCAAATCATACGACAATTCCACGTGCGCTCATCAATGAGAAGCGGTCGAGTAGCCCAAGCCAATGATATTCCTGATCTTCGTCTCAGGAGGTATATATGTGAGTAAAAGTCGAAAAAATTCGACTGTAAAATACACGCTATACACGCAGATGCTTCGTCAAAGTTTCGCGTCGGGCAATTAGCCCCACCGAGGAGACGTGGCAAATCGCGAGAAAGAGCACACGCGTGGGTCGCGATTAGCCCCGTCTCTCTTCTTTCTCTGTCACGCATGCCAATCGCGCCTCCTCTTTCGCGCGAACACATATAGCCGATCCGATGGTGCGAGGTGCAGAAAGTAACAGGGAAAGAGAGAGAGAGAAAAAGTGAGATTGGTCAGAAGGCTTATACTTGGCTGGGTGGTCCTGAGTGGCCGTAATTTTGGCGAACCTCACGCTCGAGGGGAGAGAAAGAGAGACGCCCACCCCCAAAGTGCCCTGGCCACGCTTCCAAATTGCCGGATGGTTGTACAGCAACACCCAACAGCTTTGAATCTCTGGCTGAAAGCTTGCGCCATTTTTGACTCACGAGTCTCGCTGGCCACATTTTCGCCATCGCGCCAATTTTTTTTCTTCTTTTTTCTTCAACTCACGAGAGGCGAGAGAACGAGATGATCGAAGCGAGAATCCTGGCACCTCACGTGCAATGCAATGCTGATTGAATGCGGAGATGATAAGTTAACTATTTGAAGAATTTTCCCAATGAGAATTGAATTTTTTGATATGTATGAAATTGCTGTCTCTGTGGTTGTGGTCCATGGAATTTTATCCTGGCAATTTTTTAAGAAACCTCTTGGTCTGAATCAAAATCACGTTACCAAATTGAGAACTATAATAATTTCTGAGATTCTGACACGCGAATAAGGGTTCTGTTTCGAACTTGTTTTGCCAACTTTTCGGGATTTTCTTCAATAAAATTGACATGAATCAAAAACAACGTAGGATAGCAAAACGTGGCTCTGTGCATCCATTAGGAAAGGAAATACCCTATCGAAAGTTTTTTTGACCTTCTACTCCCTTGCAATAGGCTGACATATGAGAAATTCTACAGAACTTTTGACACTGTGCGTACAGCATGCTGTCTCTGAACCTTCAAATAATTGTCAAATTGTCGGAACTGGATTCGATAGGTTCCAGGGCCTCTGAATCCGTACTCTATTCGTTGTTTTGTCAAAGGAAACTGGCTATTCGCAGCACGGCCCGCAACCCTCATTTTCTGGGTATCTTTCAGTGTACTTGCGCCATTTCCTGATTTCTTAAGCCTGCTGCAAAAATAACATCGCTCGAAAAATTCTGCCAAAATTCAGTGACCATCTATAGACACCTTATATTTAGAGAAAGCCTTAGTTCCAATCGCGTGCCTTTCACGTGGCAGTCATGAATGAAGGTCGAAGTCGCGTAACAGAGTTTTCGCGGAAAGTTAAGATCCCCCGTACTTAGCTTATGGAAAAAATAACATTTGCGATAAGTACACGATTAACACCGATTTTGATGGTTTAAAACTCGGTTTAAAACAACACCGATTAAATCCCGTTTGGTTTAGGTGCGTGCGCCCAACTGCGTTAGAATGACAGCTTCAAGAAGATGGGTAATATCATGCGCCCACTCGACTGAAAGAGGTCAAATTCTCATGGCATGGGAAGGAGAAGGGGCGCACGCTCCTGAGATGTTTTGCCAGATGGGCAAAAAAAATGGGCAAAAGATGTTTTTCACCTCAGTACAAACAATATCCCACAGTTTTCAGGTCCTGACATCGAATGTTATTCGAATGAGAAGCATTACAAAAATTTTATCGATGAAAACATATGTGATCGAGATCGTGTGAGCGCTTCTATGATATTGCAATCGTTCATATGAAACGCGAAAACAGCTATAATACACTGAGGAACCCGTTCCTCCCCATAAATGTCACTATACTCTCTTAACTTCTCCGTTAACTTCTCCAAGTGAGATTTTCCACTCGGATTCCGAGTGAGAGTCCATTTCACTCGGTAAAGAGTCAGATATCAAAAAAACCAAAAATTTCACTCCAAAGTTCGAGTGAGATTTCACTCGGATACAAGAGTGAGACGCTCAAATCAAATTACAGGTTATGTTTTGCCGCACATTTGTTACTGGTGGATCAATGCGTAGCTCACAAAGAGGAAAATAGTAGATTTCCTGCAGTATTCGTTGAAAAACGGAGCTGAGAAATGTCAATATCCTCTTCCATAAGTTTTATAAATGCATGTATTACGTATAAATTGATCAACCCTATCAATATAGATGTAATGCCCTGTTACCGGGGAAATATGTAGGTTTGACTTTTGTTATTTCTTCACCATAGTTTTCATATTTTCATTTCCACTTACGACACGTATAAAGTTATACGGTGCATCATTCACATAACAGGTTGCTATGGACCTCAGATGTCAACAGCAGTAGTGGCCCAGTGGAGAAGCAATCCGATTTACAACCAAGACAACCGAGTTCGATTCCCCGCACTTCCCAAATCACAAAAATATTGAAGTGACCATGCCGCTACAGGCGGGATTGATTTTTTTCTTTTTTTCGAACCTTCGGATGATTAATAATAATTCATTAATTTTATAGCCCGCAACGTATTGATTAAACGAAAATATTCAGTTTCGGTGAAATAACGTTTGGATTGACTCGGATTCCCCGAGTGAAAAATCTCACTCTTTTTTCTGAGTGAAACTCACTCGGTACCGAGTTGCCACGATTTCACTCCGAACTCCGAGTCAGAACTCACTCTTTCCGAGTGAGATTTCACTCGGAAAAGTTAAGAGAGTAGACTCGATTGAGGGATTTTATGGTGAATTCTGTGAAAACATGCATGGGAACGCCAAAACGAAAATAGGTGGAACTCGAGTACTCCCACTTGTCCGACATGGTCAGAAAACAGGAAACTAGTAGAATATAGTGTAGGTATATCTGGGCTCAAAGTAGCTTCTGCGTGTTGCGAGTACGTAGATTAGGATTCAATTAGTCGCGCTCGATGGACCTCAGACATCTAACCATGGTCTTTATCAATTACAGAAATAACATCCTACCAAACCAGTGGACACGTACTTTTCCACTTATTTAAGAGGTCCTAGTAACCAGCAAAATTACGTGCCATGAGAAAAAAAATTCACTTTTTAGCAACCCAAATGTTAAAAGTTCTGTAGAACCTCTCATATGAGGAATCTACTGTCAATCTCCTCTCCAAAACGTGGCTCAATTAATATTTAAATGTTCATCTTACACATATTTTATGTTAACTTTTGAGCTTCTCGCAAAAAAAACTTCAACTGATGTTCAAGACTCGAACCAAGAAGGTCTAAAAAATGTGGGTTATGCATTTGGCTGAAATTTTTGAACCACAGGCAAGTGGGGTAACGTTTGCGACATTTTTCTATTATACTTTGATCATTGTTTTAGGCATGACCCTGAATGGTTATGATGAAAACTCACCTCAACTAATGACCATTCAGAATCTTGAAATCTTAGCTTTCGATTGGCGTAAAGTAGAGCTCCATTTGAGAATTTTATTCGAAGATACGGCCGTGAGGAGCAAAACACATTACCCAGAACCTGATGGTTTGGAGTAATTTGGTCCCATTTCTATTCTTACCGGAATTTCAGTATTACGACTGAAGTTCTCGTGAGGATATAAACATACCAGTATATTGATCAGAACAGTTCTTGTAATTCCGTTTGCATTTCTGCCTCGCAAATTTTTTGACATCTGTTGAAGCAGGCAGAGTGAGAACTAGCCGGTTGAAAGAATGGAGAACATGATGAGAAGGAGAATTATCTGGCGAAAAATGAAGGTAACAGACGTTGATTTGATAAAATCAGCTACTCCATAAAAGAGTACATGGTAAAGTCATCCCAAGAAAACTGCTATTCTCTATTTTTCACCATGAAAATTGCACATAGCGAGAAAACTCTCTTGTTACGAATATATCGTCAAGTCGACGATAGGTTTCGATGGATATGTGCCACAACTATTTGTAATTCTACCTAAAAGTGCGTGAACCGGGTCAGTTTTTCGACTCCTTTTTTCTGCCCGTGATACACTTATCTACAAAAGTAGATCATAACCAATCCCCGATAACACTATGAAGCAACTGAAAGCACCTTTCACCGATAAAAGAAACAACTCATGCATGCATCTACTGATAGGAATATTTACTAAAGAGATGGCGTATCCTACCTCACCAACACTGATCTCTGGAACCTTTTCCTGAGGGGTGCGAGATTAACTCCCCTCTCCCCACTGGTGAAGTTACCCCGTTCGACGGTAGGCTCCTTTTAGCACGGAAAAAGATATCCAAAACCATAGAGTCTGATTCTCGAGCATTTTTCTTTTGAGTTACAGTTCATGAGGTTAGCAAATCGGTTAGCACCGTTGGCATTTGGGAAATTCTGGAGTAAACTGGACAAAACTGTCGCCAGAGCGATCTATTTAAGATTGGAAGGCCTTTAAGGTTCCAAAAAAGTTTTCTCTTCATACCATGTTGAAATAATGCAAAAATAGTTTTACATTGCCCTAAAACCTTGGATGGGTTCTTTGGCGTGAATTTCCAGAAAATCATTGTACCGTTTCATTACAACCTCAACCGACGTACTCCCGTGATTTTTTTATTCTTTCGCAATAATGCTCCAGGAACTTTTACGACCAAATTTTCCAAGATGAATATAGCGCATAACTCCATGTCAAAGTTGGATAAGAAATTTCAGAGGACTTCGGACTGCTTCCTCGCACACCGAGCGTACGTCCACCGTAAGTAGCCCATTGACGAAGTCCACAAGAGAAAAAGAATACTTCATCTGTGATGCTTCCGTCGACACACTGTTTAGTAAAATTTGCAAAATGACAAGTGCGAGACTGGACAGTGCGTGTACACTTGTTACCGCACTTTCATCACAATAAATGACAGAAAACCACGAGCAAGCAGAATAGTCACAGTATAAATCTCGGTGTAAACACAACGCGCACAGCTCATTATTCTCTGCTTGCGACTCAAACTGTGTGTCAAGATTGCAGCTTTGTCGCGCGCAGGTGCAGCGCACGCGTCAACCATTGCAACGGGAAGCTTCGGTAAAGTAAACACACATTCATTATGCATGCACGCTCTTATCGCGTATATTATTATTATTATGCATCATGCTTTATACGCCAACGCGAAGAAAGAGGCAATTGGGGAAAAGGAAGAAAGCCATCACTTGTTTATGTATGTGTAGTATTGGTGCTCTGCGCAAAGTTGTGGTAATTAATCAAGTTTACATTTACGGCTGGCAAAACTACTCAATACATGTGACGGACGTTCTTCTCTCGTCACGCGCCCGCGCACGTCACGCGTTATTTCGCGCTTAATTGTTCGGAGAACGTGGCCAATTGTTCAGTGGACCTCGCTCCGTGTATAAAGTGAACATAGCCTCCGGTTGGCGTGGGAGACTCACAGGGCGGTCTTTTGGATTCTTATATGTACAAGAGTGTATGTCAAACAGATGAGAACAAGGAAATTGAGATGATGACTCGAGAGTTGATGTGAAACATGATGTTTTCCATCTGGCTTGTAATACCTGAAAGTGATAATCAAACTTTGAGAGGCTGTATGGTGAGATTGCAACCTTTGCTGGTATATTAGTCAGGATATACACGTTGGTCAGGGCTACAATTACGGTGTAATGTACGCGACAAGGCGGAGAGCTCTGTTGTGATGCAAAAGTGAAGATTAATTCGGCATAGGTCAATGACTTCTTTGCTTAGCTATAAACTCAAACACTACTATCCGATGCCGTAATTCCATGCACGCATATGTATGTAGGATATCGTCCTTTCGTTGACATCTGATATTCAAGAAATTCAATGATCCTCGAAATAGGAGATCTATGCATGAAGCTCAACTGATGATTACCAGGATTAGGTTCAAAATCAGGTCATTTTCTGGGTCGCAATTGTAACAAGGAATAGTATATCATGATATGTGAATCTTTTCATGTTCGAGAAAGTTTTTTTGGCAGGCTGTGGGATTGACTACGTTGAGGATGCTTCTCTGGCATATTTTAGACGCCGAAATTACTGTCACGGGATACATTTCGAAAGAATATTGAGGTAAAGCACCTGGTAGGCGAACCAAACGGGATATGGATGGTTTTTAGTGCTTGTTTTATAGCAATTACTTTAATCTTACGGTAGGTTTTTGTTCTCATAAGTAAAGTCCAGAGCCTCCTGAAAAGTTTCCCGCGAGGAATTTGCAGAAAAGTGAATAGTGTTGAAATGCGAGAAATTTTCGAGTGAAGACTTTTCCGTCAATAGATGAACACATGAGACCGTACTTTCACTAGTAGTGAAATTGACCTCGACCCAAAGATAAACACATTGATTTTGGAGCTCCGCTCCACTGTTTTATGTTAGAACTTGATTCTGAGGCTTAGCTACATGATAACGCATCAGATCTTGGTAGCTGAACAAGATAGTCATCCTTATATTCAATGAATGACTACATGAAAGGAACCAAAATTTCATTCGATTGATTTGTTTGATTTTCCAATGAAAGTGTTCCCTTATCATAATTCTGATCTCGAAGAATGTTTTTTGCGTAAATTCACAGTCTCAGAACGGAAATTTATCTGAATATGAGTCTCAAAATTGGAAAATGACAACAATGGACATATCTAGAGGCTTGTCCCTTATAAAAAAACATGAATCAAAAATATACTATAATGTCGTGGATTGTTGAGTATTTACTGATATTGTATTGATATTCTGAGTCTTATCACTTGAGAGCAACGTAACTCTAGCCTTTTATGGAAAAAAAACAAGGCCTGAAGTATCGCATAATTGAGACTAATAAAAAAGTTCAGCCGATAACTTCCAAGGGTCAAGCCCGCTGTTTTAGTGTCTTTTCTATGTCTTCAACCAGAGCAGTGACCTCAAAGTCCATCAAAAGAAGGAAGTTTTTCGTCTCAATGTGTTGAATTCAGTTGAGAGAAGCTGGTAGGAATCGTTGTCGAGAGTCTTGGAAAGGTAGAGCTGATATTGATACCATCAGCCTCAATGAACCTGAATCGAACAAGAAAATCATTTAGAGATTGCAGAGCCATCCTATAGATCTGCAATCTTTCCACAAATTTTTGAAAAAAGCTTCACACAAAATAGCAGTCCGAATTCTAGTGTTACCAAGAACGTTGCTAACAAGTTGATAGATTTCCTTTCATGCGCATTCTTGTCAACTTCTCAAACTACTTTTGGAGATATGTATTGGATCACGTACTCAAAGATCGTCCTGCTCTCCAGAGACTACCAAAATGATGAGTGTAAGGCTCTTGAGCAAGTGGAATTTTGTCGAGTGGGAGCGATTTGTTGCGGTTGGGGAGTAGCAATAATGACTCACGAATGTGAAATAAAACACTGCAATTTTTATCACCCAAAATTTGTTGTGCGTACATGTGGGGAAGGATGAGTCGCGAAGCTGCGGCACCGGGAGAGGAAACGGCGAAATAAACGCAAAATTATTGCGAAAATAGAGTGGTTCGAAAAGGACATCGACACCAGCGCCAGGTGCAAAACTTGGAGACTGCGTGAGCCGGATGAGCTGCGGTCAGCTCGGTGATCCAGCGCAAAGTTTTCGAGAGAAGAATTTTGTGGCGGTCAGATTAAAGGGCGTGAGTCCACATTTTATGAAATTCGAGTTAAGGCATCAACGGTGTTCTACTCAACCTTTCCTATCACTTCAAACATTTTCCGGACGCAAATATCGTATTCCTCGCAAGAAAACTGAATTCGTAAAAGGGCGTACGTCCACTCTGTAGATCTTGCAATTCATCGGTTAGGGAAGAGGGCGTAATTCCGCACTTCAGGTGAAAAATCGAGATTAAAAATGGGAGAAAATATTCATTCACAACAACATCCAACGATGGAATTAAAACTATATTGATACAAACAACAAGATCTATCATGGAAAGTGAGTGTACCCAACATTCCCCCCCCCCCCCCCCCAACAGCCGTTTCGCCAATATAATATTAATAGTTTTGCGCCAATAATTTTCATTGCACTTCATCGCATTCCAAAGCTTCTTACAAGACCTCTAAAATAAGCTGACAATGAGTTCAATCCCGACCAACCAAAGCCAAGCTATCACAATTTTGACTAAAAGTGATTTCTAGCGTGTTTGCGGAAGGGTATAACCAATATGCCTCCATTAAGCTATTTTCTCACCAACTCTAGTCTACTCCAACATTCTTTAATACATTTCAGTTCATTCTCAAGCTTCTCTCAAAACCTCTAAAATGAAGTGAAGTACGTCTCATTTCGACCAACTGGAGTTGAGCTGTCATAATTCTCCCAAAAAATGATGTAAATTGTCGATGAAGTAAATCGTTTTCATCGGTGTGAAACCAAATTTGGAGCTTTCCGCTGATCGAGAACACTATTTCTGACCTTTTCAGACGTGATAAACACACTTTGAGTGGTAAAAAAGTGCTACAGCACTCCCTTTCGTGATAACCACATGGTGGGCATGTTGAGTATACACGAACTTTTATCTCCATTTTTGTGAATGATATCCTTCAGCAATCCCAAACAAAGAATTTTGGAGGTCTCGCAGAAAAGAGTCAGGTGCTCGGTTAGGTGCGCTCAAGTACGTGAAGATTGGTAGAACCAAAAGATTTTGACCCCGGTCTTACTATAAAGCTATTTCGTTGGCGAATCAAGTGTGCAAGCACGAAAATGCAAATACTTAATTACTTTATATTTTCTAAGAGTCGCACTAATCACCCGAGGTCAGTCCAAATGATTGATTTCCCCATATTTCAACATAACGAACGTAAAACATACTTGAGCGATGCTTAACCAGAGCCCAAGTCTGACGTTATCATACGGGGGTGCTAGGTACAGTTACCTTATCAATCACGATTAATATGAATAAAATCGCTAGCGAGGAAATAACAATGATTCCAATTCACTGATAACTGAAGAATCCTTACATCATTTATGATGAGTTATTCACTTTCATCTGAGGGTTTGCGTGTGCATGCGTGTGAGTGTGTGTGTGACTGCGCGCGCGCGCGCGTGTGTGTATATGTGTAGGTGAGTGTGTGGTCATGTTCGTACGAAGGCTCAAATCACCATGTAAATCAAATCATCTACTCACGATTCACATGCTACCGTTGAAATTGCTAACCCACCTTATGGCTCAGAATCAAATTCACAAGCTCATCATAGAAATTCGGGATACTATTCCGATCTAAGTTTGCTCACTAGATGCGAGAGATGAAGGATTTTGGATGTTAATCCGGGAAAATGGCGTAAGTCCAGTGGACTTACGTCCTTTTGCCAGATCTCTTGCCATAGGTTGGCGTTTTAGGACAGTACCACACGACACTTACGGAATAACGGATCTGTTTCTTGATTAGTGATGGAAGATACTCATAATCCCGCTATCATGATTAAATGCCCCGCAAGTATTTTGATGATAGCATTCAGACGCATTTTTCTCAAATTTCATCCAAATGGACTGACGCCCTTTAGTATGACCACCACAGAAATGTTACTTGAGTATCAACTCAATTATTGTCTGTTCGACGAAGATCTACAATATAAGAAATTTTAGAGGTGTAGAAGCTCTGAGATTCATCATTAGTAACATTATGGTTGTTGAATATAATGTTGCTGCTATTATATCCGTCATCACTAATATACAAACCTAATATATCTATGGGGACATGGCAACTTGGTCTTTGGTTTATTCGTCCTTAGACAAAGATCACCAATTGCATATAATTACATATGTCACGCGTCAAAAATACATATATTATAAAGTCGTATCTATTTCGTCAAGGATTTATCATACATATATCACAACCAGTGACTAGTCAGATTATACAGGATGCTCGTGAGTTCCACAAAAATGTGAAGAAAACTAGAATTTGGAAAGTTTTAGAAGGTAAGGGCCCAACTACATACCACATAGTACTCCAGTCTAGTCACAGAAGGTCACTTATACTCAACATTTCAAACTAGAGTGACTAGAAATGAAAGATCAAAGGAAAGAGCCCAGGCGTATCAAAGATTCAAATATTGCTTCTTGTCCACGTCAATTCTCTGGGAGGGTTGCGATAAGATTAACTCTTTTACAGCCTGCTTCCCCACTGAAAATGGACGGCCGGCAAAGCAGGCGGCAGGCCGGCAGGTTTGACGGTCATATAATTTGTTCAAAAATTACGGCCGGCAGGGCGGCCGGCCACAAAAAATTCGAAAATTGCAAAAACTCTTCTTTTTTTGAGAACGATTTCTTCTTGCACAATTTTTTTCTCAAGGAATTTATCGCCATGCAAATACTTGAAATTCAATAATTCCGTTTTGTTCATAATCAGTCGCCAAGGACGGCAATTTGATGATCGTATCACACCGAAATAGTAGACAAAAATTGCAAACCAAGGGGAAATATCACCAGAAAATTATAAAATGATATATATGTCGATCTTTTGAAAAAAAAGTTTCGTTTTTTGCATATTTATTTTCACCATTTCGATGCAAGTTTTCAATCTGAACAGACAGGTATATCTGTAATTTTCCAAAATAATCGATATTTTTCGAGTTCTGAATCATTTTAGCGAGATAATTAGGATTCTTGAACCGAAAAAATATATTCAGTCCCACAGGATTTGATGAATCGGTCTGTGAATGCTTTTGGTAATACTTTTCATGCTCATCACCTATACAAATCAGCCCAACTCTATAAAATAAGATCTGTACATCCATGCCAGTAACTAGCAACTGGCATGCAGCTATAATGTTAGCTGTTACTAGAACCTTGCAACTCGCGGAAGCCTCGTGCGATGATCACGAATGAATGAAATCATGGACTCTACCACGGTGTTATTATTCGAATACTACTTTCTTGGAGTCTGATCATTTCATACACACTGAATTTTCGTGCGCCGAAAACCTATATGATTGTCTTCGGAGAGAAGGAATTTGGAGGGAATCTTCTTCTATGTCTGTCATTTTTTTTTTGCAATTCAATCTTGTTTGACAAATCGCCTCCGCAGTCCTTGGCAACTGATTTCGAACCAAACAAAATTATTGAATTTTGATTATTCGCATGGCAATAGATTTCACGAGGAAAAAAATTGTGCAAAAAAAATCGTCGCCCAAAAAAATTTTTGAATTTTCGAATTGCCGGTCGAAATTTTCGAACAAAATTTATGCCCGGCAAACCTGCCAGCCGCCCCGCCGGCCGTCCATTTTCAGTGGGGTTGAAGAATGAAATTTTCTGAGAGAGAGAGAGATTCCTTGGTTTCATGGTCTTGCCATAGTTTTTTCGGATATGATTTCAGCCACTTAAACTCGAAGATATTATTGGGCCATGTGTCGTTATAGTCAAATTCAACATTAAATCACGACTACAAAGTCGATGGTGCAGAATTCACAGATAGATCTATGGAATAAGCTATTGAATTATTTTCACGGAAAAATGAAGATTTCTTCACTCTACGCCACTTTCCGAATGCACGATACTAGGCAGAGTGAAGTTGCTCCGATTACGGGAGTGGATAATATAAGGTCACTTGTCTTTCACTTCTTGAGGAACACACTCACAAGGGGAGGACCTGACCTTTGGATCACCAATCCTTTCCAAATTTTTTTCACAGTTTTGTGTCACCTAGAATATGAAGAATCTAGAGTCACTCCGTCAAATGGGTCTTCTGTTCAGAGCTATAAGCAAAAATGTTAGCGTATCCAGTATATCTATACCAAGTGACAAACATAAGTTGGCGGATTTTTTTGGCTTCCGATTATGGTTTGGGAAATGTTGGAAATCTTACGAAATTCGTGCGGCAAGCACATTTTTAACGTGAAAATTCCTTGCGAAGCGATTAGCGTGGTCAAATTACAATATCTCTTTTCGTTGCGGAATTGTGAATGAATTTTCACAAGCATGTTTTTGCTATCTCGGTGAATATCGATCGGAGCAAAATTTCAAGCAGACCATCAGAAAGATCACAAAATTTTGAGTCGGAAATGGTTATTTCCGACTTTGATATTTGCATTATTTCATGTAATTTAATCAACGAAAAAACTTTATGTGGGTTTTGTAACGCTTTTTGTAACGCTTGTAACGCCCGTGTTGACATTTCGTGTTTCTGCGCGTCTGCTCGTTTGCTGCTAGTGTGCCACGTGGGTGCAATGTTATTTTAAATGACCAGGAACGAATAGGGGCAGTGAATTCGAGTATAGTACATAAGTAATCTCTGCCGTGCGATTGATTGTTATTAAGTGATACGCGGTCATTTAAAACTATAGGTAAGCCCGGAAAGGGGCTGGAGATCTTGCTCGCCCGGTCCCAATCAATTAGGATTGGGGCCCTAGTCATTTTGAGAACCAAATTTGAATGCCGTATGTGTCGAAAATTGCTCGTCGCATTTACGAATTGCAATCGAGCAAAAAAGCAGCCTGAGGCGCGAGACACGAGACGCTATGCGTACTTGATGGGGGTTATGGTTTGCGTGTATCTTCCGTTCGTGGCTGCTGAATTTTCTTATTCAATTCTGAATCGTGGATAACGTTATCTCTTCTTCGAGATGCATTTTTTGTTAGCAATTAACGCGTCACTAACTATAGGGACCCTAGCTGGCGCATGTCACGACATTGGACACAGCTGTTGTGGGTCTCGCGGGCCATTCACATTCTATATCAGGTGTTTTGCAATAAAAAATAGACTTATACCGTTCTGGTCCCCAAATTTCTTAGATTTTTTTTCCGGACCGGAACGGTATAAGTCCATCATTTTTCTTGAAGTGGAATTATACCGTTCTGGATCGAGGAAAGTAAAGAAACTAGTCGACTTTCGGATCGTGAAATATTAAAAAATTGTCGATTTGAACCCTTTTGCTTTAAAAAACGTCGAAATACTGTGGACTTGAACCGTTTTTGGCGTTAAAAAGTTGAAAAATTCTGGGGGCCAGAATGGTATAAGTCCATGCTTTTTCCTCAAAATGTCGACCGGGAGCTTTTATTTCTCGGTGTTGGTGAAGATATTTACCAGTGTTCATGAATCATGATCGGTTTAGATCGACAGATCTCACCAAATATGTTACATTTGGAGTACTACGACCGTAATCAATTATATTTTTGAGATTGCAGTCCACGGGTGCGTATTGGAGGGTTGCAATCGAGAAGTATCCACCCATCCAGCCTGGGTCACACTCTATAGTATTTGGGAAGTGGCAAGTTACCGAATTCTACTTGAAGAATCACAGACGGAGCTCATAGTGAAAAGCTCAGAATCAAAATTCTTCTATTTCAAAACATGGAGTTTGAACGAGTAATCAAACTCTATTCGACATAGCAGTCTGAAACAACTAATACTGATAAACAGTATGATGCGATTCAAATTAAATGCAGGTTGCTCATTTCGAGGAGTATGATATTCTCACAACAATATCGACCGCAATGAGATTTTTTAGTAACTGGCAGATAATCGATCGGTGCTCGGCGAGTGACGATCTGGTCCTGTTACGGTCATCAGCGAGTGTCGTCGATCTGGACCTGTATCGGTCCTCGGCGAGTGTCGATGTGGTTCTGTAACAGTTATCGGCTAGTGTTCATTCGGTTCCGTATCGGTCCTGTACCGGTCCTCGGCGAGTGTCGATCTGGTCCCGTATCGGTCTTGTACCGGTCCTCGGCGAGTGTCGATGTGGTCCCGTAACAGTTATCGGCGAGTGTCCATTTGGTTCCGTATCGGTCCTGTACCGGTCCCCGGCGAGTGTCGATGTGGTTCAGTATAATAGCCATCGGCGAGTGTCGATGTCCCGTATCGGTCCTGTATCGATCCTCGGTGAGTGTCGACGTGGTCCCGTTACGGTCAACGGCGAGTGTCAATTTAGTCCCGTATCGGTGCTCGGCGAGTGACGATCTGGTCCTGTTACGGTCGTCGGCGAGTGTCGTCGATCTGGACCTGTATCGGTCCTCGGCGAGTGTCGATGTGGTCCTGTAACAGTTATCGGCGAGTGTCAATTTGGTCGCGTCACAGTCATCGGCGAGTGTCAATTTGGTCCCGTATCGGTGCTCGGCGAGTGTCGATCTGGTCCCGTATTGGTCCTCGGAGAGTGTCGATCTGGTCCAGTATCGGTCCTCTTCCGGTCCTCGGCGAGCGTCGATGTGGTCCCGGAACAGTCATCGGCGAGTGACGATGTGGTCCTGTTACAGTCATCGGCGTGTGTCGATCTGGTCCTGTAACAGTTATCGACGAGTGTCCAGATCGCCGATAACTGTTACAGGACTCTTTAAATTATGTGTAGAATGATGAATTACACCATCACTTGAGGACTACCTTTTTTGATACCCTAAGAGGAGCTATAGATGTGAGCAAGGTGAATTCAGTTTTTCACGTTATAATGTAATGCATAACTGCACAATCAAATTGAATCACAGATCAAGGTTTGAGGTTCACTGTTTTCTGATCAATTGATTAAAACTGTTGAGATGCTGAACTCAATAAGACACTTGATCATAAAAAGACTATCTCGGAGCTTCTGCTCTTGTTCTCTCTCTGCGCACCAAACCCCGCATTTAACAATTCTTAGGTGGCAGTGGGGAATACACCAACAGCACCCGAATATCCTGGAATTTAAGCAGGATATGCTTGGATATGCTGCATTGTGATCCACTGTGCTGCTACATGTATGGCCCGCGAGACCCGCAACAGCTGTGTCCAATGTCGTGACATGTGCCAGCTAGGGTCCTTATAGTCAGTGACGCGTCAATTGCCAACAAAAAATTCATCTCGAGGAAGAGATTACGTTATCTACGATTTAGAATTAAATAAGAAAATTCAGGAGCCACGAACGGAATATACACGCAAACCATAACCCCCATCAAGGACGCATAGGCTGCTTTTTTGCTCGATTGCAATTCGTAAATGCGACGAGCAATCTTCGACACATACGGCATTCAAATTTGGTTCTCAAAATGACCAGGGCCCCAATCCTAATTGATTGGGACCGGGCGAGCACGATCTCCAGCCCCTTTCCGGGCTTACCTATAGTTTCAAATGACTGTGTATCACTTAATAACAATCAATCGCACGGCAGAGATTACTTATGTACTATACTCGAATTCACTGCCCCTATTCGTTCCTGGTCATTTAAAATAAACTCGCACATTGAACCCACGTGGCACACTAGCAGCAAACGAGCAGACGCGCAGAAACACGAAATGTCAACACTGGCGTTACAAGCGTTACAAAAAGCGTTACTAAACCTACATAAAGTTTTTTCGTTGATTAAATTACATGAAATAATGCAAATATCAAAGTCGGAAACAACCATTTCCGACTCAAAATTTCGCGATCTTCCTGATGGTGTGCTTGAAATTTTGCTCCGATCGATATTCGCCGAGATAGCAAAAACATGCTTGTGAAAATTCATTCACAATTCCCCAACGAAAAGAGATATCGTAATTTTGACCACGGCAATCGCTTCGCAAGGAATTTTCACGTTAGAAATGTGCTTGCCGCACGGATTTCGTAAGATTTCCAACATTTCCCAAACCGAAATCGGAAGCCAAAAAAATCCGCCAACTTATGTTTGTCACTTGGTATATATATCACTTTTTAACATGGGCCTATATGGGCAATGTTAATGTCATGGGCTGTAACTTTGAACAGGAGGCCTATTTGACGGAGTTACTCTGGATTCTTCATATTCTAGGTAATACACAACTGTAAAATAATTTTGGTCAAGATTGGTGATCCAAAGGTCTGGTCCTCCCCTTGTCAGTAAGCTCGATGTCATAATCACACGAACTGTCGTCAATACACCATCTTACTTGATTCTGTTAACTTCTACGTGTTTTTAGAGATGGCTAAGTGCAATATCGCATGAATTGAAGTATGATGAATCTGTGTATGCAATCAAGTACAAGTCAAATGATTAAATGTAGGTACAATATATATTCTGCGACTGGTACAGGGGGAATGTGACCGGAATGAGTGCCAAATCGAGATTGGCTGGCTACTGGATTCGTCATTAGCCCCTCTGCCGAGCGTGGGAGCTCTGCGTCACTGACAGATGGACTTTTGACGAAATATGATGATGCGCACCCGCCACGAAGATTGAAATCGATATACTGTACCTTCCTCGACACAATAGCTAGTGTGTCCGCCTTAGCGTGTATTCGCCGATACAACTCTTGTTCTTGAGACTCATTATCTGACCCTGTGTTAGAGCCCTCACTTTCATCACATTTGTTTCACATAACCTCAAATTTCCTCCAGAAAATACGCCCGGGTAGGGATTTACCTCCGTTGACATCCCTTGATGTCGACAACCTCGCGTCTCGGTCATTGTCCATTACTTTTCTGATTCTGAAAAGTCTGCTATACTTTGGCAAAAACTTTCTACTTGTGCCATCATTGGAGCCAGCCAATTGCCTAAATCCCACTGCAAGACCTGTCCTGAATGCCCTCGGAGGAGCCTTTCTCAGATTGTATCTCGATTTCATTTCGATTCGGGATTTTCTAATCACGTCCGACGCTTGTCCATGCGTATTTCCTATATCACCACCGTAAGATCACTCACCAGCTTTATGCAGAAGTGCAACTCCAGCTTGACTCCAAGGACGGTAACCTAACAATAATCCCGATGGACTTTTGCCTGTGCTTCTGTCCGTCATAATATTCAAACTCTATCTCACTATGTGTATTTCACAATCCCGTTTAGTCTTGTCCTGAATGCTTGCTGACAGAACATCAAGAATTGTACGGTTGCATGGCTCTGCGAGACCGTTGACATCTGTAATGGCTTCCTCATATGCTTGGTATTCGAACTTCTGCAAAATTCTCTGAATCTTTTATTCGTATAAACAGAATAGGATTTGCCAAAGAAGATTTCGAATCTCTTACAATGCCATTATCTTTCAGCTCAGTCACAACATCCTTGACTATTTCTCTCTGTGAATGTGGGAGTCTAGGTCCGTAATGAACCGGCTCATCACTTGCAAGCTCTATGTCAAACTCAGTCCTATAAATTTTTCTCATCTTACACATATCCATCGCGCACCAGTGTCGATAATTATTCGAAATTCGAAGGAGTTATCCACGATCTTTGGCTCCTACATTTTCACCGATATCAATTTCATTCTCTAGGAGTGGCTGGTGACTAACCTTCTCAGCAAAGCACGCGCTTCATCGTGAGTGGTCTCTCTTGCTACATGGCCCCTTGCGATGCATTGCATTTTTGCAACGTTGAGAGGGCTATCCGACAAAAACACCATAAGGAGTATTGCGACCGTAGTATTTATCTCACAACGAGGGATCCAGTGCTCCTGATATCCTTTGCTGCGCAGACTCAACTCTACGTATACGTCACCTACATGAGGTAAATCTTTTGCAATCACTTTGATATCGCCTGCTGCTCCAAGGAAAATGACGACAGCTTCTTCAACACGCAGCTCTACTTCTCGTGGTGGTAATTTCTCCAGCTCTGAAAGATCAGCCACTTTACGTTCGAAGAGCCTCATCTTGCCATCACGTTGCACGACGACGACGTCGGGCGGGTCGGTGAACGGTTGTCCGACTATCATGGGAACGTGCTGGATCTCATGCGGGATCACGTGCACGCGGACGGCCACTTCGGCACAGTCCACTTCCAACACGACGTTGCAGACACCACGAGGGCAAACTACGGCAGCCCCATTACCCCGAAGAACCAGATCCGTATCCTCGATGTTGAGCTCTAATGATATTTTCAATTGTTACATACAAAATACATTTGATCTCAGCAAACTGCGTCAGCAGCTCATAATTCATATATAACAATGTAGATTTCATCAAAACACTCATACTCTCTCCGTACGAATCACAAAAAATTGATACTGATAAATGCATTCACACAAATTTCCAGTGGAAATTCAAGTCGGTGAAATATCACCGAAAATTAGTGATACTCATCGATCGGGATCAGTTTTTACCGACTTGTGCGGATGGAGTAGACCTCGAAATTCCAACAGAAGTTTAACAATTTTCTTCGGAACATAGGTCTTGAACAGGAAAGTTTTCAAATTATCAAAAATGTTCAGATAGTTTGAATTCTTGTGAAGTATCGCTTGAGACGTCAAAACGCCGCAGGTGGTCGCTCGCTCAGTATTTATGGACCTGTAAGTATTGAAACGATCGCATAAATTTGGAGGCAGCCGATCTTGGCCAAGCACTTTATTAAGTTCTCCCGCACGCAGCCGCTTTAAAATGCTCCAATCTTAATTAGGTAGGTGTTTTCGAGGAAATTGCACATATACGTGCCAATTGACTCGCCAAACCTCTCCTCACCTCTACAAAATTCTTTGGCCCGTGAGCATACCTCAGATAAAACTGTCTCAAAAGCCGCATCGCGGGAAGAATATGCACTTACAGTGATGTTGCGGTTGTTACCGTTAAATGATGTTTTTCCACTGCTGCTGCAGTTAGGTGATTCAATAGATGATGTCTGAGGCGTGTTGATACAGCCTCATGAATCAAAATAGATCCATATAAATAAGTAATCGAGTGAACTGGGTGCGAAGTAATCTTGGTCACACTTGCAAAAGTCAGGAAGGAATTGAGCCAATTTTTGAATATTATGAATCACAATATCAGGAATGGACGCGCTAATCATCTAATTCATCTTTCATTCTTGTGAGACCAAATTTCATTGAAAGAATGAATCAGACTGAAAATATCAAGCATGATTTTTAAACTTTGTAGTGGCTGAATTTTTTTTCACAGGTGGATTTCCATACCACATAAACAATGAATATTTCCTCCTTACACCATGATCAAATTCTTATGAAAATAGTGATTTGCGATTTGCGGCTAATTTATTGAGTTTATAAGATAGCCAAGAGATGTGGAAGAGGTTTTATGATAAAATTCGCCTATTCAATGATTTTCAAACTATTCAAATGTCTGAAACGAATGTTTAAATAGTATAAAAATCAAATTTTGATCCCACTTAGGAGAATTTGTTTGTGGAATTTGTGAAACTGAGTACAGCTTTTACATTTGACGCCCTATCACCCCACTGCAACGGTGACTTGTTTTTCTTGCAAACTTTTTTCCTCTTCAAGTCCTCGTAGTGAACCTCATTCTTGTCATTCTTCGAGTCTAGCACGCGTAGAAGACAGTCGCACAAGCTTATTCTTGTCCTCTTTTCTAAGGGGCATCGGACCGCCTGTACTTACGTTCATCTTCATACGTACAAAAATTCACCGTTGAGTCTGTTGATAGACGACTGATTTTGTAGTGAACCGTGTAAATAAAGATTGAGACTTCCATTAGACATCTTTAGGTGCGGTTGCGGTCTGGATTTTTGCAACGTTCAGCCTTCCGCATTCTTGAAGTAGGAAGAATTAGGCTCTGTTTAACAGTTGTATTAGAGTGTGCTTAAGATCTCATTCTTATACGAGAGCGATTATTTGTCATCTTGTTAGTTCACACATATTTGTACAAGCTGAGAAGGCAAGTGAAAAGAGTGGAATATGGACATAGTGCACCACCTGCAAACACCTTACTCAGTATTCATCATCTTTGAGTGAATGAAATCAACAGAAAGTCTCGCTGATATTGATGTTTTTCCTATACGAGGAGATGAGTGCTTAAGAGTCATGCTTGATTGCTCTTGCTTTTTACGGTTGACTCCTTTTAAAAATTATTCTGGGTAATGATCGGCTGAATGGATGTAATTGTGAAATTTATTGAGTTATGATTGATCCGATGATGACACTGATGTTGGAAAAAATATTGAGAAATGGGGACTCACGCAAGAATCTTTATTCAAGTTGACGAGTGAAACCCAATTACAGGAGGCCGATTCTTCACTTTTGCTCGTAATCTTGGTGAAATGTGGCTTATGAAGCTTTGAACGAGGTTCTGAAAAGGCGATAGTAATTCAACAATCAGTTTCTTTTGCGTTTCACCATTCAATGAGTTGGTTAATAGAGGAGCGTGGGTAATCGTAATTCAAAATGACCCAGACACCTGGAAAACACTGTTGTATCTTTAATTAACAAAAGCCATTACCTTCGTCGGCCAATCTTCAATTTACCCACACAACCCACACACGCAAAGCGCAATCATCGCTTCGGCGCGTCTCATTTCAGTAAGTTTATACCTCACGCTGGCCTTTTCTCGTGAAGATCATAAGAAAAAAATTTGAGTTAATTAATCTCGAGAATATACTGGTCGCTGCAACAGCGTATAAACACGGTGGAAATTCTTGAATAATTACGTGATCTCCCGTGAGAGGAGCTACCGTTGAAACATATTATACCACATACAACAAAATACGGTCATTCTTAATAGACTTCTTTGCCTATTTTTCCTCGAATGGAAGTTTTAGTATCGTCTCGGCGCGCGGCTGTCTTGGGAGGTGAGGTAGCTCACAATAGGTAAGCTATGCGTATCGAGTGCACCAGGAATTCATTGCTAATTGGCCGCTTCAGTGAGATCGAGAGCTTTCCCATTAACGCCGAGTGGACAGTTTGACCGCAGAATCTCTAATTAGGCCACCAGAGCCAGCACATTGAGAAGAAAATTCAATCAGATTCAGTACAGTTGAGCTGTAATCAATGCATTAGTGCCTCTATCTCGCAATCTGGAAAAATATTGATGGTATCCGAGTGATAAATTTTATCTGAATGCTATCTCGAGTATTTTTAGAGCGATGATCAGAGCAATGTCTGCAAATTCATTCCTCAATAACATTCCGTGATGAAGTCGGATATTACCAATTTCTCCCACATACACATTCTGAGACGAGGTGAATTTTACAATTAAAAAACGCTGTTCCGGTGTCACCCCACTTGTGGATCAAAAATCGGCAAAAATGAGCGAGCGTCATACACAAACGCACCAGGATACGTCTTGGGGCACGTCATTTGTTAATCGTGTACCTATCCTGCTACGTTGGTGCAAATTAGCTCCAGGATGAAGAAGCTTTGGACACCAATGATGCGGCAAGAAACGAGCCAGTATACTCTGAGTTCACGCGCACACACACGCGCGCGAGATTATTTATCCTGAATTCAACAGTTGAATAGTTGGATTCTTATGCCTCAAGTCAAAAACTCAATCATGTCTTAGCTCAACAACTCTGTCAGAATATCTCAGCTCAAGCGCTCTGTCGCGAGTCTCAGCTCGAGTCGGCTTGAGTACTCGATCACGAGCCGCCTATCGAATGTGCACTCGACCACGAGTTTTGGCTTGAGTACTTGATCACAATAACTAGCTTCAACACTTGATCGCAAGTACTAGGTAGCTGGAGCACTCGAGTTCCAACTCAAGAGCTTGGCCATGGATCTCGGATAGAAAACTTGATCGAGGCTACTGATTCGAGTTCTCGGTTATGAGTCTTGCATCAAATGCTATCGAAAACGCTCTGCAACAATTTTTAGTTCAACTCCTCAATTACGAGTTTTGGATCAAGTAATCAATCATGATTACAATCTTGAACACTCGATCACCACTACTAGTTTGAACGTTCGACCACGAGTCTTAATTGGAAGACTCAGCCGTGAATCTTAGATTGGGTACCTAATCACAAGTCCTAGCACGAAATCTCTGTCGCAATTCTGGGTCGGGGTATTCCATTATGAGTCTCTTACTCAAGCACTGTGCAACAAGTCGTAGTTCGAGTACTCGATCACGAGTTTTGGATTGATTCATTGATCACGAATTTCGATCCCTGAGCTTGATCACCAACGAGGTCACGAATCTTAGAGACAGTAGTTGATCACGATATCAGCTCAAACCTATGTCACGAGTCTCATCTCAAGTGTTCTGTAATGAGTCTTGACCCGAGTACCTGGTCACGAATCTTAGCTTGGATACTTGATGACCATTACTAAACTAGCTCGAGTACTCGATCACTAGTCTCGATTTGAAGACCCGGTCACGACTATTTCCTCGAGTACTCGATTATGAGCCTCAAATTCTGTCTTAAATCTTCAAATAGAGTCCTTGACTACGGCAACTGGTTTGAGCTCCCCGTCACAAATCTTGGTTAGAGTATGCTGACATGAGTCCTTAGCTCAAGCATTCGACCACGAGTCTTGAATCAAGTAATCCGCCGCGAATTTCGCTTGAGTACTTGATACCGACTACTATTTAGAGTACTGTATCAGAGGTGTTGATGTGAGAAGTCGAGTACGAATATTTGATAAAGTACTTGATCACAATATTAGCTCGAGTCCTCTGTCACGAGTCTTACTTGACAGTAGTCTGGCACGAGTGTAATTTTGAGATAGTTGACGAACAAATGCATGAGTCAAAGAGATTTTTGAGGAGGAAAGGTGGAACGATCTGAAGTTCAAGTTCAAATTAGAAGAAATGCTACTCCAGAGATCACTTTTGACACCTATTTGGTCTAAATCTCCTAGACTCATCATCTGGTCTTTTTACGCATCTATGATACGCATATCATCAGTAAAAACGTTATCTGAAGAATTATTCGGTTCATCCTCAGTAGGAGACCAATTATACGTTTTGGTCCCGTTGCTTTACAAACATGATTCGCTCATCGTAGAATTAATCTCAGAGATCGATCGCGCAATAAGGTCTGACCTCGAGAGCGCGCGTCATCCCGTTTGTCTCTTTATTTCGAAGGCGCTGATTCACGATACCACGCTAATAGAGGAAGAAGAGGCAGTCGATATTCTTACCTTGCATGGTAAAATTGAAGCAAGGGAAGCAAGGAGAACAAGCCATCCACATCGCATCAGAGACAATGCACGCAATGAGAGATACAGGCCTCGAGGTGAACGCGCAAGATTACGACCACACGAGTCGGGCCCAGCGGGGTGTCCGGGGTGTTGCGAGCTCGCGAGTCGTCTCAAAAAGATATCAGGCATTATTAAAAGTACATAAACACCGGAGCACATACTTTTTCTCCCACTCTTTTCGTCCTCGCCAGACCTTCGGGCCCAGCGAGCCTCGATCGTCATGGCATACCCCGGCGAGTTATGACCCGGGCGGGCTGTGAATTAAGACCCGATACGAGATAGCTAGTCGGATAAAGCAAACGTGAGCTACCTTTTGATATCTATATTCTGCTTGCACGTCATGTTTGTACATCTTTTGAGCACGCAAGTCATCCCACATACATCCTGCTCACGCAATAGTATGCAAGGGGGAGTATATTTTGGACTCTCGCCGCCAAGTTTTTGCGTATTATCATTTAATTTGTCAATCGAGAGATCGAGAGATGGATTCGCGGAGTGGGATTCCAATGATATGTATGCCGAGGAGCAGAAGCAATCTAGGATTATCTAGCTCGAAATGGATCCCTACTGAGTACACTCGTAACGATTTCAATTGAATACATATAATTATGTTGTTAAAAGTCAAGACAATGCTGATTAGTAAAGAGACGTTAGGCTCGGATTCGTCTGACGATTCCAAACTTATTTATCAGGTCTAAAAAATCTCTGAACTTCGAAACATTTTGGGAAACTTCTAAAGTCATTTTCAGCACTGAAAAAAAGTTGACTCCCATACAAGCCTTGATTGAGTTTGCACCCTGATTCTGATAGATTCTCTGTTGATCATGATTCTCATGCTATTCCAGCTCATAAAAAGAAAGTTTCACGTTTGCAAAAATCTGATTCTGTTAATTTCAAAGAATATCTTGATGCACGAGTTCAGCAAACAAGTAGGTTGAAAATATTCCGGATGTGATGGCAATAGAGTGTTGAGGACCGCAAGGTGCCGAGCAATTATCGGCAAATAACTCAATAATCTCTTGGATGGTAGAACAGAACTTGAGGATATTACATTTAGGCAATCTGTAAGATATCAATTTGGATAATGGCTATGAAGCATCCGGGCTGTAGGCGAATTTTAACGCCTTCTCAGGGTGGGCGGGTGAGAAGGAGGAGGTAAGACAGGAGAACGAGGGCCTCGCACTTGAATCCGTCATATATAATTATGAGCCTCACGGAACACGGTGGTGGGTCCAACTTTCGGACTCGTTGGGACTCAAGTTTTTTCTCTGACTGTGGGCAGAAACGCAATTCTTTCCTCTTGCAAACGATCGAATTCTAGTTCGCATTTCTTCACCCAGATTCTCTTAGCATAATTGCACTTTTATTCACAAATTTCTTTCACGAACGTGTATTTATCGTAATCTTCGGATGATGGTACCATCAAAAGGTCTTCCTTGGGTTTTTATGGAAAAAATCAACAAGTTTTCATCACAGTGACGATAAAGTATGTCTAATAACGTAGTCATATCTTGTAGGTTCAACTCATTGCTGATTCTGGAATGAAGAACTGATTCTTTTCGAATAGATACAAAATAATTTATCCATCAAAATCTATCCTTTTTGCTGTTTGTTATAAGCTTTGCTCACACAGAAAATGTTTCTTCTCATCATTTTGATTTGAATGATATGGTTCCTTGTTGGTTACAAGAGCAAATGGTATATTCTGACGAGACTGTGATAGTCAATGATGAGTTACTACGGAGCGAATAAATGCACCACCAATCACTAGTATTTTCATGGAGGAATTGCGATGAATCCCACAATTTCTAACCACTCTGGTCTGCCAGAACGATATTCCGTCTCTCATGCAGTCAGTCTAATGTAGTTCACAAAATAAATGCTTTCAAGGAGAAGGATTATCATTCAAAGCTTATAAATAAAATTTTTCCGTTTCCAAAACCAGTTTTGGGAAAATATCGCGACGTACAAAGGAGCGTATCATGATTATAACCATGTTTACAGAACGGAATGAGAAGGAAATCAATAATTGCGCAACAGGAACTGTAGCAACTGACATGAAACAAATATTTCTAGAGCAAGACCAGCCCGCCAAACGATAGGAACATTCAAGTTAATGACGTGCAAATGATATTTGATCAACAGGATCGAAACTGGTAGAACTCTGTGTCTAGTTTTTCAGAAACGCGGAGAAGCATCAAACGATAAAGGTTTAGCAATTGCCACCAAAGTGATCATTTCGCTTTTACAATGTAAGTGTTACGTATGTACGGAGTCGGGATTAATTGGATCACGGACGACTAGGAAATATGTAAGTGAGAGCGGCGTCAATTCTGGCCGGGAAAATTGTAATGCAGGTTATTCCCCTGGGCCAATTGCATTGACACGATATAGGGGTCAGTGCAACAATATTTAAGAAGCGCACGGACAACGCGCGCATCACTCTCTCGGTCGCTAGTATTCGCGAAGACAGATATACGCAGCCACGGTTGGCTCTGTCTTAGTAAAATCGTTAGTTGTCAAATCATTGATAGGTCTCCTTTAGTCGAGAACTATTCGGAAATCAAAACACAGTAAGTCTATTCTCGTCTTAGAATCATTTACTACTAATTCCTTCTATATATATTCTGGGGCGGCAGTACCGCACCAGAGACGGAAAATCCCAACCCTTAAATACGTAACAAACGGATTAGATCATCAAAGCCGTAAAACTTAGATTATCACTCTGATTATCAGTAATAAACTTTTCTGACATTTTTGACGCATTAGTGCAACATTCATTTTGGCATGCTGCTAGATGGGTCTTTCATAATTCACGAATCATCGGGTAATTAAATTTGTCTGAGTAGAAACTTCTCAAATTTGAGGTCCATGCAAAAGTTTCACAAACACGATGCGATTCGGCAAACATAGAGAGCTATTTTCATTTCAAAAATATCATGAAGTCGGCATCTTTGTTGGCTCAAGTGGGATACAATAATTATTTCGTTTATCTTATTGAAGCTGGATTTTTATAGAACCGGCCGTACCACGATTCGTGTCACGTCGATGAAGAAGATCTCATCAGTTCTTTCCGATAAGCGAAAGATAATAACTTATTTGACTTTATACTAGGCACTATTTACCTAACATATCGGACTCAACGTTACTAAATATAATATCTGGAGCAAAATACGAATCACAGTATTGGAAGCTCCACATCAGGAAGATTGATTCGCGATCAAGATGTGGCCTTGTCTTAGTGTAAAGTACGCCTTACTTTTATTTTTACTAGTAAACCTGTGTTACAGTGATTTCGATGAAAATTCATTGCGTCAAAATTTGATGGAATTGGCTCAAGGCACATTAAAATTTGATGATAACTCCACCTTGAGTTACGACAAAGAGCTTGCAGATATAACTCCTCTGAATTCAAGCACATACGACTTCATCGTAATTGGAGCGGGGAGCGCAGGTTCAGTCATCGCTGCACGTCTCAGTGAGATCGAGAACGTTACAGTCCTTCTGATTGAAGCAGGTTCAAAAGAATACCCACTCATGGATGCACTAGGAATTGCTCCACTGTTGAGATCAAGAGATGATGTAAATTGGAATCATTTTACAGAGCCTTCGAACTCATACTGCTTAGGCTTGAAGGACCGTAATTGCCTGTGGCACAGTGGTAAGGTAATGGGTGGTTCGAGTGTAATCAATGGCGCGATTGCTACTAGGGGAAATAGGAAAGACTACGATGAATGGGCCAATATAACTGATGATCAATCGTGGTCTTATGATAAAATGTTAAAATATCTGAAAAAGCTGGAGAACTTCCAAGTTGAGTCTTCTAATGTTGACAAAGATTATCATAGTCATGATGGTCCGATGTACATCTCAGATGTTGGCCACCCCACGAAACTAGGAGATGCTTTTCTTGAAGCCGGTCGAGAATTAGGCTACTCTGTATTAGACATCAATGGAGCCAAACAAACTGGATTTTCTCGCTCACAATTCACAGCCAAAAATGGTGAACGATGGAGCACAAACAGAGCGTATTTGCATCCAGCCAAGAGCAGAAGCAATCTTTTCTTAACAAGAAACAGCCATGTCAACAAGGTACTAGTTGATAAGGAATCAAAAATTGCGTACGGCGTCCAATTCACAAAGTTCGGCGAGGATTTCGAAGTACGAGCTCGGAAAGAAGTTGTGTTGAGTGCTGGAGCAATTAAATCTCCAAAAATTTTGATGCTTTCTGGAATAGGCCCAAAATCGCATCTGGAGAATTTCAACATTGATGTGGTCAAAGACGCTCCCGTGGGGTATAATCTTATGGACCACTTAGCGTACGGAGGTCTTGCCTTCAGAACAAATATGTCTGAAGTGGACGCACCGATGAATTCCTCAATTGGGCTTAATCTTGCTATCAGAGATTATTTACTCAATAAAACTGGACCTTTGGCCACTGAAGGCCTTGAGGCCTTGTCATTCATCAATATCGACGATGAAGATCCTGATAGTCCAGATCCTAATATCGAATTACTTTTTTTTAATCCTAGCGTGACACTTACTCCTGATCTTGGCTCGAGTATTGGTAAATTTCGAGATGAAACTCATAAGGTTAACGCTGAAGAGTCTAAACAGACCCTCTCTTGGCGGGTATGGCCCATTATATTGACACCCAAAAGTCGAGGACGAGTATCATTGAGAAGTGGGGATCCCAAAGACCAACCCAAACTGGAGCCCAATTACATGAATGAACCAGATGACGTCAGAATTCTTATCAAAGGAATTCGAATGACTCTGAAACTGAGCCAAACCAAAGCTTTCCAGCAATACAACTCGTCATTGGTGGATGATGGCTCTGTGAGGGACTGTAAGCATTTCAAGGTAGATTCGGATGAGTACTGGGAATGTGCCTTGAGGGTTAGTACTCAAACTATTTGGCATTACTCTGGAACATGCAAGATGGGCCAACAGAACGACCCTAATTCGGTTGTCAACTCTAAAGCGCAGGTGATAAGACAGCTATTCGACAGATTTGGTCCACAAAAGTATCAAGTAATATTATCATCTCATATGTCATTCAATTTCCAGGTCATTGGAGTGCAAGGATTGAGAGTAGTTGATGCGTCGATTATTCCAAAACTTGGTAGATATCATCCAAATATACCAATCATTGCTATTGCTGAGAAAATTTCAGATATCATTAAAAGTGATTGGCAGCTGAACAAATAGAAAGCTGTTTCAAATGTGAATCCAAGCTTGGTTAAGCAATAAATATCATGAAATTATTTCAAAATCACTCTGTGATGTCAAGAGAGCACTGTTAGTAATATTTGATCAAATTTTGGACTCATTTATCCCACCATTCTTTCGCAAAAAATGCCATTTCTCCGTGTTTTTTTCCTTGCACTCCTTCACATATTGGAATACTTAGCTCCGGAGTTTTGAAATTGTATTCCACGTCGCATCTGCGGCCCACCTGGCACATTGGAATACAATTCAAATCAACACGGATAAATCATTCGATTTATTGTAAAAAATCAATTGAGTATCAGACCAGATGATATTTTTCCACATGGTTAGACTCAAAACTACATCTGTTGGGATTATTTAAATTTTGGATTACTTGATTTCTTTCGTAGATTTGTGTGGGGGAATGAGATTGTTTGTAATTCAAGAATGGAACCTTTTTGAGAGGAATATTTCGACTAAAATTTCCCCCTCTCTCTCTCTCTCTCTCTCTCTCTCTCTCTCTCTCTCTTTCGCATCATCAGTCGTTCTCTTAGTCATCATTCATTACAATTATACTCGTATTCATTCTAGTAACTCAACCTACCCACATCACAAAATCCCAGAGAGATATATGTATTGTATAAATGTACACATTCCATTATTTGGAAACATGTGAATATCACCAGCTAGATTTCTTCGAATGGAATAATCCAATTCATTATTCAAGAACTCGAAGAGTCGGATGTCAACAAAGGAAGTGCTACGATTAGTCGCAATATGATATCGGTGAGGACTGATTTACAGTAGTAGACCAGCGATTCCCACGTCCCCGATCATTGGGTCATCCTTGGCACCTTCTCTACACGTTGTTTCAGTCATTGGGCTTTCCTTACCTTTTAAACGCGCGACACCAATATCGATTTGCTCCTTTTAGTCCTCTTGCTTCTTGTCTTTCGAAGGTAACAGATCGAAGAGGTCTCTTCTTCTTCATGAGCAGATCCACGGTGACTCGGGAATCCGAGCGGGAATCCAATGACTTTGAGTGAGAGAGAAAGTCCTCTACCTTGTCCATGTATATACATATATAAAGTTCCATGAGCCAATCTACGTGCATTAATTAGCCACGCGTAATCTTTCCAGAATGTGGAGGAAACAGTCCAACCTCACTTTCGACGATATGGGTGATCTGGGCCCTGTCTGCCTCAGTTTGCATGAGGTCTGCTATTCAAACCAGGTTATTTCACTTTTCCTTTTCCGAGCTGCTGATGCGTTTTGACGAGCGTTTTGAGCTTTCAGAGCCTTTCATTTTCCGGTACTCGAGTAAGCTGCTAAGAGTTCCCGGGATCTTTTCAATTATCATCATCTGAGTAAAAATTTTCAGGAGACAAGATATTCAGACATTGAACAGCGAACTTTATCTCAGCTACTTTGTCAATTTTTGCCGTAAATTCCTTTCAAATGTTTTACCAGGAATGATTAAGGATTTGAGTTATACAAATTAAGTAATTCTGAATGACCCAGGTGGTTGATGATTGTAATCAACTCGAGGATCACGTGCGAGTGGGTTCTTTTGTCGTTCTTAGGTTTTCAGCCACGAGCAAATCCAATTAAATCTGCTACAAGAGCTGTGATAGTGTCATAGAATAGTCTCCCAAAATAATTTCGAATAATTTATCAACTCACATACATTCATGGTTGAATTACTTTGTGATAATCATTAGCAGTGAGATACAATCTAAGAGGGCCATTCAAGATTTCATTGCATTGGATTGTAAGTCCAGTCAATCGATCAGCTCTCTTCCTCATTCTCAAGATCAGTGAGAAGCAAAAATCAAGTTCCAATTTGCATCAAACATAAATAAGAGATGGGCAATTTCTATTTTCGAGTTTATGCTGACGTATTATACATTTAGGGGCAGCGAATAGTCAAAACACGAGTTGACACGCTGAAATAAAATGAGTAAGTACATACTACTTTCGACCTTTCTTTTTAGTTGATGCCAATACAATTCTCTCATGTTATTCTCAGTCTGTTTGATTTTTTGTATCGAACTTTGAATAAGAATTGAACTCGATGGTTACTGAGCTATCGATGGTCAACATCACAACATGACCATCAGGTTTTTTTAGAGCAACAAAAAGTAAGGGACCACCACGAAAGATCAGACAGAGCTTTTCTTGCATGAAAGTGCTCAGTGGTATTGCTGCCAGTGTCCTCTCAGTTGGCGAAATAAAATGTATCACCTAAATTGCTTCGCGCATGTTGAGCGTCAGTTACCTGGTATACTAGATTCACCGGGGGAGTAATCGTGTTGGCAGTGTCCTGCTCTAGACAGAAGAATGAACGCAAGTTCATTTAACGGTCCGTGGCTACATTATATATCCATGACCTGAAATGTTTTTTCTTTGTGCTCATCACTCCCACTTGAATTTTGGTGCATTCCACCCAAAGGCTTTTTCTTAAGTTTTGAATTTTTTTGGCTTCTGATTATTTGCCTTCAAAGAACAAATTGCTGGTCGTAGAACAGAATAGATGATTCCAAACATCATAAGAGTTCAACTTGAATTCAGAAGGGTTTTCCATTGTCTTGCCTCTTCCAAACCAAATATCGAGACGAATATCAAAGTTTGTTCATTGCGAGTAGAGGTTGCAAGAAGCCGTGTGATGCTGAAAGTAGCTCGGAATCATATGATAGTAATGGGCAGTCGTGTACTGTTGCTCGAATTAATTATATTGTCACGAACAAATATCGATGAAAATTCTTCGCTAAGGGACAAAGCAAATGCTAATAACCGCTGAAATGTGGTACTGTATAAATCGAGTATAAATTGACATCTTGCGACAACTTTTATATTATGTCCTTTTTTTGCTATGCGAAGGTTGGCACCATTGCTCAAGAAAGGAAAGCATGCCGTCTAAGTGAGGAAGTTTGTTCTTCTTCTGTCAAACACGAGGGAAAAAGGAAAATCCGGTCAAAAGTTTCGTTTGAATGACGGAAAAGACTATTGGTATTGGCATTTAAGAAATTGCTTACATTTTAAGTCATCTGACGAACAAAATCCCAACTCTGCGACGCGGAAGAATTGTCGAGATGATTGTCTATCTTTACGCGAAGATTTCCGATGAAAGATTCCTAGCTCTTATAGATTTTTAATAAGATGTTGAAAACGGAATTATCAGCCCTTGTTTGAAAATGTCCAACTAGTATTCTGCATACTACTTGCAGTATTTACAAATCACCAAACCGATGAATGAATGACACCTAAGTTTCGCAGATTATGCACAAAAAGAGTTTTCTGAGTTTTCCTTTATACCGTATAGTTTTAAAAGAATCTCTTATCTGCAATTCGAGAAATCACTGTGAAAACCATTAATTATAGGTATATAGGTATTAATTATAGGTATATTCATTTAGGAGTTGAAAGATCAATACTTGTCTGTAAGAGTCCCTACATCGTCACAGCAAGATATTAAAAGTAGGCATGTAAAACAAGATTTGTACCCACAGAGATGCAAATCACGACCCGATGACTATATTACATATTTCAGAATGATTAATGGACGACGCGTGCTATTTTGATGCAAATTCTACCACCATGTGTGCTAGAAAGTTGCGTTAACGTTTAATCTACTCTACTCGACTTCCTCGTATTCGTCTGACCATTGCCCGACCTTGACGAAGTGATCATCTCAACTCCTTATTGATTTGCATCATTCGTCTTCTATGTGAAGCTACCGAGTTCCAGAGCTTTGAATACGGCAGAGATATACATCCGTTGGCCGCATTCAAGATCGTGACAGTTTTTAAAGGCGAGGCCTCCCGCTGTCAAGATTCATTGGGCCCACGAGGCAGAGATATTGAAATACGTTATGAGTCTTTGACCCATGACTGATTGACTCGTTGAGATGAGTTCATAATTCTCGCTACGCTCGTTTCGTGACAGAATCAACGATCAAAAATAGAATATACGAAATATTAATGAGGTAACAGGCACCTTGTGCGGCAATTCGCTGTTAAAAGTCCTCTCGAATAGAATCTTCGACATCTTCTTCGACGACTTGAAATCCACGTCATATACATTTTTACAGCCTTTCACAAGATTATGAATTTGAGGATTAGAATTTTATTAGATGTAAGTTATATCAGCACGGCGATCGCGTCCATCAATTTTTTTTATTCTTTCTGACATTTTAATCACTCAGCTGTATAGCAAGTAGGAGGAAGAAATTATGGCGAGTATTAGACATTTCACAGCATGAACAGATGATAGATCCGAATACAATGCAAAGAATAATGGATTCGATGAAGCTGTCTACGGACATCCTTAAGTATTCATACCATGGTGAGAATATTTTCCAGAGCCAGTATCGTTAGGTGATTAATTATAACATCATCACCCTAAACTGCGGGAAATGGTAATAGGGATCTGACATAATTCCGGGAAATGTTTCATTTTGAGAGTTTGCAGCAAGATAGATGTAGGAAAAAGAGTTTGAAATTCTTACGACGCCTCTATGGTTTTTAAGGCATCATTGAAGTTTTGACAATTTGAATTGGCGCCATCCAATATGGCGGTGGCTGCACATATGTGCCACTAAATTCGCTAACTGTTTTGATGTCATATTTCATCGAAAATTCTCATCTGAATCACAATCGAGGGCTTATTTTACTCAAATATAAGAAGTTTGCTTTGGAAAAACGCAGGTTTGTCTCAGAAATACCGTGGAAAATACTCTGAAGTCACGTGACTCATGTGCAGTCGCCGCCATATTGAATGGCGCCAATTCAAAACCTGAAAAACTTCAGACTCGAATTTGAATCACTTTTACCTCACAAAATTCCAAAATTTTTCACATATCGTGTCTCTTTCAATGAACTTCCATGATATCAACATTTCGGAATAATTTTTGTGGTCATGTCAGTTCTCTATTCTAAGATTTCGAGCTCATCACGCTTACCTCCTGAAGGTGGTCCCCTCAAAAACGCTGAGGCTTTTGGTCAATTCCGTACAATGTCCGTGAAGAACTCATGGAATCCTCATACCGTCGATTTGGGTAAGCTGCATTCGGCAAGGTGAATGATTTTATCGCTCTGAAACCTATCCTCCCTTCTTGGCACACACATAAATAATGTGCTAAACCATCGTGGATCTCGTGTGAACAATTGTAGTCATTCATCGAAATTTTTTCCAAAAAGGTTGATTTGGCACCGATATGCGAGTGGTCTTGTTAGTGTATCTAGCAAGAAGTGTTCCGGAACGATCTACGGATGGATAATGCTACATTTCGACCACAATAAGCACCGTATTGAAGAAACCATCGTTACATTGGGGTATTTGAAGCATTCGAAATTTTAATGAATGAAAAACAGGGGAAAAACACCATGAAAAAACGTACCAAAGTTACCCCACTCTAGGTAAGAAGCATGAGGATAGGGTAACTTCAAAACATCTTCCTATGACAGCTTCTTTTCAACTTATCTTGAGTCGAGTGATGGTCTATGAGGTTTCAAAATGTTTCAAACAGCTTAAAATAAGACTTCAGAACGATTAAAATTAGCCCACTCACATGGTGGTGGGTAAAATTGAAATATTCTGTAAGTGTACCAAAGTTGCCCCATCGGAGTCTAACTTTGGTACACTCCTTCAACTGCTGATAGCTCCAGCTCAGACACATCAAATTGAACTTTGTAGCCCATCAATCGAAATCTGTGACTGGCTTTCGATTGACTACTAATCAATGTAGGTTTTGTCGATGTATGTTGAATTGCCGAGCCAAACAAAATAAAAAGTAACGAAATCGTACCGAAACTACCCAATTTGACGGTATTTCAACAACTTCAGAAACAGAATTGAACTATATTACTAATTTCCACTATACTAGTCAAAAGTAATTGTGTCCAACTATGGAACTTGGAGTGATTCACAGTGGAGGATGTGATCAAGGTAGGGGTTTTGACTATTATTTTCGGTCGATTCTGATTTGTTGAGGAGTTTTTTGTGCCAGATAGCGAGATCCCTCAACAAGTCATCATACTGCTGATGCGCCCAAAAAAAGCTCAGTTTGATCAGACTTTTGGTACGAAACGCGGTGACCAAAGTGGAATGTCTTTTATTAAATCACAATCATAGAGAGATTGGACGGTTAATCTCGAGCTAACCTAGGAAAATTGCTCACCCTTTTATCTTATTTTTACTTTTATAATCCATGGTAGACTGTGATCTGGGCTGATTGTTGAAACTCGAAACGGCGCTGTTTTTTAGACATGTTCCTATAATGCCATGTTGGATGTGATAAAAAATTCAAACATTTGATTTTTTTTATTGAAGTGGCTGTATCTCTGCAAAAGCTGTCTTCTTCACGGAATCCTTCATAGTTATTATTAGTCAGCTTATTCTGATCAAGCTTTGAAGAATTTTGTTGATTTTCCATTGTAGTAGATAATCACGTCAGAAGAATTCTTTTTCCAGTGTCAGGGATAGTTTTTTTTGTATCATTTTTAAACATGAGTCTAGAACCCTGATTGCGATCAGCAGTATTCACGCCATGTCATTACGGTTGATGAAGGAGAAATACTGTCTGCTCAGAGAACAAATATTTTTTGACACCGATTCATTGCGGTAATGCATGGAAACACTTTTCGATCGTATCCAGATCTTGAACATCAGCTTGACTGATCATTAGTAAAAGATGAATATCAATTACATGCATTGCCCAAATTTCATCTCCTAAGGAGTGACAGAGCGCCCAAGAGCTCAGGATTTGCCCATCAATATTGCTGAGTCCAACCATTGAGCAATTTCAACGCGCAAATTTTGACGGCTTGTCCTCCCGCATGAGTGACATCACATTACACGCACGCCAGCTTGGAATCCGACTCGGTGACCGTCTCGTGCGTTATGTCTCATACCTCCGCGCTACTACCTCACAGCCCATCGAGACGACGGCGAATTTCAGTTTGAGTGGTTTCGGAACAATGAGCACGCTACTTTCGCGACCAGCCAGGCGAAATTCATCTAGCCTGATTGAGTTATAAATAATCCTTTCCCTCCACACCTCCCTTCACCTTACCTGGTCCATCTTATGCGGGTAAGGAATGCCGGCGGGATTGTGCCCAGGTACGCCAAACCACACCAGGGGTGGGCAAAAAGTTGCCGCTGTTCGAGGGGGTGGGCCTCGACTGCTCATACCTATATGCCCATACCGTCCCCCGCGACCGCTTGGTGTTCCCACAGTCCCTGGCGCGGATTTCGTTGCTCACGACATGCCAAAACAGCGATAATTCGACGGTGTGGTCCCCCAAAGCCGATATTGCTCCAGTACCTCTTCAACACGAAATATATGTGTGCCTGCGAGTCCGAGTCTGTCTCAGTGTCTCTGTCAAGGTGATGTTCCCACGCGACGAATCGACGGTAGCGAGGAGAGCAACGAGCACAAATTCCGACCATTCCGTGGACGCGTATCCTAACGCCATACTCTGGGCTATCCCGTATACGACCCCGCAGTCCTCTTTGCTGGTTACTCGAGTATCATACGCATCAGCCTTGATCTTCTTTGCTCTGTGATCTGGTTCTGCCACTCTCTACTACAGGGCCAGGCCTGTCGTCGCGTTGCAGTTGTGGGTTCTTCTTGTGCCCCTTGCAATCTCACAAAAACGATGAATTAGTTGATTTACGCAAGCCCAAGAGTTTTTGCCCGCGCTTCGACGGACCTGACTGACCTGTACATCTTTAAATCCTCTCGAGAGGTATGAACTTTTTTTCCATCGCTACGTCGTCACACCGCTAGTGCGTCTCCTTCAGAATGGCCCCAAGTTGAATGAAGCTTTGCGGATACTGTTGAATACTGGGACCCGAACGAGTAAACGAGAATGGAAGCATTCGAAAGACGTCAGAAGTTTATATAGGCATTTGTGATCGAAAAAAACTGATTCTATAAAAAGATGATACTCACAGGTATGGTTGACAGCCGATACTTACTGAATTCTGGACTTGATATTCAATGACCCGTTCCAGGTCACACCGAGGGTCACACAGTGTATGAATATGGTTTGCGTGTGGAAGTAAAAGTAGGGGTAAAAATATTATTTAAAGAAGGAAAATATCTTGAAGTTTCCTTCAACACTGCAGAGGTATCAACTTCATACTCGACTCTAGAAATGCACAGCATGAGAGATGATTCTTCTGAAGAAACACCTCTCGGTGTAACAGAGAGTTGTTTTGATGATCATATCGAGTATCAAAACCGGAGCGGTACTCGTAAGAGCGAGCAAGTGAGTGTGAAATTCACAAAAGTGACGAAAGCTGGACCCATTTATCGTATTGTGATGGTGCTACTGATGATGCTACTGATTTTTTGATTTCAATCATCTCTAAGATTCTTCGCGATGAACATGCAATTTATTAGACATTGTTCAGTGGCCGCATCAATCAAATAGCCAAACTATTAACTATACATATATTTGCAGTGTATCTCAGATCTTTCTCAATTAGAAATACCCGCAAGGCGAAAAGGGTAGTTATTTTTGCAATGGTTCTACCACGAGAAAGTGAAAAAACCAAGAATGGGAGTTGTAAACATCGCAGGGTTGGTTTATTCGATCACTCAGATCTCTGGGTATTAATGTTGCTCCGAAATTGTCACCAAGAAGTAAAGTGTCTATTTGACTTCGATTAACAAAATTACCAAGATCAGAAGCATTCTAGCGAATCACTGTCACATTGAAGCCTACAGATGTACAGAGTGCCCCAAAAGTCAGTCCCCCCTCTTGAAACTCGAAAATAGCCCGGGTATCGTAGAACCCCGAATCACGTGTCTTCTGCAGTCAAAGGGTAAGCTCAAAAATGGTCTCAGATTGTGACCTAGATTGACTTTTGAAGGTCACATCGATAATTTCAAATGGGTACCCCTATTTCTGACTCCAGATTCTGAAAAAGCACAATAATTTACGCTGAAATAGGACTATTCGCCAATTTCTTACATGACTCCAGGGGTCATTTGGGTGTCAAAAATATCTCGCCAGTAGATTGAAGTCCCAGAACTTGTACGATAGTCTAGTTTGGGGAGGTTCTCCTTGGAAGAGTTTCAAGACTTACATCCACCCTCGATCTGTGACCTTGAACATAATCTTGACTCTGAGCACTCGAAAATAGCTCTGGGTATTAGAAACTCCGGGACATGTGACTACTGAAATCCAGAAAGAAGCTCAAGGATGGCCTCAGATTCGATCTTGAATGAAACCTCGAATGTGACTTTTATGCGATTATGGCTTTTTAAAGATCGATTCAAATTTTTCAAATGGTAATCCGTCTATTTGACTCAGTACCCTAGAAATTTGATGAATTTTGAGCCAAGATGTGACTCTCTATCGGTTGCGAAGCTGACCCTCGAAGGTCGTTATGAGGTCTCAAAACTCTGAATAGTAGTTTAACGTGACAGAGCTTAGACAATCGTTTAGATCAGGTGGTCATTCTCAAAACGAATCCCATGCAGATTCCATTTAATTCTTGACCTATGACCTTGAACATAACCTTGAACCTCAATAGAGGGCAAATAAAATTTTTCGAGAGGGGATCCCTATTTTTGGCCCTGTGCTCTGAAAATGTAACAAATTTTGAGTCCAAGTAAGTATGACTCTCTCACTTGCGTGGATAACCCTCAAAAGTTCTATTCAGAGACTTGTGACCTTTCAGAATCATCTATGCCAATAGTGATGGAGAGTCATATTCTGGCACGAAATTTTTCAAGTTTCAGGGTCTACATTCAGAAACACGGGTTTTTAGTTGAAATATTCTATTTGACCTCCAAAAACCATCAAGGTTACATTCGAAATCACATTCAAGGTCGAATCTGAATCCATTCTTCAGCTTGCTCACTTGCTTCTGGATTTTAAGAGTTACGTGTTCCAGAGCTTCTGATATCCGGAGCTGTCTTCGAGTACTGAGAGCAAGGTCACGGATCAAGGGTCAGAGTAGGATTGAAACTTTCCTGAGAGGAACTTGCCCGAACTTGACTATCGCACTAGCTCTAATACGTTAATCCACTGACGGGATACTTCTGACTCCATGAGGTTATCTGAAAGATTTGCAAAATGTCCTCTTGGAATTTTTTGCTCTTTCAGAATCCACGAATCGAAAATAAGGGCTCCCATTTAAGAAATTCGATGTGACTCACAAAAAACCACCAAGGGCGCCCAGAGAACTCCTCAACGGCAAGGTGAGATTCGAGGAGATTCTTGTAGTCCCCCATACGAATTCATAAGCGTCATTCGCAATAGCAGGCTAAAATTTTGGCGTTAATCATTCTGATCTTCTTTGGTAGATGCCAGTTCTAAGATCTTGACGTGCTCGTCAAAGACCCAATCAAAAGATTATAAGAGTCCATTGTCAGATAGGTTGGGTTCAAGAATCTATAGAAAGATTCAATTCTTCTTTTTTTTTTTTGAAACACTCCAAATTCCAATCAACCTCCACCACGTGTAGACTTAAGGAGAGCTCCGAGTTCTTCGGGAAACCATGGGGAAACCACACGCTTACATCGAGAGCATGATACGCTGGTAGCCAAAAAAGATGTCTCGCGGAAAATTCTCAAGAATTCGGCCTCAGAAGATAGCTCCTCTTCTCAAGAAAATCTGGAAGGCTTTCAGAAATAATTAACAAGGAAAAGAAGAAAGTGAACAAAGCGCAAAAACGAGTCGAGTATTGATGCAACTTGCATCGACACTTATCTGCATATTGTGAACTATTAACGATTTTGATCGAGGATAGCAATGAATGGCACATTGCCACCTGGTGAAACCGCAGCGTTCTAATAACACTGCTTGGTTGTTCGCAACTATCTGTATGGATTCGTTGAATCGGATTCTTATGACTCATACTCCATGATGGCTTGTATCGCCTGTGCTACAGCAATATCATTTGATTCTGGGAGCAATAGTTCTGTCATGAAATTTTGTTGCTCAATCGTCTGAAATCATTGTACCCGATAGACAATAATGATACGAATTATCCGCCATTTTTCATTATAATCAGAACAGTGTACATTCTATCGTGCTCCCATCAGATCCCCTAGTGATAAAAAGGTTGCAGAACACGTGTCGTACTCTTAGTATCACATGACACATATTTTAATTTGATATAATCAGCTTATACTGATCAGTGTTAATAATATCATTATCAATTGTTGTTCTCACGAATCACGAGTGAAAATATTCAGTTTCAAAACCTCAATCTGATTATCTAAGTATAGCGTGGACTTGCCATAGCCATTGTTCCAATGTTCCAAAAGATGTTCCAAAGTTGCTCCAGTTGGCAGACACATAGAGAAAGATTGAAATTTCTCTACTTTGATGATTTGCCGCCTTATCGCCCCTGCTTATCGCAGAAATAACGTATCTTATTTAGATATCCCGAAATAGGGCGACAGGATCTTCATGTTCGACAATTGGTACTTTTATAAAGGAATCAATTGCACCAATAGTTTGCGAAATAAAAGCAGCGTACCTAAACGTTACTCTTCCCTGGAACATCTCACGATCGAGAGCCAAACTTCTCAACGAACTTCATCCTTCCTCTCACTACATTTTAGTAGAGCAACAAGCCAACGAATGTGCGAGAGTTTGAAATTCCTGCGTTGCCACTTTCATTGGATTCCACGCGAGTTAACAGACTGAAATCTCACATGACACTTACTGATCGGCACGTTACCGCCTGTTTGGCCATGTCTCTCCGCATACATATTCTGCATCCATTTTTTTTCCTCGTACATTGGACTACGATTGTCCTTTTCTTCTTGACTGAACCACGTGCCTACATATCTTTGCACTCACCATTTCGATATTTAACTCAAATAAGCTATTAAAAAAAGAGTCAATAGATCATTGTTGCATTTACAAATTTGCATGATTCGAATGAGGTTTTTACGAAATAAAATGGTACATTCGAATGATAATAGTCTTTCGAGTTTAGAGTAGACGAGCCTGCTACATAGAACGACAAGTCGTCAGAAATCCTGATTTTCAGAGACTAATTAGCGTATCTGGTATACAAGATCGCTCTCGAGTAAAAGGCAAAAAGCTAGCTGAGAGTCGATGAGATTCGATAGACTTGCGGATAAAGAGTTGCTGATGATGCTGGTGGTCTGCCACGTCGATTAATTGTATACGCACACTCAAGTATACGTGTATATTGGCGAGTTGCCATCGCTGTAGGAGCAAAAGGGTGTCGGAACCATTAGCGATCCTTTTATGCGCGTGTATCCGCAGAATGGAAATTCCACGGTCGAAATTCCGACGTGTACGGTGCTATCATCTGGCATTTAAGAACATTTATGAAGCACGAGCTCTGAGAGTTTGAGAAAAATGTCCAGGAAAGATTCAAATGAATTGCTTAGGTCTTGAAAAAGGTGAGATAGATTCATTTGATTCAATCTCAAATTGATGATTTTGTCTTAAAAGATTGCTCGACAAAGATTTTTTGATTAAAAAATAGCTAGGCTCGCATCATGACCTGATGAACACTGTCGTTGGAAATGGGGAAAGGTTTGAGGTATAATAGACTTGTCATACTCATAATATTGATGGGGTTCGACATTTTATTATTCATAAATTCAGATTCTTGTATTACCTGTGTGTCAATTATGCACAACATTTCTACATATTTATAGTCACGATTCCATAGAATCATCAATAATTTCTTCGTTGGAAATATATAAGCTTTGTAGATGGTTATAATAACCTGCTCTTGTACAATAAAATATATTCTGTTCTATGATGAATTCTATATTGTTTTACAATCCTCGGAGAATGAGAGGGAGATAAATGAAATAAGTGAACACAGCGTCATTGGAGAGGGAACTAACGATTCCAAAATATTGATACTCGGCACATGAATTTTATTTCAATAGAGAGACGAATCGAGTATTGCAATTATTCGATGGAAGAAAAGTATGATGCATAAAATGATGAAGACATTGGTTTTTCAAAATTCTAGGGGCTCAGCCATTGAAGGATGTACACACTTACATCACTAGCATACAAAAGATGAGCACATGATGGCTTCAATTAATTTGGCAATCCGTGATGCTTATTACACTACCTTAAAAAAAATATGTACAAAGCGATCGCTCGAGGCTGTCACGCACTTTGATTACAGAGGCTACTTCCAAAAATATCGCTCCATTATGTACAAACTATGTCAACTTCTGCACTTTCAAAAATAAATCATCGCACTCGTATCAATCATACTGAATTGTATCATATCTTCAATCACTCATTTTTTGCAACTAGTTATCGTTCGACGAAGATCGGATGGAGATCATTTTTCAAAAATACCCGGGCTATCGGTTTCAGATATAATATGGATTATGTACAAATGGGAAAAATTTCAGAATAATTCGATTGCGAGGTACTATGATTTTCACCCGATCCTCATCTCCGTGATCATGAAGATTTTTATCATTCAATAAGCATGTAGAAAATTATCCACCAACTACCTTACAGGAACGCAAAAAAGTCTAGAAAAAACTAGAATGTGGGCATATTTACATTAGTCTCTAATACTTCATGATTCGATACTTTAAATCTTCATGACGTAGGCTGGCAGAGGCAATTTTAAGATTATGAAATAACTATACGAATCTCAGTCTTTAGTACGTGTCAATAAGCCAAATATTCCAACAGGCGATATTTATGTCTTGAATTCAAATAAGGGATCATGATACAGTCAATTCATGAGCGCCCTCTTGCGTGATTATTTGTTTAGATGAATGAGATCGGTGTCTGCACATTGAAAATTTTAACTCTCGATTTGGATGATTGAAATAATATTGAAGCTATATATTTTGAGTAATACTGTATGCAATGGAAGAGCTGTAAGAGACTTCATTTTACTTAATGGCTGTGAGACTATTCCATCGAAAAAGTAAATTTTTCCGCCACTCCATTTGCATGACTTTAACAATTGTCACTTTCATCTATGAAAGCATCTCTTAGCTGCCGCACGCATCAAGTCAAACACTTCAAGTTTCTTCACCAGGAAGAAATCGGTGTTTTCTCATCAAATACTTACTCCGAAGGCACCGCATACCTTGAGCTTTAGTTGTCCTTACTAGCAAAAGTGAGCACTTTTTTTAAACCTACTATTATACACACTCACCGGAGTTCATTATATTATCCTCTCAGTGACTGGATTGCTCTTTGATTTCATCGATGACCACAAAGACGTATCATTTCACTCATATTTCAAGAAAGCCAAAAAATGAGAGTCATTATAGAATATCAAGAGCGCGAACGATGGCCAGCACACCGAAATTGTCTTTCGCACTCTTGCACTCGCGCACTTTTAGAAAAATAGTTGCACGAACAAATAATAAATTGCGACGATAAGAGGCCAGCGCCCCTGCTCCCTGAACACGAATCCACTCGATGCCACTGAAATCTGACGCACATCGGAGCGATCGTCACCTCGAGCTTGAAATCGAGGCTCGCTTGTTGTGCTTGCAATCGTCGACGTTGTCATTGACGTAGTTGCATTCGAAGCTACCGTTGAAGTTCTTATCATATTCGTCGTCGTTGTCATCGTTGACATCGTTGGTGTAGTTGATGTGATGACCGTCGACGTTGAAGCGTTGGCAGCAATGGTAGCGGCAGTAGTAGTAGTGGTAGTGGTAGTCGTGTCGGGACTGGCAGTGTAAGGGGCGTCGGCCGGCTCGTTTCACAAGCACGTATGTATCGTCTTCTTGGTCCTACAGAGTTGGCACTTAACCTCGCAACACCAGTGGAACGTACAATTGCATCTTTCGACAACGACAATCTCTTGTGTCTTGTAACCTCTTCCACAACACATGAGGTCGCAGCCGTCGACTCCGATACTCGTATCGTTACACTGCCTTCCGTAGGTCCCTAGAATTCCGAGTTTTGGATTTTTTTCGCAGAATGGAGGCGATGGCTCAACGTAGACCAGGTCTTTGACACCTGGTGGTTTGTGCTCTGGATTGTATGGTTTGAGTTGGAAGTTGTAACGATGCCGTCGGGGTAGACCTTCGCCACGCCGCGAGTGGACAGAGTTACTTGCCGAGTTGCTCGTAATGGCGTTGCTCACTCCATTACGGGAGCGTTCCGCGTTGGATACCATAACGCGCGATGCACCATCGAATCGATCCTTTAGAGCATCGCCAACTTGACGGAAGGTGGGAAGCCTCATCCAGCAAGTTTTAACTGTACACGAACCAGACATTCCGTGGCATTTGCACTCTTGTCGCATCTCTGTCGAGACGTGCTGCAAAAATACAAACAAAAGATGGTGGATTTGTTAGTTAGGAGCAGGGTATGATTCAATTTGTAGGGGTGATTTGAATGATTTTACTAAAGTTTGGTCAAGTGTACGTAGAACTTTTATTTGAGGCCACATTGTACACCAGGTTAAGGTGACATTTATGATGGGAGGAAAATTTGAAGCTGTTAACGTTCACCATAAATGGACCCTAATGTTGGCCACGAGTTCCGAAAACTTTGGAGCCCTTGCGAAGTAGTGATAAGTGAGTGAGAATCAATTGAATTTTGGAGAACTCGTCGTATTAAAAAAAGTTTAAACATTACTTCGAGTCTTTGGGTCATTATTGTCTAGCATGATAAAATTTTCAAATGGGTTGTAATTCAAAATGAACATGAACAAATTCTCACCATTCTTCCAGCCTCGTTGTTGTGAAGATTCATTTTTTCTCGCAGATTCCTACCGCGTTCACCCGTATCGACAAACTCGCGGGAGAATCTGAATCCGTAACCTATATTGTCGGAGCAACCACCCCATTCCCAGTCACGGACACCCGGCGGTCCTCTCGACTGATGCGAGTAGTCACACGAACACGATTGTATGCTGCCTTCACTGCAGGCTCTGGCTATGCTGTGAGTTACAGCTGCACTCGTTATCGCGTATATGAATGCAGTTTCCCTGCAACCTGGAACAGAAAAATGAACCAAAAAGGTTAATCCAAATGTTCAGAATAAACCCGAGATATCTCATACGATAGTGTAAATAAAGTAAGGAATGACGGTGAGAAAACGGAGAAAACTCAGCGTCGTGGGTGGACTCTTGATTTCAAAAAGTACTCATTTCACAGAAGCAACTATGACTTGCTGACAGAGATCACTGGATGTCCAGTAAACCATCAAATGCTCATAGTACAAAGATGATGAGCTCACGGCTCGAGAGTGAATGAAGGAAAATGACCATCTCATCAGGGTTTTGTTCAGATACAATAGTTGAAGGATGGAACCATGGAAGAGTGAATCATAGACAGTAGTCATAGTTGTAATGGTGAACCGCCTACGCTGCAACGTCTGCAATTTTCAGATAATTTTAAAAATTTTAGAAATAAGAATTTTCAGTCAGCCACTTGTGCAGATGACCATCAGACCAGTCGTATAAGTAGAATCATATGTGTTGGTGTCGGTAAAACTAATACTAACCCATATATGCTTGCAATTTTGTGTATTAACCACCGTGCATATATATATGCACGTTAGATCAATTCCATCGCATCGCTCGTAGTAACATATATATAAAGCCGATATAGATCCATACCCTTTCCAATCGAGTCCTCATCGATTCACTTATACTAGAATTCAACCAATCGATCCCGATATTCGGAATCGATATTTGCATGTAATGGTAATTACGCGTGTCTATGTCGACGCAGGGTTCAAGCCGCCGAAAAGTGTCTCGAAGTGGGGCTCTGGCCGTCCGAGGGTATATGAATCGTTGCGCGAGCAAAGCTCGCTCTCTTGCTCCCGAAAAGCCGAAGTGGAACTTTTTCCAAAAATCTATACCCACGAACGAGCAGGTCTCCCCGAGATCCAAGTAAGTCATCGCCCGGATGCGATATTATATTAGAATATAAAGAATCCCACCATAAGGCATCCTCGAGATGTATTTGGAATGGGATTAGGCAATAATCGCGGCCTCGGTATGAACAAACCTGCTTAGACAGGGACGAAATACTTGGGCATTATATTAGCTCGCGGTGGCTCATAAAATATAAAATCCAGGCACACTGCCAAGCGTGCGTCGGCCGTCTCTTTACCCAGGATGGGGAATTGACTCACGACCGACCCGCATTACCCAGTGCTTATGGATCGTGTAGGGTTTTACAGATAGGAAATTGTATCGCGTCCGCGCCAGAAAAACATATTTTTCATAATTCAAATCTGTGCGATGAGCCGAAAGTCACGCGTATTCGAGTCTTTGCGGTGGCCCGAACACCGTCATATAACAATTTATTACACACAATTTCAATAGGAAATTAGGCAGGGAACAGATCACGCTTATTATATGTTACAGATAGACGAGGCAGTTTGAATACCAATATTACATGTAAAATCGTATAAAATCATGAAAATACCAATATATGGACAAATTTTAATATTTCTATGTACACGGTTGCGACTGTGGTTCGAAATATAGTTTAAATTAATAAATGAGTAATCTAATCGAAAGACAATCTTTTCATGAGAGATCACCCTGATAATTTTCTTCCCCGATATTATTTTAAATATTTTCAGGTCCTCCCGTTTAAAATCAAAGCTTTTGCATAAAGTGCCACTTAGATATATATATTATCTATCAGAAAGTAATATCAGATCAATAGATTTCAATTATATGTTCAAGAAATCACGAAATCCTGCATGCTTGTTCTAAAGGTAGAATTTCCGTGAAATTAACGTTCAATCGCGTACACGTATGGGTAAGCCGATTTTTCTGGGCTATATTATCGTTTGGGCATGTAATATAATCCAATATCTTTCATTTGAGCCCACATACATATAGCCAAAGCAAAAATTGCATGTGTACCGGCGTGCGCATCGGTTGAAATGTAGAAATACGAAATTTCGATATAATTAACTTATGAGCTTATCTTACTTATACATAACGATATATTTGCGCTTGAAATAATTTTCTTTGAATAACGTGTGGCCGTAGCATGCCATTTCGGCTAGTATAATTCGAATGCAGATTATCCCAACAGCAGCATCCCCGATTGATCGATCGAAAATACGAGGTGTTCGATCGATCCGAATAACACGTAAGTAGCTGTTCCAGCGCAAGCAGAGTAGCAGAGCGGTATCGCATAGATATATAGTTGCAAATGGTAAGCTATGCAACTCGTTTGCTCGGAAAATTATTAGTAATACAAATATACTAATATCCCAACCTCGCAAATGGTACCCCTGGTGGGACGTTAACCCTGACACGGACCTATAATAAAAATCAGCTCTCATCAAGAGCAAAAATTTGTAGGAAAATCTGCATGAAAATCAATCGATTTCGGTTGAAAAATCATTCGAAAAAGGGGATTTCTCATGAAAATTTTCTTCTTATGATGTATAAATGTATTCATTAAATAAGTGTGATGTCAAAATCACAAACCGTCTATCTGTAACATTATAGAGACAAAATTATGCTTTTGGAGCTTGAACAGTCGAGGTACATTGACTCTGTATTTCGAAAGTTCGAGCAATAGAATCAATTCTGTCAGTACACAGAGGCGTTGCCGAGATACATCGTGTTTGTTTACTTCTCGGAAAGCTGTGCATAAGCTCTTTCGTGGAAACAGTGTACCTACTGGATATATGAATGAGGAAAGTCACGCATGTATCTCGACAACGGGCTCATCTGTATAAGCTGCAAACAAAAATATTGCGATTAATTCACGCATCAAAATCAATTACATTGATTTTGAAGGCATATATATAGCACATATAGACTATAGTGAGTTATTGGCCAGTCCGTTGGTTTCTCTTATTATTCGTTGCCGCACATATAGTTCACACAATACACACACAATGCCTAAACCTTATTACTCACATTACAGATAATATACTTCTGTCTTGCTTACACTTATTCAAATGAATGTTACGCATTCAGATTCAAGCAAGTGATTGAACTTGCAATATCAGAAGTATCGATAGGCATTTGTTAGAGTCAAGATAATGAAAGGTTATTTCTTATATATAACAATTTTTCGCAAATTGTTACACCCCATGCTTAGGCCGGGGGAACTATTGATTCTTTCCTATCGTTTTGTGCGATTAGTACGCATTTCAGTACTCTCGGAGTATAGTCCGGGGGAACTCAAAATGCATAATTATTTGTAACGATTTCGGTGCAATTCGATAGAAATTCGTTCAGCTTGGCGAATAATAGAAGTGTTTGTGTAAAAATATCGTCACGTCTACGAAATTTGATGTAAGTTGAGTTATTTTGAAATGGATATGCTAATATTTTCGCGAATTGTCCATCCAAAAATTCAAGGAAATATAGTTTACCTGGATCATCAGACAATTCATGCAATAGAACGTTAGCACGAGTCATGGAGACTATAAGTCCAACCCCGTACATTACAACAATTATGAACAAAGTAAATTAAAATTATGAGGGCCACAGGCCGACAGCTGATCTAGTCTAGACATTTTTGTCACTTTGTTTGATGGACAGAACGACCATTTCCACGCGGCCTAGTGACCAGGCGTTTATTCCGTCAGGGACCTTCCGTGATTCATGAACGTAGTAGCAGAAGCTCACTGCCAGTAAGGGGTACATTCGAAAATCTTTTCGAGATGTTGTGAAATCAGCTCACTGTCATCATTCGAGTGGTAATACAGTCAAAACTCATCAGATGTCCGTCACGCCGACCACATTTTAATTTGCTGAAATTTGGAATAAATTGGAAATTTCGTGTCACCGAGAGTTAAATTGAAACAGCTTTAGATGAATTCGAACCATCCTGTGTATGTCTCGAGGGGCAGATCGATAGGCCCACCTTTGTTAATAAAACCCGGGAAATCGATTCGGTTAGTAATCAGGTTCAACAAGTTAATCACGGAGAAATACTTGTATGTGAGGCTATTTCGGATTCAATTCATACAGACTGCGTTAGAAACGAATTGCCGGTGAAGTTGAGTACTTTTCATACAGACTGCGCTGAAAGCGAATTGCCGGTGAAATTGGACTCGGTTCATACAGACTGCGTTAATAACGAATTGCCGGTGAAGTTGAATCCGGTTCATACAGACTGCGTTAGAAACGAATTGCCGGTGAAGTTGAGTACATTTCATACAGACTGCGTTTGAAACGAATTGCCGGTGAAGTTGAGTACTTTTCATACAGGCTGCGCTGAAAGCGAATTGCCGGTGAAATTGGACTCGGTTCATACAGACTGCGTTGACAACGAATTGCCGGTGAAGTTGGACTCGGTTCATACAGACTGCGTTGATAACGAATTGCCGGTGAACTATGAAATAAGCCAAGCGTGCAAGATGGACACGGATTTTCAGACGGTATTTGAGAACATCGAATCCATTGAGCCTAGAGGGAGTAGTTCAAAGGGGTTAACCGCATCCCTGCGATCAGATATTCATAATGAGAACTCGTCTAATCATTGGCAAGTAGAATCAATTTATTCTCGGTAAGACCACAACACATTTTTTTAGAGAACTCTTACGATGCTGATTCCGGAGAGGATCTCGAAACCAGAAAATTTCGCCAAAATGGCACAACCCAAAAAAAAAAAAGCTTGTCAGTCGACCTACTAGCTGTGGATATGTATCCAGAAGCATGGTTAGTTAGCTGATGAGTTAGTGCTTATACGTGAAATTGTAGAATTTGCTTGAGATTTCAGTTTTTGACACCGAACTTGGTATATCATTTCAATTAATATCCATTAATAATTGTCGTGCATTGTCTTATCAGCCACACTACGGGCTGGGGGAACTGAAGTTTCAAAATTTTTTATTCCAGTTTTATGATTTAATACCTGCCCGCTAATAAAGAGTGACGGCGAATATTTAGAGTCGACAAAAATCAAATTTTCTTGGAATAGAGACATTTCGGATTACATTGTTGAACATCGGAAATATTCTATAGGATCAAATCAGGCCTACTTATTCTTTGAATTGATAATGAGTTTTAGATATGCTTGTTGTGATTATGAGTAAAAATCTTGATTTGGAATCATAAATACCCTAAATACTGGGAATTATGGAATCCTTCCAAGGAAATCGCTCAAGATTATAGCAAATCATTTTCATTCTAGTCCTTTGAACCAAAGCCAACTCACAACCTTGTATAACAATCGATTTTTTTTATCTTGTATACAAATATAACGTCATTTTACTCATTAGAAACATATGAGAGGTGGGTCGATCGATGACCCAAGATCGTTTATAGTTATTTTCAGTAATGATTTATTCATCATTCTCATACATTCGAAGCACTTTGCTTCACATTATCGAACCATAAATAGGGTAGTTGAACCGTTCATCCAGAAATCACCACATGGATGTACTTTTATTTCTTGAATCATTGTGCATCATATCATTTTAAGACCCAGAGTATAGTGAAATGTTAACATGTTATAGTAAAATCACGGGAATTTTTGGTACACGATCCGATGGTCTGATCTGAAAATTGTTTCGTTTTCTTTTTTAATTTATCTCCATCAATCTTCATGAATGAGATTCGACTCCAATAAATTGGGGGAACTATGCAACGTCTGCAATTTTCAGATAATTTTAAAAATTTTAGAAATAAGAATTTTCAGTCAGCCACTTGTGCAGATGACCATCAGACCAGTCGTATAAGTAGAATCATATGTGTTGGTGTCGGTAAAACTAATACTAACCCATATATGCTTGCAATTTTGTGTATTAACCACCGTGCATATATATATGCACGTTAGATCAATTCCATCGCATCGCTCGTAGTAACATATATATAAAGCCGATATAGATCCATACCCTTTCCAATCGAGTCCTCATCGATTCACTTATACTAGAATTCAACCAATCGATCCCGATATTCGGAATCGATATTTGCATGTAATGGTAATTACGCGTGTCTATGTCGACGCAGGGTTCAAGCCGCCGAAAAGTGTCTCGAAGTGGGGCTCTGGCCGTCCGAGGGTATATGAATCGTTGCGCGAGCAAAGCTCGCTCTCTTGCTCCCGAAAAGCCGAAGTGGAACTTTTTCCAAAAATCTATACCCACGAACGAGCAGGTCTCCCCGAGATCCAAGTAAGTCATCGCCCGGATGCGATATTATATTAGAATATAAAGAATCCCACCATAAGGCATCCTCGAGATGTATTTGGAATGGGATTAGGCAATAATCGCGGCCTCGGTATGAACAAACCTGCTTAGACAGGGACGAAATACTTGGGCATTATATTAGCTCGCGGTGGCTCATAAAATATAAAATCCAGGCACACTGCCAAGCGTGCGTCGGCCGTCTCTTTACCCAGGATGGGGAATTGACTCACGACCGACCCGCATTACCCAGTGCTTATGGATCGTGTAGGGTTTTACAGATAGGAAATTGTATCGCGTCCGCGCCAGAAAAACATATTTTTCATAATTCAAATCTGTGCGATGAGCCGAAAGTCACGCGTATTCGAGTCTTTGCGGTGGCCCGAACACCGTCATATAACAATTTATTACACACAATTTCAATAGGAAATTAGGCAGGGAACAGATCACGCTTATTATATGTTACAGATAGACGAGGCAGTTTGAATACCAATATTACATGTAAAATCGTATAAAATCATGAAAATACCAATATATGGACAAATTTTAATATTTCTATGTACACGGTTGCGACTGTGGTTCGAAATATAGTTTAAATTAATAAATGAGTAATCTAATCGAAAGACAATCTTTTCATGAGAGATCACCCTGATAATTTTCTTCCCCGATATTATTTTAAATATTTTCAGGTCCTCCCGTTTAAAATCAAAGCTTTTGCATAAAGTGCCACTTAGATATATATATTATCTATCAGAAAGTAATATCAGATCAATAGATTTCAATTATATGTTCAAGAAATCACGAAATCCTGCATGCTTGTTCTAAAGGTAGAATTTCCGTGAAATTAACGTTCAATCGCGTACACGTATGGGTAAGCCGATTTTTCTGGGCTATATTATCGTTTGGGCATGTAATATAATCCAATATCTTTCATTTGAGCCCACATACATATAGCCAAAGCAAAAATTGCATGTGTACCGGCGTGCGCATCGGTTGAAATGTAGAAATACGAAATTTCGATATAATTAACTTATGAGCTTATCTTACTTATACATAACGATATATTTGCGCTTGAAATAATTTTCTTTGAATAACGTGTGGCCGTAGCATGCCATTTCGGCTAGTATAATTCGAATGCAGATTATCCCAACAGCAGCATCCCCGATTGATCGATCGAAAATACGAGGTGTTCGATCGATCCGAATAACACGTAAGTAGCTGTTCCAGCGCAAGCAGAGTAGCAGAGCGGTATCGCATAGATATATAGTTGCAAATGGTAAGCTATGCAACTCGTTTGCTCGGAAAATTATTAGTAATACAAATATACTAATATCCCAACCTCGCAACGCCATCATCTAATGAAGTATGAAAGTGAAATTTGTCTTTGACACACAGTTGCTCCAAAAAGTCACATTCCTCAAAATGTCCACGGCCCAAGCGCAACTTCTAGACTCGTTCAAAAAAATCCTATTTGTATTCTAGGGAGCACGCTTCAGAGATAGCCAGACGCAATGTATTGCGTGCGATTGTATTCTTTGAGATAAAGAGCTTACTCTTTTACTGCTCTTGTATCTCTCTTTCTTTCTGGACTTAGCTATTTATATCTCGCACCGCACATTATATCCGTCGTGTATGTGCTTGAGCAGCAAAATATCTCAGGTAAGATACACAAGGAAGAAGAGACAACGAGACAAGTGGGACAAGTGGGCTTATAACTATACTTCCATATAATACGAGAACTACTCATTGAGAAAACACGAGCAACGTCGTCCAGTGATGTGGGAACCAATTCCTGAACAAGCCAAACTCGTTCGCTCCACTACTTTGTGGTGTTTGCTTTCTCTGTCTCTTGTGTATGATAGCTGGTACTCGAATATGCTAGAGATTATGTGTAAATTTCCGCGACTGGCTATAATATTGGTACTGTATCATGTCTAAGTGAAGTGACGAGCTTCAAGAGGAAGAGGAACCAGAACAACAAGAGAAGTGGAGATACGACGATGTTGTAGAGCGCATCAGGCTGATGCCGCAACAGCGGCTTATTTGAAGAAAAAAAACGTCAGTACCGGTAATGATTCATCGAAGACTCTAAAATTGATGATAGAAGAACATTTGGAGGAACAGGAAATGACGGGGAAGATATTTAATCCGTAGAATTGCGCATCGTCATTTTGCTCCTATTATACGATTGAGCGTTTGATACGGTTGCATTTGTGGTTTATCGTACAGTAGGCTAGGTTACCAAACTCACTGAACGATTCCCTAATTCTCCACCGTAAAAAAGTTTGGGATGATATCATGGCCCATTTGGTTGATATTGAACGAAAAAAAATGAAGATATACGTGTACTGATCACTGAATGAACTACGCGAGTGCGGAAGCCACGCATAAGAGACGCCACCAAGGACGCCTGCACACAGTGAGAAAAATCTCTGAAACTTTTCGTCAAAAATTAACCCAGCCAGGGATAGAGACTTTTGTAGAAAAATTTCATAGACATCCCCGCAGTGCGTCAGCCACTCGGGATAACGTCCAAGTTGGCATTTTTCAATGTCGCTCGTTTATATTATGTAGTGCTGCGCAAGCGATGACAGGATACCACACATTCAGAAAAAAATGAAAAAATGACGATCTTGATACAAGCTTATACCTCCAAAGCACAGTTGCGATAATCACTAGGATTATCGCATAGTCAGATCACCTCTTAATCGTTCTGTGCCGTAAATTATCTCGCCATCTTCGAATCAATGTAGCTTTTGAGCTGTAGATCGCCGATATTGAAACCAGTAGAAAAATTGCTCACCCACAGTGCATCACAGAGTAAAAACCAGCACAGAAGAAGGATAGTATGAGTGAGAGAGAGGAAAAGAGATAGATCGGAAGGGAGAGGTGTAGACGGTAGTGAGGTGCGCTTTGCGAGCGCCTCCGGGCCGTGTATAGTATTAAGGCACAAAGGTGCCGTCAGACACCTGCACGCGCTTTATGCAGATAAGGCCCAAGAAAAAGAGGAGGCGCGCGCGCACGCCACATCAGTATATATACTACAATCTCAGGGCTTTTGGGTCAGGTTTAAGGTCGGACTGTCTGAGATCCCAAAGTCACTTCTCCACCTCTTTTTCCACAGCTCACGCAGCGAGTGGCCTCTCATCGAGAAACTGAATTGAGACGTAGTCGCGGAGGTTTTAGTTTAGAGAGACCCCATCTCACTCTGAACCTCAGCCCTCCCACGCGAGAGTGCAAGTGAGAGAGAGAACGAGACCACCGAGGCAGACTCTCTGTCCACGTTCAGAAAATATATGTATAAGAGAGATGGACTTCTGCATGCAGAAGAGAGAGAGAGATGGTGATTCGGTATTATACCGCCTCGCGCGCTCTGAACGACGGTCCGGTGTGATAAATTAACAATTTTACACGAGCGAAGAGAGCTCTGATGATGGTTCGCAACGTTAAAAAAAACACGAACGAGGGACATTTTGCTTAATTTGACGATTGGACGCAGCCTTTGGAGTTTTGCAGCGCATAAGAGAGATTGGGCAAAAAATTTGTAAATTATATGGCGAGCTTTTGCTTATTGGTAGCGATCGCCAAACAACCCTTTGGTTCATGCATGCGAAAAATTATGATGATGATGATGATGAGCGCGCTGGGTATATTAGGCAGGCATGCAGCTTTCGTCACGCGTCCGCGCGGATTAGAACTTTTTACGAGCGGCGCACCGTTCCGATTTTCATCGTTGATCCACGGATAAATTATTTTTTTCGACTTTCGAATGAGGTCCCAGACAGAGAACTAAATATTTTGTTGAAATTCATCATGTTTTTTCATAATTGTGAGTCGATTTTTATAGTTTTGAGCTTTGGGAAGCCTGACTCAGACTAACAAGGGAAGCACGAGGTCTGCGGACCACGGATCTTGATGAAACTCTGGGAATTATCTCGAGTTTGGTGGAAAATAAGGGTATCTCCAAGGGTCAAGTCCAATGGGTCTGCTATCCCGAGATACAGCTATGGAGGTAAGCATTATCAGTATATCTATCTGTATCTTGGAAAAGGAGGCCCATGGGATTAAACCGTTGGAAATACCTTCATTTGTCACCTAAACAAGATGATTTCCAAAGTTTCATCAAGATCCGTGTTCCGCAGACCTGATGCTCTCCTTATGAGTTAGTCAATTGTTGCTCGATCATCTCGTCGATCATTTAAGAACGCATTTATTCGTATCGACCGTATTCGTATTATGAACTCCTCTGTATACACGGATAAGAAAAAAAAAATTAACCCATACGAGTATTTTCACCGACTCACAGTGAAATTTCACCACTACCCTAAAAATGCATCCGATTCCATCTGTCCAAACACAGATTATAATTATAAAATAGCCAAGTTTTGGACCGAGTCCCGAATTGTATCTAATGCATTCTTACCAAGAAAATCTACGGAAAAATGAGTAAAACCTCGAGTAAAACCTTCAATACAAACGTGTTAGCGAGCGTGTTAGAATGCATTGCGAGCATGATACATTGACACTTGGATCACTTTGTACAAAGCCATGCGGAGAAATTGGACTTCAGAAATTGTACAGTAAGAAATTATTCAAGATAAATTGGACAAACGATATGAATGTATTCTTGTGACTATCGATAGCCCGATTCCACGAAATAAATTCTGATGGGTAGACAAACAGTATTGAAGAAACAGGGCAAGTTTCATCAAAAATTTCAACAAAAGAAATAAGAGGAAAGAGATCTCGCGGACAATAGTGTATATCGGCGATCAAGATATCAGTCGGGCACATTTCAGAGATGCATCCAAGGATATGATCGAGCATATCGAATTTCTTCAGCAGTCAAAATCCAAAATTCGTCACATGGTAGCTTCTCTTTTGGTACTTTGGTATCTTACAAACGTTCTGCGCTTCTCTCTCAATCTCCTTCTCTAACACATTATATCTATCTCAATCTTGCGCGCGCCAAGCCATCCCTCCTTATACTTTTGCCTCACCTGCGAAAAAAAATATATAGGTACCTATAATACAACGCGCGCGAGGAAAGAGATGATGATGCAGACATTGAGAACGGACGACGTGAAAAAAAGGAAAGGAGCATTATAAAGAAAGAAACAATAACGACTATGTAGCCACCCAAAAGAAAGAGGAGTAGCCCATAGGAATAGTCTAGTTGGGGTTCTCCATGTATAAAGTATAAAAATGTGTGTAAGAAGTCGCACGTTTTCCAAATCTATGGGAGATGCAGCAGGCAGAGACAGGTCAGAGCGAATAAAAGGTAAGGGAGGCGATGAAAAGTATCCCTATTCAGTCGAACAAAAAAAAAGACATCCGGAGATCTTCAGTGTATTCTATTCAAGAATCTGATCTTGAGAAAGCCAATTACATACGATAGTTGCATCATCAGGGTTCACAAAGTATCATCAGAACAGATTATCGTTGAAAAAGAGAGAGTCATGAAAGGTAGTAGATTCTATTACAAGCGTTAGCCCGTGTAATACCTGATGATCCGGTGTATAGAGTAGCGGCAAGGTCGGTAACCGTTGACCTTCACATTTCAAAGATTTTGGGGCGTGATTTTCGTGTTCTATGCATCAAACGTCACAAGAAGATGATTCAAAATGAAATCAAATTCATTTTATTCAAATTTTGTTTGAGCTGATTAGGATTCGAATCAGCTGATTTGAAAAGGAATCGTAAAACTCCTTCCATTGATGGATTGTGGAAGCATTTTCAATCAAATTTTTTAACGAATAAAATCCGATCATCTCAATTTATCTGAGTTCTGTCAAATTTACACGGAAATTCGCAGAAATTCTTTGGAATAATTAACACAGATGGAAGGTTAGATGAACTTCGAACTCACAATCTTCCGCTTGCTGGGCGGTCCCGTTACCCACTACGCCACTGAGGCGATTTTGTTCACAATTTCTTTTCCATAAATGAATTTCTGGGTATTTTCATGGAACCAAGTTTATGCAAAAGAGTGAATTCTATTTGATTGAAATTTAATCTTGCTAATCCAATTTACAAAGGATAACATTTAAAAATTATATTCATTTTGATGACAAAACATGGATTTAATCATCGTGATTTCCCAGATTGAGGCTAGATAATAGTTTCTTGGGAAACCGAGAATGTCAGAAGATACTGATCAAGCTATTTTGCGGCTGTGAATTCAAGAGCAATACACTTCCGTCAGCAATATAGATGTAAACCCATCGATACGGTAGGTATAGATCTATCATTAGTATAGGAGGCTCGCCCTCTGCAAATAGAACCGATAATATCCATCACTCTTCAATACCTATACTAGGCGTTCCAACAAAAAAAAAGCCACGTCTGGGTGCCAAATCTATTCCCGAACCATTACTATTTCAGAGAGACTTCACAAAACTCTACAGGTGTAATAACGAGGATTCCATTGTAGATATATTACTCACAGCGTGTCGAAGCGTGTCTATACGAGCCATATATTTTCTCTCGCGATGCCTGAAAACTATATTTGCCCAATAATGGGAGAAGCTCCGCTGTTAAAGTTTACCCATCACAGGCGCGATAAGAAGCGCCAAGTATTTATTGTCCCTGCTTATAGTATATATCTCGTCAAACATATAACATTGGCGGCTCTCTTGGGATTATTGAGAGCCTCTTGTTCCTGCTTGAGTAAAAAGAATGAGACGAGAGATCATTTCCGCCAGCTTTCTGATGGGCAGAAAAAAAAAGAGACTAAAATGAGCTCTATGACTATTGTGATGCAGGTGACGCCCGATAAGCGAGACTTTGAGACGATGAGATACAAGAGATAAGTCACGCACCGCTCCCTTTTCGCGCACGCAGACAAGCCAAGCTATTTAACACTGAATACTTTCTTCCATCACTTGTTTGATCATTCGAAAACCAATGGTCGTTTAGAAACCCGAATAGAGACAATAGCCAGGGCCATAATTTTGATGAAGGTTTTGAGATGGGCTATATTTTTTGGGGCTTGCGGAAATGAGATCGTCTCCGGGCCTAGACGAAATGGACTTATCGCAAAATTTTCATCTTTAGAGTCTCGTGGTTGACCGTAGGAATTCCTTGGGATACGGATGTTGAACTTTTTTTTTCTAGGTCTGCGCAGTGTTCTTGACGCTCCATTGCTCTGTCATTACAGTCTCTGTTTATAGATCGTCGATGACTCAAGGCGAGACTCAAGGACTCATCAGCAGCTAATGTCTCAGTGTTCCATCCGGCCGAGCGTTGAGAAATTTTCCCAGGCTTTCTTTCTCATGTTTCAAGCAAAGGGTTCTATGAATCAAATTTCAAACTCAAAACTTACAAGGGGATGACCTGACTTTTGGATCACCAATCCTTTCCAAAATTTTTTCACAGTTTTGTGTCACCTAGAATATGAAGAATCCAGAGTAACTCCATCAAATGGGCCTCCAGTTCAGAGCTACAAGCAAAAACGTTACCATTGCCGGTATATCTATATACATCACTTTTCAACATGAGCCTATATGGGCAATGTTAATATCATGGGCTGTAACTTTGAACAGGAGGCCCATTTGACGGAGTTACTCTGGATTCTTCATATTCTAGGTGATACAAAACTGTAAAACAATTTTGGACAAGATTGGTGATCCAAAGGTCTGGTCCTCCCCTTGTTAGTCTAGTGAGTTTGGTTTTGTTGAGATTAACTGATGTATGTATCATGTGGGCTCAAAAACTTGACCCGGGTGATTCAATGATTCTAGTAAAAAGTTGAAAAAATATTTTCCAATTTGAAAAAGTTAGCACATTTCTTTCCGAGTTTCTTTCAACAACTCCAACTTCTTGTTCAGGAGAAAAAGCGAGAGAAAAAGTTTCTGTGAGTTGACCGTTTTCAGACTGCAGAGCGAGCTACAGAGTGTAAGAAGGCTTACATATGTATAGGCCAATCATAATCTTGCAAATGAAGCTCTAATCCCACTACTTCCACGGAATGAACATATTTAATGGCCAAATAGATCTCAGTAGTTAAGAAAGGAATTTCAACTGAACCTTTCATAGAGAGAAATAACTCGCAAACTCTAATTCTTCACGAAAATCATCGAACATTTAGAATCAAGTTCATTCTTTGACCGATGTGCATGTGATTAAATTCATCTGTACCACTCGAGGAATGGCTTGTTCTTTGAAACATTCCCATCAAACTGAAATGATCTTCTTGTGACCATTCCATACTTCGATTTTCCTTTTCATCCTCATTTCTTCATAACCTCATAAGATATCTGGAACAGTAAAATTCCAACCAACGCTCCTTTCTCACTGCCATGAATTACTGTGGAGGTTATTGTATAGTGCATAGAGTGCAGTTGATGATGACCACCCGACTCGACGACAGAGTCACTAATTCGACTAATTCTCTATGAGCATCGTGTCACTCTCTTGGCTTACATTTGCAACCGCTGATTATGCTGCATCAGATTTTGCTCTACTACAATCCTCGTGTTCTCTCTCATCCCAACAACTAAACAAAACATAACCTCATACAACGTGCTGCTCATTTTTTTTTTTTTTTTTTTTTTTTTGACAAGTCGTCGTAGTCGTTGTCACGAATGAATGTGATGCGTCACGCGCGCGTGAACAAGAGCTGCACCTATTTTGTTGTACATTGTCGTCGCTGCTGCTGCTGCACTTTTTGACTTTTGAGATGCTGCTCTGGTAGTCAGACTGCTCTTGTATTATAATATATAATCTTGTATCATGCATTTTGTCGCGCGTTGACGATGCGTGTCGACGTTATGTGATAAAGGAATAGTGAGTTTAAGCTGGACAGAAAAGACAGAGAAAGAAAGGGTCGCACATCAGATCGCTCTGAGCGACATCGCGACGCAGTTTTACGAGGAGCATTTGCGTCAAGCTAAAAAATTCCAGTGAGATGAAATCGTTGCAAATTATTGCTACCACATCCTCTTCTTCTTATGTGGAAAATGAATACTAGAGGCGGGATGCGTGTCCATTGCTGGTTGATAGGCGATTTTTGAGATTGATTTTCTCGTCCTTCGAATCTCATGATAAGCCTTGTTGAGCTTGCATTGTAAGATAATTGAAAATAAATTGCTCTGCTAAGATATTATGGTATTAGTCGTACACCCTTTGATTTTGGTGTCCAAGCGAAGTATCATGATGAAGATGGCAACATTACTTCATACCGCTGTGTTATTCAATTAGTATATGCATCTTGTTCAATCGATTGATTTGAGCGGTTGACAAAACAATGTATGAAGTGACCTCAATCAATGATAACATATCGGTCTGGACGAGTGACACGAAGTTGGGGTACAGTGTTAAAATTTTATTGAAAACTTTGTTTATATATCACAATAAACTGACTCTAAGTCATCAAGCTTTACTAGCCTCTTCCGAGAAGCTCATCGAAAAACTGACTCTAAAGCTCGATAGTGGTTAGAACGAATTCAAGAAGCGTCGTACTCTGGAAATTTTTTAAGTTTTCTTGTGGATTCTATGTAAGCATTCAGTTCTTTCACAAGACTGCCCAGATTTTTGATTGCATCATGAGAACTTGAGAAAAAAATTGAATACTGACGGCAAGTCATTAATTAGAAACTGACATCGCCATTCGTGGGCCATTTCATTTACCAAATACTGTTTTACTACCATAAAAGTCTACAGAAAGTGAGAGCAAGAGTACAAGTTTTCCCAGAAGCAATGTAAGCAACCGATCGTTCCATCGCAGTTTCCCCCGAGATTTGAATTGATGTCCAGAGCTCGAGCCAGAGCTTCCTTGATCAATACTCTTGGAGAAGTTTTTTCTGAATGGTGGCTGCCTCTGTTGAGTATGATCCCAAATTGTTAACTTGAGAAGTTACGAAGGTGAAGCGTTTACTGTGACCAAATATGACGAAATTCGTGTGATTCCTTTGGAAACAAATTCATTCAGTCCAATCGCTCAGTTCGAGTACTGACACACGCCCAAGTTAAGGTCAAATGTAGCAGAACACAACTTATTGCAAAATACCATAACCTCAACTGTCACCACTGCCGCATGATCACGTGGGAACGTGGCTCTTTAATATACTCTGTCGTTGTATCTCTTACTTTGTTTTCGTATCGTGTCCAGCATCCAACACATATTCGCACAATCCAAACCCAAACCCAAACACAAACACTGAGGTAAATACTTGTGAGATCTAACATCAAGCAGAGCATCAGCATATATGAACAGCAGCAACAACAACAACGACAAGCAAAGAAAGAAAGAGAGACAAGAGAGCGATCCGTGGGAGATGTTAAAATGAGAAAGGGTTATGATGATGTGTAGGTGGTCAAAGAGATATAACCTCGAAATTTTTAAGCTTACGGCTCACGTATTCTGCTCGTCGCAAGAAATCCGTGCGCGTGCGCGCGCGCCGTCGACACATGTAGACCCATCATAGTCCGCGATTTATGAGTCCAGTGTATAAAACGCTACTACTGATGCACGAAAACTGCACACGCCTCTTCTCAGAGCAGACGACGACCACAGAGAGTGCATATAATGCAACAAAAAGTATTCCTATATACGTGTATTTGAGAGTGTTCTCAGATGAGACTGTATATATGAAGAAAGATATGTGTTTATATAAAAATGCCTGCACGCGCTGCTCTCGCGATCGAAGTCACGCTTTTATAGTATTATATGGGTGCTATATGTGCCCTGACGTCGTCGTCGTCGAAGTGAGGCGAAATGATGATGAAGACGCTCACGTTTTTTGCATGGATATCCTTAACTTATAAAGTGAGATCTTCAACATGGACCATATTTCATTATTTATGTACACACATACATGATACATGTATACTTATAGAAGGAAGATGTAAAAATTCTTGATGCAACTCTGCCGGGTGGGTTCAAGTAAATGAAGAGAGAAGTACAAGTCAACGGGAAGGTGTTTTTCTTCCATGCGTGCAAGCGCGCACCTCACGCTAATTGACTGAAATCGACTCGTTCTCGCTCACCGAGCAAAAAGCTCTAATGCGCTATTATCGATAATTTACACCTGCGCGACTCTCGCTATCTCTTTTCTCGTATACATCGACGAAGCCTACGCATTAGTATTTTGTGCTTGCTATACTCCCTCTCTGTATGACCTATAAGCATATTGAGCTTGCGGCTCCTCGTTAATCATCCCGGACACTCGTCCTGTAAGCAGCTATTCCATTTTATTTGTGTAATGTACCACTTGTTCAAGAAATAGAAAAAGAGGGTATCGGAAGGCTCTAATGACTATGATGCTGTTAACACCAGTACCGTTTAAGTTTGCCAAGCGATGAAAAATAAGCGATATGCTGCTCGGCTGTGGTGATCGCTCGATGTTAATTATCCGAATTATCGATGAGCGATGAGATGGAGAAGAATTTAATGACAAAAAAAATGATTATCTAGCTCAAATGATTGATATTGATGAAGAATTTTTTATTTGATGAACCATTGGGAATTGAAAATTTCATATGCGGTTTGGAGCAGTTATTCACTGATCACTGAATAATTTTGAGAAGCTGGAAATCGAGCTGCAAATAGAATCAAATGATAATAAAAAATGGGTAATTGTAAAATCTGAATCGTAACCGTAAATGGAGAGCAGACATGAGTCTGGGATCTCGATCCTTTGTTACTTTTCACATTGATCGATACATTTTGACAAATCAAGAATAGTGGTTATGTTTTTGGTTTGATTGAATCAACTTGGCCTTACATGACAAAATTGAGAAAAATTAGATGTTCCAGAGCATTAATTCAAACTGCGCGCCAATTCAATATGGCTGCCGTAACGTAAGCTGTGTCTTCATGCTCGCATAATTTCAATAAATAATATATATAATCATCTCAATCACTTTCAAAACTCTTGGTGAATCATCAATACTTCCAACAAATTTGATTAGAACCGAGATGTGGTTTAAATTTTTGCAGTTTGAGCAGCTTCTTGTGAGACGAAGTGACGCCATGTTGGGTCGGCACAATCACGTGACTTTTGGATCGCGTCTTCGAGACTACAAAACTAAAACTACTCGTTCTTTTTCAAAAAAGTCTTCAAAAATCGAATGAAACTGCCCTCAAGCAATATTTAATTCAAACTTTTGAATAGAATGATCGAAGAAACACATGCTTATTCCATATTTGTAAACATAACCTCTCAATAAAATGCTTTGAGATCCCAAACTAAAAAGAAATGGTATCGTTTTGAGGGGCTCAATTAATTTCAATGTATAAAAATTGCGAGCGCGATCGGTATGCATAAATTGAAAATCATGGCGCAGAACCAGGGTGGCGCGATATAACATCAATGAGGAGCATAACAGCAGCAGTGTCCATCATCAGAGGGAGGAGAAGAAATATCGGAAGATGAGCTCTCCAAGAGGAGGAGGAAAAGGAGGAAGATCGCGAATAAGACGAAGCAGGTACGAATATATAAAGGGGCCGAGAGAGTTGGCGCGCGGTAGGTGGCTGCCTCGCGGCGGCGAAATGATTACAGACTACGCGCGCGAGAGAGCAAGAGAGAGAGAGAGAGAAGAAAGGCGTTTTCTCTCAAACAGCTGTTACATCGGGCGTGTGTACAAGTATCACGCTAAAAGTTTGACTCTGCCACCATCACCATCATCGCTAACACCTTCATCACCACACTTCGAATTTATACACTTGATAGGTGCATAGTGGAATATCGCGTGTATGTGTGTGTGTATGTGTGTGTGCGATTTGGGCAAATTTTGAAAGCGATTGGATATCGATTTTTGATAATTGGAGCGATATTTGGACATCGCAGAGCGGACGAATTGGATTATTGCCGATGCAATTTTGCGCGATGTTTCGATGAGCGATGTAAGAGAACACGAAAAGATTCGAGGTGGCTATTTGATTGGTACAGGAAATATTGGTTATATACTGCAGGTACATTGTAATTTTGCAAAGTGCCAGTGTTGAAATTGTATTATGATAGCCAATCAAGGTAAATCATTTTATTTTTGAGTGAGTAATATTATGTGATGCTATGGTTCTCAGAAGCCGGTTATTATTTATTGTACTTGCCATATGATTTATCCAATTCAATATTGATTTTAGCTGACGATTGACGATTGAAGTGAAATGGAACACGCCAATTTGAAGCGTGAAATCGTAATTTATCGACTGAGTTAATGTGATATTATTATTGCACAAGAAACCGAATGAGAGAGACGCACGCACGTGTCATGAATCTGCAGCAATTTGATTTTGTGAATGATCTCGTTATGCGTAAACGAGTGTTGACAAGTGGTTCAGTGGAAATTAATTAATCAGAACTGTCGAACCGTTACACAATAACTATACTGTTGCGGACTCGTGTTCAATGTATAAATGGTAAATGTCCTTACTGTTTTACCGACTTGAGTATTTATTGACACAGTGACATTGATTGACTGGTTTGTACACAAACATCAGGGAATTGAAAAAAAAATGATAATCGAACGAAATAATGAAGTCTGATGGGCTCAAACTATGATATGGGTCTCATGAAGCTTGTCTCTATTTCAAAGAACATAATACACTATAGTCAAGTGAACATGTCATCTGTTACGTTGGCGCAAAGTTGCCCTTATATCCACAGACTCTGGAGCCCTTCAGAAAGTAAGTATACATAATAATATAATACTATGGTCTCCGTATATAAGCGAACATCGCTACACGGGGCAATGTCAACGATCGGCTAAGCTCTCATGGTTTCTCTTGTACCACATAATAAACTCTTTTTGGTCCAAGCGTGCACTTCACCACTCTCACGTATATGTATACGTTATATATACCCCTTTTTCCCTTGCAACTCGTGTCACCAAGTAAGTATGTATATATCCAGAGTGGCCATATGGGAACCGCCTCATAGCCATCAGTTCTCGATTGCCAGACATATATACACACACACAGGGAATGACAAATCTTGTGACCAAGTTGAAGGGCTCCAAAGGGTCTCTCACTCGTCACACTCATACAAATACACAGTCATACCCATATATGTATGCATATCACAGAATATAGGTGCACGCGTGCGGAAAAATCGCAGTATCGCATGTACAAGATCTACTGAATTGTCACATCCATGAACTGTTCTGATTCTGGTGGAGCTCCGTTATCGGCTTGCTAAAACATATACATCTGGGCGCGTGCTCTTCTTAGGTTGGAATATATATTGGGGGGTTCACCATTCGTTTGATATATATACGTAGATGTGTATATGTGTAACCCTTTTTGGTCGTTTTGTTCTTGTCAACGTGGCGTGATTGGTCGAGTCCGTGTCTTTTTCTCATTCTCTATACTGATGCAGCTTCCGCTCCCGTGATCTTCCTTAATTGTCGCATACTACTGTCGTGTCGTCTCCCCTATATAGAACGATTCCTAATGCAAATCCTAATCGTCGGATAATCGCTACTAGCCCCAGAGAATATAACCCTATGTGTATATTTTGCTCATCGCGTATTTTGTGTTATATGGGTGATGCTGTACAAGAGGATGTATGCCTTAATTGCTTTTGTTCGTGTATTCTTGTTCTATGGTGTGCCCTTTTTTATTATCTCTTTTGCATTGTTTACGATCGTATTAGTCCGCGAAGCCTCTTCAGAGATGGCAAATTCCATATAGTATTACAGTGTTGCAATGGAGCCATGGTCATTTCATTTTGGGGTGGCCTATCGCCATGATGTGAGCCTACTTTGCGATGATCATTTGTGGAAATGTTATGAGATATATGTCTCATTATAATTCGTCCCTGTCAAATGGGAATTTAATTTATTATAGCCGTTCAAGTGATTTGAGTCATCAAAACGAATTTGAATGAGAATTGCTCCATCTTGGAGCTCTATGGAGCAGACTATGACTGGGAGATCCTTGACAAAGTGAGCTGACCTGACAACGTGAAAGAGTTCAAGTACCTCAAAAGCCACAACACTGATGATATAAAGATCCCCCTGATGTAATTTTGATAATTCTGGCATTCGTTACATTCCGATGTGACGGTGATAAAGTAGATACTGTCAAAGATCATAAAACCTACTGCTACACAAACAGACTGTAACACATGCTCCATGAGCTAAACTAACTCATCAGTCAACTTGAATATTCTCTTGAAATCCGTTAGAAATGAAATTGATTGAAATCCGTTAAAGAGCTAATTCTGCAAGAACTGTGTACTTGAGGATAAATATCTAGTTGTTCACCTTGGAGGACTAACAAGGGGGACCCACGAAGTGCGGGTCACCAGATCTCACCAAACTTTTTTCACAGTCTCGTGCCACCTAGAATATGAAGAATCCAGAGTAACTCCGTCGAATGGGCTCCCTGTCCAGAGCTACAAGCAAAAATGTTAGCGTTGCCAGTATATCTGTATATATCACTTTTTAACATGGGCCTATATGAGCCAATATTAACCTCAGTTGCTGTATCTTTGGACAGGAGGCCCATTTGACAGAGTTACTCGGGATTCTTCCTCTTCTAGGTGGTACCAAACTGTGAAAAAAGTCTGGTGAGCTTTGGTGACCCGCACTTCGTGCTCGATTTTGTGGGTCCCCCTTGTAAGTTGACACCTGTTGACCCGCTGACCACTAAGGGTCACCTAGACCCCAATCCATTCTCAATATTCAAACTCGCGAGCTGCAGAGCCATCAGTAATCTATTCGGGTGTGCCACTACACATCCGTTCGTTAAAAACCGAGACCCAATTTTTTGCATGAGGCCTGACTGACCCCATGTGTGGTCGGCGTTATGTTTTGGGTGTGGTTACTGGTCTAATACACATGTATTTCCGACGTTCCGACGAATCAGTGGATCAACCTGATCAGGCGATTTGTGTTATGTTCCAGAAAGATGTATTTATGAATATTTTGATGCGAAAAATTGCAAAGGATATCCGGAGTTGAACTTGTCCAAACAATGTCGCAGGTCAGTGTAACTATCAATTTAATCGAATTCATAATCAAATCAACTCATACATCAAGTGACAGCCTGATCTGTGTCAATATATAGTGATGATATCCAATTTCTACGAATCTGCTTGGATAATAGTGTTCATTCATTACATCATAAATGGAGGAACAATCTGTCAACATAACGATGACATTAGGTGGATGAAATAATCGAAAGCTTCCCCATAACTCTCATACCGACGGGTGTGACCACACAAAACCGATTCCGCACTCACATTAGTGTCACACAGCGATCAACGCATATAATTTCAATTTCACTCGTCACCCCTCCGAATAACGTGTACATATGACTCTCAATCGCCCCTTTTGTACATCCACGCGTCATCCAACCCGTGGTGGAGAAAGTGTATATGAAATATGAATATGCCTATTACAAACCATCATCATCAGTATGTACCCTTGAACCATTATTCTCAATCGTCGAGTCTTTAAACCCTACAAACCACCACCACTTGACTGTATAGTTTTCAAGTGTTTATCGCGGTATAACTTCAACAAGTTGAGCACCCCATACTTATCATATCTCCAAAATAGCTATGTACGACTTGTTCAAAGGCAAAGTGGACTAACAATAAGTCCATTACTGTAAATATGATTTTTCTAAGCTCAAAATTTATCTTTCGTCTTCCAATCAGACCAAAGACCTCTTACAAAAATTTCCCTCCCATTCTCATCATGTTTTCTATATGACAAAAAAGTTCTCATACTTTTTGGGACATTCCTTTAGGAATGAACATAAAAGTCTCTTCCAATCGAAAATACGGACTTAATTGTTAGTATATTCTGACTCCAAACTACTCAAGTAAATAGCTCGCAAAGCGGTCTACGGCATATGCAAAATTCCCCATTCCCGAGTCGTTTTGCCATTTTCAATAGTGAGTGACGCACCCCGTCACAAGCTCGTCCATATAAATCTCTATATCGGAGATGGAGAAGAGGACCGATGCGACGCGACACGACGCGACGGTGACAACCGGTCTTTAAACGCACAGTTGGACAATGGAACTTTTTTGTCGCAAGGCTTGAGTATATGGGCCACTACCTTATACCTTATCGTATCACCCTTCCCCTATACATATATAAAGACCTGCTTTCGATGCTCGATTAATGCGCAAAAGGGAGAGATCGACTTTGTTATTCCGTCGATTCACAATGCTGCACCAGAAAACACTAGACTGGCATCAGTCTCTTTCGACACGAATTGCCAAAAAGCAGAATGAACCAAAGAGCAAGCCATATCGATGATTAGAATGACGCGTCTGATGGATGCGAAGACCCTCGATTCTTGTATTTTGTAACATTTTTCAGATGTTTCGTCAACGTATCAATTATTCAGAAGTTTTTAGGTTATGTTTTTGGTTGTCGATTTTAAGAGAATCGCATCGATTTTTAATTGGACGATGTTATAGAGTATCATATTATGCAGTATGTAGTGGGTTTGGAAACCATGAGAAACTTGATATTACATTGGGCAAATGAATTTCATGGTCGGGGAGACATTGATACTCGCATGCGAGTTACACAGGTTATGACAAGGAGTAGGATATATATGATGCGATTGCATTAAAATTTATAACGAGACGCGCGCTCGTAGCGTATAATTTTGCGATATTCGTGGTGGAAGATTCCAGATTTTGACGAGAGATTCGTTCCATGAAAGCAGAAAAATATTGTGAGACGAGCATCAAGGTAGAATAAAGGATTATTATACTTTCATGAGGAAACATTGTACATTATACGCGTATGATCTGGATCTCTTCATGATAAATAGCTCCGAGCATCAAGACTTTTATCAAACGATCCAAGACAAACTCGTACTTATCGCATTCACCTTTGCGATTCACGCAGATAGAAAATTATTATGTTTTATGTGAGTGAGTGAATGAAGTATGAAAAAAAAACTTACCCCTTTCGACAATTTTGCCGAACAAATTTTTGCCTCTGAGAAAGTTTTTGGTCGAACAGTTCCACCTTCGATTTCTGAATTGATGTTGGCACTCGGCGATCGCAAGATTTGCGCCTCTTGCGACGGCCATCAGTACACCGGGATTCTCTCGTGCCAATCTCCGCTGTTTCCGCCTCAGGGTTGCGTACACCGTCGGATCCATGTGTAACGAGGTTGGTGAAATTGGTAGCAAATTGTTTGGTTCGCCTGCTTTTGCAATGCCCCTGTAAGGTCATAATATGAATTGTGAATGTTAGTGGTATGAGGTTGGTGACAAATGATTGATGACTGAACAATAATTGTGGACTCTCAATAAGAAAAATTGAAGTTTTGAATGAAATATTTGAGAATTTCAAAGGACTAGAGGAGATCCAAAAATTTCATCATTTATATGTGGGACAGTTAGATAGATAGGTTATTGTGGAAGTTATCACCAGTTTCGTCGATTTGAAAGGATGGTGGTGAATCTAACGAATTCGCCTTGAGTTTTCGTCGACCTCATATCAGACTCAAGCTATTTCATTCTTTGGATCGTCGTACTTTAACAAAAGTGTGCACCATGAGGTTTGCGATACCTCGTGGATCAAACGTCACAATGAAATTTCTATTATAAATATTGAAGATTCATTAAATTTTCCACCATCCTTAAGATCTACGAAAGTTGAAACAGTCTTTACATCAACTCTCAAGCAACGATTGAATTACCAATATTCTCCTGATGATTAAGTTATTGTTCATGTAAGCCTAATTTTCATGGAATGTTTCAATCACGAAGTGTGCTGAAACAATATTCAAAGGATTCTCGACCATCGAACTCGTGCACCGAGTAGATCTCAAATTGACAAAAAAAATCAAATTATTCCGTCCAAACCCTTGGTATGATGTCGAATGAAACTAGGGATGTACTCTAGTAGATTCTCAAATTCTTCATTATATCACTAAGAGTTTGCACCAAGAATGAGACAGATTTCCTCATCGTGGATGATCACAATCGTCAAATTCACCAGAGTAAGGGCAGTTATGATAAAATTTTTCGAAAACATTAAAAAACGAGATGGAACAATAGAAGGAAACTAAAAAATTAACTTCGGGTACATGCTTGCATTAGACTACCGTTATCCGTGGGATGAGCATTCAAAATTGATTAAAAAATACACGAAGTAACTCATGCACTCTTGGGTCACAACTAAAATTCGTTTAAGTATACCGAAGTCGAAACTAGATTTCCTATTTTGAATCGCTCGAGCCAGAAAGCCAATAACGCATTTGATCTTGGAGGCCTGGTTCTTTCCAATTAGTACGCACCAAGCGCAGAAATGTTTTGATAAAAATTTATTGCATTTCTACTTCGACCATGAACTAAAAAGCTTCCCTCCTCAAAGTGTACAAACCGTTCAAATCCATCTAAGCTCAAAATTTATCACAGTTGTAAAAGATAAAGCGTACCTAATTGAGCGTAGTGGGAGCGTCGGAAAACGCCGTAAAAAAAGAGCTCTACTAATACATCGGGAGCAATCTGTAACCGCTAAATGAGCGAGTACTCCCCTCGTATATAAAACTGGTGCACTCATATCTACTTTCTGTATGTACCATATAAAGCCATGTTAACCACGCGTATAATATACCACAAATCCATATCCATAACGCACGCCTCAAAGAGCACACTCATCATCCAGATGATCGCAGATGCCTCTTTTAGGGGGGTCACGTGTTTTCAAAATGGCAACACTATAAGTGGCAGGGAAAAATAAAATACTTCAAGGGGGTGTTAATAAAGAGTCCTCAAAAGCGAATATGATGGAGGGGGCTGCTGCCAAGTGCATCATATCTTGCAGGTTCGGTAGTTATTATTCTACAATCGCACTCTTGACGGTATACGTACGCTCTGCGCTGGTGCAAGATTTATGCCCTTGGATCTTGACTGATGCGTCTATTTTAGTGTGTGAGAGAGAGAGAGATATCTTGGACATTGCTCTTACATTTATTGTTAATTAAAAGCCATTCGAAGAGGTTGTAAATTGTAAGGAACTTTACGATCGGATGCAATTAGACGTACAAATATTATCTACCATGTGAGGGTTTCAGAATGATGTGCGCAGGCGCAAAAGCTTTCAAGCTCGAAAAATGTGTGAACTCTATTGTGTATGAAAGGGATGCATGATATGAATTTTCATCGCTGACTTGACAGACTATGATTGCAAACGAAATTCTTGGTTATGTCTTGGCTGGACTGTAAAATAGTGTACTATATATCATGTCAGTCTCGTACAACGCGATGTTTATAAATGAAATGTATCGGACTCGTCAAGTAACGCAAAATACATTCTGACAGCTTGGATGACGATTCTGATTTTGTGACGGAACATTTTTGTATACATTATATATAAGTTTATTACACGTGAGTGGTGATTTTTTTCGATTGACGAGTTGAGAGACGAAATGTGAGTGATCAAAGGACCGTCTCATATCGAGTACGATGAACTGGTGCAATTGGAAAATTCTAACAACTCTTGAGCTTGATGGGCAAGTGATTGAATGTTGTTTATACAAAGTGTGTTGGGTGATTTTTTTTCAGTTGATGATAGTTCATGGTCAAAATTTGAGAGATCCGTCTTACTGAAAGATTGAGAAGGAAAGAAACAAAGACATATTCCAATAATGGCTAGAGTGGTTTTGAATCAGAATTCATGAGTATCGGTATCAACTAAAAAATATGTTTGGGCAAACTTCATCAACATTTGTCTGATTTTCCATCATCAGGCGTATTTTCACATGAACAAGCGATAAATAATAATTTGGGCAGTTTGGACAAAACGGTGCAAAAAATCGCTCCCCTATGCAAAAAATATGAATTGATTTCGGCAGTAAGTTTGGATTAAAATGGAATTTGATTTGAATTAATTTCAAAAGAAAAGTTGCAATCAGCAGTATCTATAAATCATATCATCAATCGCAGAGGCTATGATTTGCGGATCCCCTTGCAATTATGTTGACTTCGATGTTGACATGTCACTTTGTCACTCGCGTAGTGTATTAATTCAAAAATTCCCCATCCCATGACTAATTCGTTCTTTATCATGAATTCTACGTCTGCCTCTGTACGTGATTGGCTAATCATTGAAAAATGGCACTGAGATACAAGTTTTCTAGTCCACCATCCTCTTGTATAACCTCTGGGAGTTTGCCCTAACAAAATTTCACCACAATTTAAGACTATCCGGGATTCTCACTGAAAATTTTCAGTTATATTGGTTATCTCCTCAATGAGTGCAATTTATTCTGTAAAAATGATTCATCATCCATATTTCAACTGACGCGCATATAAGACAAACCAACATTGCGTATTGTCTGATTTTTAAAATTTGATCCCATGCGAATCAACAGAAACTATATGAAAGTATACAGCTTATCATCAACTCTGTGGCAGCCAGTTACTTATCTATACACACGTACAATGCTTGCGCTCAATGTTTGACACTTTCTTAAACAAACAATGAGGTAACCGGAAATATATCTAGTTGAACTTGGAAACAATACTCGCGACGTTTAACAACCTTTCAACGAATATGAACGCTCGATCAAAAGTAATTGTCCATACTTCAAATCTGATCGTAAATTTTGTGTATCATCGTGTCGTTAAATTTGCCCGGGTCAACATCGACGCAAAAAAAAAAAAAATTTCTACACTGAGACAAGTGTACCATGATGACTCATTGCACAAATGGATAATATTAAGAACGTTATCCGAGCATAACCTACTACTGCAGACCTCGGAAATTCTTACACATTTCGCGCTCACCGGGATGATGCAAACAATGCTAATTCCCTTCTCAGTACCACCGTCTTGCTTTCCCGTTTTCATTTCTCCCTCGATCATCACCGCATATGAATATCCACAAGCAGACGATGCATCATCGTCACGTGAGAGTATATGAGTAACCATCGTAACACAGTGTGCGCTAGCGTTATTCATGTAAAAATTAGAAGCCATAGAAATTCAGAGAGTAAAATGTGGGAGAGAGAAAAAGATCATCTGTATAAATAATTCGTTGGCAAATTTTTCGCATCGCGGCAGGACTGTGAATTATCCGGTCGGACCGGTGCGACGAGCGCGTGCTGCACGCGCGCGCCGAGCAGCTCATCGCTCTCGACGAGACGCATGCTTTATTACGTACGACCGAAGGAGACATCGTGGCGGCTCTGTGCGCGACGGGAATGAAAAACGAGATGAGAGACTACTTCACTTTCAGATTGTACACTTTTTGCGAAATGTAATTTCACAATTTTTGACTAAATTTCACTCAATGACAGTAAGGATAAACATACTAGTTGTCAAATTTGTACTCACCACCACATAGAACCTCGTCCTCGATTTTTATTATTGCTCCTGAATTCGGCAGGCAGCTGGGGCACAAGGACCGCGAGCGCGCCGAGCAGCATCCACAGCCTCATCGTCATCTAATCTGTACACTTGTGCGCGATACGTCGCTCTTATTCGACGTTTGCGCACGCCTCTCCTTCTGCTGCTGCTGCAACGAATAAATCGCGCACGTGCACTATAGAATTCTTTCACCCCTTTTTGTATCACCAATCCTTGTTTTTTTTTTTTTTTTCAATCACGGTCTAAGTCCACAAAAAATACTCAACCTGAGCAACAGTCTTCTCGAGCGCGACGTCATCGCGCCCGAAACTAATTACACTCACCGTAAAAATCACTTTTTTTTTGTAATATCGCAAAGTGTCACCAATCACAAAAATTGTCACAACGCTCCGAACAATTAATTTTTTTCACACACTAACAGCATCGACTATTGCAGAAATAAATCCGCATTATTGTATAATTATAGTACTGCTTCAGGCGGAGCAAGGCCCAATAATGATTTCTTGCACGCTCCATCCGGCTGACGGTGGCGTCTCGGGCGCTACTACTGGATGGGCCCGTTTCTTTCTGCCAAGCCAGCCAGGCTCAGACGATCTCACGAGCCAAAGAAACCACCCTCTCTCTTCGGCCTGGCGGTTCGATTCGACGCTTGGTATAGGTACGGGGGTGTCACCCTAGGCTATAATAGCCCCCGCACAGTCCAGAACGTCGTTGTCGTACTAGTATAGTCGTGGTGGGAGTGAGCGAACACAAAGCGTTTCTCTTGCGGATGAAGAGGGACCCTAGGCTCAAAAACGCTCTAGGCGATCTATGAGACTATAATACAGCCTGAAGCTATGTTAGAGAGCGATGGGTCGTCTGGGATGCTCAAGCTTCTCTGTGGTACGGCCGATCTTTTACAAGGCGAACGATCGTCTGAGAAAAGAAGACGCGGGGGCCCCCTCATCCCCCCTCCACTTTTACGGACCCCCCCGAACGGACTCGATTGAGAATCTTTGCCCCGCCTACTTCAAACGGTGCGGCCCTCTTTTCTTCCTTGCAAGATATAACTCGATCGTTGGAATCGGTGTGTACGTACATTATATTACAGACTTTGATCGGTTTTTTCTTGAAATGCAGCTCGCTGTGGTGATATAAATTCGAGTCGAGCGAGAGATGATGCTCGAGAAAGAACTGAGAGTTTTGTGCATACAGTGATATGATGCTTTTGCTTTACAATCGATATCCATGTATATCTGTCTATATGGCTGGTGGTGAAGAGTTGCCCCTGGGCGATATGGATGTTGAGGACAATGAAAGTTTGAACTGAACCATTTGGATGGAGAACCGCAATAGCATGTATAATAGTGAACGTGCGGTGGTGGTTGGTGGTCTCTCGGGGCGATGTGTTACTGGATGTACAGAGCGCCGCTGCTGCACCGCTTCATCATCGCTGTGGAATTGTGCAGTTGACAGTGTGACATTGTGAGAGCTTGCGAGCGATATGTTTGCTTTTGTATATCCGTTTTGCGACAATGATGATTTTTGTGTGAACTTGTATGGAGTTATTTGTCATTCGTTTATAATGCTTATTTACGTGTGGCGGAAGCTGATTTCAGTGGATCGCGGCGAGATTATTCTCTTGTGGCATATTTTGAGTTTAACTTTAAACTCTTCCGCCCACCGTTTGCTAGATTCCCTTCTCAATTGTGAATATTTGACATGAAAATTGATCGATCGATGAGTTGAACTTTCACGTCGATTGAAAATGTACGATCTGGGATTGTATGTCTTGACCCGGTCATGTCAACTTTTCGATTAGGTGACAGATTAATATCCTGCCCCCAAGAAGTGATCTTTTCCCAATTATACCAAAGATTTTTTTCATGCAACAGCTTTCGAATTTGATAGATGAAGGATTTGACAAAAATAAATTCAAGTTTCGTGTAATTTCATCTCAAAAAATCGGATATTTTGTAATGATTCCGATAATAATTCTAATGGAATAGGATTCCTTCTGTCTCAAATGCACAGTATCAAACGATAGAGTGCAAGTTGGAAATGTCACGAAAATGAGAATGAACCCTCCGACTTGAAGGTATTATAACTTTTTTTTGTATGGGATCCTGGATAAAAGTAATGGCTTCTCTTGCAGATTGGTCAAACGATTATATTTCACATCTTCGGGATATGTTAATATCTGAAATTTAAATAAGAATCAAAAATATGACCAGTCCAGGAATTACACGTCAGCTACATTCATCAATGATCCACATCCACCAGTATCTTGGAAGAAAAAATTTCAGAATATTTCGAAATTTGACTCCCTCGTCATCTCTATACATTAGCATAAATATTTTGTCTAAACGCGTGTTTCTCACACACTGTTTGCGAAATTGTCTCTGTTTGGCACACAGAGCGTAAAAGTGCGCGTTTTACACGGATTTTTTCTTTTCACTCACCAGCTGTTAAACAAAATTACGCAACATGCGACTGCAGAGCCCATCGTATTTCGCATTTTCATGACAATTACGATCCTCAACTTCGGCTCGGGACGGGAGTTCCTTACAAATTCTCCACATTACTTATAAATATTGTCAGGAAAAGCATACAATCATATCGAGTATTCATATACGCAGCCATGCAGATTTCGCCTCTCGCCTTTAGCTCGGGTCGGGGAAAGTCGCCTGGGGTGAGAAATTCAATTTTTGTACCTATTCATTGTCACCTACCATAACTTTGGTTCACTGAACTCAACGTATCTTCTTTTAGGATCATTCCCAGCGCAGAAATCGCAAATTATCTTTAGCTAAACGTAAATTATTCATCGATTACTTTGTTGAAATAATGCATTCGAATGCATTTTTATCATGACTCATTTGGACATTGCCAAATGACTTACGCACACTGTCAAATGACTGCAACAGTGCCATTTGATGAACGCACACGAAAAGGGCCCCATTAGTTTTTTCAATCAAATATGCGATATATTGATTCAGTATACAGACATTCTTGATTTTTACTCATGTGAAAATTTTTGGAGTAAAATTTTTTGAGAAACTGATTCCTGCTGTGATGAGGATACCATATATTTTGTTGCTCTTTTCTCCAAATTCAGGCTATTATGATTAGACGATCTCATGAATAATTATTATTTTCAACATAATTTTGTTCATCAACCAATTTACCAATAGTTTCTGTAACATGTTTTAATTTCACTAAATACTGTACTCGACTAATACTCGCTATGGATTTGATAAGACCTCAGACAAAGAACTCTCGCAATTAGATTTTGAGTTGAGTTTGACAGACATACATCGGAAAGAAGAATTTAATGTTCAATGCACGATTTCTATTTTCCTACAAATCCCTTAAAAACGTCAATCGGGGTGATGGTATTATTATCCATCTTGCACAAATAGGTCCCCAAAGAACCACGAAAAAGAAAGCCAACAGCATGGCAAGCAAATTCCTGAATGTGTCCGATTCGAGGAACACCCATCCATCAGCGTATCAAATCAGGGTAATTTCATGTTTCCTCAACAAGCACACCCTATTCCACGCACCACTTCAATCTCATCTCCCAACAAATCCCCTAAAATCGTATTGTGAGAACCACCATAGTATAGTTACATCCAATCAAGATGCTCGATCAGGGTCCCATTTTAAAAGGCCCCGTCTCATCCCATCAGCTATAAAATAACCAACAATCGCTCGTCAAGGCTACATCAACCCTGAAGCATTACCAAAATTCTCATCGCAGACGAAAAATTGAAGGTTCTTCGCCCTTCTCTTCGATGGATCATTTATAGTATACACACAACTCAATACAAGACGATCAAGGTTCATCATCGCAGGACATGTACACGCTGGGGTATGGATGATCCGATCGTTTCACCCAAGGAGTCTACGAGCACGTGTCGCTCCTTGAAGAAGTGGGGGAAAGTGTAGGAGGATCCTTGAGAAGGCCACACCCCGTATTCCACTCTCCACACTACTACTCCTCTCACTCTCTTCTTTCACGATATATGTATATCACTGTTTCGCTTTTGTCCGTTCTCTGTGACCATCCGATCATATCCCATATAATACCCATCGGGCTTCACATATAACCATCGTGTATTACACCCGTATATGCCCACTTTGCCACGCGGTATTCACTATAATACGATGTATGAGCTTTCGTGTACTTGTGTAAGTATATCGCTGACGCGTCTGAAAGGGCACATCATACATGAGCTTATAAGGAAGGGAGAGTGTGTGTAGAAGGGCCCTGTTGCACTTCCGCTCTACCTTTTTTCGTTGCCGCATACCGATCACCCTGGTTGCATCTTGGGGTATTATATGGTATACCTTAAGATCGAGGTGCTTCTTGCCCCGCTATGGGGGACAGGTGAGCCAAGATCCGATGCTTACTTGATGCATCAGAAAGGCAGCTCTCTGACTGAGCGAGAGGTGCGCATTTTATCGGAGCATCGAGAAAGCCAAGGGCAGGAATGTTTGATGCTTCTCTCTTATGGGGTATATGATGATGCTTTGTAGGTTGGCCCGTTTTTTCCTTGAGCATCATTTCTGTACAGTTCGAATGGTGTATACCTCTATGATGCATTGTTTTATGGTACCGTATACACGATTTGTGTGTGTGGAAACTACTCTCTCGGGCAAAATTCATGTATAACATTCCCTGAGGTATGGTTACTTTTGAGCTGCGCATTATTGTATTAAATATGTTGTGTCACAGAGCAAACCTTCATAATTTTACTCGTTGAGATGACTGCCATGATCCTACCAAATATGTACATGACTGTGATTGAGTGTTTAAATTTAGCGATGATCTGATTTATTATTGATTTTGATCAGTTCAACGCTGATGCACGGATGGATACACAATCAAAATAATGGAACTGAGCTTGCAAGATGAACATACTTTGAAATAAAGGTAATTTTAACATTTCCACGACAAATGCACCAGAGCGTTGGTATTGTAATTACTCTATAGGCATCTAATTCTAAGTTTATACCGCAATGAATCATCATAAGAATCACAGTTATTGATCGACATCAGACTTGAATGTCGATAGAAACTAATAAAACCCGGTAGTTAAAGCTGCAGTATATCGAATAAATATATATGTCATATCAGAATAGTACATTTCAATACAAGGGTGTAAAAACTTTTTTTTGCGTCCAAGCAATGGGTTTTCGTCACGAGCCGTAGGCGAGGGTCGGAATCACCTCGAGAATGCGAAAAATAAGTTTTACACCCGTGCATCGCACTATGTTTTTCAACAAACTATGAGAGAAGGTGGAAAGTCAGTGCGGAAAAGATACATTCTCACACTATGTGTCAAAATAATTCTCTTATTCATCAGCTCGTTCATCAGACATGATATGTTTTTGTAAACTTTATGACAAAGAAGATTGATTGCCTCAGTCTCAATCTCAAAAGGGGTGAGTAATTCAGAACTTTTATGATATTTTCCCATGAATTGTATGAATACCACATCGATGGAAACGTCGCAACGTCTCTGAACGGCCAATTATTGCTGCAAAGAAAAATCTTCCTTCCAACACTCCATTTCATTGCATCATAAAGATGTAACTCAGCTGGCAAAGGAATCATAAAAAAATTTAAATCCATTCTAAAAGATCTTCCCACAAGGAAAAGAAGCTGTTTCACTCCCGTAGCGATCCATCAAATCAGACAAAAATTTAATATATTGGGTCTTTCGTGGAAGGATGTAGGGTTTTCCAACTTTGGTCAGCGACTCCGGTGGTGAGCAATTTTTCTTTTGGGGCTGTATAATAGGTAGCACATTGTACCTATCCTTCAACATGACTTGCTTGCGCCTCGAGGTTGGTTCCCGCGCGTAATAATGAGTGAGTTCAAGCACCGATGCTCTGCCGATCTTCCAGAAGTCCCTCATTAATAAATGAACAGGAACAATCTGAACATCGTCACTCATACTTTGGATGTATTCTACACGATTCTTACTGAATTTATGGAGTTGCAGATGAAATCGGCCCCGAAACTCTATTACTGAGAGAATATACGGATTTTCTGATCAAAAGATAAATTTGATTTTGTTATCAAAAAAGAAATTCTTAATTCATGAAACTTGTAATACCTCCATTATTTTTCTTTCTGACCGCATTTTTTTCATACTATATGCACTTCACATCAAGTGTATGAAAATACCTGCACAACGGAGACTAAGTCGAGGCAGAATACAACTTCTCTGTGTGAATGCTTTCTATTTTATCATGATATTGTATCAACTATTGAAATTTCATTCGTTGGTTGATTAGAAACCTTTTTCTAAATCGATTTATACATATGATCATCTACAGAGTGCTATTGTGCTGATTGCATATCCCCAAAAACTGATAAAATTGGTTTAAACAGAAACAAGCGGTAGCTCACTACGTTATTTCTATGTTGTTTGGGTCGCTGATTCTGAACCCGGTGTTGGTTTGCACCGATCCTATTGTTTTTCCAAGATATTGAAGGTCAAAATAAGGAAAAATCGAGAAAATCACTAAAAGTTCATGAACTTGTATTTTTGGGTGGCTGAACACAAATCCGAAGGTATATTGCATCTACTGTTACATATACCTGAAATGTTGACTATTTTACTCCAGTTTAACATCAAAGATCTCATCATTTGATATCAAATTCAAGGAGAGCACAAACATTTCACGTTCAAATGTGTGTTTTGGGATATTTTGAGTGATCTTCGAAAGGTCCAACAATGTTACACTTCATCGTAAGACGAGGAGATGACTGTCTCAACTCGCTGACCTGACAGATGTGTTGCTGACTTACCGACCTACTGACTAGACGTATGATCTCGTTACCCACCAACCTTTCCATCTGCCACATGACCCATTATCCCGTCGAGCTGATGATCTATCGGCTTACCGGCCTACTGACTTGTCATATGACTTGCCGACCTCTTTATCTGACACATAAACCACTATTTGATCTGGCGACCTTTTGGATGGCCAATAGACGCCACGGACCTTCTGAATTCTGGACATGTGACACACTAACCCATCGACACCCATTGACCTTTTCATATGCCACATGATCTACCAACCTGTCGACCCGGTGACCCCCCACGTGACTAGTAAATCTACCGGCCCATCGACTAATGCATCTGCCACATGGACCACCAATCTGTTGTCCTGAACACCTTCCGGATGGCTCATACGGATAACTCATGGATCCAGCGACCTACGGGCCTAATATATCACCCTATTACCAAACGACCTCCCGACTTGCCATATGAACCACCGATCTGCAGACCTGATGGATGACATACCCACTCACTCAGTTCTCTATCACCAACATCTGTCACTAGATCAAATGTCGGGTCAACGGGTCAACAGATCAGTGAATCATATTCTTGGTCAGTGGTTTGGTAGAACATCCATCCAGTGTGCAGATTGATGGGCCATTTGACAGCTGCATAGGTTGGCAGGCTACTGGGTCATATTTCAGATAAGCAGGTCGGTGGGTCTGTGGGTTGATCTGGAAAGTTGGCAGAACGTAGGGTTTATGGGCCATATGTCAAACAAATCGATTTGTGAGTCGGTCGATCATCCAGCAGATCGATAGAATAGCGGATGACAGGGTAGTAGATCGGTGGGACCCTTGGTTATTCGGAAGGTCACCAGGTTGACAGCTTGGTGGGTCATGTGTCACATTGATAGGTAGGTCAGTTAGTAGATCGTCCAGCGCGTCGGCAGGTTAGCGGGTCATATGACAGGTCACTGGGTCCGTAGGTCTACTGGTCATCCGAAAATTCACCTAGTCGACGAGTTGGTAAGTCATGAGTTACTCCAAGAGTTTGGCGGGTTGACGGGTCATATGACAGGTCAATAGGGCGGTGGGTCTAGAGCTCACCAGCTGGACGGAGTGATGGGTCATGTGACAGATACTTGGATAGATAAGGAGGTTGGTGGGATTGTAGGTCATACACCAGGTCAGAAGGTCGGTGGGTCGTTGATGTCAGTAGAGCAATGGGTCGGCAAGTCGTCTGGCATGCCAGTGAGTAGAGACAGTCATCTACTTCTCAAATGCTGATTCGTTCTGTTGTGGGACCTTTCAAAAATCACTCAAATATTCCAAAAGCACATAATTGAACGTAAAAATTTTGTGCTCGTAACTGGAAGAATAGTCAATATCTCAGGTTTGTGTAACAGTAGATGAAATATATAGCTTCAGATTTGTATCCACCCACCCCAAAAACACATGTTAATGCATTTTCAGCGCCTTCCTTCTTCTTGCCTCAGTTTGACCGTAAATATCTCGGAAAAGAACGAAGATATCGGTGACCCAAGAAACCCAGAAATAATACTATGAGAGCGCTGTTTTAGACCCTATCTTTCATTTTGTGAAGCTGCATCATTCGAGGCGTTATTCTTTCCGATCTTCGATCAGCACTACAAAATCACAACATTTCACAATGAACTTGGCGGCTAATCACCTCTTCAATAGCTCATCCAGGTGAAAATATCTCGGGGGAATGATCATTAACACTCCAAGGGCTACCCTTCAATCGCGGGAAATCTCACTAAGGCTGATTGCTATCCAAAAATTTTCATCCAGAAGTTTTTTATTTCTCCATTTGTCCTTATTTCAGATCTTTTCGATCGAACATACTCAACCTCGAATTTATTGTATTGCAGAGAATTTACTGGGAATTTAGAATCATTCTTCCATCCATCATTGTAAAGCATGAGTTTTCATCAATATCGAGGGCTTACCATGTCAGCGAATTTTCCAAGAGAAGCTGATCTGAATCTTTCACAAGGATGCAAACTCTTTCTCTCTCTTCAAAATGATCGCCCCATGTCAAATGAAAGTTAGGATTCTGAAAATAATAGAACGAGTTAAGAGATGCAATAAGAAAGAGGAGAAAATTCAGAAGACCAAATCAATAAATATAAAGAAAAAAGAGAGGGAGGATGGGCTCTCGTAGGTGGCGAGTCTTTGTTAATTGTTGGGAAACAGCCAACCTCTTACTCACTCCTTGCCCGAATTCTCCAAACATCACGCGACACAAATTTACATTATAAAGGTACGATATTTTTGAGGCTCACCATAAAGAACTTTGTGAGCATGTCATTATACTCACTGCATGTAGTCGGCCATCCTCGACCACCTTGATGACAACGCTCCATTCTATTACATCTGTATCATAACCGTAATACTGCGACTCTGCAGATATAGATGTATAGAACGTGTCTGCGTCTCACAACGATCGAGAGCAGCTGTGAATGGAAGAAAACGACAGCCATCCAGGCCAGAACATTTTTACAAGTTTGTCATTCCAAGCGCAGTCAACCTCACATCTCACATGTAGGTGAATTTCTACCCAGGTTACCCAATATACGATTGTATAGGCACAAGCATGGAAACATAATAAGTTCATAGAACATTTTTTCCTGCATTTCCTTTCCAATGATCACTGGTGCATGCGTCCCGTAGTGTGTCGTCACGTACGAAAAGTCGAATCGGACGCGTGCGTATACCCACTACACACACACGACCCTTAATGACAGATCAAACATCGCATTTTTCATTTGATGTGTAGATGCCCTTGATTCCCTTCATAATATCCCTCTCCCAGACATCGTTCATCAAAAACATGTATCATACAATCCAACATAACCTGAATCGAAAATGTTCAACTCTCTCGTCTGGATCATCAGAGACCAGACTACAGACGAAATGGATAATCAATCAACTGCCACATTCACAAATCGAATTCGCATTGAGCTCGGACACTATGAGAATACCAAAGTTTGCGCTCCTGTATGATTTTGAAAAGCTTGCCTCGTTAGCGCCAATCCATCCGTTCAATCAAATGACCATTTAACCATGACTCATGTGCATTATCATCGATATCACACAAGAAGAGTATAACTCTTTGTAATAAACACGCATGTAACGGTGTCAGAATGAACCTAATCAGAACGCATCAGTCATCATCATACATACAAGTTTGAAGTCATCAGTATGCATGATAATGAGGTTATGTGGAAGCAGCACCAGCATCAGTAGCAGAAGACGGTTTTTAAGCATGGTCATTTTGCACAAAACTCTTGGATATGCGGTAGGTATTATGTACAATACATCCCTGTATATCTATAGTCAGAATGCGTGAACGTGGTAGCTGTCAATAATAATAATCGGCTTGCAAGAGTGGCATATAGAATGGTGAATATAATAGTAAGAGCATCAGAGGATAGGAGAAATGGGCGTTTATATACCGTATTATAACGCATAACGACGACTCCGACGACGGATGCTGTTATGAATGGGCAAAGAGGCCACCTCCGGATCGACTGAATAGGTGTAAATGAAGTTGCGGCCGAGCGTCGTTCGTCGTCGTCGCCGTCGTCGTTGTCATCGTCAACCTAAGATGCAGAAGCTTGAAAATATTCTTAAGGCTCCAAAGACCACCCCGGCATTTGTCAGCGAGCGCCATGACTGCATGAAGCATCAGCGCAAGAAAAATGAATGGACGCCCATATATTTTTCGTGCCAGTATATATCTCTCTTCTTTTTTTTTTCCTCCTCATGGCCTCCTCTCACTCATTGGAGAACATTATATATGCTGAGGAAGAAAGGAGAAGACGAGGAGCAATGGGCACAAGGTGTTGGCAGCGATATATATCGAATGTTCTGGTTCCATTGTGTTCATGATCCTATGGACTCTCATCGAGTGCCCTGCATTTCCTCCAAAACTTCTTTTCACTTCTTGTACATGTATGTATCCATCTATGTGTTAGACGAGCCGGAAAAATTCCTTCGTGACACTGATTGCTTTTTACATCTATTGGTATTGTTCGGAAGCCTGACTTTTGTATACTCTATAGACATCTTATCTGTGCTGAGCGGGTGTGAAACGAGTTGGTTTGAATTTTGAAAGTATAATAGATCTGATGGTATTAAAGCAGGTAGCCAAAGTCACGATTATTGCTCCTTATTATGAAGACTGAATAAGGTGAGAGAATAGTAGGCTTGGAACTGAATTTTTTGGGAGGAGTCTTTTCAACTGTCAGCGTGAACTCTCGCTGCAACAATTATGAACCTAAGACATAAACTTGTTTTCTCTATTCATATTCAGAGTCGTTCTGGCCGACTGTGAAAAAAAAAATTGGAAAAAAAACATGATTAGAGTGTTGAATTTTGCTAATTTTGCTAATTTTGCTAATATCGGCTAATAGATCCTTCAAACAGTATTCTTCTATTCATTCAGCATGATTATTGCTAGGGCTTAATTTGATGCCTGAATCGATTATACCATCCTATTTCAGAGGTCGAAGTCTTATTTGATCTATCAAGTTGATGGAGAGTAATTCATTGCACTATTATCTCTTGTTGAAATAGAAACCAGTAGCATAATTGTATTTATTTCTTGCCATAATGATTCGTATGTGGATGAATAATCGGATTATTAAATCGTACGAGGTTTGCACGAGAGTTTGTTTTAGGAAAAACCTCCGCTTCTTTGGAGCTCTATCAAACAATCTGGGACTCATGAGAATTTGTTCAAAAAGATTGAAAAATCAATCAATCACTTGTAATGATTCAATCCATAGAATATGTTGCCTTTGAATCAGGCCATTCTTCGATATCTAGGCCAATTCATTCGAACAGTTATAACCACCCAGGAGATCTATTCCTGGATATATCCGGGAATTCATCGGTATGAAATTCATATCACAAGAATTATTTCATACTACAGAGAGCATTGGAATACTATACCCTGTCTCGCCAAATATGAGATACCTCAAAGAAAATCAAATGTATAAGACATCCCCAAAAGTATGGCACATTCATCGAGGATCATACAAGTTATAAGCTCTCATCCGAGTTTAAAACACCAAGGATATGTCCGAAAATGAGACATCCCTCAAATATACGCCGACTTATGAAATGAGATGGCGTGTTGCAGAATTCAATGTATTCTTTGTACCAATTCAACAAAAGATGCAATCATCGGGAGGCCATTCATTTCATAAATTTTCTGACTCGAATAAATATTTATCATCACGTCTGAATGTGATTTGATTCATGTTGGTCATTCAATCAATACGCCGTCTCTTGAGGCATCAGAGATTATATAAGACATCGTCCGAAAATAAGCCCTCCTCTAAGTATAAGACACCCCAGTGAGGTCAAAAAAGTTATGAAAAATTTCTTCGAGCATTTCTCATTTTTGGCGAAACATTGACATATGAATGATAGACACTTTATTGGTATACATGAAATCAAGATAATGTCAATGATTCATCAATTATCCTTGTAATTGATCAATAGAAGAAAATTGATCACTTGCTCAATTTGGGATGCAACCTAGTGCAGTGAGCAGGCTGTTACGTTACCGAATACTTGCCATATTGAGAACGAAACATGGAGAAGAGGTATTACAAGCGATCTCTTGTTCAAATTTCTTACAGGAAATGAATAATGACTGCTACGTACAATTTGACCAGGTCATCTGATGTGGAAGGTCAAAAAAAAGCTTAGAAAAAAGTGAGAAGAGCGATGGACGAGCTTAAGGACCTCTTCTAACTTCTCCGAATCACCCTAAAAAGTATTGAGGAGCACATCTTTTACTTTTCCTTTCCATTTTCCTTCTCTTCAACGTGAAGATCCCCCAGACCGGACGTTACGGCTAATTATCTATTCTCCACCTTATTGACTGCAGTGTCTGTATGTGATTTCAGTTTTGGAATTCAAAGAGAGTTCTGTATACTAACAATAAGTAAAAGTGGCGGTGCAACATTGGGACCTCACCTCGATCCGCCCATCGTTTTTCGTGCGAAAATTGACTCGCTCGCTTCTTTGCGTGGACAAAACTGACTGTGGTTCTTCATATAAAATTTCATACGTTCTTTATTCGTACGCGAACAAAAATATATGTGGATGATCTTGAAAAAAGTTCTTGCATGTTTCAAAATGAAGTTCAGAAAATAAGTGAGAAAAAGAGGATGATCCGTAATGTGGTTCTTGGTATGGTATAATACTAGCACGAGCGCGAAATCGACATGCTGTACCACCGATGTAGCGCAGAGCGCGAATTTTGCCAACCGACAGCACCACCTTTATTTTTTGCACGCAGTCCATATCCTGGCCCCAGGGGCTATTCCACGAATGGACCACGAATATAAGCAGCCCTCAACGTGTGCGATCGGCAAAAAACTGAGAGCGTCAAGTCGATCCATATATTAAATTGAGTCTGCTTTGAGTTGGTATATATCTTCTCAAAATATAGCGCTAATATTATAAATGTATACCTCGGCAAATTTCGCGCCCACCTTGTAGACTAGTCTATATATATCCACTGCTTCCTCCCTTTATGCGCAATAATTGAGTAACGGAGAATTGGAACTGAGGATTAGCCAGCGATGGTTCAGAAAGTGAGCCATTGAGTCTGGCATTAGCGGGTGGAGTATTATACCTCATCATAGTCAGGGGATTAGCCTAATATACCTCTCGAGCTGTCCACTAAGTTTCGATATATGTGCCAACTGAGAACGTAGAACATACACACTCGTATGTGTCCCGTATATAGCATGAGTCGAGTCGGACATCACAAAGCTATTCCGTTTCGGGATGAGATATACACTTCACTCTTCAAGAGCCCTTCTTTCTTCGAGTGTTCCTCTTCAGTAGAATATATAACGTATCCACTCTCGACTCCTGATCCCATTCACGCGGACCGCCATATGTACCAATAACGCATACATTGCAAGTGGGACACTCTCATCGTTCGACCGGAATGGAATTACGTACAAATAGCGTCTTATAGGTACATTTTGCGACATTTTTTCTTTTACTACAATAATGCGCAGCGTGAGCTGGATATACTCATCTGCATTCACAATCGGCGGATTTTGTATGGCGCTAGCGGGATTTTCCGGAGATTTGCGTATGATTGTGTGAGTGAGTGGGCGAACGGTCCGGGATGGTCTAAAAATGCGCTTTTGCATAACTGGTCAGAGAACTTTTCCAGAAAAATAGTGACGCATTCTTTGTCCTTTTTTTTTTCGACGTTGCAAGAACTGAAAGGATCTTATACGTTCGAACAATGAATTTTTTTTGAGATTTCAATGAATGTCACCCGGAAGGACGCAAAGAAGCACTTATATACTCATCGAAGAAAAATGTAACGTTGCGCAGCAAGAAAGTACAAATATGTGCTGCTTGGGGCTTTCATAAGTATTTTCTGCGTGAATAACCCAGTGTCAAGACATTTTCTAACATTTCTTTTTTGTTCATTGACAAGATACTTTGGACGAATTCCGATGCGGGAGTGTTATGAGTTTTGGTGATTTTTTGGCGCGTTCGGTAGTAGTGGAATTGGCCGGAATTCATAAATCAAAGATGCAGGATGAAACATGCAAAAAGGCATCTATAACCTATATGTATCTATCATCGCGCCACCCGGAGATTCATCGATGAGTAGTCGCTTTCTTTAGATTGTGAACGGACAAGAAAAGGGAGCGTCGAGGACTCCTGTCCGCACGCCACAAATCAACTTTTTCACCCCGAAAGCGCGCCTGAAATCGAAAGTTCAGCGTCGTATAATAGCTCATAATAGGAGGCTGTGCTAGAGACACCTTTTTACTTCTGTATGGCGAGGCCCAAACCGCAGCAGACTAGATACACAGGTATACAATTTATCAAATAGTCGGGGTCAACTATTATTTAGGGTCATACACGTGTATGCGGTCATTCGAATTTTCCGCACGAGCTATAGAAAATTATTGAATGAATGCAATGAGATGATACATTCATTCAAATACGATTGCAAGACTAGAATCAAGCGTATGTCGAACAAGTTGGTACGCGTGTGGGCTATCCCGTGGTGAAATTTTATATTATAGATTGTGGGCGGATCTCGAAACCAGACGGACCACATCAAAGCCTCATATGTCGAAGCGTGAGTTATTATTGCCAGTATTATTGGGGAGAATCCCAAGTTTAGTTAGCGAAAAGGACTTTGCTATAATACATGTACGAGGACTGTGCAGGTTAGGTTGAACGAGATGTCTTGTTCTTGGCTTGTTGAACTTGGTGGAGCTCCGCTGTAGAAACATGAGACAAGGATGATACGCGAAGAAGAAGAAAGGACACGTATGCAGGGATCTACTCCTAATGCATTGCTGGCGCCTCTCGAGGCGCTGCCTTTCTCACCCTCTCTACCTCGCAAATCTTTCTCTTCTGTGTGTTAGTATACTTGAAAACATACAAGCCCTTTCTTACCTATAGCTATGCTTATCTTCTGATTCTTTTCAAGCTTATTCCTGCCGAATAGTCGCGACATGGATTAGCCCATCTTTCCATACTTTTACGCTCTATGACTCGCTTATGCGTGTGAAATGTCTATCCTTGACGACGATACTCTTAGCCCACTAGACGACCAAGTAGTTCAACTTGAGCACTCATCGACCAAATACATTCTTCAAATGAACAGCAATGAATGAAAGTTCCATCAAATTCATCATCTTGTGATCACTGATGATACTGCGTTTTCTTATAACGTTTGCTGATGCTTTCAATAGAGTTTCGTAATTATTTATCCCATCCAAGGACATAGTTTTCTTCTCGAGAGTGAATTAACAAGAAGTGCTTAGACGCCCAGATGATTCCGCCGATATTATTATGATCGAGAATATGTCACGAATAAAGATCTCTGTTATAATTCTCAGTCCATTCATTCATCAAGAGGCCATCTATGTAAAATATACTAATGACCAACCTGTTTCCGTGGTAGAACTTCCTAATATTCAAGCGAGTACTCGAGGAAACCTAATGAAGTCGAATATTGCAAAGGTCGTGTACATGATTGGATGAAGATATTGTACAGACATGATGATTGGATATGAATTGTGAAAAATCTACAACTGCTCACAAGAACAAATCCATACTCATGTACGGTCACCATCTTGACCATAATTTCCTGAAAACCTCTGATGAGCATGGTCTTCTTTTTTCTGTCTGCAACTGTTGTTGCTCAGATACAGCCAGACAACATCTCGGGAATTTCCTTACAGAAGAACACAAGATTTCGAATTATGAATCCAGTCGATAATTTGAACCCCTCAGACCCGTGGACTTGAACGCCATTTCAAGATCGCTTACGTTAGCGCTTGGACTGTCAGTGGACTTTCCGGGTGACAACTTTCTTATCTGCCCTATGACTTGCAGACTGACTCATCCACGATGCGTCGACGGGCCGTCTGGAGAAAGAGATCTGGCAACAAATAATAGCTCCATGTGACTGGTCGCCGCAGCAGATAAATGGGTCAGAAGGTCATAAGGCAAATTAACAGGCCACGGGCTGGTAGGTTATAGGTTAAGTCAGCAGGTAATTTAATTTGTAGATAATTTGGTGGAGATCACTAGGCCGACAAGCTTATCAGTGATATGCCAGTTCATCAGTTTTATGATTATGAGTGATTCATAAGGCAGATCCGCAGCTCAACGGGTCGGTAGGTCATATCGCAAGTCAGTGAGTCGACGGGTCAGTTGACAGGGGCGGACAGAACATTTGGGGATTTGGGAGTTTTCCCGGTGGGCCGTGGCCTACACAAGCAAGGCCTAATTTTACAAACTCACCTCGGGAGCAGTGTCAATACTTGGGGAATACGCCTGACAATGGCCATAAGGTGCTGAGAATCAAAGGTGACGACTTTTTTTCAGGTTCTCAATAAGGCGGGCCTGGTTTCCTGGGTCGGGCCGTCATCTCTGTCCGCCCCTGGGTCAGTGGGTGATATCGTGAGTCAGCAGGTAAACGAGACGGTAAGTCATACTCAGGTCAGCAGGCCGAGGGGTCGGTAAGCCATGGAGTTAAGTCAGTAGGTTTGGATTGGTAAGTCACTTGAAAGGTCATTAGGCATACGGAGCTGTCGGCCATTTGTCAGTTCAACAGCTCCACGAGTCAGAGAGTCATACGGCAGGTCTGCAGGAAAAGGGGTTATCAGATCTATGGGTCGAAGTCATCTGGATGGTCCCTAGGTCAACGGGTCAGTGGGTCATGTCGCTTAACAGTATAGCTTGGAAGGCCACATCGCAGGTCAGCTGATGAGCGTCTCGTAGTTCAGATGGTGAGTTGGCAGGTAATTACCTCAATATAATTGAGTCAGTCGAGCATGAAGCAGGTTAGCACGTCACGGGAAGTCAGCAGGTTGAAGAGGCAGAAGTTCATAAAGTAATAGTCGAAGTAGGGTAGGCCATACCACGAGTCAGCGGTTGAATATCAACAGGCCATGTAATAGGCCAGTAGGTCCTGTAGGATCGTCAAATCGACGAGCTTCTGGATCATATGTCAGTTCAGTGCTTCAATGAGTCAGTAATACACAGCGTAGGTCAGCAGGTCAACGATTCAGTGAGTCATAAGGAGGGTCAGCAGGTAAACGGGTTGGTAGTTCTTACCGAAAGTCAGCGGGTCAATAGGTCGACGAACTTGTAAGTCATGTATGTCAGTAGGTTGATCATTCAGGGGATGACAAGGTTAACATGGTGATGGGTCATATGACAAGTCAATTGGTTGGTCATATGACAGGTCAGTAGGACGGTGGGTCGATAGGTTAGCATGGTTGTCCAACGGGTTGGGATTCCTTGGGATGTTCATCGACCAGTCGAAAGCCATTCTGACTGATCATGGGACTTTAAATTACTAAACAAACTCAATGACATATTCAATCAAAAAGTTGTATTCCCTTCCAGAATTTGACGTCAGAAAGTACAGTTCTTGCAATTTAGGTGGAGTTATAAACAATATTCTAAACCTATGTAGCAGCAGCCAGGAATCAGTCTCAATTTCGAGTCCAGCGACCTGGAAAGAGCTAGAATATTATGGAATTTAATCTATCTTCCACGTTTTGCTTCGATCTGATCTCCTATATATCGCAAAACTCTGGTGTGAGACTGGTACAAACCGATACTCCGTGGACGTTATAGCCAGACCGCTGGCTCAGAGCACATTCATCTCCCGGATCCCTATGTGATCAAGACCGATTATATTTGAACTCGATGCAGTCTATATGAATAGAAATGTAGCTTTTAATTTGACGAGTATAATAGATTATGATGTCAAGTTCGACCTTCGTAAGAGAAAAAATCAAGGAAATCAATGCTGCATCTGCAAAGCTATTTGTGACTTGATTTGTGTAAACATCAGTAGATCGCGCATGGAGCTTTCAACATCAGTCTCCGGTGTCGGGCAGGCTGTCAAAATTTATGCAGCAATTTGAGTGAGGACAGCAAATTTAATGTTTTCATTAGTAAAGGGCCTGCCGATGATTATCTGAACCTCTTCTTGCCACGCTGTGCTCAGTCCTGAGCAGGAGCAGAAAAAATGAAGTCGCAAGCTCTCAGCGCGTCTCGTATCAAGATGAATGGTCTCGCAGCTCGAAGTAATCAATTATAACTTTGCTTTCCCCCTTGCCCCCCGCGTGCCACTATTATTTATCGATACCCCCCGTTCGTTTTCTCTCTCCCGCGTTGGCAATTTATTCTTGCCCACTATTCGCGTCAGGCCGTAAACACAACGCGCTCCAATATCAAGCATTCGAGATCGGAGATGTGCGTTCTGCGTATGCCACCTGTTTGAGCGCGCTATTGCTCATTAATTACCTGCAGCTTGGTGAAATGCAAGAATCTGTTCTGTCAATGCATTGTATCGTAGCCATGCATGTGAATGCATGTCGAGTCATGACACGCGACCGAGATCTCGGGTATCGCGGCACTAATGCGAATTTAATAATGCTCCTCTCGCTTTTCATAAGGCTGAATGCATACCTTTCGCAAACTAACATGGTGTTTTTTGCCCTTATTTGGATATTTTTGTTAGATTCTGATACGAGTGAGCTTGTGTCAATAGAGTAACAAAAATTGATTATCGGTCAATGTGAATCGTCTATTCAATTCGATGAGCTTCTTTGAATGCCTCTAGCATATCGATCAACTCAAGTGCTCCAATGTCATCGCTCGCTTTTGATACTTTGAAAGCTTATAATATGGATGCTTTTTATTGATTGATAAATACCTTTTTGGAGTCAATTATGAATAGTTCTACTGTGGGATCAACCATTTTTGGAAATGCTCTGATAGAAGTCAAATAATCCTTTCCGAATGTTGACATTGACTTCCATCGACACATCTTGTGTTACAATTTTTTATTGAGCCAAAAATTTTGATAGTTACCCAGTAACTGTCTGGTACATCTTGTCATGCTGATAAACCAGAGTTCTGTTGCAGATGCATATTAGTAATTATTGGTTCAAAATAAATGTGATGATTGTATTATAGTTGAATCCAGAATCAATTCTCTCGACTCCAATAGCTGATTATTGTAACAAAATAGAACATAAATCATGTGTTAGGGGCTGGATTTTATAGTCGTTGCCCTTATCCAAAATCCTTACGGCTCCCCTTATGCTACGCCTTACGGACGGTTTTCAATAACATGTCGCGACTATCTATGCATTTTTCCGTTCAATTCATTAATGGAATTCCATATTATAGATGAGCGGGTCATATTTGATCACTTTTTGGCCCATAACTGCATTAATTCTGCCCGAGGTTCTGCCGGTCCCAAATAATTGAATACTGCACATAATGTCACTACAAGTTGTTAGAAACCAGCCATAAGGTGTCGGATAAGGAAAGTTGTAAGGATTTCGGATAAGGAGAACGACTATAAATTCCACCCATGGAGTTGATATTATGAGAAAGGATTCGGTGAAGGGATACAATTCTGGAGTCGGCACGATTATGATTTGCTCTGATGACTTACCGATAGGTCATCCTTAAAAGTGTTTTCCGAAGAAGAACTTTCAATGTGTCACAAAGCGCATTTCTAACTCTTGGACATACTTTTGTTGAGAAAAGATTCTCGAATTTTGCCTCGACGTTTGTGAGATTTTGACAGTTCATACTGAGAACAAAAAACGTACAATCAGTATCCCAATTTGATTTTCGATTCACAGAGGCATCAGATCATCTTTATGATAGTTCCAGAGCTCTACATCCATGAACATTATTTTTACTATTTCTCTCTTTGTCATGGTAACAAAATTGAGCATTTCGACTCAATTTAGAAACTAAACTCTATGATGCATGTATGTTCGGCGGGGGAAGAATTGAGAGATAGAAAAGAAGATAAGAATTAGGTACTAATAAATTGGCGAGCATAAGACACGCGTATATCATCGTGTCGCTGGTTCGCGCACACTCGTAACTCCTCGAGGCCTCGCGTCACCTAATTGCCCCGATTAATCAGGCATCCTGCGCAGTTTCACTAGGGCTAATGGGCTCATACGTTTGTTCATGCCCTCGCGCGACGCAGACCTTACAGAAGGCTGCAGGGATACCTCTTAATAATGTCATGCAATTACGATGGACGACCACTGCATGTGCTAAGTTCTGCCATTTTTATGCACAAATTCATCGCTCTGCATCCGTTGCATCGTTTTAATTCATCAGTTTGACTCGACTGACTGATCTCTCATCACAGTGATCTCGAATGAGATTTTGAACTCTGAATAACTGCTTACCGTCAAATTGGGTAATTTTGGTACACGTGGGGTAACTTTGGTACACTCTCAGAAGTCTTGTACAACGCTCCAGGAGCAACTCAGTTAATTTCACAGCACTCCAATCAAATTCTTTTATCAATTCTAATACTATGGAATCCTATTTATTGCTCCTGGAACGTACGACAAGCCTTTGGAGGGTGTACCAAAGTTACCCCACTATTCCAAAATTACCCAATTTGACGGTATGGCTTTTTAGTTTTCTAAGAAATTCCCATTTACACTGACAAGGTCAGACTAGAGAGTACAGGTGACCAACCTTGCCCAAACGTTTTTTAACAGTTTTGAGCTACCTGGAGTATGAAAAGTTTAAAGCAGCAGGCAAGTTTTGCTTGTACGGAACGGTTTTTGGAAAAAAAAAAAAAAAAAATAAAAAACGTCTTAATATTGGATGAACCAGCTAAACCAACGTTTTCGCTTGTATTTCTGAATTGATGCCGGATTTGACTGACTTTCTCCAAACTATACTCATATTCCAGGCAATTCAAAGCTGTCAAAAAAGTTTGAGCAAGATAGGTCACCCAGACCCCGTGATCTCCCTTTAAAATACTGTACATCATTTCGTGATCTCGTGAAATCCAACTTATTCCAGGTATCTTGATCTGCTTTACTTATGTGAGATCTAGATTTGTATGAGAAGCCATAGAAGACCATTTGAGACCATAACGATCGAAAGAAGTGCCTTTAATGATGAAAGTATCAATCATTTCCTAATGGTCCAGCATTTATGCTGAGGAGTAAAGTGAGATATGGATGTCTCACATATTAATGTCTCTCAACAAGATCTTCCTATCATACTACCGTTTCATGAAACGCTCAATTGTCAAGAGCCGGAGAAGATTAAATGAACCAGAACCTCGGTAATCCATCTGCAACAATCATTCAAAGTTGTATAGTCGTCAAGGAGTGAATTTGCTCGGAATTAGCTAATACCTGGTGTCCTGGCTATATACTTCCGGGTGCCATTCCTCTGGAGTATTACAATCGCTGTAGTCAAGGTTGACGTCCTTAACCTTGGTAAGATGCTCGAGTCATGGCGGAGATCCCGCGGGGAGCGTGAATCACCAGCACCCGCAGATTTTCGTGAAGCTCATTTTTAGTACAATACCACGGTCGCGACACGAGACAAATCTTTCCCGACGATGTACCCGGATCCATAATAATGAAGTTCATGATTTTCTGAGTACTGATGGGCTGTACCTTTGAAATTTGTCAAATGATTTTGGAATTTATTTCACTTGGAGAATGGAGTGGGAACAAGCTATGCTTTCATGAGTATGATTGAGAGTATAGTGATAGAAGTGATGAGTGCTCACTATCCAACCAACCAATGGCATTTACGTGTAGACTGAAAAATAATGATAACTAAGGAAATCTCATATATAGATTATACGTCAGTAATTATCGCATTGAGATTCGCATTGGGTGTTGGGATAAAAACTTTCTACAGTTATCTTGCACAATATATTCCGAAAGTATTGCCTCAAGTGAAACGGTCCACCACCCAATCAAATAAGGTGAATTTATGAATTTTTAAAGAAGTCATAGAAAATGTTCAGCAATACGGTGACGCAGCTTCGATCGTTCGGGACTACCAGAGGAATATCATCTAAAAAATGACGCAGTGCGCATCGAAATGGGGTGAGGAACAAAGACACTGAGAGCACGCAATCGAGGTTAGTTGTAACCCACCTGGACGAAAAACTGGATCGCTTGCTTAATTAGTAGCACCGATCATTTTAAACGATCGATCATTTTAAACGATGAATCAGTGATACTCGCACGCGCGTTATTCTCACTGGCGTTATTGCCTACCTCGCTAACGCTCGTCTGGCTTGGAAGTATCTCTGATATAGTATGAGCCCCCGAAATGCTTCTGTAGCTCAACAATGTAACATGAAGATTCCGCAATACAGTGAATTCAGGAGAAAACAATTTCCTTGATGCAACCTAGTAACTTTGTTTGAGAACTATTGAATTGGTGTAATGTTGCACATAGTGAAGTAGGAAATCTCCAGTAAGTATCTGGACATTTCGCCCAGTTGGCCAGCCCCAGTGACGGCCTCAGCCCCAATCCCAGCTCCTGCCTCAGCCACGTCCCCTCCACGGCCCCAGCCCCAGTTCCAGCTACAGTTTCAGGCTCAGTCCCAGTCACAACCTCAGCCTTAACCACAACCCCAGCCTCAGTCCAGCCTCAGCCTTAGCCCCAGTCTGAAATTTTAGTGATTTTCACTGAAACTTTAGTGATATTCAGTGAAATTTCAGTGAAACATCTCACTGGAATCTCACTGAAACTTTGGTGATTCCTACTGAAATCACTAAATTTTAAGTACATTCATCCATCCACCAACCCACCCACCTGACCACTAACGCTCACTCACCCACCAACCCATCCAATCATCTACCCACCCATGACCCATACGGCCTCCCATCGAACTTCACTCTCTTCACATAGGCAACCCGATACACAAGATACGGACACACACACACTGACGGACAAATTTTGGCTTCAATGATAATTTATGATGGAAATACCGAATAAGGCCAAAAAGGACGAAACTTGACCATACTAGACCGAGCGAGACCTTGCTAGACCGAGCTAGAACGAAGTAGATCGACCTAGTTTGAACTAGACCAAAGCAGACCGGAATCGATGGAGCCACACCGTATTAGACCGTACCAGACTCAACTAAACCAAATTAGACTGAAGTAAACCTAATTCAATCGAACTAGACCGAATGAGACTTAATTACCCCGAACTAGACCGAGCAAGACCGAGCTGGACTCAATTAGACCAAACTAGACCGAGTTAGATCGAATTGGACCGATCTAGACCAACCTGCATCGAATTAGACCGAATTAGGCCATTCTAGACCGGACTAGAAAAACTTGACCGAACTAGACTGAACTAGACGAAATCAGACCTAATTTGACCGAACTCGACCTAATTTGACCGAACCAGAGCGAACTATACCGAATTAGATCAAGCTGATCCAAATTAGCTGAATTTAGATCAAACTAGATCGAACTAAGATGTACTGGACCGAGCTAGACGGAGCTAGCCTTGATCGGACGGACCGAAACCAAAATAGATTGAATTGGGCCGAACTAGACTTAACTACACCGAACTAGACTGAATGAGGCTCATTTAGAGTGAATTAGACAAACAAGAACAAACCAGGTCGAACTACACCGAATTAGACCGACCTACACTAACCTAAACCTATTTGATTTTTGCAAAAATCATTAACGGGAAAAATAAAAACGATACGGTATTCATTCCAAGAATCAACGTCAAATCCTCAATGAATGGGATCTCGTTTTGTATGGCATGTCGAAAATTCCCTTTCATAATCGCATTTGCAATTACTATAAATAAGTCTCAAGGACAATCATTTGAAAGCGTTGGGATAATATATTTGCCGGCACCAGTATTTGCACATGGGCAATTATACGTTGCTCTATCAAGAGTCACATCGAAAGGAAATTTGAAAATAGTTATGAAAAATAGTGCTAAGAAGAGCAAAGAACAAATACTTTCAGGAAATTCATCTAAAACGCCTTTCGCAGGAACTCAGGTTTATACCACGAATGTTGTATATTCAGAAATATTCTGTGATTAACTCAGAATTTCGTATCTTAGCTCTTGAACCAATTCAAGTCGAATTTCTTAGTTTCTATTATTTCTCAACATTTGTAGTGTTGAATTTGAGGTATTATGTATTCTCCACAGCATCACAACAATTTATGATTTCTACTAACAATCGGGAATCAATCCGATCGTGAAACGTGTACATAATGTAATAAATAAAGAAATCAAAATTGTACCTCAATATGGTGTGCTGAATTATTTTTGAAGCACTCCCATCACCAGCAACACACGCAACACCAACAATACCAACACGGACCCACCGACCCGCCGGACACCACCGACCCACCGGGCCCATTAACCCACCGGCCCACCAACCCACCAACATCACCAACGACGCCACCACGATACGAGACATCCGGACGGATAAAATTGGACAGGCGCTTAATTAATTTGATATGAATGATATGAATATGAATATGAATAAAGCATAGCCCTCCCCGAAGTTAATAAGCAAGCTCACTCTCGCCTACAGTCTTCATCAATCATCTGATGAGTCAATTCACTTTTCCCTCTATTATCATCAGCCATTATCCGGTCATCAGATTTTCGGAAATCAAATCCATCTTATGACGATTATTGACCTCTACGTTGGGGCTTTAGATGAGAATTATTTTGTGCTAAGTTTGAAAAATGCTGAGTTCGACAAGATTGTCTGGTAAGTGCAGATTTTCAAGAAAAATAGTGGAATCGAGAGTGGCAGATCTCACACAAATTCAATCTTGACTTGGCGCCAATATCGCCATGGTTTCTCAATTTTTCATCTTTATTGACTCACATTTGTTCGAATATATCTTCGATGGTGGTTTTGATCGACAAGAGGATTGTAATAATTGAACACCTCGTTAAACGCCCAGCTAGAACTTGTCCGTCCGGATAACGCATATCGAGTCGTCCGAGGAGTCGCCTTAATGGGTGGCCTTAGGAGTCATAGACGGGTGGACAGGTTGATGGGTTGGTGAGTGGGTGCACTGTAAAAAATTGGTTGGATTTTCAACCAACATTTCAACTAGCTGGTTGAGTTTTCAACCGATTTGTTGAATTTCTCTTCCAGACAGGTGGTTGGAATTTTTTTTCAACCAAAATGGTTGAAGGTTTGACTCAACCACTGGTTAAATTTTACATTTAACTCGTTGTTTGAAGTTTTTCGGATAAATTTTTTACAGTGTGGGAAGGTGCCTGGGTGGATTGATGGTCTGGTTTGGTCCGGTCTAAAATCGTCTGGATGGGTCTGCGAAGCTTTGGAATAGTTTAGCACGATCTGGAATGGTCTTGGATGGTCACGTACCATCTGAGATGATCTGATGAGATTTGGGACGTTGTGGTATAGTCTGTCATGGTCTGAAATGGTCTGAAACGGTTTGGCACTATCTAGGACGTTCTTGTACGGTTCTGGAATGCTCTGGTACGGTCTGGTACAGTCTGAAATGGTTTAGAATGATTTGCATGGTACGATCTGGAATGGTCTGGGACGATTTGGTAGAGTCTGGAACAGTCTGGAATGGTCTGAAACGATCTAGAACGGTCTGGTACGATCTGTCGCGGTCTGGAAAAGTTTGAAACGACCTGGGACGGTCTGTTGTGTGAGAGATTTGGTAAGTCGGTGGGTTGATAGTTGGGTGGGTACTTGGACAGGTTGATGAGTGAACGACTAGACGGGCGGAGTGGGGTTAGCTCGACAAATCGCCTGGCTGTGTGCTCCAAAGCCAAATCATCTTTCACCGACCACATTGCGGGTCCATGCTGTGCAAGCGGGCTCTTCACTTCGCTCGATTACTTATTCCCCCTTGGGTCACGGGAGTACGATTATTCTCTCGTATATTAATGCTGGCGTAAGGAGCGTCTTGCCGAGCGCTAATAATCAATCGTGGGTGGTATCGACAATCGCATGCTCTTTAAAATAAGATGAGGCTACCACGTGACCACGAGCTACATGCCATCCACTAGTAATTTCAAAATGTTTACATCAACGGCTTACAATCCTGCGTGAAACGAGATATGGCACGGTGATCTGGATTTGGTAGCAGTGAAAAGATCAATCTAATTCGATGGAGTCTGGTTGTGCCTATGTGACTTCGGCAAATAAGATGCAAACCTCATGCGATATGTAAGAGCCTCGAGACATAATTACGCATCTCAAGAACGAGCAACATATGGTTGGTAGAGCATGATGTGCATGTTTTAAAAGAGTTCATTGAGATAATGATGTATGCAAAGTTCATTTTAAATTTAATTTCTTTTGGGATCGTTTTGATATCTGAAGATTGGCCAAGACGACCAGTCACGTTTCAACAGGTCAGAGTATCACTCTTTCATCTGAAAATAAGGGATATTTTACACATTACGTCAACTTGTGGAGCATGAATATTCATTCATGAGAGTCATTTCGGTGGCTATATAGATATCTGGTGAAATCTCAGAAACATTCGACTTTTGCTGTCACTCCTCTCGATTATTTGGGCTGTGCGACGTTTGATGAGACCTGGCTAGTCAAATTTTCTCCATTTGACTGTCTTGAAAGTGAACACCAAATTCGGAACCGACTGGTTGATGTAGATCGATACTAGAGCCAGTCGTGTGCAAGAAAAAAACCCGAAAATCAACAAAATGACGTACCACTCGGACTAACTCTCAAAATTCATTAAGCTCTCTTGCGTACCACAGCAGATTCTGTAACTTTGCAGGCATGATTTTGATGATTCGAAGTTGTGGATTTCCTTTTAGAGAGTGGTGTGCATCGATGTACACAACCATGGTATGCATTTCACGGTCTGTCACTCCATTTCGATGAGAAATCATCAATCCTGTTCTTAAGCGTATACATTATTTAGCGCATTTTGGAGAGACTCCGCGTTAAATCCATGTCATTGCTCACGTAAAAACAAAGGAATTGACCAGTTGCAGATACATGTACGTCAATAGGAGAGTCAAGGAACTGGAATCAAACGGAAAGAAATTAGTGCTACTCGTGGTATATTTTCACCACTTTCCGAGAAGTACATTGTAGATGTGCTAGAGCTCAAAAAGCTGCCTCAAAATTCTCGAACTCTATCCAAAAAACCCTCAGAGTATCGAATTCTTTTTGCTACACAGCAACTCTACAGCGATTCGAAGCAGTATATTTAGACGTGAAAGCTACATACCCTCTTGATCGTCAAAAAATGCACCAAAATCTGATGAAATTCTCCATGCATTTGAAATGGAAATTGCTTAACGTCTCTTTATAGTGCATGTCCCCACATATAATTTTTCATTTTTAATATAGATAGTTTCATACAGACTTCTCTTGCAGATGGGTCAATTCTCATGGAGAGGCCTTCACTCTTTATATGAATGTAGCCTAATCGAGTGCTGAAATTTGACCAGTCTATGGATATGAATCAACCTTATTCAGAATTTCTACCAAGGTAAGAATGGTATACCTGTTTGCATCTCATCATAAGTTTGTTTTTGACACATGATCGCATCACGGGATTGTATACTGATCATTTTTCATCAAAGCTAGCCGTGAAATGAAATTTCCTTGCACACCCTGAAAGCGTTGGGATTTTAGCTTGCATAGTACGAATCACAATGACCTCAATGACTGTCGAAAACTCAGGAAGAAACTAACCGAGAACAATACAAAACCACCCACAAAGTCAACTCCGTGCAACTTCACGAAAGTGGCGTCTGGTGATGATGGGTTAAGAGGCAAAGTGAGGGTCAAGAGAAGGACCATGATATGACTTACAGCTTTTCCGGTATTGTCATTCAATTTACCTACCGCAGAAATTCTTCCAACTACAAATAGTTATGATTTCCAAGAATCTGTTCAATGAAACGAATCTCCTGACAGTATGAACGTGTGTAATACTGTTTCGGTGAGATCTCGGTTGAAATATAATTGACTGACAACACACTCTCTCTCAAGTACTGAGTATTTAGTCACGTTTGGTCACATTCCTCCACACTATAGCATTCATGTGATGTTTGATCTCCAAAAACCATGAAATGACTTCATCATAGACGTTATGATACCTCCCGACCATTTTCTTGAATACCGTTTCCCGAAGGACCATTTTGCCGAACAGTACTTCTCGTTAATGAATTTAAAACTCATGTTGAATGATGCAAGCAGTGTGATGAAAAAGTGAGTAATGGAATCTAACTCAATCACATCATGTAATACGTGGAATTATCTTGAATTCGTTGGGATTACTGGGAAGATTTTATCATCAATCTTGTGGTACACGGATCTTGGCGAAATTTTTGGAACGAGAACTGGAACTCGTTTTCGAATCATCTCAGTGAGACATCGAATCAAGGCATGTCCAATAAATGTGCTAGTCCCACGGTACCCGTATATACAGATTCAGCTACGAAGGTTAGCTTTGGCGACATAGACAAATGTTGAAAAACCCTTGTCAATAGATGTACTGTCAATGCTAATGTCCATTGCTGTATCTTTAGCAATACGTCCATTCCTCACCAAAATAAAATAATTGTCAAAATTCCGAGCAAAATCCATGATCTACAGGATAGAAACTCTCCCTGTAAGTTTCTTGTAGCATTCATTTGGCCAAACCCAGGGAAAAACTCCTTATTGCGTGAAAAAAGACGACTTATCCATGAACATTGATTCAAGAATGATGCAATATTATAGACGCAGTTCGTAGTCCTCTCTGTAGCTCAGCAATGCAGATCCTGGGTTTCAGAGCAATTTTGTGAGTACATTCAAGGAGTCTTTGATGACACTCGACCAACTGATGGCGCACGAGTCCTCACAAGACATCAGCTCAACAGGACGACACACAGCTTCCTCCGTGGTGGCGGTGCATATCGCATGTATCTATTTACCTGTATGCCGAGCATTCGAGCGCATTACAGCTCAAACCTTTTAGCCGCTGTTTGAACGGCGGCGCTCCGCGTGTATTCTATTTGTACAAGCGCTTAAACACTCGAATGTGCCTGCAACAGCATCAACAGGCTGAGAGAGCAGAAAAAAAGACATGACTGCGAGGTTGAGAGGGAGAGAGAAAGATACCAAAGAGCTCGGAACCGTATCTCCTTTCGGCACGCGAATATGATCTGGAGAATGACACTTTTTAGACTCACTCGGTACCTAAAGCACCGTTTTTCGAGTATTAGACCAACATCGGCTGGCCCAATATGCACCTGGCTATACCGTTCTTCTCTCAAGTGTAAGCTGTCGTAATTTTAATTGTCAGAAGCAGTGCGCAAATTAAGGCTAGTCCGGAGGTGATCTGGATATCTTGCCCGATAGATGGCGCTTTGATCGCACTGCATGTGCGATGGGAGATTATGAACCAACTTTTTGCCTCATAGTATTTCAAATTCACATTTCCGACCCAAACAAAATATGACAAGTGAAACACCATAATATTTCCCATCGAGTGAGTTGTTCCACACCCGGGAATTCATTCTATATCTCCAAAAAATCGTAGTTTTACGACTCGCTGGGCAAGTTATACTGCTCGATGCTCACACTAGTTCAAGTTTTTTGCGAGCTAGGTTCAAAATTTTTGGGCGTGGGAGGGCTCATTCGACAGGGAATTGTAATCCACAGGTGGGCTACTATCTGATATTGGCCAATATTATTCTGTTATTGAGGAATAAATCGGAATAGGCGAGGACGCGCTCTGTCCCACCAAAAACGACCAAAAACGCCCCTCGCACCAAAAAATTGCCTTCAAGTTTTTCTCGATTCCTAAATGAATGAAATGCCATGAAAATTTGCATGGTATCGTGTTATAAGATTTCACAGGTGGCCTAGTATCTGAATAACACATTTAGTACCAATAAAAGCGTATGAACAATTAATACCGCTCTCAGAATCATTGAATGCAGCCGCAACCCGAAAGTACGCTGGTGCGTGTCTGGTTGCGGTTTTGTGGGAACTCCGGACTAGCCTTGAAGATACTTTAGGAAATTCTTCAATCTTTCTGATAAGAAGCTCATTTGACGTCAAAAATCCATACCTTTCAGCTAATAATGGCACATTCCTCGTTTTCCTTGCACTCATTTATGAAATGATACTCTTATTAGTTCCTTTGGAAACTCATTGGACAGCAGACACGGGCTCATTTATTTCCTTCTTCACTTTCATCACTCTGCTGTTCCCATTGTCAAACTAAGATTGATAGTCAAGTACTCAAGTTTCTAAATGTCATGTAGTACTCGAGCCAAAAGCGAGTCAAAAGTCTTGACCAAGTCAAAAATTAATAGGTGCGACCAAGTACTCAATCCATAACCCATAATCGACTCCTCGAGCCATTATTTGTACATATTTGAAATCATGATGATCTGACACGACCGAGTACTTCAGCCAAGATTCGTTATCGATGAGTCTACCTAGTTGGTATTCCTGACCGAGTACTTGAGCCCACACTCGTAATCGGGTACTCGGGATATGGCTTGTGACGGAGTACCACGCAGCTAGTAGTCTCAACTGGATACTTCGATCTAGATTCATGATCAAGTGTTCGAGATAATTAGTTGTATTCGAGTACTTAAACCAAGACCCTTAGCCGGCGCTTTGAGCCAGGAAATGTGACCGAGTTCTCGAGCCAAGACTCGTGACCGAGTTTTGGAGATACGACTCGTACTGAGAGCCTACCAGTAGTCCTCAACCGAGCACTTGATCTATCAGACTAATAGTCGAGAACTCAAGCTAGTGAACGTGATTGACTACTCAAATCCAAGGCTTTTATTCAGAACTTCAGCTAGTGACTGAGACCAAGTGCTCAAGTCAAAACTTGTGAGCGAGAACTTGCGCTGGTAGCTCTTGCCGAGTACTCGAGATATAGCTATGGCTTTAGTGAAGTGGAGATAGTGTAGAACGTGAAACGGACTTCGAACAAGATTTGGAATCGACCAGCATCTCAGAAAGTTTGGCGACAGAAGTTCGATGACATACAGGATAAATGGCAAACTAATATGTCTTGACAGATTTTGGAACAATGAAGTTTACAGAAAGTTGTGAAGTGGTTGACAAGTTCTCTTCGCAAGTTTCCAATAGAGAGAAAAATCAGCTATAAGCTGATCGAAACTGATCTGCTTGGGTTAATAGAGGTACTAATTAAAATAATCAATCACGATTCTTGGCTAGATTTCTCAGTTAGAACATCCAGCTCAAGAATTCAATGATGAGTCTTGGCTCGAGTACACAATTCCGAGTGTTAATTCGTGAACCAGGCGCGGAATCGCGTTGGAGTACTCAGCGTAGTCCCAACCCACCGCACACATCTGACAGAACTCTCTCGAGAATACTCCGAGGAATACTCTCTAAATCATCCACACTCAATCAGCGTCTGAGATAGTCATTAGTTTATCAACTCTCCGTAAGGTAAATCAATTCATCAGGCTATTTTGGGGACCTGATATGAATAGTCATCCGCCACCGTGAGATGGAGTTGACACATCCGTCATATACCTGATAGTCTCCTCTGTTTTTACGCCTCGAATGAGGGACCTTTGAGTCGAGCACTGATCTAATGCTGCCATACTGCAAGAAGGAACTCTTGAGGTGAGGCTAACCGTTTGAGAATTAACATTACAAGAGTAGATAATTTGTTGCGATTCAGAACGACTTTTACCTGACTTTAAGAAGTTCCTCTTATAGTGCAGTCCTGAGAGGCTCGTGAAGTTTTTGGTTCTACACTCGTTCACAATACCTTTCAGACTAGACGCAGGTCAGTTGGAACGAGAGCTGATACCATTCAAAAAGGGTTCCAATTTTCACATCATTATTTACATCTAAGTTGTCTAAATTCGCCCCATCTAGGCCCTCACAAACGACATTCACTTGTCTTCAGAGTTCACCCTGATGGAGCTTGATAGAGTCATTCATAGCCCTGAGTTGCAATAATAATTCTAGATTTCCAAGTCACAACCCGCGATGAAATTGGGCCAAGCAAATCTGTGGAAGGACTCGTGTCCGAATCGGTAAGCAAGACTGTTTCCAGTTCACACGAGTTGAACAATCATAGCAAATTCAGATTAATTGAGATTCTCATAGCGTTTTGGTGGAAATCCCAAGTGAATGTCAGAAATATTTGTTGTCTAATATGACAGAATTATGTGACATCCGTGACATCCTATGAGCCAAAATTGATGCCATTCAAGATTTGCTCTTATAGACCACTGTATTCCCAGTAGATATTTAACATTGAAAACTTGGTTAGAACTGTAACATTTTGAATGGAGTGAGTGAAGTATGCTGTCAGATTGAATCAACTTCTAAATACGATCGTAAGGATATTCCCAAGGTCATTCAAAAAGAATTTGACTCTTTATTTTTTAGAGTGATAATGTCAGGAACAGACAAAGATGATCGCGAGATGGACAAGTGTTGACTGTCATCATGCGATGACTTGAACTTTCTTTTTCGAAAGCTGAGAGTTCGAATGCGTCATCCACCAAAGCGATGACATGGAAGGAATCAATGCATTCGATAAGTAACTCTCAACTCTGATCCTCTTTAAATTGCATTGTTTGGCCATAAGGGAACCCTTTTCATCTCTCTAATTTTGAATGTCACAGCTCCCTTATTTAGCCTTCCTCCTGTCTACCACGAGTTTCAATCGTGTCTCTTAGTTGCACCTTTCTTCCTCCTCTCGCCTTGCTTCTTTATTCGCTTCATGAATCACGAAGAAAACTTATGAAGTCAATGAGTAGCCTCGATGAACATCTTTCAGAGGGTGAAAGGAATGTTGATTACCGATGATCGATAAGGATAGCTATTCGGATAATGACACACTCGAGTGCTTAAACGACTCAATATTACATACCGTGAGAAGATTGGAGATTATTAACACCCTCGTTCTCTTGACGAATGTAGGGTTGGTTTTTCAGATTATCACAGCTCTCCATCGGTCTTCACTTTCAAGAGATGCTGGTCACCGTGAGTGTAGAGTATTTCTCTCGCGAGAGGCAGTGTAGAATATTTCTCAAAGAATTCATGAATGAAAGAGTTGTACATCTTACTATTACTGACGAAAAATTATCTTGAGTGTCAATTTTTGAGCAATTGTTGAGCAAAAATCTGACATTATGAGTCTCTGCGATCAAAATGTCCTAATTTCTCAACTTTTCAGATATAATATGCAGATATCTGTCATCAAATTGTTGTGTTTTTAAAGCATAGGAAGGATAATATCCTGAGAACCCATTAAGAAATTTGCCTAAGCGCTACCAGCAGATTTGGTTCGGACGAATTGATCGACTAAGCGATCCGGCGCTATCTTTGACCAGTAATCGTATGACGGGCGACATCGATCCAATATCCAAAATTGGATGAAGCTACTCTGCCGGCAGCTCGTTGCCTCGGGGATATATCTCAATTAGCGTTCGCACCGCTCGAATTCAACGCCACCAGTTTTTTTCTCATTCTCCATACCCATATATTAGTTCACCTGTGCGAACGGATATCACTCGTATTCTTCGTTACAAGAGTTGGAAATATGAGCCAGTCCTCATCGCTCGGCTACTAAACTGGCGCATAGTGAGTCAGTCCGAAAGATGGTCAGATCGATCGGACCGATAATCCGTCGAAATCGGATCGAAAACGATCTCGCATGTATATAGGGGGTCACGCTTGGCTGCTCGTCGCAAATCTCACGCGCCCACCAAAAATGTCAGCTCGCGTTAGCTTGGCTGTTGTGACAGGATTTCGCAAGCGGAATTTGTTCCGACGCACCGTGAGAGAAAAGAAGATGCGTTTGGCAAAAACTATTGAGAGATTGGTCCATTGTAGAATGCCCATCAGCCTCGATTACATGGGGTTTTTAAAACGCTGTATGTATGCGTGAGAGCTCACACGCTGCATGCATGGGACTGATGATGGTGGTATACTTTGGATTGGGAGTATCGCTCACCTTAGCTGGATCGCTGCTGCAAGCATCTCAGATTTCGTATACAGGGCGCGCGCGACCGATGATGATGAATGGCGCCCGCGGGTGCAGGTATGCGCCCGCCGCTGTGGCCTCATATATGGACCCGAATAACCCGATATCATCCCACACGTCTGTATCTGTGAGATGCCAAATTTGCTCGCGCCAGTCGCTTCTGATCACTTCATTCGTTCATTCCTCTTATTCTTTCTGTATTTCTATCAGCCTTGTGTCGACCTATCAAGTTTTTGTAATATTTTTTCAAAATTTTCGAAGTTGTTCTTCATTTGGTATCCAAAATAATAACACTTGGCATTTTGAACGTAAGACTGTTAATCTTGCCGAGATTTGCAATATAAGATCTACAAATTCTATCCTCGTAATAATTCTAGTCTATGCTTTCACCTCGGTCGGAAAAATGTCAATCGTTGTGAGAATAGTAGCTCTTACCAACAGCGAAAAAATCTCAGTGCAGATGGAAGAATAATTGAAAATTTTTGTTTACATGATCGCACTTTTACCTCCCCAACGAGGCTCAGAGGATCTGGGAGTTGTATTTTGATTCAATCATTCTTCTGAGTCATCACAATCTCAGCCCCGTTCAACTTTTATCCTGTGTGCGCAAGAGCGCACAGTGTAGAGGACCAAAATTGTTTTGCTCAAAAGTAACGTGCTTGAGTCATTCAACTTTTGAACTAAAAAATATCGGTCTCTTTCTCTGTGGGCCAATAATGCAATGTGGTGACAGTGAGTCCGAGCTTTTTCTCTGAAAAAGGCAATGAATTTAAGTTTGTATTCATCGCGTGGAAATGCGATGATTCTCGTGAATCAAGGCTCATCTGTGGCTTCTGCAGAATTTTTTACAGAACGACAGTCTCATAACGCTCGTGATGAATCTGATGGAAATTTTTATGATATCCACGACAATAATTATAAAAACAAACACGCTCGATCAAAAAATTCTTGATGCAAAAGATCTCACGCGAGTTGTCTCGATCATTTCACCACGATTGTTGACATATCTTTGTCTCGTATCTTTGCACGACACCTTTCGCAAAAATCTCATCAAGAGCACAGTATTATCGCCTAACAGCACGTTTCTGAAGGGTGATAAACTCACGAACACGAGCTTCTTGTCTCGTTCACGTATTAGCATCGCCATTAAATTGACATTCATTTCTTGATTGCTTAATCTTGTCGAGCCTTAAAAGATCAGTCGTGGGAATAGCAGCCTCCGTCATGCTTCGACAGTTTCTTTTCGTCATCTTGAAAGATATAAAACACCCGCTGACTCTCTTCGAGTGTCGTAAATAAACAATTAACACTCGTGTTTTTGTGACTGGCTCGCAGCCTATGCGACATCATGCGGATCAGAAAATTTTCATCCATCGAAACGGAAGACGAGAAAGACCTTAAGCAGATGCCAACAGGAGGTACGCTTTGTGATTTGAGACGAGAATGGTATAAGCTCGTGAGTTTGGGAAGGATAAGATATTGTCAATATTTGCTATATGTGTGTGCGACCAAACACGTCATGGGATGTCGCGCTTAGTTCCAGGTGAGTGGAGTGCAAATACGATTTAAATACCTACCTGATACTTTTTACTAAGTTTTCCGAGGACGAAAGATGATACCGGACGTCCTGACCATTCGTGTTTCCACTAACGATTTGAAGCCCTAAATCCACTTTGCCGAAAAAAACTGTTCCATATTTGTATCTTTCAGTTTCAGCATTTTCCAAGAGGGTACATTTTTGTAATCTAAACTTACGGGTGTTTTTTCTCCCTGTTCATAAAAATTTGAAAAATATAGTTTTATCTGACGATTCTGAGAATTCTTCTGTTGACAAATAGACAGTACCGACCGGGGCGCGGAGCGGGGTCCAGGGGCGGCAGGGGGCGAAGAATTCAGTCTTCTTCAGGGGCTCCGCCCCCCGACTGAAATAAAATTCTGAAAAATGTATCAAAAACAACCTCTTGCTCATATCGCGTATTACCTCGTTGCTCAAAAATATCGCCGAATTTCAAAAGATTCAATTTTGATAATTCATCCAACTATGTATAATGATCATCAATCATCTAAATACATTTGAAAAGGTGGTTTTGGAATTAATGAATACATATCTCTATCCAGTGAAAGTATTTTTTAAGTAAAGATGACAATATAATTCATGTAAAATGATGACTAATCGAAGTTGGAACCTGCCTACTAGAAACAGATTGACATGCAAGGTTGACTCATTGAATTTTTCAATTCTCTATGAGAATTTTGATGAATTCATTTTCGCATAGATTTCATTTTCTCACTATGCTTTGTCAAACATAGTGAGAAAGCTACTTTCTCGCACACTTAACCGTGCGATAATGACTTTCTGCATTTCTTTCGGCACGGGTACCTTACATAGAAAGTTGACTTTTCGCACAGTTTCACGCACAGCGTTGCATAAACCAATTTATTGCCCTAGAGGACTTATTTGCATTGGATCTTATACAGCAATGATGATAATGGTAATTCGTGGAATTGAGTTTTTTTGTAATTGACCGTCATAGTAGGCCCTAGCTGATGTGAATAAATTTCAGGTTCCGAAAATCCCCAGTAATATTGGGAGAATATTTTTTTGGTTATAAAATTTGGGAGAACTGACTCAGTATCACACAAATGAACTCTCATTTTGGATGATGTGGGTGCAATTTCCTTCAAAAGTGGCCACTGGTATATCAACTTCCGAAGCTCCAAAGCTGTTTCAAGAATTTAGAGCGTCTCTTCAACGCACAATTTTTTCTAGTAGTTCACTCTTTGCAACAGAAAACGTCTTAGTTAACTCAGTGGTATCGAAAATTAGTGAAACTTGGGAAAAGTTCATTACTTGGGTTTTTTGAATCATTGAGCAAATTCCCGATAATTTATTGAATTAGTGAGTGGGTGTATTTAGAGTGATGACTTAGTGAAGATACGACTGATAATTTTCATTAGTTCATGACAGTCTACTGTCGACCTTGAATCGATACCCAAGTGAGCAAGGCATCAATTTGTTATTATTCAACTTGAAATAAAGTTCAACGAAGTAAGATGTTCTCAAGACTGGAATACCTCAACCACTTCAGATGCGGTTAATTTGGAGCAAGCTTCATCACGTTCTAGCTCCAGATTTTCCGAAATGATTAGTCTGATAGGAATCATCCAAGATCATCACTATCCACTATTTCATGAATCGAATACTTTCGTAACCTTGGCGGCACCTGAACATGATCTAATTGACCCATCAAACTTATCTTTCATGTATAAAATGGGTAACGTGCACAGATATGAGAGGTGATTATGTCACATTTACAGAGCATTCAGCGAGTGTACATAAAGGACAGATGAATCTGTCTACATTCTTTTTACTCAAGATTCTGAACAGCTTCGGCAACCACTTCAACGGCAGCAACGCCTTCTCTTCCGGTTGGCCCAATGTAATGATCAGGAAGTGCGAATCCATTCTCGCCATATCCAGGCAGTTCTATTGTATATGAGTACTTGACGTCCAAATGAGCTTTGGCCCAGTCGTCAGATCCACCAGCGGCTGAACTCAAAAGTCTTGCGGTATTACCTACTTTGTAAGTTGTACCTTCGCCAGCCTGTTTCATTTTTGATGCCATTACCCTACCAAGTGTATCGAGGTCTACATAATCTGGAGGTACTCTTGCACCATAACCCCACGGATATACGATGAGTTGGCCAAAACTGTGGAAGGTCAAGTATGCCTGCAAATATGAAGAAAAGTTCCAGATGTAGTTTTATTATCATTTGAACTGATTGTGAGTATTCGATATCATATAATTCCATACCTTGAAATCTGCTGCCTCATTGTTGAAGAAGTCCCTCATAGCTCGGCTCTCTGGTTCCGAAAAAGGTGCAGAACCGCCATAAATCTGACTGCAAGTATGATTGCTAGTTCCTGAGATACCCCATTTGTAGCCGAAATTTCGATTCAAATCAACTCCATGACACGATTGGCCACGTTTTGGTCTTCTACGATTTTTGCGCCAAAGTCTATCAACTTGGAAAGTGTACTCGTAACTGGAAGGATATCAGTTTGTTGCTGAGAGTCATCGAGAATCTCTAAGTAAACATCTGATCAAGATAAAGCAACAAGTCGGTAGATGGAACTCAGCTATCGCCAGAAACTCACAAACAATGTATGAAAAAGGTTCTTTTTCGTTCAACATGCAAGTCAGTGACTTATGAAGATACTAGACTTTTCATTGCCGACAAAAACTTTTTCCGAGACAAATTTCATACTTAATCGTAGATCTGCATTGACATTTCAGTGACTGTTTCTTGTTTTCATAAGATCACATATATCCAAATTGCGTTGCGTAACCGTTAATGTAAGGGTTCACTTCGTAAAATTGATAGAGACAGTATCTTGCCTCAGAGTTTTGATTCAACTACATGAGATGTTTGATTCTCCAATGAATAAAACTTGTAATCAAACAGCTTGTGTATCTTTCAAGCATTCGTGAAATTTTGCAGCGTACCCAGAAAAAAAGAGATTATTGATAATACCACTGGAAAGATTATTTTTTGCCCGGATGAGCTCGTAAAACCGATCATGCTCAGCTTCCAAGCATCAAGTGTATGACATCTCTCTTATTTCGTCTTCCTGGTCTTTTTAATCAGTTGAATTTATCGAATATCATTTCTGATATGAGATAAAAACTTACCCATCTGGGTTCACCATGGGCATAATGTAGTACTGAACCTTGAATTTATTACCATATTTGACCAAATAGTCAATGATGTAAGTTACGACAGCTGGTGAAATCCATTCTCTGGCATGAATACCCCCGTCGATCCAGATTGCTGGCACATTTTGATCCTCGGCGCCAATGTGAAGTACCTAAACCAGAAAATCAATCAAGGATAAGTTTCCTCATTTCCACCGGTTTATAAAATCAAGAGCTTCAAAACCCGTTCTTGGAAGTTATTCTACGTTATTTCTGGTGCGAGCTGTGACTCTTTTTGTTGCGGAAGATTTTTTTCGAAAAAAGGACCAGTCATCGAGGAATGATGAATGGACTTATTCTTTCACTGATAGTAGTACGGATTTTATTACTACCGCCAGCAACACGTAACATTGTGGAAGAAATCAGAGAAATACCAGAGTGAGCCCGATTTATTCACCTTTCATGATTTTTGGAACTCTTCTTCGAGAAAAATGTTCCTTCACAAAAATAGTCACAACTCGGGTCAAAACAAGCTAGGATGATTTTCAAGAACGTATTTCGGAGCTCTCAACTTGCACTTTCAAATGCTTTTTGAATCACTCCGATTTATCAACTCATGTCTGACTAGCAGAAGTCTGAGTGCTGCCCAATTTTCATAAATTTTTCCAAGGATTCGACTTGACCGAATGAAATTCTGTTGATCCGGAGAAAAAAACCCACACAGAGTCCTTAAAGTGCTTGAAAAAAACTACAAAATGAGGCCAAATAGAAACATTTTGGATCAAGGAGATCCGAGCAGTCAAGTGATCAAAATCGAAGTTTTTCTGGTCTTCACAATCTCTTGACCGGTAGTGTAAGTAGAGTGAAAATATCTCAAAGATATTTTGTACATTGAGTGACTTTTAGCTAAACAAGAATGAATGCATGGACCTTGGAAAGACTCTCTCTCTAAATTCCTTAGAGTGGTTTTAGGTTCCTTCGACTGGTTTTCCAGTCGTATTCGACTGGAAAACCATTCGAAGGAATTTAGAGAGCTTGGATTGGACTTACTTTCAGAGCACGCCCCTCGTGAGATTTTCCAATAGTCCGAATTGAGCAGTTTGGATAGGTTCTAGCAACGTAATCAAGGTATCCATACATATCATCAAGACGGTGGTAACTGGTCCAGTCCATCTTGTGTCCTAAGGATGACATAATATCATTCACAAATCATGAATTATTTTGTGTTGACAATAGTCAATTCCTGCATGGAGAACATCGTGCTCACAAACATCATGAGTAACTCGTGTTTATCAAGAATAGAAGAAAAAAAAATTGTCCGTGATCACTCCCTTGTAACCAAAAAATTAATTTAAGAATACATTTAAATTTCATCTTGGATATCTTGGGCTTGTTACCTCGATTCTTTGTCGGTACATCAGGCCAGTGATACAATGGGCTGAATTGATTGAAATAGAAATATTGCCCTCGACTTTGGATGTCAGGTGTTCTTCTTACTTTTCGTGGAGAATCAGCTGAGAAGAAATTGGAATGCGTTGTGACTACGTGAATTAAGATCCTCTATTATAATGAAATATGGGAATGCTAGATATTTTTCGGAGTTCACCTCAAAGGCCCTCATCAATCCACGATCAGCCCAGTTTGAGATGATACACCGATTTGGATATTCACAGATGAATGTGCATAAAAAGCTAGCGCCTCAATAAACAGCGTCTTCAATGGCATAGTGTCATTTTCATCTTTCAATGTTTTTGAATGTAGAATCGAGTTTGTACTCTTGGACCAATTCCAGACCCGTCACTCTGGGAGTTTCACGCATATTATACTTGATAGAGCTCTGTACCCCCAGCTCAAAAACTATTAATCTGATTCAGAATTGGATCGTAGTGACTGCTTAATATATGAAAAAAGGTATTTACATACAGAAAAATACATTCATAATGCACAAGTTATCATTTGCGATTCGGCTGCAAATGACTCGCTTTTTAATTTTAAAATAAGATTTATCGGAATTTATTCCTAAGGTTTACCCGAATTCGTCTCGTAGGCCATAGATACACCGCACTTTTTCAACCAAACGGCGTGTCAGTGGGTACTAATCAAATTTCACATATACTCAAGGTAAACATTGGGTTTTCCGTAAAATTAGGATATCTTGTCTCTCGAAGGCTCGGGAAAAAACACTCCGGGCTCCGGGCACTGGAGGCCACGGCTCACTCGTACGCCACAGACCCTATCAGGGGCTTTGACTCATAATACCAGCACTTTTAGATGAACACATGGGATGGGCCAAAAACAATTTTTTGGGGAATTGTTTTACGCTAGTGAGATTTTATTGTCATCAGTAGACAATTGAAGGGAAAGTTTTTGCTCCGTGCTGAAGAATAAGATTTTCAGATGAAGACTTTGAAATAATGCTTGATAGAAGTACATGAAACGTGCTATATTTGAGGGTATTCTTATTTTTTTTCGAATTTGGATGACTGTGAGTTCATCATTCAGTGATCCCACTTACCGTTTTCGATGCTACTTTCTGGCAGTACATTTTGTGCTGGGACCGAATTCTGATTGTCAAAAAGTTTTTGCAAATCAGGGGTGATGACTTTGAAATTGATGTGTTTTTGCTGCAGATCGCGAGTAATTTTTTCAATGGATTTTGAAAGCACCACAATATCCAATAACGATTTGTCGACTTTCCAAATTGATACATCTGCAATCATCAAACTATTAATTGGATGTAATTTTTCATCTGTTAGGTTCTATAAAATGGAGATTTACCGAAATATCTCAAGGATATTTCAAACGTGACTTACCTCCCTCCTCTTCTAAGTAATGAATATATTCGAGATTTTCTTCGACTCCATTGAGTCTCCAAACCTGAGCACCTTTGTACGATATCGGGGTTTCAGCGTTGCATTCAATATGATTCCACCAGATGAAAATCAGCAAAGTGATCAAAGCTCTTGGATTTCGAAAATCCATGACTCCACTCGCAATTGCTACTCCAGCACTGTAAAACTCTATCAACCTTTAAAGCATTTTGTACAAGTGAACGAAATTATTTGTATGTCATCCTCAAACATTAAGTTTCATCAAGCACACTGCAATCAGCGGTTTTTCTTAATTCTTTCTTGATTCTATAATACATTAATCGTAACAGGCCTTCCCTTTCAATCAAATGATGTCACAGACAAGCATGTGCTCCGATTTTTCAATCGATTGAATTAACGTGCTTGAATACGTCACAAAACTATATGGTCTATCACTTTGATGCGATTTCATAACTTTCAACCGGATGGAGTTTTCATCATCCGTTGTTAATATTTTTAGTATTTTTTCATAAATGTAAAGATTGACGTTAGCGTTGAGGTATTTTAGGGACAATAGTATACTCAGTGAATACGGTCTATTTACTAATGATTACATCCATGTTAACAGTTTGGAATTTTGTATTAGGGTCGCTGTTGGATTTCAAGGCAAAGTGCTCAAACAAGGTGGAGAAAAATTTTTTGAGCGTGAATCCGAGTGGGATAATCAATACGCCAGGTTCTGAAGAATCATACCTCGATAATAGTAGTACTTACAATGAAATTATTGTTTCATCCAATTTTTGGCAGTTTCTGCAATATGAAAAGTATTATAGTATAGTAATATGACAAATATCGGTATGATCGAAATCGAATTTGAGTGGAACGCAGTCAGAACGTAGAGCAAATGGCATTTATCTTACTTACAATGTCACCATGGTCGAATTTTGTGCAGAAACGCCAACGCCGAGTGAAGAGAATATTTTCTGACGTGTGAATTATGATGAACACACTCATATTATTCTCGAATCTCGTGCTTTTTCAACATCTGCAAAATCAGTCCTCTTTCAGTAAAATGTATGAATCTCCCGATTCCCGAAATTTTCATAATATAGGTTAGCATTCATTGAAGATATTTATGGATGATCAAATGATAAGTTGTTTTAATATTTACTTCTTCATTCATTATTTAAGTATCTTAAGGTAAGACGAGCTCTTTCTTACCAGCATTCAGTGACAGACCTTCAGAAAGTAACTTAGATTGCGCCAGCGCCACGTATCCAGCTGATGATAACTCATACGGTAATGTAGATTTTGAGTTGTTACGACCCTGGGGTCTATTAGATGGCGTTGTTGTGCCAATTTGGCGGTAGGTTTCGAATCCAGGAACTGTAGTCGGCGAGTAAATAGAACTGGAGGTTTATTCTTCCTTTGATACAATAGTTGTCATATCATCTTCGTCACCTTTGACGATATACAAGATTTGAGGTAGTACAATGAGGTAATATTCAACGTAGAGTTATGGTAAATACTCGCAATAAGAGATACTGTGGCTAGAGAGTATGGAAGTCGTCCGCTAAGAAGCCGAGACAAGAGTGTGTCAGAGAGTGAGTGTGGCGCCCGGAAAGTGGCCGTATTTATAGGCTTTCCTCTCAAGAGAAAAGCATGCCGTGAATCCCATGTAACTCGAATTGTTGTTTATAAGCTGAATAATGATTCTAGATTCTTGTAACTTGATGGCTAATGATTTTATAGTTGGTTGAGATTTGCTATTCCAAAACATGTGAGGTGTGAGCGTTTGTTCCTGTACTTTCCGTATAACCGTGTGTATTGTATGTTACATTGAACGTACAAGGTCAGGTATGAATTTCAGTTCTAATAAGATAAATTGTTGATCTTCGACTCTGATCTTACTTGGCTAATGAGTTGAAGTCATATTGGGGTTCGCCATATCAAATCGTCCTTGTAACCAACCTATGTACATGTTTTTTGGGTGGTTATAATAGCATGAGCGCGGGGCTTGATTAGTTAGGTCTCAAGTGTAGACTGTCGTTAAACAATTAGGATGTTATCACATGTGTAAGATGCTTCTACTGCTGTGTTTCTGAAATGTTCCTTTCTGTAGCGCTCAAAGAGTGAAACCTCAATCTTGATTCTATCTCAAGTTATACTGTAATGAGTATTGATCTACTCGCGTGGGAAAAACGTTTATACTTGGCGCGCGATGCCCGAGACTCACACATGCTCAACTATGCACACGTACACGAGTCCCGTGTACGTCACACCTCCCTCCTTATTCCGGAAGGGCGAACGCCCTTACAAAGATGAAATTTGTGTATCTCTCATTGCGTAAAATCAGTTTCTACATATTCTTATTATCTATCTGGGTTGTTCGGTCTATATTCATACATATAGTTCATCCTCAGTTCAAGTTTCCTGAATAGCCAAATATCATTACTTTCGAAGTTTTTCCACACAAAATTATTCAGAATATAGATATAAATTGACATCACTACTTCCAAAATTTTTCACATGTCAAATTCAAATTATTCAGAGTATAAACATAAATCGACATTATTACTTCCAGAATTTTTTTCACACATCATTCCAGAAATATTCAGAGTATAGGTACTCAGAGATATAGATATAGTTCAATATAAATATCAATCGTAGTTCAAAAGATATAGTCCAATATTATCAAATTCGAATATTCATAGTACAGATATAAATCAACATTCAAAAATATTCAGGGTATAGATATAAATGGACATTATTGCTTTCGAAAGTTTCCGCAAGTCAAATTCTAATATTCAGAATATAGGTATAATCGAACATTATCTTTTTTTTTTTTTACCGTAGTTCAATGAATAAATATTTTGCTGTGAGATTCAAATTGCAAATTCTATCATATGGAGTGTTCTGAGTCTTCCAATGGCTCAAGTTATATTCCAAGGGGGTGTTTCTTTCACATTTCTTCCTCACTTTCCCCTTTTTCCCTCCGTTTTTTTTTTTCTTACAATTTACACCATAAGATTTCAACACTACGTTGACACTACGACTATAGTTAAAAAAAACTCGAATTTAATCAGCATTTATTCCCACTTATCAATGATTCCTCTTTGATCTTTCATTTCTGAAATCCTTGAATTATAAATCCTCATCGGTCAATTTCCCGTCTTCCGTTCATGGTGGGTTTCAAACTTGTGTCAAGACTCCGATATCAACTTATATTCTCAACTCTTTTATCACATCTTACCCACCAAATCCAGTGTGTCTACGATCCTGGAATTGGTCATATTTTTATCCCATCTAAATTTATGATTCCACTTCTCAAACTAACGAGCTTCCCTTTTATAGCTTATCCCTAAACAATTCAATCATATTTTATCCGATTCAAATTACATATTATCCTTTACAATGTCTCCTTTTCCTCATTCGTGTATTTTTTTAGCTTTCTTTTTCTCATTTTCCATCCTTCAAGTCATCACCCCGAGAATTCAAGTGCCAAACAGGAATATTTCCGAAAATTTCCTTAACATTTTGTGTTCTTGTTTTCCTTACGTCTCTCGCATTCACCCGGATTGCAAACCCGTGAGCCTAGGGAAACTCTTCAGAAACCCTGTGGGAAAAACTCGAAGAGAAACCTAGCCCAAGAGACAACCTACTCTGCAGTATGCTGATGCACATCCTATGAAATCATCAGCATACTTTACATTGTTGACTATCAACCTGAACTTTTCCTAAATGACTATCTTTACTGTTAAATGTTCTATCATTCTCGGTCACAATGCTGTTCCGACCGTCCCTTTTTCCCATTTCCTCGTTGTTACAATAGCGCACAATAACAACGAGTGAAACCTTCAGCACTCTTGGCTAAAATCTGGCAATTTGACAATCTAACAATAGTCACCGGCAATTTCTAAGCTTCCCTCCTCAAAAATTTTCACGCGACCATCAAGCAATTTTGAGGCCCGCTAATAATCGTATGGTTGTGCGTTTCTATATTTCTATCCCCTCTCGATATTTTTGAAGAAATCTCTCGGTATATAGGTATATCTAATACGATTACATACTATGTATGGCTGAATCTGGCAATCGATATTTTACTTGATCCACATATTGTGATCTTTAAACTCTGAGATTCTACTTGTATTAATCTAACTGAAGTTATCGTAGTATCGGCGTCTTTAATTTTCCAAAGTTCTTTCATTACTTGAGATTCCCGCGGTCACCGGTGTTTGATCGTCTCTGCAGCATGTGGCCACCGTAAAACGTGTATATCGCGATGTCCGCGCATTCCTCATTGTGCATATGCATCAGGTATGGGTCTAGGAAACATCAGATTCGAGATACGGTAAGTTGCGTAAGATCTCAACTATTATCCCTAAAATCGCTTCATGAACCCGTGTCCATGATCAATTATCATAGGTAGTCTGCTCGCATCATGCCTCGCGTCTGCTCTCGAGCTTTTGGCCCTATATGTCATCGTTATCACGCTTTATGTTTCAGGGTCACGTTTCATATGTATGGATTGCCCTAGTTTGCAATTTGATGTATGAGAGAGAAAATAAAAAAAAATGGTCATTTGACTCCAGCTTGAATTTTCCTTTATTCGATCGAGATCATTTTATTTTGAAATTTGAGATTAGATGGCCTGACAACTCGCAATGCAATTTAACGTCTTTTGGTTATTGGAAAGGTATTATAGTTCCACAAGACAAAAAATTCTTTCAACTTTTTTTGAATTATGAAGGTCACAGTTACATCTCGCATTCATTATTCGCCTCAGTTGAATGAGATCACTTGGAAAGGTGTAAGTCAGTACGGAGTTTGGCACCAGATCATCGGATTAACTCGGTATGTATGACTTCGTTGGTGATGATGTGGGGATTGCAATGAGGGATTTTACACTTTCTCGAATAGAATTCCCATACCAATGTAATATTCCCCCTCTAGAGAGTTGAACAAAGGACGTCCAAATGAGTTTCCCGAACTTCCACGTTACGTGCATTCATTGATAGCAACCTTGTGCACACTCTACATCTCCTGGAGAACCCATGTCCGGCTCGATGTTTTGACCGAAACGCCCCGAACGTGGAAAATCAATCGCTAAAAGATCGAGCGAGTTTTTTCGTGCATTCGAGTATCGTTGTGATGATCGTGGTTATGAGTTTACGGATGAACACATTTTCGACAATCTCTCGATAGACATTGTAGTAGCATCAGCGAACATCACAATCGCTATTTATCTGAACGCCTGATTCGTTTCAAATTGCTGCTGGTAAAATAAAATTTTCATCAATCACCTTGTACTGTTAGAGAAAGAACACTTTCCCGTATGCTAAAATACAGTTGCCGTCCCTTCCTCACAAGGTTCCCGCCACAGCCCGATTCCCGGAGACCCTTGCTGGTGTTCTCGCGTCGAGGTCTCCGCCACAGGCAGTGCCGCAAAGACCCTCGCCAGCGTTTCCGCGTCGAGGTCTCCGCCACACGTAGTGCCGCAAAGACCCTCGCCAGCGTTTCCGCGTCGAGGTCTCCGCCACACGTAGTGCCGCAGAGACCCTCGCCAGCGTTTCCGCGTCGAGGTCTCCGCCACACGCAGTGCCGCAGAGACCCTTGCTGGTGTTTTCGCGTCGAGGTCTCCGCCACAATCAGTGCCGCAGAGACCCTTGCTGGCATTTTCGCGTCGAGGTCTCTGCCACAATCAGTGCCGCAGAGACCCTTGCTGGCATTTTCGCGTCGAGGTCTCCGCCACAATCAGTGCCGCAGAGACCCTTGCTGGCATTTTCGCGTCGAGGTCTCTGCCACAATCAGTGCCGCAGAGACCCTTGCTGGCGTTTCCGATCCTGTATTGAACCAGTTCGTAAGTCAATATATTTGTCACGCAAGATTCTTGTTGGAGACTCAGAGATCAGTTCTGTTTGTGGGCGTAACCAGCAGAGAGAAATTTATCTTGGAAGTGAGCATTTATTGATCGTTGATTTCATCTTAGATTCTCATGTGTCACACCACCACGATTGTGTTTGGGAAAGAGAAAAAAAATTATCAATCAATACTCGACCGGCTCGTCATATAAATGTATAAAATTTTCGACGTGACACCGAATTCTCTCATATCCAGTGAAGTACTGAACGAAATTCCTCTTCTCATTTTCACAAGTTTGGGAAGGTTATTCCGACTAAAATACGATAATTTTCTTACTATCATCAGAGCAGTTGTAATTGAAGCCCATCGACACGGAAGAACAATAATTTCAGCAACAGAAAATAGAATGCTAGATTGTAATTTCTTTGGCCCAACTAAGTCAAAAGTCGAAGGTTCCCGGGGCCTCTCTACACGAGATCCTGTGCTCATATCCATCAGAAGTCGATGTTGCCATATCTCATGCGGTCGAATTTGTTACAGTACGTTATTTATTCGAAACCCGGTGTTGGTGCTTGTGTATTCAAAGCTTACAAGTAAGCAAGCTACTGCCAAATTTCGATAGAGCAGTCGCTCCCCCCACTACGATTTTCCCGCTGGTTTCGCGAGCCCTTGCTACTCTGTGTGTTAGCATTTGCTTATATTCCATCACACGTTGTTGTTGAGTTGATGCGCGCATACGTCTCAAACGCGAGTGTTATTGTATTGTAACATCTGGTAATCGACTTATTGCGATAATTATTTCATGTTACTGAATCTCAAACTTATTGAAAATTCATCGCGCTCAGTGCATTTAATTATTTTGACCGTGATTTTTGGTGATCTGTGTTCAGCCTCATTGTTCCTGATCCGACGTCTCCTTTAAAAATGTAGTGTAACGTTTTCTCCTCTGGATGTCTCATATGGTGAGTATTTACTTATATCTAATTATTCTTCGATTCCTGTATCGTTTCGTTTTAATCATGATTGCCCAATCCAATTTCTAGTATTATAGAGATCGATTGATTTTTCTGTTAGAATCCAATATGTATATCTTGGGCTCTTGTAATATGTGTTATACTTCCAAGTGTTAGTGATGCCATTTTTGAAAGCCAACGAATATCTACGCCGCAAAGGTCAGTTGCATCTCTTAGAGTTTCGTGTATATACCCGATTTTGGTCGTTACGTATATTTACTTCGTTTTGTTATGGCTCGTGTCCCCGAGGTTCGAGTTTTTTTTTCTTTTTGTTGAAAATCTTCATGCTGGCTACTTCAACTTAACAACACGCACCTTGCAAGTATCGCGTATTAATTATTCGAAATATATTCGAAATCATGTCTTATATCTGTTATTAGTTATTATATTTCTATCCAAGACTATTATAATTCGTCCTGAGGTTCTCATTAGCTCTCATCAATTTCATTCTCTTCGTAGGTATCTTCATTCGTTGCCGCGTTGACCTGCTTGGATTCCGATAAATCTTGACTGGAGTTTTGGAGGTAATTGAATTTTAGAGAACGAATACTCATTGCTCTTGTTGTCTATTATGACTGTGTTGTAGTCCTCCATGCACTTTGAATAATTATTATCAATTTAATGTTTATTATCAATTTATATATTTATTTATTTCCTATTGGAGGTTGGCTCTCGATTTTGGTCATTCCGAGACAGTTGAAATCTGTGCTTAATACCCAACGACTCGTTGATTTCTTTCTCATTCTATGAGTCGAATATATATATATTGTCCAATATTATTATCATATTTTAGCGCCACTTTACAGAGGGATCTTTCCGAATGTGAGAATTTCCGTATCACTTGTAGTGCGTGTATATTGCTAGAGTTCTTGCCGATAAGTATAGGAAATTTTTCTTTTTTTCCACAATTTGATGCCGATCCTCGATATATATCCAGAGCAAGATTTTGTGTGTTATAATGGACGTTTCCATTCATTTCGCCCTACTTGCTCGTAAGTACGGTGTAAGATTAGGCCGCATGCACTAGTTCAGCAAATTTATGAGCAATTTTCCTTCAGTAACAATGTAGTAACCGGAAAGAACTTCCAAGTTCGTGATACAGCAGGTCTTTTAGAATTTTGACGAGAGGTCTCTATGTTTAGTGATCCATATCTGATGCCATTGGGAGCATTGATAGAAGTATCGAGAGCCTGTATAATCTGAACAGTAGTGGTTGCATTCATTGCACAAAAAAAAGGTCGGTTAGAACAGCAATGCATTTGGTTAGTACAACAAAAAAAATAATGTTGGATTTCTAACGCCCATTGAGTTGGTTAGGTCATTAAGTTTTATTTTGTTGGAGTTGGCTGTTATTAACTAACCGTCCCTATGTCCGGAGAAGACGTGGAATGCTTTCAAATAAAGTGATCGGTCCGATTCAGTGAAAATGACGGATTCGCAATTTGCTATGCTTGACAGACATTTTATATATGAATTTCGATGCTTGCAAGAAAAAGAGCAAAAATATTCGGAAAAATTTTTGAACCAGAGAAATAAATTCAGTTCAAGAATCATTGGTATTCGTAAAATTCTTGAATAGGCAACGGTAGCAACGGTAAAAGTGAGAAATTTTCTACTCATTCTAGTATCTTTGTCTCGCATCCAGAGCAAGCACTATTCTCGATGCCTTATTTCATTCCTGCAAAGGATTTAAGAAAATTCTATCGAAGATTGTAAAATGAATCATCGTTAAGGCATGATAAAAATAACTCGCATTCTAAAGATCGCATATTTTCTCTACAATACCCCCCCCCCCCCACAAATTTTCCAAACTGTCTCGAATGTTGTATATACCTCAAATTTTGGAAACATTTTTGAAGGGGAAGTAGATCATTCGTTCAAGTTCCACGTTTTCAGGAGATATTCAATCTTTTCGTAATCATCCATCGTCTCGACTGCCCAAATCTTGTGCTTATCAATAGCAATCGTATACTCATTTTTAAAACTTTTTGATGACGGTAAAGGCTGTTAAAATTTTGAGATATTTGTTTTCCAATGTTTCCAAATATTGCTCATGAATTTTTGGTGTCGTCTTGGTATTTTGTTGTGATCGCGACCCGTTTTCCATCTGGTTGAGAGCTTTATATTACGATGGTGTTTTGTGGGATGATTCCTTAATGCTGAGGACAATACCTCTTGGTCTGAGGAAGATTCTCTGGCCTGAGTAGAATTCTCCCATTGTGAAAGAAGAACTGATATTTGTCATTAATTTGATTTATCGTGCTTCAGGTGCAGACATGGCTCAATCGTATATTGCGGACGTTCCGGCCGAGTCGATTTCGTCGTTTGTGAAATTTGTGTTGAAGGCGCCCGCTTCTCCCGAATATCGGCACAAAAAACTCTTCGTTGGTCGTGGTGTGCCCTTCGATGACGAGGAGTTGTCCCGGCAGCTCATTCAAGAGGGGCTTCTGGACAACTCGAAGTTGATTCGATGCTTTAGAATCATAGCCATACCCCACTACCGTGAGAAAGGGTTATATCTTATCAGTAAGGAATTAGTTGATGATATTAGCGACAATAGAGAATTGTTGGCGCGGTTGTCCCAACCTGACGATCCTAAAATCGCAACGATGACCGATGCTGAGATCATCAATTATTTACCTACGTGTTCTGGGGAAAGACTATATTGCTTCGGCATTAATCCAGCGGATATGTCCTTCGTTGGTTTGCTGGATCGAGAAGAGATCATGAAGACGAGCCAGATTCATCCCAATACGAATCCAGACGTTGGCGTTATGGAGGGTATTAACACTAGCCTGCTGTACCTCGCAGGTGTAAATGCATTTAGCGAAATTCACTTGGAGAATGCACACTTGCCCTCGATGAATGTTGGTATAAAACGGTTTCGTGAGAACCCCATCATCAGGAGCCCCACCATCACGAATCTTATCGGTCGCGGGATAAAAGTTTGGCTCATGCTCCCTGAACGAGAACCGCTTGAAAGGGCTATCCATATGATTCAAGAGCAAGACAAAGCTGAGGCTTCGGGTACAAAATCTCCGACGTGTTCGTCAGACGCTGATGTGTCAAGCCCTGAAGAAAATCCGGGTATGTCTCGATTGATATTCTCTTTTTCTATTTATTTTGTCTTGTTTCTTAGAGTGGATGTCTATCTCTGGTTCAACATTTGTTTGGTCACTCTACCGCCCTCCTATCTAATATTTTCGTTAAAATCCTTCCTGTTATAAAAATGTTTCAGTTATCTTGTTAAAGTCCGATGATTCTAGGTAATTTTCTCTTTATTCCACTTATCCCAATTTGCAGAAATAATAGCATCTTCTCCCTTAAACTGAATAGTTCCCTAAGTCGAGTGAGCATCTGAGATTAATCCACCCAACGAAGACACTCTATCAGTTCTTTCCATTAGTATTGCTTCTTAAAAGAGAACGCTTGTTTTCGGCACGGCAAATTGGCTGAATTCCATTTAATTTCCACAAACCTTAATTTTCAGACAAAGCGAAAATTTTCAAAGTAACTTCATCCTGAGCACACTGAAATTAATTGTATCGAATTTCCGTTTCGACCAAATAAAATTGATATGAGTTGCGTCTAAAATGGATTGGACCACAGGGGAAAATGAACTATTCTTTTGGGAATTCCAGTCTTGATTCCGGAATTTGGTCAGCTCTCCAAATTTTTTTAGCAGCGTATTTTTTTTTTATTTCGATTATTGGTTATTTCATATTCTCTTTTTCTTTTTCATACTATCTTTTTACAGTTGTGTCTCCAAGCATTGTGAAGCATACATCACCAGTCACTACCACGAGGTCTAAACGCAAACGTGCCGGTGAGTGATTTATATAATTCTTATTTGGATTTTTTTTTTTTTTTTTTTTTTTTTTTTTTTTTGGTGATTCCTCGTGACATCCCCCTTTATTTGAATTTTGGATCAGAAATTCTTTGTATCTCTCTTCTCTGGAATGAGTTTGACACAATCTAGTCTGAATAATTTCTCTCTATATCCTCAGGTACAGCAAAAACTCGTGGTGCCAAAAAACGAAAGTCAAAGGCCAAGACCAATAAGTCTCATGTGGAAGAAACATCAAGTGGTAAGACAGCCCCTTTTCATTTTATACATCTATTCAGAATGCACTTGTTTGTGGAGTCGACGTTTCTGTGACCTAAATTCATCACATTAGTATTGTCAATCACCGATACCCCTTTTTCTTGATCCCTTCCAGATCCAGTTGGAACTTTCTCCTTTGCTAACTCTTGCCCAACGGCATTGAGTCACAAGTACGTCTACGCGGATACGATCTTCTTGGATCGCCATGGAATCGCCTATGAGACCACTCGACAGAATCCCCATGACATAGTGTATACGACGGCAGGCACATATCATGAGGTTGGCCAGCTAGGGGCAAACATAGCTGAGGCTCAAAATTTTGCGGACCCATTATTCAATATTTACGCAGAGCATGTAACTGTCGATCTTTGTGATCAGTCTAAGCTTACCACCATTAAGCCTAATCGTCATCAGATAACGACCGTGAAAAGTCGGCCTCAAATTTTGCATGATTGTGAAGATTGTACCTTGTCTACGACATGCAAAGAAACTTTGCGTATTCACCGCAGAGACATCCACGGGAAGGATGAGCCTCGAATCCTGAATAGAATCCCCAAAATGTGTATGATTTGTAAGGTGGTTGTAAAAAAGCTGGCCGACCACGAAAAAAATTCAAAAGCTCATGCAGGTAACCCTTACGTCTGAGATATATTGATCCCTGTTTAGTTTCATATTTTTGATTATTCTCCCCTCTGTGTTCTAGCTGCTGTTCTTAAACTACAGGAGTCGGGCAATAAAGTGGATGAACCTATCTCCGTTTGGAGATGTCAGTTCTGTCATACTGATTTTGCCGATGACGATGCAAAGAAGAAACATGAGCTGGATTGTGCAGCCAATCGACCCTCCTCTTCTGCATTTCGTGGTTCGGTTGAGCTCAGTGTTGACCCCCTCACACAGTGTCCATTTTGTGAACGGTTTTATCGTTCCTTTGAGTTCCATCAACACCAGAAGTTCTGTGATAGTAAGAAATTCAAGTGTGATGTTTGTCAGCGCACGTACAAGAAGAATTATGATTTGAAGCACCATAAAAGTCGTTGTCACCCTTCGACTTAATGTTGTGTATCCCTAAATTTTCTTTGCTCCGGATTAGGAAAATTGCAATGTTCCTCCCTTTTCTTTGTTTCTTTCCTTTTCCGCCATCCGATCGTAAAGTTTCCTATTCATGAAATTATCTCTGATTATTATTTAATTGAATACCTCGCCTTATGATTATATCAAAAACTCTATCAATTTTATATTAATGGAATACACGCTAGTTTAAGCTTATTCGAGTGCACGATTTTCTTTTTCCCCCTCTCCATCTCGATTTCCACGTTCTGCATGTCTAATTTCCTCATAACTTTGTATGGTCCCTTGTATTGGTCGTCGAATTTACTTGTTCTAGGCTCGTTCAAGAGGTATACAAATGTATTTACTTCAAAATCAATTGGATTTTTGTTCCTATCAAAGTACTCTTTACTTTTTTCTTTACTCAGCTTCAGTCTCTGAGCAGCTGTTGCTTGGCTTTCGCAGATTTGTTCAATTAAACTATTCATCATTGAGTCGTATGTGCGGGGCACCTTTCCCGATGCGAATTCTGAAGGAATTCTTGCTTTGTAGCCATATACGAGTTCGTGTGGGGAAAATCCCGTTGATTCTGAGACACTCGAATTGAAAGAGAAAAGGCAGGGTTTCAGATATGAGTTCCAATCATTTTTCTGTGCATAGAATTTCAGATATTCCACAAGCGAGTGGTGGGCTCGTTCTATACTACCTTGACTTTGAGGTCTCCACGCTGTTGACTTTATACGTGATATTTTGAATAATTTTGCGAATTCGTCCATTATTCCTGCTATTAAATTGGAGCCCTGATCTGATTGAATTGTTTCTGGACATCCAAACCGGCAAATGAAATCATACGCGAAGGCTCTTGCTATGGTGACTGAATCGATATTCATGAGAGGAATTGCGCCCGCGTATTTAGTTAGAACGCATTGCCATGTCAAGATGTATTTCTCCCCGGTCTCCGTAACAGGTAGGGGACCTACTAAATCAATTTGGATTTTTTGAAGTCCTCTTTCTGGGGTATCTGTTATCACCATAGGTTGTTTCGTTTTCTTCCTTACTAATTTCGATTTTTGGCATTTCCCGCAAAACTTAATGAATTCTCTCACTTCTCTCTTTAGATTCTTCCAATAGAATTTTGCCCTTATTCTGGAGTATGTTTTTGATATACCTCTATGTCCACCTATCAATGCCTCGTGATTTTCCTCAAGTATCTGTGCCCTGATATTTGGGTCCGGTATTACTACTTCACCCGTGCAAATCGTTACTTCGATATTTTCATTTGCGATTGATTTGAAGAATTCTGTTATCGTAGGCCAAAAATTTTCTTCTACAATATCGTATGTCTTTTCTATACTAATTGATTTGATGCCCCTCCTTTCTACTAGATTCTGTAGCAAAATCAAGGTATCCAGTATGTCAAGTTGTGACGTTCGACATTCAACGCTCTTTTTTACAAACAAGTGGATTATTCTCAACCTACCAGATTTCGTTACGACAATTTCCTTCAAATCAGGTGATTTTGCTTTTACTTCATGGACATTGAAAAGTCCACGTTCGAGTAAATTCTTCGTAACTCTTGATCTTACCGCGCAATTTGTTGTGAACAGGTGGATCAAAGTGCCTTTCCTTAACCATAATGGATCTCTACTGTAATTTAAAGTGTTTGAACTGATCGGTAACGTATCCATGCATGTTTCGACTATTTCACTGCCGTGACCTCGTTCTCTGTCGTCATTCTCACTACACCCCTCTCCCGCACTTTTGGTACTAGTCTCTGTCGCAGAATTTGGGTCATCATGTTGAGGTATTGAGGTGTTATCTGTTATCTTGGTTGGATTTGCGATTTGGGTTTGGCTTATAGACATGTTAGTGTTATTCTGGATGTAAGCTACCCCGACACTCTCCTCTGCTGACTCGTCTAGACCTCTGTTTGGACTTAAGGTGGTAGATTCCCTATCTAGTTTTCTCTCTTGGCCGATGTTTCGTGGCCGTTTGAGTTTAACTTCATTTATACTTTCTTCATCGCCGTCTTCTCGTGGGCGTTTGAATCCAGTATTTTCTTTCTCAATGGTTCCAGTGTTTTCTTTTGAGTCATTGTTGTTTCCTATGATTCCAGTGCTCATTCTTGAGTCACTGCTGTTTTTTATGATTCCAGTGCTTGTTTCCAAGCGACTGCCTTTTTCAATGATTCCCGTGCTCACTCTTGAGTCACAGCGGTTTTTTATGATTCCAGTGCTTGTTTCCAAGCGACTGCCTTTCTCAATAATTCCCGTGCTCACTCTTGAGTCACAGCGGTTTTTTATGATTCCAGTGCTTGTTTCCAAGCGACTGCCTTTTTCAATGATTCCCGTGCTCACTCTTGAGTCACAGCGGTTTTTCATGATTCCAGTGCTTGTTTCCAAGCGACTGCCTTTTTCAATGATTCCCGTGCTCACTATTGAGTCACAGCGGTTTTTTATGACTCCAGTGCTTCCTTCCAAGTCACTGATTGTCCTAACTTCTCGTAAGTCTTTCTGTCTCTGTCTGTCTTCAGTCGTGTCTAGGTCGTCTTCTTTTGAGGACGAGGTCTCCGTGCAGTAAGGGCAGTCGCAGTTTATCTTATTTTGGAATTCGTCCACGACATTTACCATGTAATCATCTATATCATATTCTTGCTCATTGTCATTTTCGGCTGACTCTACTGGGTTCCTAGATAAAGCATCTGCGTTCAAATTCATGCTTCCCCTTTTGTATTTTACGTCGAAATTATACGAATTTAGTGTCACTCTCCAGCGGACTAATCGTGATGAAGGATCTTTACAGTTGTTCATCCAAACTAGTGGTCTATGATCCGTAATAAGGGTAAATTTCCGTCCATAAATATATGGTCTAAACTGTTTTACGGCGAACAAAATGGCTACCATCTCCTTCTCAATTGTAGAATACCTGACTTCTGCGGAATTAAGTACTCGTGACGCGTATGCGACTGGTAAGTCTGCGCCGTTTTCGATCTGGCTGAGCACGCATCCCACAGCAAAAGATGAACTGTCACAAGTGATTAGAAATAATTCGTCGAATTTTGGATAGCGTAAAATGACATCGGAGCACAGTATTTGTTTCAACTCCTCGAAAGCTACCTGTTGTTCATCTCCCCATGTGAACTTTACGCCCTTTTTCGTTAACATCGATAGTGGTTTCGATATTCTCGCGAAATCTCTGATGAAACGCCTATAATAACCGGCTAGTCCGAGGAATTGTTTGATATTCTTCTCGTTTCGTGGTTTCGGGAAATCTCGAACAGCCGATACCTTTTTTGGATCGGGTTTCACTCCGTCTTGACCTACTTTATGCCCGAGATAAGTGATTTCTTTTTGTAAAAATCTGCATTTTCCGGGTTGGAACATGAGACCATGCTCCTTGAACCTTGCTAATAGTTTTTTCATTTTCCTATGGTGATCAGCTATTGAAGAAGCATAAACAATCAAATCATCGACGTAAATAAAACAATCTATGTTGTTTATTCCTGTTAGAACGTTTGAGAGAGCTCGAGAAAAGCAAATTGGTGAGTTTTTGAGGCCCATAGCAAGGCGTTTGAACTTCCAGTGATTGTTGTTACTGGAGAAGCTCGTGACGTCATTATCTCTTTCGTCAATTAATGTTTGATAAAATCCCGAAGCCAAGTCCATTACCGAGAAATACTTAGCCCCCCCTAATTGGTCTAAAATATCTGTTATATTCGGAAGAGGGTGTACCTCTGAAACTGTCACTTTGTTCAATTCCCTGAAGTCTATGACCAACCGCCACTGTTTTTCACCCTTATCGTTGTCTTTTTTTGGTACAATCCAAAGTGGCGCATTCCACCCACTAGTTGATTTCTCTATGATATCCTGTTCAAATAATTTTTCCACCTGTCTTTCGATTTCGTCTCTAAGATGTATCGGATTCCTATATTGTTTTATATTTATTGGTACTTTAGTTGTCGTAATGATTCTATGTTTCACTCCCTTCATGTATCCTAGTTTGTCACCAGGTAAGAAAAATTGAAACGGAACCTCTCTGATGATCCTCATCATACTATCCCTCTCCTCCTGATTCAAATCGTCCAAGTTCAGTGATTTTGTGAGTTCTGTGATTCGTTGCTCAATTTTTGATTCGTCTTTACAATCAATGTGTCTGATGTTCTTTGGCAGAGCTTCAAATTCTTCTAATTTTAATGGCGGAATAGATAAGGAGATATCATTGTTGTTCGTGTTATATGCACAGAGTTTTCCCCTACCGTTAAAATTTTTAATCACCGTTTCACCTATGAAAATTCCGGGGCCTGCTTGTAACTTCCTAACGTAACCTTCGGATAGATTTGTTTTTTCGAGATTTACGTCAATCATTTTCTTCGATCTTGCGGGCAACAAGCAGTTAGTTATATGGATTGGTGCAAGGTCGATTTCACGTTCTTCAATTTTCATGATATTTGTTTTGAAAGATAAATTTGCCTCGTGTTTCCTCAAAAATCGTATACCGATCAAACCGTCGTAATTAATTTTAAAGTTCTCTGGTACGAGGAAAAATTCGCATGGTGAGCAATTATCGAAAAATATTTTAACATGACCCAGGGTGTCAACGATTTTATTCTCAATGCCCGTTAATTTCACTGTTACTGATGGGTTGTACCAAACGTGATCCTTCAGGAAATTTATTTTCAACAGGTTCACCTCAGCGCCTGTATCTACCAAAAATTTCACCTCTCCTTTGAGTTCCTTACTCCTTAGGATGATAGTGGGACATTGTCTCTGGTTCAGGGAACATGTTAAAATTATGCGTGTTTCTTGTTCATTTGAGTGCAATGATTCTAAGACCTCCTCATTGGTGCACTCTTCCAATGAGTTGGGTTTGAGTTTAAATCATTGTTCAATGTTCCGCGTGAGTTTGGCTCTCGTTTATTCATATTACGCGTGTCTATTCTATTATCATTACGAGATGATCTTCCGCATGCCCGCTGTAGATGTCCCTTCGTCTTGCAATTATTACAGATTGCGTCCTTATATCGACACTCCCAACGAACATGACCTATACCCCCGCAGCAGTTGCACTTCTTCTCATATGGGTGATTCCGGTTCGAAGTTGTATTATTTGAGCGAGTTTTCAACGACGTGTCTCTGCAGGCCCTCGCCAAGTGTCCCGGTCTACCACAATTATAGCAATGTCTAGGGTCTTGACCTTGCTGATCCTTATTCGTTATCGCATTCACTGTTACCGTTGCGTTCTCGTTTTGTTTGTGCATTATATCGATATCTCTCATCTCCTCTTCCACTTTGACTGCGGCGTCAATAGCACTATCGAGATTCCCAAAATCTTCGATTCTAAGCTTGTACCAATAATTTTTACCCAGACCCCTGATGAAACATGAAATCGCGTTTCTTATTGTCGACTCTCTCATTCCGCCTGAATCCTTTTCTGGCCCGGTGCCACAAGTAGCTTCAATTAGTCTATTTTGTATTTGTGAAATTCTGAGTCCATAACCGGTCACTGACTCTCCTGGTTTCTTCGTTGTCTTTGATAGTTCAAGTTGCAATCCAAATACATTTTTGAAAGGATCAAAAGCTCGCTTTAGGTCTAAGAAAAGAGATTGTAGGTCGTCGTAATTTTTCGCTTCTACATATTTTTCTGCTTGACCTGTTACCTTGGATTTTACTATTCTTGTGAAAACAAATCTATCGCACGGGTTGATCAATGTCTCTATGTCTGTGCAATTATGTATGAAGGTTGATACTGAGATATTTTTCCCATCAAAATTTGGCAGCAGTTTTATAGCTTCAGAGATTGAAAGCATTCTCCTATTTTGATTTTCTTGTGTGTAGTTCACACTCAGATTTGACATGGTGCTTCTTGTCTCGGGGTTATCCGTAGCCAACGATCCCGAGCTACTTGGGTTTCTCTGATTTATGGGGATTGCGATCGCTAGCTCTGTTGCCCGTGGAACGCCCTCCATTGCTGTCTCGTTTTGCACCGTCTCAATTTCGTTTATAGCTCTGAGTCCGGGGTTGAGTCTCGGTGACTTCCGCACCCTACCCGTTCCTCGTGTTCTCGACATTTTATCTGATCACGTGAAGTTGTTATAAATTATTCTCAAACAAATCTCGCACCCGATTGTCTCTCTCTCGTAAGTCAAGCCTCCTTTGCAAAATTGACATGTGAATGCCACGTCACTGAATCTTTCTTTGATGCTATGGAAACTGCTATCAATAAAGAAGGTTGTTCTCTTTATCATTGACTCATTGTCTATGAAACACTTTTCGCATACGTACGATTTATCTGTGGTTCCTAGAATAATAACAACGATCTTATTTGTGGACAAACAGATGAAATTTTCCAATTCCAAAAGAAGTGAATTCAATTGATTTGGTCTTGACTCTCCTATGTATAGATCGGATGACAGGCTTTTGTAACACATCTATTTTCGCAAACGTGGAAGGTTTTAACCCCCGTTGTTTCTGATTCTATTCTGTGGGATTTGAGCGATACAGTCGTCCGCGTGGGGTCGAATGTATCGGTTATTGTTCAATAAATATTCGTACAGCTTTTGTGATAGGAATGAACTGATGAAACAGCCGGGTCGAGCGTTATGTTCTCTTCCGTTCACGATTCTCAGTTCCATACCCCGGAAATGCAGAACCTCAATTACTTAGTTGCGGATTTGATTCGACGTGATCCGTATGCACTCTCTGCAATCGATCGCTAAACGTTTATATACCAGAGGAACCCCGCACAAATCGCACGAAAGTATATCTTGATCCCTATTTACGTTTAGGTGGAAATCCGTATAAACGATAATCCTTTCGTTTGGTTCAAAAACTTCTTCCTCGAAGCAGTCCAAGCACGAGTGTGTTCCGCTTAGGTTTCCAATGTAAAATTCCGATATTTCTATTCTCTGTGACATGCAATATGTTGTAACAAGTCGGCTAACAATCTCAAAATATTGATTAAAATCCGGTTCTCTCGATTGGTGGACGATTCTTTCCGACGGAAGGTCTAATGGTGGCATATTTTATTCAAACCTCATTTCCCAAATTATATATGCTTCGCGTACTCTATCAAACCTTTTCAACAGAGCCCAATACCGACAGTTTATGCGTTTTGTTTCTTCTTTCAAGATTTTTCCTGCAGCTAAGAATTTGGCCTTCACTCTATCGATTTGTCTGAATTTGTCTACCGATCTCAGTACGCAGGTTTCGTTCTCGTCAAATTGTTCTCTAAAAAACGCGTTGACCCTTTTGAGTTCAATACGAATCTGTTTAGTATGTTGTCGTTGACTCTGGAGGTCTCGAACGATTTTTTCCAATTTCCCTCGAATTTCAGTATTGTTCATTATATTACAAGGTCATACAAATCAATCGCTTCTCTCTAAATCCAAAATGTTTTGCAGGGTTTCTACTTTACTTTCTAACCGTGTAATTTGCTCATCAATGGCAGTTACGCTATTTCTGAATAAATTCAAAATCTCCTCGAGTTGTCTCGGAAAATTTTCGATCTCGGTGAATTGTGCCTCTGAACGCGATCTACACTCCTCGTTTATTCCCTCCTGTTCTGTCACTAAATGTTTGAGATCTTCGACGTCTTTTGCCGTTTCCCGTAAAATGTTCGCTTGGCTATTCACGGTTGATTCTATTTGTTCTAATAATTTTCCGTCCGATTCCTGATTTCCGATCTCGATTCTTGACATAATTTGGTCTCTCAATCTTTTATAATTTCCTCAACGACTCGCAATAATTTTTCGTTAACCTCTGTTAACTCGTGGATTAGAAAAACTGCCAAATCTATATCTTTTTGTGTTTTTTTCACCGTCTATTTTAATTAATTCCAGCGCGTTTCTAATCTCTTCGATTTCTTTACGAATGTTCCTTTTCAAAAATCTTTTACTAACCATACCAATTGCCAGATTTTTGCCTCACAATTGAGATATTATATCTACCCGTATCGATTCTATATGATTCAAATAGTGCTTAAGCTAGTCTTCCCTTGGAATTTGATCCCTCGATGTCGATGCTTGAAGATATTCGATGCTTGAAGATTGTCGCTGCTTGGAGGCTGTTGCTGCTTGGAGGTTGCTGTTGCTTGGAGACTGATGATACTTGTTGCTGTCGGTGCTTGAAATTTCTCGTTGCGTGGAGTGGCTGGCGTCGTTGGAGGTGTGTCTATTTAGACCCCTGTGGAGCGATTGCTGCGTGCGTGGATCGCAGGTAGTTTCCTCGCCGAGTGGCAGATGCTGGTGTTGACGTGGAAGTCGTTTATTGCAGCCCACTTGATGATCCTCTCTAGTCGGCGGTGTAATGACTTGACTGCTTCATCGAATATTTGTGTGCCAATGTCCTCCTCCAGTTTCTTTTCGTATTCACTCCACCAGTTCCCAGACACCGCTGTCACCAGTTGTTACGACCCTGGGGTCTATTAGATGGCGTTGTTGTGCCAATTTGGCGGTAGGTTTCGAATCCAGGAACTGTAGTCGGCGAGTAAATAGAACTGGAGGTTTATTCTTCCTTTGATACAATAGTTGTCATATCATCTTCGTCACCTTTGACGATATACAAGATTTGAGGTAGTACAATGAGGTAATATTCAACGTAGAGTTATGGTAAATACTCGCAATAAGAGATACTGTGGCTAGAGAGTATGGAAGTCGTCCGCTAAGAAGCCGAGACAAGAGTGTGTCAGAGAGTGAGTGTGGCGCCCGGAAAGTGGCCGTATTTATAGGCTTTCCTCTCAAGAGAAAAGCATGCCGTGAATCCCATGTAACTCGAATTGTTGTTTATAAGCTGAATAATGATTCTAGATTCTTGTAACTTGATGGCTAATGATTTTATAGTTGGTTGAGATTTGCTATTCCAAAACATGTGAGGTGTGAGCGTTTGTTCCTGTACTTTCCGTATAACCGTGTGTATTGTATGTTACATTGAACGTACAAGGTCAGGTATGAATTTCAGTTCTAATAAGATAAATTGTTGATCTTCGACTCTGATCTTACTTGGCTAATGAGTTGAAGTCATATTGGGGTTCGCCATATCAAATCGTCCTTGTAACCAACCTATGTACATGTTTTTTGGGTGGTTATAATAGCATGAGCGCGGGGCTTGATTAGTTAGGTCTCAAGTGTAGACTGTCGTTAAACAATTAGGATGTTATCACATGTGTAAGATGCTTCTACTGCTGTGTTTCTGAAATGTTCCTTTCTGTAGCGCTCAAAGAGTGAAACCTCAATCTTGATTCTATCTCAAGTTATACTGTAATGAGTATTGATCTACTCGCGTGGGAAAAACGTTTATACTTGGCGCGCGATGCCCGAGACTCACACATGCTCAACTATGCACACGTACACGAGTCCCGTGTACGTCACAGAGTGAAAGGTACGGATATGGAAGACTACGAAGACTAATGAGGGGACACTCTCTCGCAGAGAGAAAGAGAGAGAGAGAGTTTTATGTGACGCTCATTCTTCAGGTGAGTGAGTGAGATAAAATATGAGAAAATTCGATTTTTTGTGATTTTAAGTCCCCTCGGGGAAACCATAGAGCAGAAATCGAATGAACTCACCCCTGACACATAGGCAAAGGGATCAATCCTCAATTGGAATATATTTTCTTTATTTTAGACCTCGTCTCACCCTCAAAATGAGGCGGAGTACGTCCAACTTTGGCCAACTGGAGGCGAGTTGTTCCAATTCTCCCCTCTAAAACAACTCAAATCAGTATTGAAGTGCATAAAATTGGTTTCATCGACATGCAATCGATTACGAAGTTTTACTCCGTTTCAGGAAACTATTTCTGGCTTATTTCGACGTAATAAACATATTCTGATTAGTAAAGAGATCATACTGCAAACCCTTTCGAGATAGCAGTATATGGCGGCATATTCGGTACACTCCGATATTGAACCTTTTGATTCACGAATGATGTCCGTAACCCCATTTGAAGCTTTTCATCGGTACTTAATACTATTTCCAACCTATTTTGACCCGATGAACACGTTCTGAGTGGTGAAGAAAAGTAATATTGCAAACCCCTCCGAGATAACAGTATAGGTGCATGCCCAGTACACTCCGATGTTAAACCTTTTGTTTTACGAATCATCTCCGTGTTTTGTACATGAAGTATCTCCGAATGCGAGTTTTGCAACTCTCACCAAAGAATTTTGAAGGTCCCGAAACAAGGAATCACATGCGCTGAGATTCGTTAATAGGCCAAACTAAATAAATTTGGTACCAATTTTACTGAACGCAATTTCCTCGGTGATTTTTTGGCTGTAGAAACTTGAAAACTGGAAAAAATCACTTACATATATCCGGGAAAAGTAGAGATGATTCGGGATCGATATAAAACACCTTGTTTGGTTCTATCTCAACATGACAAATGTAAATAAAATGCGCGAAGGTCAGCGGGTCTCGATTCCTGAGATCGGCACAGGGGGGCAAGTTGGGTATACTTGCCTTATGTATACAAAATAGAAAAAATACTGATGGTCTAATCACGTTCATCGCTTTACCTGTCCAAATTTGAGCCTCGATTTAGGCAGTGAAGTAGTACATTACGCGTCGAGTGCTGGAAACATTCTTTCCTTCGGGAAATCGAACTGGACGTGGGCGAATGCACCGTCCAGCTTGGTTTTCCCGAAGGAAAAATGTATCCGTACGAGACGCGTATGCAGTTTTATACGTCTGTACGCAGAAACACGCTGTTTCTATACGTATGGACGTATAAAATAGTTTCATTTGCATGTAATTTTAAGAGGAATCGTATCGCTGCGCTGGCCATGTATGTCCTTACATTATTTTCGAAAAAGTTAGACTCCGAGTGAAGGTTAGGGTGTGTCCACAAATGGAACGCGCGCGCGCCCTCCGTGCTCCCGCGCAGCGCCCGCGCGGCTCTCGGCGCGCGCGCTGCTTCTACCAAAGAAAAATCACGAGTTTCCATCGTGACCGACAAGTTTCAAAGTATTTAGAACCGGAGCACCCATCAGTTCTGTATAACTTTGAAAGTGATCGGTGACGAGAGAAAATCGTAATTTCTCTGTGATAGAGCAGCGCGCGCGCCGAGAGCCGCGCGGGTGCTGCGCGGGAGCACGGGGGGGGGGGGGGGGGGGGGGGCGCGCGCTCCATTTGTGGACGCGCCCTTAACCCCTGTGTCTACAATGAGTGAGGGTTCAAGGTCATTCACTTCCTGCTCTATGGTTTCCCCGAGGGGTCTCAAAATTACAAAAAGTCGAATTCCTTCATATTGTGCCTTACTCATTTACCTATGGAGAGTGAGCGTCAAATACACACTCTCTCTCTTTCTCCGCGAGAGATTGATTGATTGATTGATATCTTTTATTTGCTCAGAGGCAAAAATTAAAAATTCTGTTACATATGGTACATATGTCACTCATAATAAATATATATCACATTCGTGAAATTTGTCGTTTTGGTCAAGGACATTGTATTATCACATCAAGTGACTAGTCATTTTGAAGCACTGCAAGGTGCGTAGAAAGTCAAATTACACTATTTCTTATAAAGGTAAAGATAGCAAAAAAGGAGCAAGAAAATATAAAACATTTTTGTGCATATAAAAGGACAGTGGGCTCGGAAAATTATCACAGATGTTTCAGTCAATGGCGGGAAGGCCACGCATAACTAAGTTATAATTAAAAGCCTAATCGGAAAGAGCCCAAGCCTATCAGAGGTTAAAGTATTGTTTGTTATCCACATCAATCTTCTGGGATGGTTGTGATAAGAGAAACTCTTTCAAAGCTTCTTTGAAAAATGAGATCTTCTGAATTTGCCGAATGCCTGAAGGGAGAAAGTTCCAGAAGTGAGCGCATTGAACTTGGAAAGATCTTCTTCCATATTCAAGTCTCACTTTGGGGACTTTGAGTTCCTGCTCTTGTGCATCTCCCCGCACGGGGCGCTCGGATTGGTGCCTGGTAAACATTGCAGACAGGTAACCAGGTTCCCTCATGTGCATGATCTTATACATGATAATGCCTGCAAAGTACATTCGCCGCGAATCAGTACGCAGCCAATCCAAGTTTTCCCTGAACGGACTGATGTGCTCGTCTCTCCTAAGATCAAAAATGTATCTCACAAATGTGTTGTTTAGTCTTTGTAGCCGTTGCCGCTGTTCGTCTGTGGCGTCAAGATACACGACCGTACAATAGTCTAGATGGGGTTGTACTAACGCCTCGACCAGTCGAACCCGGAGAGTCCCGGTGATGCATGCCCTGAAAAACCGCAAACCGTACAGGGCCCTGTTGACTTTCTTCGTCACTTGATTTATTTGCGGTTTCCACGATAATTCGCTGTCTAATACAACACCAATACTCACGACTGTGTCACTGAAAGGAACGAAAACTCCATCCTGTATCTCAACACCTGGCAAATCCATCCTTTTCAGATCCTTGATATTCCTCTCGGAAGAGAAAAAGATTGCCTTGGTTTTACCAGCGTTGAGACGCAGGCCGGAGCCCATAGCCCAATCAGCAACCAGTCGTCCGATTTCTCCCAGTCGAGCGATGCCCTCCCTGATCTTATTTTTCTCGATTTGGAGATAAATTTGGAGGTCATCGGCGTAAAAGAGATGATCTACCGACTTTCCGTTCAGTAGCCCAGGCAAGTCATTGACGTACAAACTAAAGAGTAAGGGCCCGAGAACAGAACCCTGCGGAACACCCAGATTGGTTGCGAGCCAATCAGAATTACCATTCTTGGAGGTGACTAGCTGGGTGCGACCTTGTAAATATGATTTGATCCACAGGAGTGCCGAACGCGAGAAACCAAGTTGTCGCAGTTTACTCAGAAGTTTTGTTGGTGATATCGTGTCAAAGGCTTTGCTGAAGTCGAAGAGTAGTGAAAGGGTGATCTTCTTCCTATCTATACCTAGTCTGATGTCATCAGTCAATTTCAGCAAAGCTGTCTGGGTACTGTGGTGTTGTCTGAAACCAGCCTGGAAGCCATCTAATAATTTTTCTTTCTTCAAGTACTCCGTGATTTGGTCATGTGCAATCTTTTCGAGAACCTTGAAGAGGAAGCACAAGAGCGCAATAGAACGGAAGTCCGAGACTGATGATGGAGCTACAGTCTTTTTTAGCGCAATCAGCTGTGCTTGCTTCCAAGTCTCAGGAAAGAAGCTGTGAGCGAAAGAGGAGTTGAAAATATGTACAATAAGATCACCAATCGCCGGGAGAGCTTTCGCGATCACGCTTTGAGGGATTGCATCTACCCCGCGAGCCTGTGAGGAGAAATGTTTTATGGCAAGGGCTACTTCATTCAAATTGGTTGGCTTGAATTTGAAACCCTCCTCTGGAGCCACCATTACATCGTCCATTGCTTCTTCTATATTCTCGCGAGGTGAGACAGAGACTCCCGCAAAGTGAGCGTTCAACTCGTCCGGGGTGAAGCCGTGAAGCTCCTCCTCTTTGCTCTTGGGCAAGAGGCCGAGGTTACGCATTTCCTTCCAAATGTTTTTATGTTGATCAAGAGCGTTGGAAAGGTGACTTTGAATGAAGGAATTTCGCTCTTTCTCAATACGCACGTCGACCTCTTCACTGAGCCGGAAGGACTCATTCTGAAGATCAGAACACTTGCGCTGGTTGCATTGGTTTCGCTCCCAGCGCCTACGTGTTGCATCTCGCTTCTTAATGAGTCCTTTCAGCTCGGGACCAATCCAAGGAGCGTCGTCTTGACGAGGGCAAATCGTTTTTTCAGGCGCTAGTTCATCTAATACAACTTTCAAGTTTTCATTGAGGCAATTAATCGCATCTTCCAAACTAGTTTCAGCATTGTTGAGCGCTGTCCAGTCACAGCGAAGCAGGCGATCATTCAACTGCTCCGGAGTGATGTTACGGAAATCCCTGTATGTGAAGGAATTTTTAGGCGGAGCAGGAGTGAAGACGTTGATGGTGACGTCGATGACCGCGTGCTTGCCGAAACTGGGCAGTAGTCTGTTTTGTAAGTCGGTGACGGTATCATTTTCATCTACGTACATATGGTCGATCCATTTATGAGACACATTGGGGTTGTGTTGATGAGTCGCACCGTGCTGCACAATCTGAAGGGACAGTTCTTCGGTCAGTGCGGTCAATGTCTTCGTGTCAGAATGAGCCGTGTCCAGCAAGTCTGCGTTCAGAGAGTGGCCCCCTCAGTCTTCCGCACACCTTGCCCAATAAGCGTTATGTACTTCTCACGAAACGATATCATAAATTCAACTGTAATGTAGATTCTTTGGACCGCATTCTCAATTTCTTGCGGATGCTCATCAGTTTTCGATTTCGAAACACACTCAATGTTACGCGTGTGGCATAGTCTTAATTATAATGATCTATGTTATTGGAAATAAAGTTGCTCTTATTCAAAGTTGATAAGATTGGCAGGAATGTACACCCAACCGAAGCCCTTAATTTGGATGTTTACAGAAGCTTCATGAACCATATAAATAGTTTTAGATTTTACTCAATTGAATTTTACAATCATGAATTTTCAAGATAATTTCAAGACAACTTCGATAACTATCAATGTTTTTGAGACGGCGAAATGCACAAGAATCTGACTTAGATGGATGGACTTGTGGATATTGAACAGAATCTCTCTCAATCTCTTGGAACTGGTGACCTGTGACTGTCATTTAGGGACTTGAAATTCCCAAAATATTCTCTGCAATGAGTGATCTTGGATGCATAATGTATTTCTAATTACCTCATCAAGCAGCAGAAGTGTTCTCACTTTGTGGAACTTCGAATGTTGTTTGTCAAATATTTCTCTTTGATTTTGTCTTTCGTTTTACAAACTCAGAAACGGTACTCTCTTCACGGTCATACAGAAGTAATCAATAGGTAAGCCCTGAAAAGGGTTGAGAAAATTGCTTTTCCGGTCCCAATCGCATAGGCAAATAAAGGATTCAAGCCCTGGTCGTTTTGCAAATCAACTTTGAAAGTCGTATCGCGAAAGCCCTGTTTTGGCGTCTGGCGCGTATCGCCCGTATCGCATTTGCGTACCGTTCGTGACGCGATACGTTGAGGTTATATTCTGTTTTTAATTTCTTTTTGTGTTACTTTTCCGTAAACTTGGGACATTTAGGGTCTTTTCAACCTGAATTCCATACATCTTGGCTCATTCCACAGCTTCTGAAATGAGTCCCAATGTGAGCTCAAGATGATGTTGAATATTGTTGAATCGGCCGCAAGTTAGAGACCTGTGAAGTTGAGGGTGTTGATATTGAGCACACCGATCGACATCCACGTCTCTCATTTTTCTATTTATATTCGATGCAAATCGATTTTTTGTCGTTTTAAGCGATAGGCATCGCACGGGCTCGTTTCGTGTACTCAAGTTCAGAGGGAACACTCTTAAGTGAATTCTCGAATCACTTTTGCGATACCTATTCTGGTGTCTAGGTAGACAGTGCAAGCGGGGAGAGCGCGCGCTCCTAGGGTGAGCGCGTGTATGTAGGCTCGGCCTATCGGTCATCGGTGGGTGTCGATCTGGTCCCGTATCGGTCATCGGCGAGTGTCAACCTGGTCCCGTACCGGTCACTGGCGAGTTACGATCTGGTTCCGTACCGATGCTCGGCGAGTGTCGATCTGGTCCCGTACCGGCCCTTGAAGAGTGACGATCTGGTCCCGTATCGGTCATCAGCGAATGTCGATGTGGGTCCTTACCAATCCTCGACGAGTGACGGTCTAGTCCTGTAACGGTCATAGACGAGCGTCGATGTTGTCTTGTAACGATGCCCGGTGACTGTCGATGCGATCTTGTACCGGTCCTCGGCGAGTGGCAATCTGGTCCCGTATCGGTAATCCACAAGTGTCGATCTGGTCCCGTACCAGCCCTGGATGAGTGTCGATCTAGTTCCGTACCGGTCACCGGCGAGTGTCGTTGTGGTCCTGTAAGGGTCCCCGGTGAGTGTTGATGTGGTCCCGTACCGGTGCCCGGCCACTGTCGATCTGGTCTTGTAACGGTCATAGGTGAGTGTCGATGTAGTTTGTGACGGTGCCCGGTGAGTGTCGATGTGGTCCTGTAACGTTCCCCCCCGAGTGTTATTGTCCTGTAACGGTCCCCGGTGAGTGTCGATGTGGTCCTGTGATGGTCCTCGGTGAGGGTCGGTGTTATTCTGTAACGGTCCCCAGCGAGTGTCGATCTGTATTGGTCATCGGCGAATATCGATCAGACCTAGTTTGATGGACCAAAATCATCCAATTAGTATCTGAAGGGGGAAATCAAGAGCTATGAAATTCGTTCTCCAAAGTTATTCCAGGCCTCTTCCGATTTGAGATATAATAGTGTTTCGTTTTTCGGAAAGTAATTCCATCGCTTAGAGTCGGTGAAGAAATCGTACCGGACGGAAATATTTTCTCCACTCCTCGTATGAGTTCTCGAGCATTATTAGTGGAAGAAACAATGAAGAGTGATTGTACCACTCCAAGTATGTGTCCTTTTATAATTTCTCAATGACTTGTCCAATTTTCTAGAGAAATATTCTGGTAGAAAAACTGTCTTATCTGAAACCAGGAGCGACTTATAACAGCTTTTGAAGACAGATATTCGAGGAGATGTTCAAGCTCTTTGCTTCCATTTTTGATCATTTTTTGATCTGTCAAAGGTCCGAGTTCTAACTCAATGATCACTAATTTGACTAAAGATTCGACTCAGCCAGGCAAAAACCTGTTGTTTCGCAAGAAAACAAACCCCAAAGAGTCTGAGATACTTGGAAAAAGCTACTATGATACATGAGGTGGACTTGGGTCGTCTTAGAGCAATGTGACCGGAGCTACTGAAATCTCTAGAGCGAACTTTTCATCTTCGGGTCCAAACAAATGTCGATCGGTAGTGTATGTACTTCTTACGACACGGAAAATTGGAATTGTGGAAAGCGTAATTTTGCAAATGACAAAGAAGCGGTATATGTCACGCAAATGCTTCTAAAATCCGCTGCTGGGTGTTTTTCGGGGGCTTTTATACAGTAAGAATCCGTTTCAACCCGAATCGTAAAGATTTGTTAGACGAATTGTCGAGTGAAATTATTTCTCGCAAGATCGATATAAGTAGATATTAAAGAAAGACCTATTTCGGAAAAATGACCAGGATACTATTGCAGGCCTCAGCCACAATGACACGACAGCAGATGAAAGTCGAATTTTGAATCAGCCTCGACCGAGGACAGAATGCGTTGGCCAAAGTCACTGCTCACGCGCTTGCGCAAGGACAGCTAAGCTAACGGCTTTGAACTCTTTGCACCAACAGCGACAAAGGCCATCAGCCAAATACTTCAGAATCCGGTCTTTCGAAAATACCACTGCGCAACAATTGTGCATGAAATCAATAAGCTAGCAAACATTTCACCCACAAAAAGATATTAAAAACAGAATATAACCTCAACGTGTCGCGTATCGCGTCACGAACGATAACGCAAATGCGATTCGGGCGACACGCGCGAGACGCCAAAACGGGGCTTTCGCGATACGACTTTCAAATTTGATTTGCAAAACGACTAGGGCCTGAATCCTTCATTTGCCTATATATGCAATTGAGACCGGAGAAGCAATTTTTTCAACCCTTTTCAGGGCTCACCTATACTTTTGGATGACCGTGTATATACCAAACTGGGAACATGGAACTAGAAACGATTTCATAAAGAAACATGTAGTGTATGATTTTGAATAAAAAGTACTTTGAATTTATTTAAGAGTGTACTTTTCAAGAGCAAAAAATCAAAACGACTCAAGAATTGAGAATGAAGATTTCCATGTTTCATATAATAGGTCATGTCGTTGACGCACGATCCGCATACGCACATATACAGATATCCACGAAAGTATACTGTACTTTCACTAAAAGTTTTTTGCTACATCAGCTCAATCTTTCTCGACTGTGACGCAGTTGGATACTGTCTCTCGGGATCTCTCTGTGCCTCTATCGGAATCTAGAGTCGTCAGCTCTTTTTATGAATAAAAATGGAAATGAAAGACAAGGATGAGCTTTTTCGTATTATCGATATGTCAAGTGCTTTATCAAGTTTGATACGTCAAGTTTCACTCAAACACGAGAAAAGACATATAAGGAGTGATTTTTGGAGCTTCCAGACTTGCATCGAAGACCGTTGCATGGCTGAGAAGGGGAGGATTGGGGTTCCGAACCATCAATCATACCTGAACTGCTTTTGGTATTTCTAGTGTGTTGTACAAAGTAGAATATGAAGAATGGAGAGTTTATGTTCCGGAAAGTGTACTATTAACCATACAGATAGATCATATAAGTCTTTGCGTGGGAAAGTCACGAACAGATGTAATAACGATGTTGTTATCATCTGTATTTTTAGACAGGTGGCTCATTCGAGAGAGTGAATCTGGATTCTGAAGATCCTAGCAAGTACAAAAGAGTAAAAAAATCATGGGAGAAACCGGCAGTGTAAGTTGCCGGTCCTCTCATCGGTCCTCCCTTTGTAAATGCACTCGGTTTGGAAGTATTAACCTTTTTTTTAATCCACTTTATGTAAACTCTATAACCGTTTGTGATCGTGGGTATTCGCGAAAAAATCTTCTAACGTGTCAAGTATTGCGTGTATGTAATATTTATTCCATAACTATTCAGTATATTCAAATCATGTATATATCTGAAGAATTTGACAAGTTCCACGATATAAGTCCAAGATCTAATATTTGAAGCACGATATTTGTTTCATACGATTCGTCAGTGGACCATGACGACGATTTGATGTTCAACTGCCTTTTAATTTTATTCTTTATCCAGTGAGCAGGAATGATCAAACTTTTTTTCGCCACAATTTTGAAGCAGAATAATGGATCTTGTATCAGCGAGTGCATGATGAACTGAATAACGTTCAAGGAGAAAGTGAGAGAATTTCATAAAATGGCTAATAATTTTCTGACTTTGAAGTCATCTGCGCATTGTTGAGTTAAGTGGAAAAACTTTCGAGTATTATTAATATGAATCTTGATTGTCTGAGCAATATAGTAGACCGAAAAGCTGATTTTTTTCAGGAATCGATACGCCCGGAGGAGAAGTTGTGTTTTTACATGTAGATAGGAAAAAGTTTGCGCTGGGCACTGAGAAATAACACTTCAGGTCTCAAAAAGTTTATCAAAATTATTACAGGATTTAATAGGATGCCTGATTCGCCCCCTTTTTCTTGCCAACTATGCTCGTATTTCCAAGCGTATTTCTGACGTATCTGAACATGTTTCAGCGTACCTTAGCCTCGACCTTAGCTCATTTGGGAGCTTGCTCAAAACCCTATGAAATGAGAAGTGAATTTGATTCCAATCATCCAGAGCTCAGCTATCTCAATTTTCTCAAGAAGATATTCTTGTCCAAGTCACTGAAAATTGGCAATTTCATCTTAAGAAGCTATCTGAACACGCAAGGCTCTGCAAAACCACGCCGACTGCACGTTTGGAAGCTACGGAGATTTTCGTTGGTACTTTCCAAAGTTACATTTCTACAAGTACACTCGCAAGTACAAACTGTAAAATTTCCAACAATTTGGTTGAATTATTCTTCCAACCAGGTGGTTGAATTCTTTCAAACAAGTGATGGTGTTAGCTTTAGTACAAACTCGATGGCTCTTGCTGTGAAGTAAATTCTCATATCTCAGCACCTAACAAAATTTTTTCACTAAAGTAACAATAAAAACACACTCTCTCTTCGCTAGAGAGAATTAGTTCCCGAAAAAATCCATCTTCCGGACCACCCATGACCAACCACCTATTTCGGTGAGCGCTCACATTTCAGCTATCTTGACACAATGAGAGCTACAAATTCAATCAAAATATTTATGTGCAAAGAAATTTCAATAATCGACATTCCCTTTTTGCTTTCGTAGATCATATCACAAGGATATTTAACTGGTGTTTGCCGAGATGAGATTTTGCTAATGCACGGTGTTCCTGAAGCGCTCGAAAGTTTTGCAAAAATGACGAAAAAAACTGGATACGCTATCATCTTCCTCTCGTTTTCCCGTTTGAAAATCCGTTTCGACCGAAATCGGATCCGATCCGACAGTGAAATGCGAGTAGAGAACGTGAAAAACCTCATATAATCACGTGGATTTTGGTTAGCCTTGATAGTGACTCGATAAGCAAAGATATAGCCAGTTGCTGATTCAACGTTTCTGGGCGGGTTACAGGAGAAGAAACATGTATTTCCATAGGAAATTTCCCGTAGAATTAGCTGGTCAAATTGATTGTCTGATATCTAGAATCGTATTCAAGATGCGAAGGAAATGACGCGAGAACTGTCAGCAGAACTCGATCTGGCAGCAACGCTTGGGCTTATGAGTGCATTCGGCAACAGGGTATGGAGGTCTAAATAACGGGCTGATTCATTATTTCTTGACGTATATCTCCACGTAGAATCCAAACTTGAGGTCTGTTCCAATCCTACTTGCTAGGTTACCATTTGAACTGCGAAAAACTACCACGATTTCCCAAGAACCGCCACAATTTCGCAGAACAAAAGTTGGAGCAGTAGGCTTGAGGTACAATTCAGGTACGTTTTCAGATTATTTCACCTTTGTGATCATATTCAGCAGACTAAGCAAACTAGAACGAACTCTCTGCGGAGATGTCCTGTCTCATTGCAAAAAAATACCTCCTTGATCGATAGACTGGAAAACTTGGCTGAGAATCGAAAAAGTGATGGGTCTTGGGAAATCTTGGTGGTTTTCCGCAATTCCAATGGTATATAACCTATATAGCGAGTAGGATTAAAACAGACCTCAAAATTCGATTCGACATGAAAAGATACGTTGAGGAATAATGAATCAGCCCGTTATTTAGACCTCCATACCCTGTTGCCGAATGCACTCATGAGCCCAAGCGTTGGTGCCAGATCGAGTTCTACTGACAGTTCTCGCGCCACTTCCTCTTAAATACGATTCTAGATATCAAATAATGGGTTTGACCAGCTAATTCTACGGGAAATTTCATATGAAAATACATGTCTCTTCTCCTGTAACCCACCCAGAAACGTTGAATCAGCAACTGGCTATATCTTCGCCGGTCGAGTCATTATCAAGGCTAACCAAAATACACGTGATTATATGGGGTTTTCACATTCTCTACTCGCATTTCACTGTCGGATCGGATCCGATTTCGGTCTAAATGGATTTTCAAACGAGGAAACGAGAGGAAGATGATAGCGTATCCAGTCTTTTTCGTCATTTTTGCAAAACTTTCGAGCGCTTCAGGAACACCGTGAATGAGTAGTACATTTTTTCTGAAAGTACCGGAATATGATTCAGGCACTTCCAATTTTTTATTTGAATTCCTTACAACTCTTGCTCAGAATTCTCTGCCCATGCATTAATGCGCGTAAATGCCCAATCCAATAAACTATACACTAGACGGTAAAGCGGAAGAGACACAACTGGACAATGTGCCCGAGAACTTTTTAGATTTTATCTAAAGTGACCAAGAGTCATTGTTTTAGATCAATTAAACAAGACAATGGAGCAGTTTCGAGTGATTCAGCCTCGAAACATAGATTTCAGATGTAATAATCCAAAATGATCCCAACAGGAACGAAATCGGATACGTTTTTATACACTCCACTCAAACATTGTGATTAATATTCCCCCAGATATCTTCCATATATTTTTAGTTTGAATCAGTTAAATCGACAATTCATGATGGAACATTCACATCACATAGTGGATATGTTCTCGTTTTTCTACCTAAAAGTACGACCGCGGTCTATTCAAGTTACCGACAATTTTTGCAAGTTTTAAGAATCATGTCTGACCTATTGCATCTAAATTTTCTATTGACACTCACAGTCAGTTTGGATCGATCAATCAAAATAGGATTATCCCTAAGTAGGTATAACTCCTGATATGCGTTACCATAATTTTTGCACTAAAAATTCCAATATTCTCTCATATACGCGGTGAGGAGAAATATTTTACATACCATCTAGGAATTTCATTTTTTCATCCTCGTAGTGACTTCTATTCGCACATATCTACATTGTGAAAAATTGGTGAGAGAAACTTCAACCATTTTAATACATTGTAAATACATTGTATCGGAAAATGAGGGTAGCAACTTTTTGTAGGTCTTCAAGAGATGAGTAAAAAAGATCTCCACACATTTTCCGTGTTAGGCCTCCTGTCTCCATAATTAGTGTATTTTCTTTCAAGAAACATAATTTTATCTTCATTTCTGTCGGTCCCATACTTGTAATCAGAAAATATGGGCTTTGGACGAAAATACCTTTATTACGGAAACAGGAGGCCTCACGCGAGAAAATGTGCTGAGACCGTTTTCATTTCTCCTTTGAAATCTACAAAAGGTTGATTTACATATTTTTGATAAAATGCATTGTTTTTGAGGCATGTGATTGAAACCGTGATCAATATGGAACTTGGACGCAGGTACGTTTACTGCAGGAACAGAAGGCCTCATTTGAGAAAATGTGTACAGACTCTTTTTGTTCATCTTTCAAAAATCTACAAAAAAATACTCCACATATTTTTTAATGAAATACTTTCCAATTGAGTTATCAAGGGTAGAAGAGTGAAAACTGTCAAATAAAGACCTATTCTAGACTCTTTTCAAAAGCAGCCTAAGTAGGCCATTTCGATTTTTATTGCGTGATCCCATCAATCTCTCTAACCATATTCAACAACAATCTCACTCATGGTTGGCAGCCTTGATTACGACCTGCCTCAAGAGCACCGTGTAATCGATGAATGTAGGTTGACCTTAATAATTAGGCTCGTCGCCGGTTCAATGATGAATGAATAAAAGAAAGAGAGAAAGAGGAATGTGAGACAGGAGTAAGTATTTGACCAACTCAACAATCTACGGCGTCGTTCTACATGCGCGTTGACAAGCCATTACTAATTTTTTCCCAAACTCACCACCAATGGAACAGATGTCTCTATCTTATTTGTATTCTGATGCGATAAATATTCTGATTCAGTGCTACACGAAGACTTTTTTTTATAAAATGTTGAGGGTATCTCCTAGAGGATCGACCTCATGCTTCGTATAGGCCGAGAGTCGCGAGTCATGGCGAATGAATCATCCAACTGATTGGATTTGACATTCAACCAGTGGTTGAATTTTTCAGCCACTGGTTGACCAATTTGGTTGGAAGACAACTAATTTTTTACAATCTACAGTCTCATTGAGAGTGTCTTGAAAAACAAATTTTCATGGATCAGATCTGAACCCATTATACAATAGATATTCCATTAAGAGTATGATAGTTTTGTTGACAAAAAAAACCTTGAAAAAAATAATACACTTCGATCCTCGGACGTGAAAAATGAACTTCGTGATTCCATTTTGAAAACTATTTATTGATAATCTGCAAGCAAAAAAATCTCTACGCATGATAAATGGGTCCAAAGTTTCGTGGCTCACACCCTTACGCAGGAGTTTATTAAATTCTTCAAACTTTTATGAGACTACCTCGGAGACTACCAGTCAGCGTTGGTCAGATAATGGACAGCTTCCAAATTTCAGACAGTTCTCACTCCTTCATAAACAGTATATTCATGAGATCGAGGTTGATTCATCGAGGGAAACTTAGGTATGTACCCCCCATCGCAATAATACGTGCGCCCAAATTAAACTCAAGATTGCTAGATTCCTGAATAGAACTGAAACGACTTGCAGAGTCTAAAATACCCATGAGGTCTCAAAGCAGACATGTTTTTCACCCCGAGGATCTCGAATGAGACATCATTTAATGAGTGAAAAAGTAAGGGAAATAAATAATGCGCACACAGATGAGTTGCTTCTAAGCTCAAGCTATCATGAACAATGATTGGAAAAAATCAGCTCCAAAAGAATGTGAGGGATTGAATTTTCGAATTTGTATTGAATCCTTGTACAGCTGTTGGAAAGTGTACTTCAAATGAAGTTTTTACTCGGAACTCAATCAGAAAAAATAGGATTGGACATTTTCAGTTTGCCTGGCTCCCCAAACTTAGCAGAACTGAAACTCCTGATCCGAGGTACGATTACATGAGAGGATTCAATGAAATTGTGAATCTAAAGAGATAAAAGGGAGGCGCAACCTTGATTTTGAAGTCCGAGAAATCGTGGGGAGGGGGGGGGGAGCTGGTTGTCAGTTTCCTGAAAAAAAAATTTTGACCATTTCTATTTCATAGATTTAGCCCCCCTCAACTGCTAGCTAAACACATACAGCAATTTGTTCAAAATCGTGAGAACTATCCTCGAAGAATTTCAGACTGTTTCGTAGAGTTATGTAGTGCCAGTTCCATTCTAACGGTTCAACAATTTGAATTTTTCCGGTGGAATGCCTCGGAACTAGAAATTTAACGAGTATTTCGGGAAATCACACGATACAATTTGTCTGGATGAAAAAATGCCTCAAAATAATGAAGCAAGAATTGCAACGGAAAGTTTCTGATGAAATTAAAAAAAAATTAGTCTCACGTTTATAAAAACTTCGGGATCGGAATGTCAAATTGACTCGACCATGATTTCTGGCCGTAATATTTGACTTTAAAACCGGATTCGAGCCTGAAATTGCTCCAGAATGTGACGCAGTAGCTTGGAACGGAGCACGGGATTCTTATAATTTTAAGACAGCAAGGGTTATCGGAAAAAAGGGTGTTTTTAACGCCTTTAACACGTGACACCACCTGTTTTGCGATAACACAGGCCCACTTTTCCAGAGGCAGACCTATACCACATCCCTACGTAAAATCGTGCGCTGAATTTGAAAATGACACCAGTTATTTCCGGACAACCCCGAATTTTCGAGGAAGACGGACGAAACAGTTTTGAAGCCAGAATTTCGATTTTTGACCAGGATTCTGAAAAACAAGGAAATTTTGTGTCTAATCATGAATTTCGGGAAATTCTGGTTTTCAGTTGTAATCCTGATCCAGGACCAGGATGACACTCGTGATCGAGAATTCAACGTGGTACTCGTGATTGAGAATTTAATGTGGTACGTGTGATTGAAAACTTATGGTGGCATTCGAGATCATATTAAACACTGGATCAGGATCATCACCCTGAGTTCTGGATCACGAGGAGCACATTGAGCTCTCGATTCCGAGGATCACCTTGGGTACGGTTCAACATCACAACGAAGAAATATTAAAATCACCAAGAGTTTACCTTCGGGCGTAAAATTCTCTCCTCTTTCAGAATCCATGGTCAAAACTTCATTTTCTGGCTTTCAAGAATTTATTCCCGATTCTAGCAAAAATTTGGGGGTCACCGGGGGAAACAGATGTCATCTTCGGGTTCAATGCACAATTTTACGTAGAGATATGCAGGTTCGGTCTTTGGAAAATGCTACTTTATTTGTTGGTCTGTGTAATCCATGCGCTCTCAGAGTTAGGAGGCAAAGAATTTTCGTTTGTGCGGTGTATCCAAATATGATGTTCCGACGGAAAATGGCCGCCTGAATACGATCTCGTGCTTCAATTTGAGCGACCACATCAGGATTTTCCTCCTTGTCGAATAAACCTCTGCACTGAGAAAATTATTTGGCCATTCTGAAAAAAAATATATTCAGATTGAATACACGCGCATGTATATTATCCTTTACTGTTATTTTTCTAGAATGGATAAACGTATTTTATCAGAATGGATAAATATTTTTGCATTCTGAGCGTACATTTGATCAAAATAAAAGGATGCTTATACACGGGCCATTAATGTGAACGATACTGTGGATGTCATTGAAGAAATATTATTCAAGTTTGATAAATATTACTTTGAGCCAGGTAGATATTATTATCAGCTTTTACTGAATGTACAACTTATGAATAAATATGTATTTGAATCGAATACAATTGATTCATTGTGGCCTAATTCATGAGTGAATAGATCACAAAATCACCAGTGAATACATATTTATCTGAAAAAAGAATCTTGTATTCACTGAGAACAAATATTTTTTCAATCTACACAAGGCATTTACGATTAAATATATTTAATCAATTCTGGCAAATAATTTTCTCGGTGTGTAAACTCAATATTCCGCCATTAAGAAAAATCCCGACGTCTTAAATAAATTTTGGGCTCACATGAACTTTAGGGTCAAAATACGTATAGAAACCATAGTCTAGTCAATATGAAATTCCAAACCCAAAATTTGTTGTACATTGATATTATTTTCTGATGACAACTCAAATTGATGACTTCAATGTATTTTTTGATCCAAACAAAAAATCACACTTGTGATAGTTCGGAAAAATCTATATTTTTGAGTTCAAGAGCATTTTAACGAGACAATATTGAATGTAGATCTCAAAAAATGAAATTAGTCGGACTGAATATGATGAAGCCTAATACTTCTTTTGGATGTGGTTTATACATGATTCTGAAAAAAATATCGTACGGGTTTGATAATATGCTGAAAGAGCGCATGAGGGGGGGGGGTAATCCAAGACATCAATGGAGTCAATAAAGTTTTTCCCAAAAAGCTGACTGCTATTTTTCTTATCGCGAGGAAATACTCGAAGGACAAATCTTCAACCTTCCACGATTTTTAGTCTAGACTTTGAGATGAGGGTTGCACCTCCCTTAATTGAAGTGTTTTGAACGCAAGAAGGACCTATTTATGACCAAGATTTCATTGTGAAATGATAATTATCAACCAATGCAAGTGACAGGTCAATTACAAGTTACAACTCAATTACAAGTTTTATCAACCTGAAAATTTTGTCCAAAGAATCGATCAAATTTTCATTCGTACTTCCAGTGGATACTATATTGCTCGAATAACAAGTAATTCTCCCATTAAGATTGAGCCAATTCTTGGAACGATCCCAATGAATGCAACAGTGAGTTTATCCACTGCAGCATACCGAGAAAATCATTCATCATGATAACCGAGCAATACATAACACTCATACGATTTCGAGTTCAAGTTCATAAACGCATTAAGCCTTGTACTTGATAACGAAACAACGCTGTCATCTCATCACCCCGATGTCGAGGATGGGAAAAAATGCACGGCCTCAGCATGGTAGGTTAAATCCAGCCCTCGATCCATAAATCGAATTCCAGTTACGCAATCGCTCGCCAAGCGCGCGGTGCTTCTGAGGCCCAACAACGTCGCTCTATTGTAGCACAAATAGATACACACAAGCCCTGTAATCAGCACCTACTAGAGTTCAAATTTAGAACACGGTATAGTCCCCATAAAAATTTCATCGCTTGTACCATCCCCTAAACTTTGTTACAGATTGACGTCAAAAATTTAAAGCTCCAAAGGGAAAGTCACGGTGGAAGAGATGTAAAGACGCGAAATATCGGCCGGGGATCCGAAACGAGGCCATCGACTTGTAGAAGCAAGTGAAAGAGAGAGACGAGAGAGAAAGCCGGATCTGTGTGATGTGCGCTGCGCGCGCGTTGCGTCCCCCTGAATGCTTGCTATGTGCGAAAGCTTGCAAGCTCTCTCTATCTCGCTCAGGGGGTTGCACGCCCCATCATCCGTGTGAGCGCCAGCTGGTTCTCTTTCTCCCTCTCGTCGAGATCAATACACACAGTTGGAGACCACCGGAGGGTGCTACAGGCGCGCTGCTACATATTAGATCCAAGCTTTCAGTAGTCTGCTCGCGCAGCCCGCAGACACGCGCGCGCGTCAACTTCTCGCTCGCGTTTTTTCCCGTATCTGTGTATAATGTTTCTAACCATCCTCTAACCGAGATTTGCAAGGCTGATACCAACACTGCCATCCACGAAAATAGTCTTCGAAGAAGTTATTGTGCAATTTAAACGGGCTGATCAGCCGGAAGTGACTGGTGCGTGACAAAAAAGTTAGCTTGTTGTAGTGCAGATTCAACGTTGATCAGGCGTCAGTATGGGACGGATTTTTCTTTCCGCAAAAAGGTTGTCAATAGTTTGATTTGCTGGATGGGTTTATTTGGGTCAAATACGGGTTCGAGGTGTGTACAAAATCAGTCCGGTCGTGGTCTATTCCGCAAGCTATTCCTGGAAGTTATTTAGTGGATTCATGTGGGATGCTGGTTGTGATGTGTGTCACGAGAGTGAATGAAGAGATGCTGCATGCTTGACTGAAAACGTTGATTCGGTGAGGTGATATTCACTCTGATTGCGCCCTTTCAAACGGTTAATTTTCTCGGTATAAAGGATATATCATACCTTCCCTGACGTCTGCTTGCAGGCTGAGCTTTGCCCTTTGGAACATGCCACCCCCTTCATCTCTTTGAATGAAGCTAGAGAAGAGAGTGTAAATGATCTGATAAAGATCTCATCAGCTTACCACGTAAAGTGGAAGCTAGAATTTCAATCAACCCTTGATGGTTTCACAATAAGTTAAGAAAATTCATGCTAAATAGGATTGCATCCAAAGATGTTCTCCAAATTTATTTTTAATTTTGCCTTGTTTCCGTATGGCTCATTCTTCAATTCATTCAATTCATCCAAGAGTCACCATGATCAGTATGGATATTAATAATGACTAAGACAGTCACGAGTTTCAAATTTCAAATACGTTTTGACATTGGAACTCTCCGGTGAATACTCCAGAGCTCATCGGTAGGTTTGTCGTAAAAAAATGAAAGAAATTGAACAATAGCCAAGATTTGTTTTCGAATAGAAAGAGGCTGGTTGCAACGTTACTGGCGAATTCGTCATCTGGATTTTGTGATACATAAAAAATGAGCATACTCTTATGGTTTCATCGTTCTACACGATTGAGAATTATTGCGAAGTATCGGTTACATAGAGACAGAGATTATGAATTTGTCACCTCATTTCCATAAATTCAAGAATAATACATTCTGATACTACGGTTTGAAAACAGATTTACGCCCATGTACCGAAGTACTTTTTGATAAACTGTGAGTAAAATCTGATGAATTGTATGCAAAATACACTTTCACGCTTAGTGTATCAGAGACGCACATTGCAAAACAGTTTCAAGCATCCCGAACATCAAAGCGAGCGTGACAGTAGTCAAACTTGCGTATGGAAGAAAAAAATTCTGGACCTCTAGACAACCTGATCACAGAAAATATAATGTCCAGAGCTTTCGCTTAATTTCTGGATTTCTTTGTCCAACCCTGCAGAAAACTTCCTCAATCTCTAGGAGCATTCAGTGTTGGCGATGTAGTGTTCAAAATAGATCATGGATCGATTTTCTATACTCAAATCAATAAAATCGTGACTTCCCAGATTTAAGACGACGAAGCCCTGGTAGAAATGTCAAACATTTTTTGCCCATTATTTGTCCGTTTATAATGGAGTACCGGGCATTTAATGCCCATTTGAAACGGGCTACAAACGGACTTAATGTAACGGTTTCTAAGACATTTTTTGGGCATTTCCAAGTTATTAAACATTTTTTCTACATTTTTTGGGCATTCAATGGACTACTTAAATGCTGTGTGATTGATGTTACTGAGAATGATAAGTGATTTTTCGGCATCAAAATATCATCAGAAAAAAAAATATCTACCCATTTTCAATTGGTGCAAATGATTTTAATTGGTTTTAACGATATAATTGATGGGAGAAAATTCATACTTGTTGGATTTATAGAATTATTAAATTTCGCAGTGAGTGGGGATCGAACCGGAACCTTCCGCGTGAGAGTCCGAGCCGTTGTCCATTGCCCTAAAACGTGTTGCTCGGAGCAGGCTCAAATCAGTGACTTGAGATGTGCCCTCGAAAGAAGTGTAGCTGATGGCATTTAGCTCGTCTTCTCTACAGTTGAAGGAATTAAGAAATTCTAATATCTTTCGATTTTCAATGATTACATACACTGTGAAGAGTTTCTGCTTAAATATTCAAGAAAGTGTTTTTGAAGCTTTTTCCAAGTCGGTGCTTGAATTTTTTTCATGTACATTCAATTGAAGATTCAAGTTTTTTCTTAAATTTTCAATCGAATGTTCTTGAACATAGTTTCGAAGGCATTAGTAAATTTTCAAGAGAATATTCTTGAATATCAAGGCAAATATTCTTGAAATTCAAGAATGTGTTTGAATGTGTTTGAATTCACAAGACAGCTTCGGCATTCAACTTTATCAAAACTCTAAAGATTTATCAGAACTCTAAAAAAAAAAAGATCATTCAAATTCAAATTTGATGTCAGAATAATAAAATACACTATGAAAAACAATCTCGCTGATATTGTAGGTTATGAGACCACCAACATGAAAATTAATCCATCAAATGTCCATTAAATGCCCGAAAAATGTTTTGGATTGCTCACCTTCCAACGACATTTATCACGGGCATTTAATGGCTAAAAACTGCCCTTGGATATTTGAGGTTAGGTCAAATATTGTCATATCTACACACTAATGCCCGTAAAATGCCCAATTCTTGGCCGATTATCACCACAGCATTCTTAGTCCGTGAGAAATGTACATAAAATTCCACGGAGAACATTTCCAATGTTGAACATTTCTACCAGGGAGATGTTTACTGCAAAATATCGAAGTTCGTAACTGAGTAATTCCACGTAAATTCGTCAAGGTTCTCTCCGACCATTTTTTTTAGGCCTCCCTTCGTAGGTTTTTTCCCCGATTCATAGTGTTATAAAAGATAGTTCCAACAGTTTATAGGGCCAAAAAAAATTTTATATCACTCGTACTCATAACATGCGTTTTATGACACCTCCAGACGGGCTATTTGGAGTAAGTAAAGCGCCGCTTTATAGCCACATAGAAAAGTAACTAGACACAAAACTGACGAAAATAGAAGTGTTGAGGGCTTGGCTTGTGGGAATACATAAAGTGAAACCAGAGGCGCGCATGCGCGAATGATAGCGCCCATAAAAGGCCACGAGAAATGTGATTGAACGAGATAGAAAATTGAGCAGTAATTGCATGGGCTGTATGCGATAGCAAACCATGTAAAACAAATGAAATGAAAGAATAAAGGACAGCTTATAAAATAATGAGATCGGTAAAATAAAATAATAAACCAGTGTTATGAAAAAAAAAAACAAGTAATTTAATTTGACATGAAAGTAACATAAAATGGTCCCATATTGAGTACCATATAAAACACAGGTAACCGTAATTATTTTCATACTAAGATAAGGTGCATGCATGAACTAATTAAAACACAAAATTTGTGTTGAAACGTGTAAGTATAGAGCATAGTATACTGGATATAAAGTAAACAAGTATTTACATGCCAAATAAAAGTCACACAATCATAAAAATGTATTCGGTTGGATAATATCAAATGCAAAGTATGAAAACCAGTATACGATGAGCATGTATAGAGCATGGTATACTGGCTATCAAGTAGACAATGTTTACATGCCAAATAAGAGTCACACAATCATAAATATGTATTCGGTTGGATAATATTCGGATGAGAATATCAAGCAATGAATAAATTTCAAAATAGCCCATGCATCTGAGAAAGATACAAAAAAAATACAAAAAAATGACACTGAGGTAGTCAGGCATTCATAAAGAAGATTAAATAAAAGTCAGTTGAATCATTAAATAATTAGCCCTCAATGGGACATTCACCATTGATGTAAACATGAATATTAGAACAATTTATAAGCTTCAATGTGGCTCGTCGAAATCTGAAGACACCAGACTCAGCTTGTGGAGCCTCCTCCTCAACTTCAACACTTCTATCAAGCGAAGGAGATGTAGATACTCTTCCAATATCATCATTGCCCATTTGCTTATACGAGACAGTAGATGTGGAAGTATCAACATGTACAACATGAGAAGGCCTTGATTGACCAACCTTGGATGATTGGGCATGTTTCTGTTGAGTACGTTGAGAATCTCCTTTGGGAGTAACTGAGAATACCTCCGATAGAGATTTAAAAACACTCCCATCATGAGCAGTTGCTTGTTTGTCAATGTTATGGGTACTAGATCCATCATCATCATCATCATCAATAGTCTCATCCAAGAGATCTACAAAATCATATTGAAATGTTGCCAAATTTTGCTGATCAGACTGATGTGAGTCAATGGTAGAATCATCTTTCTGAGTTGAAGTAACAAAAGCTGCATCCGAACAATCCATGTCATGTGAAAACTCTTCAGAGAAATCCTCAAGATCAAAATAATCAGCTTCATCACTAAGAGTTTCTTCCTGGACTGACAATTCAGCAGAAGATGTGGAGACCTGTGCAGGGACCGAGGGAACAATCTCAGAAGAAATTGGTGTGGGAGCGAGTCTTGGCCTAATAATTGCTGATGGAGTTTTTGGCACAAAAGTAGTAGGTTTAGGAAGGTCAACAGAAGGGGGAAGTACTGAAGGTGTATTGATGGTGGTAGCAGGACTGGACAAAGGCTCTGAATGAGTCAAAACTGCATGGTGGATGTTGCTAGAGGATTTTTTCGGTACGAAAGGAGCAGGTTTAGTAAAAACTGCACATTGAGCAACTGCTGCTATAGTAGTACTGGTAGTGCTAGGTACATGGCCACAAAGTGAAGAATGATCATTTGATGTTATAGAAGGTCTCTGCGCAGGTTGACTTTGCTGAACGAAACTTGTAGAACTAGCAGTGGAGGGTGAAACATTGTTCATAGAGCTACCAGTGGAGGGTGAAACATTGTACTGCTGATTTGAAGAACAAAGTGTGTGCACAGGTTCACTTTCTTGAACAAAACTTGTACAAGTTGCAGATGCGGGTGAAACATTCTTCTGCTGATTAGAAGAAACTCGATGAAGATATAGTTTATCGGTTGGTTCCAAAGTTTGGACATTAACAATAGTAGGTTTCTGATGAGCTGTATGAGGCAAACAAACAGAAAAAGCAGGCATGATAGCATCAGTAATGCTAGTTGCAACTTTGTCCCTCATAAAATCAGTATCGACTCTATAGCTCTGAGCAGTCTTGAGGTCTTTCCATCGCCCAAAGTGCATCAAATCATTAGTAGTTACACCAGTAGAAGCATAAATGGTAGCAGCAGTACGTCGAATGCAGTGACTGGTGTACTCTTTGGGATTGGGTAATCCCAAGAATGCAGCAATTCTTGCAGGAATGGCACCAATTGTATTCTTTCCAGCAGGAAGATTGATAAACTTAGTCTTGCGTAAAGACAGAAAGAATCTGGGATGTGGAATTTTCTGGCGCACAAGCAAATATCTCTTGACAATCTCATAAAAATTGCCCACAACTCTGAATATTTTTTCCACATTAGTTTTAGACTTAGATTTTGGAATTGTGACAACAAGACAATCATCCAGCACCAAAACTTGTTCCATCAGTAAATCAACTAATTCATGCTTGCGACAACAGCCACTTAAACCAAGAGCTAATACGACCTACAACAAAATGCATTGTACAATAATTGAAGATGTTTTTAGTATGAGCTACATTACCTTTGCAAGTAAATTACTTGGTTCTGGAGCTTGTTCGCAGAAATTATTGACTTCAATTGCTGACAAAACCTTTGACTTTTTAGGTACATGACCCTTATGCAGTTTTTTAATATATGCCTTTAACTGCAAATATTTGGATATGTCAACATGATCAAAAGCTTTAATACAAGCATTCAGCATGGAATAAATGGTCCACAAGGTTGACGACGAATAACGGTTGAAAGTACGTAAGTGACGAAAATAAGTCAACAAAACAGGCTCTTGAAAAGATTTTCGGATATTCCTTGATTTGCGCCATTCGATGAACATGAGATAGCGTTGTAAATAATTATCTCGAGATTTGTCCGGCAGCAAGTCCAGAGCTATCTCTTGCGCTTCATCCATAACCTCTTGGGGAATGAACTCCTCATCGTCGGAGTCGACATAATTATTCTCATTATCATCAGCGATCATCGTGGAAACGTAGAGTAAAGACTCGTCGAGAGGAAATATCTCAATGGAATTGGCTTAATCGTGACGTAAAAACACAAAATACACAGAACAAGCAGGGGCTACACGCTCACAAAATTGAAACAAAGCGAACATGAAACGTCTGCTACACACACGACCATAAGGTACATAAATGTTGAGGGGCACATAAAAAAATAACTAGAATTAGTGAATTGATAAGATAGGATGACATAATGAAAAATTGTAATGAAGTCGCGTCAATAGTAACTAACCTCAAAAAGACTTGAGCAAAAACTTTTGAAAATGACAAACGACGTTAAGTACTGACAGTGGACGCATTTATGAGTACTCGTGATATAAAGTAATCTATGCACCTAGTGCGTAATGCGCGTTTTATGTCATTCTCGGGATAGGCGTCGGCTTCGCCGACGCCTAGCTCAAGAATGACATAAAGCCGCGCATTACGCACTGCGGTACATAATCTACTATGTTTGCATCACACAAGTCTATATAAGTGGTTTTTCCATGGATCCAAGATTTGACACATTGCCTCGGCAATTTGCATATACCTTTTGACCATCCTCACCAATCGCAATTCGGCTTACGGCACACGAAAGAGGGGTAAAAAACCTGTCGATTTATCACCTGGAAAGCCTTTTAAAAGCCGTCCTGGTCCTTGCCAGATTCAAAATAACCTTATTTCACGGTGTAGCCCATATATTTTTTGACTCGACAGAAAAAAATTTTTTAATTTTTTTTGTCAGTTGATATTGTTCTAGCCTACACGTACAAAAAATTGGAGTATTTCTTCTGAAAAATGGCATCTCTGGAATTTTTTGTATGCGTAAAAATGTCCGAAAAAATAAAAAATGAGTTTTTTATGAAGCCGTAACTCTTTGCAGAGCTCTGATTTTATCCTCATCCTGTTTGCCAAGTCATTTTACATAAAAAAATGTATTCTTTAAGAATCATTTGAGTCATAAAAGTCGTCAAAACCTCAAAAAATTATTTCCAAGGCACTTTTATGAACAGAAAATAGCCTCCCCAGCACACCCACTAGATGCAAGAAACTGTATTTTTCATCGAGAAAGACCGTTTCTCGTTCTAAGGTTGCAACTAAAAGTTTGACGAAGTGTAATGATATTTATTTCCGAGATTCGCGTTTTATTGGTTCCTGAAATGTACCGTCGATATCGAGGGGCATGTCTAATGATATCTCAAATAGTATACTGGTTCCATTCCAATTCTTACTCAAAATACGGAATTATTTCACAAAAATCTCATTTCCAGATTTGCTTGGGAGTAGCAAACTGTTTTTCTCACGCAAATGTCCATTCTGAATACGAATAATCAGATACTATTTTCATGAGTTCATTCGTATATGGAGGTGAATCAGAGGTAGAAGAACTTGTATCCATCAAGAGAATCGGTCATGCACGTTTTTTTGATTCTTTTATGAAAACTCGGTACAATTTTGCATGAGTGGCCAAATACAGTTTATGATTATGATCAAACATTTTTTAGATAAAGTCGTCTTCAAGGGAAAACATCTCGGGCACCCAAGTAGTTTGATCTACAGACTGCAGTGACTCAACAACAAGAAATTGTCAAAATGAAAATTATCTGAATTTTGACTTCCTTGGAATCAAGTTTTGGCACATGACTCAGAAATTGATTTTAGAGAATCTTTGGAGAGAATGTCGAAATAAAATTATCTTGAAGAACTACCTACTTGAGAATCACTATGAATATTTTTGGATCATGGGAAAGTTCACTAGTTTCCCGTGAAATATTTATAAAAAAAACACTTTCGTAGATTAGGCTGATAACAAAGTTTGATATTCTTGAAAAAATCATGTGAAAAGTTACACGATTCACTTTCCAAATCATTTTGTCGTTCCAAGTAGGTCTCAAATTAATTATTGGAGCTCAAAAAATGCGAATAAGGTCAGAAATGGAAATGTAGACGCAGTTGTTTACATGTAGCCCCGGAGGCGCCAGGAAGAAGATTCAGCATTTTAGATATAGAATAACTTCAGGTTGTGCCAAAATTCTACCACAGTATGAATTAAGAGCTAATTAAATAGTTACGAATAAGCTGGGCCCGACAGGGATCGCAAATATCGGAGAGTTTGTCTGTATATTACAATTACTTTTTCCGCACGAACCAGTGGAAATTCATTTGTTCATAATGTCCACTGATTTGTAGTGAAATTTCATCAATTTGAGATCAAGTTCCACTCATAGTAGTGGGCTTGAACTGTCGGCTAATTCGGTCGGATAATAACCACTAAAATTGTTGTGGGATATGATTCCGGAGTGCTTCAGGATCATCCTCCATCATCGACCAAAATCGCGAATTGATCCTTTTATGAAAAACCGAAGTTTCTGTGCTTTTTCATTAACTGACAGTTAAAGCCCAACGTCAGGTACGAGTTAGAATAGTGTTCCATATGGGGGACGTGAATAAATACACGAAGAATTGAGGTTTGAACTATTCAGTTATGAGATCAAAGTTCCTAGAAGTGGTCAAGTTATTGGAAGATTAGAAATACGAACCTTTCAGAAATTCGTGATACCAAGCTGATTCGAGTTTTGCTCTTCGAATTTAGAAGTTGTATCAACTAAAATTTGACTACCAAGTTTGGGGCATTAAAGGACGATTATAAACATGGAATTGGATCCGTGTCTGGTGGCTGGGGAGTAGAAAAATGTTTGGAAGAAATTGTGGCTTCGCTGCTTAGCCATGGGATCAAAATCCTGAGGAAATGGGTGGATTTTGTGTAAATTCTGAGCGCAAACCCACCTGGGGATACCAAGCAGATTCGAGTTGCTCTTCAAGTTTAGAAGTTGTTTTAGCTAAAATTTCAATATGCAGCTTCGGGCATCAAAGGTAGATTTTGAACACGAATTGAAGCGGTATCCGGTAGCTTGGATAAACGTTTGAAAAGTTGGGGCTTCCGTTGCTTTACTATGGGATCAAAATTCTAAGGAAATTGATGGATTTTGTGTGAATTTGGAACGTGAATCTCCTGGAGGATGATAATACCTAACAGATTCGAGTTTTGCAATTTGATTGTGAGAGTTCTGACAGCTAAAATTTGACTATAAAGTTTGAGGAAAGGTGGCATCTAAAGTCGATTGAAAATATGAATTGAACCAGTATCCCGTAATTGTGGGGTACATAAATGTTTGAAAAAATTGTGGCCTTGACTGCTCACCTTTTGATCAAAATTCTGAAGAGTGGGTGGGTTTTGTGTGGATTTCAAATGCGAATTGCCTGGAGAATAGTGTTACCAAGCACACTTGAATTTTGCATTTTCATCACGGAGCTTTTGTCAGCTAAAATCTGACTACAAGGTCTGAGAAGATTTTTATTAGAGGTAATCGTGACTTCGACCACCCAGCTATGAGATAATGATTCTCAAAGGGGCGAAAGGCTTCGGAGGACTCTACACGGGGACCCACTGAGAGTCGTGATATTGGTCATATTCAAGTTTGAAATTCTAAGAAAAGCTTACTCACTTCCGAGAATTGTGATGTCATATATATAGAATCCACACTTTTTCAAACATTTTTCCACTCCCCAGCTACAGATTACTGGTTCAATTCGCGATGATGATGCCCTAAACTTTGCAGTAAAATTTCAGCTGACACAACTCCTTTACTCGAAGAGCAAAATTCGAATCTGCTTGGTATCACGAATTTCTGATAGGTTCATGTTAAAAATTTCCCAAAAACTTGACCTCTCTCAGGAACTTTGATCTCATAACTGAACAGTTCAAGCCACAGTTCTTCGTGTATTTATTCACGTCCTCTATATGAGATACTGTTCCAACTCGTACCTCACGTTGGGCTTGTACTGTAGATTCATGAAAAATCACAGAAACTCTAAGGTAGCACTAGCGGGTAGAGATAATGACGGTCATCGAGACACCAAAATTCGAAAGTATACTTCACATGTTCAGGAATCGATATCCGGTATTAACAGTTGGGGTCGCCGACTTTTTTTCCGCGTAAAAAAATCACAAACATTCCGCTCTTATACACGTGTTCTTTTGGGATGATCACCAAAACATCGTGTCATTCATAAACGATGACGGTTTAAATTCTGCTAAAATTCAATTGTATAGATGAAACGCTTTTGAACAAGCTAACGTCAAAAAACATATAGGTCACCGATCAATTTATTTTTCAACTTAGAAAAGAAGTACAAGAGTTCAAGGGAGAGACCGGAGAAGCACACGTTCAATCGCGATGTGCGTGTGTGAGCGCGCTTGGAATGTCGCTGAGCTCGGAGCATGCATGTGTTGTGGGCAAAGGTACCCTGGCACCGAAATTGTGAGCTGTGGAAAATCTAAAAAGACAGATCGATGCAACCAAAATTCTACTCCCCGAATCCACAAGGAGAAAAACTCTACCTTTTTTTCATTTTTTTAAAATTATCAGAAAACTAGCCCATTTCACCCATTCTGGTGCGCCTCGACCCTTGCTCGTAGCGACACACTCTTGGTCTAGGAAAATTCTACCCGGTCCAAAAAAAATTCTACCACCTCGGTTTTTCCAAATTTTCTATTGGGTTGAATCCACACTACTGGACGAAGGCAAAGAAATAAGGAATATGAAATTCCGATATCAAAATCTACAAAAGTATTAGTGATGAAGCGTAAAAATGATGAACTGGCACCTGCATGATTGATATTTAAAGACTCTCCATAATTATTCCTAAATCTATCCGTTTATAGGAAGATTCGTTGACTTATCAAAAATCTCAGTATTTTGCCTCAAAACTTCCGGGAATCTGATCTTATCACTAAGAACCACGTTTACTCAGAAACAAATATACACTGGGATGATGCACTGAATAGAGAACTTGCATGGTCGAGCGTTTGCTAATCTAAAATATGCGTTGGATAGCGCTGACCAAGAGAAGAGTTATGGTAAAACCAGAATAATTTTAGAGGCGATATATGATTTTTAATAATTAATTGAAAATGGGCCCGCGAAAGACCCCCGATTCAAATCGATGTCACGTGACTCCTACGTCATTGGGGTCGTCGCCGATACACACACGCAAACTCGGCCGCGTTTGTGTTGCGTGTGCGTGTGCAGCCAAAATAACAAATCAGACCCGGGTTTGTTTTATGCTCAAAACAGTTTATTGCACAAATTGAGGGTGAATTCAGTTCACGAACAGTTGTACCTGGCTATTTTCCACTTGGAGAAAGCAGTGAAACCGGCAGTCATCACGTTTCTAGTGCATACTGCAGTGGAGAAGAATGCAGGTCAGTGGACTTCTAGAATCAGAAGTCTGATGTACAGCATTGTCAAATCATCACTTAAAATATTATCTGGCCCATGTAAGTAAGCGATTATGACATAGTTTATGTGACTGTGGTGAAATATCTGCTCATTGAATGATCCATATCCATATATTGACCTTTCCATTCGAACATTTTGGTGTTGCTCGACGATGACTACTAGAAGTCTTTCTGGGATGCATTGGACAGAATCAAGTGTACCATATTCAACGTATTCAATTCATCATGCAGTAGAGTAGTTGTCTGATGTTTGTCGTGCTCCTCATTCATTCAACTAATGAGTGGGGCCCAAGCGTTCCAGCCAGAAATGGGCATTCACCATTTCCAGCTTTCCAATACTAGAATATAATGCTGAGGCTGCCTTTGTCAATCAGTGTAGTCAGTAAGAACTCCAAGAAAGATACAAAATGATACACTAATTGACAAAGGCAGCCTCAGCATTATATTCTAGTATTGGAAAGCTGGAAATGGTGAATGCTCATTTCTGATGGGAACGCTTGGGCCCAGCTCATTAGTTGGATGCAAGGGGGAAATAGCTAATATTCCATACTGTGGATACTTGGCTTATAACTGTACGTACTTGCTCGTACCTGTCAATACTCGCAATAGTAATTCCTGCTACCTACACAGTACGGGATGGGTATGTGACGGATTTTGGAGAGGCGCTCCAAATGCACGCAACAGTAGTTGCCAGTATGTAACGGGTACTGAACAAGTACGTGACGGATTCTGGAGCCTTTGTTCAGCGAGCCGCATGGCAGTAAATTCGTGTATGTGCCAAGTACGGATCGAGTACGTGACGGACTCTAAGAGCGGGTCACGGGATACCATGGGGCAGTAGTTGCCAGCACGTAATAAGAACGGGACAAGTATGTGACGGACTCCGTGAGCGCAGCTGGTCTGATTCAACCTACCTTGAATGACGGTGTCTCCTGCTACGTAATTATCACGCAGAGAATTAACTCATTTATTAATTAACTGACTAATTAATGAATTAACCTGCTCGAATCTCACACGAGCCTCACCGCGATGCTCTACACTCACGAAAGTCAAAAAAATGAAAAAACACAGCGCACGGAAATGAAATTTTGACCCCTTTTTCGATAATAATGTTTTTTGGCGACTCTGGATCGCCAAACTAATGATTGCGCCAATAATACGTCGAAAGTGACCCTTTGTGGAAGTATTCGAGTGAAATTTCACTTGGATCGAGTTGTTTTTTCACTCGATCCTCGAGTTGCTTACAATATTCAGTATAAAAAAACTAAATATTTATATATTGCGGAACGATATTGAGACTAAAATGCTAAATGAAAACAATGGAACTGCATAAAAAATAAGAAAAACACTTTCAACGAAGTTTAGTATGAATTCATGATTGGTTGTCGCTGGGGTTTGAACCTGGTTCCCTTGCTTCATCTTCTCTGTTCGTTATTCATTACGCCAACCATCCAACCAACTGAGCCATCGGGGATATTGACGAGAGAGACTGAGAAAACAGTGATGAGGGCCGTTATGACAACCAATCGTAAATTGTTCGACAAAAGTGGTTTACTGTAAGTCTGAGTATGACTATTTTTCACTGCTCTACGTAAAATAGCCTGATTCACTGTTTTTCGTGTAATATGGCTATAGAAACCCATATGAAATCCAAATCTCATGATTACAGTGAATGATTCGATATGAATAATTGCTATCTACGAATTAAACTTCTATGTTTGGGATGAAACGCACGGTAGGATTGAAGCACAAGTCCTGTTTGCATCAAATTGCACATCTTGATTCGTATCAAGAACGTGATAGTAAGAGTGTCAAGATAATGATGTTGACTTAGGAGTAATTCCACGAGATAACGATATATGGTCGACAGTTGGATCTCAGATTTCTTTCTAAGTGAACTTTTTCGATTTTATAGGTTGAAAAATGAACTTCCTTCACCATGAAAGGAATTACAAAATTTTTTTTCGGACCATGGTACACAAATCAAAATCATGTTTTCAACTTTTTTTTGCAAAATTTCCGTAACTTTCTCACACTCAAATCATTATAGCTCAAGAATTACGGCAGATAGAGGGACGCGGTTCGGCGCATCTAAAAAGTAAGCAAAAAACCTATGAAAAACCACTCTGGAGTTCTGGTTCCCATAGAACCTTGATTATATATGGATGATTCCGTGAAAATCTTCTTTTATTTTTCTCTCAGAGAGCTATTTTTTTGGAAGATTTGAAAGTACATATTTTCATGTAAAAAGTTGTGTTCTCCACGAATAAAATATTTTCACTCAGCATTTTTGGATTTCAAGCTGTTTTTTGGGCATTTTTTCGATTTCAATGACAGAAAACCTCAATTTTCTGCGCATGCGCGAGATTTTAGAATTCCAGAACTAATTTTTTTGAGAAGCTGCGAAAATTCCCTTGAAAATGACTTCTTGGTGAGCTTGAATCCGTTGATTTGAACCAAAGTTACAGTGACTTTTGACAGCCACTACAAAAAGTAGCTTGGTGCAAGGCCCCATGTTAGCTCCAGTCATTGCCTGGAAGCCCTCATGTTTTCGCTAGAATCGTTCTTCATCATTCGGGTGCGGTAACTCCGCTTCTAGTTGATGAAATTGAACTTAACAAGATGTCATTTCAAAGGAAATTTTCTCAGCTTCTCAAAAAAATTAGTTCTGGAATTCTAAAATCTCGCGCATGCGCAGAAAATTGAGGTTTTCCGTCATTGAAATCGAAAAAATGCCCAAAAAACAGCTTGAAATCCAAAAATGCTGAGTGAAAATATTTTATTCGTGGAGAACACAACTTTTTACATGAAAATATGTACTTTCAAATCTTCCAAAAAAATAGCTTTTTGAGAAAAAAAATGAAAGATGATTTTCACGGAATCATCCACATATAATCAAGGTTCTATGGGAACCAGAACTCCAAAGTAGTTTTTGATAGGCTTTTTGCTCACCTTTTAGATGCACCGAACCGTGTCCCTCTATCTGCGGTAATTTTTGAGCTATAATGATTTGAGTGTGAGAAAGTTACGGAAATTTTGCAAAAAAAAGTTGAAAACATGATTTTGATTTGTGTACCATGGTCCGGAAAAAAATTTTGTAATTTCTTTCATGGTGAAGGAAGTTCATTTTTCAACCTATAAAATCGAAAAAGTTCACTTAGAAACAAATCTGAGACCCAACTGTCGATCATATATCGTTTTCTCGTGGAATTACTCCTAAGTCAACATCATTATCTTGACACTCTTACTATCACGTTCTTGATACGAATCAAGATGTGCAATTTGATGCAAACAGGACTTGTGCTTCAATTCTACCGTGCGTTTCATCCCAAACATAGAAGTTCAATTCGTAGATAGCAATTATTCATATCGAATCATTCACTGTAATCATGAGATTTGGATTTCATATGGGCTTCTATAGCCATATTACACGAAAAACAGTGAATCAGGCTATTTTACGTAGAGCAGTGAAAAATAGTCATACTCAGACTTACAGTAAACCACTTTTGTCGAAAAATTTACGATTGGTTGTCATAACGGCCCTCATCACTGTTTTCTCAGTCTCTCTCGTCAATATCCCCGATGGCTCAGTTGGTTGGATGGTTGGCGTAATAAATAACGAACAGAGAAGATAAAGCAAGGGAACCAGGTTCAAACCCCAGCGACAACCAATCATGAATTCATACTAAACTTTGTTGAAAGTGTTTTTCTTATTTTTTATGCAGTTCCATTGTTTTCATTTAGCATTTAAGTCTCAATATCGTTCCGCAATATATAAATATTTAGTTTTTTTATACTGAATATTGTAAGCAACTCGAAGATCGAGTGAAAAAACAACTCGATCCAAGTGAAATTTCACTCGAATACTTCCACAAAGGGTCACTTTCGACGTATTATTGGCGCAATCATTAGTTTGGCGATCCAGAGTCGCCAAAAAACATTATTATCGAAAAAGGGATCAAAATTTCATTTCCGTGCGCTGTGTTTTTTCATTTTTTTGACTTTCGTGAGTGTAGAGCATCGCGGTGAGGCTCGTGTGAGATTCGAGCAGGCTAATTCATTAATTAGTCAGTTAATTAATAAATGAGTTAATTCTCTGCGTGATAATTACGTAGCAGGAGACACCGTCATTCAAGGTAGGTTGAATCAGACCAGCTGCGCTCACGGAGTCCGTCACATACTTGTCCCGTTCTTATTACGTGCTGGCAACTACTGCCCCATGGTACCCCGTGACCCGCTCTTAGAGTCCGTCACGTACTCGATCCGTACTTGGCACATACACGAATTTACTGCCATGCGGCTCGCTGAGCAAGGGCTCCAGAATCCGTCACGTACTTGTTCAGTACCCGTCACATACTGGCAACTACTGTTGCGTGCATTTGGAGCGCCTCTCCAAAATCCGTCACATACCCATCCCGTACTGTGTAGGTAGCAGGAATTACTATTGCGAGTATTGACAGGTACGAGCAAGTACGTACAGTTATAAGCCAAGTATCTACAGTATGGAATATTAGCTATTTCCCCCTTGGTTGGATGAATGAGAAGCACAGCAAACATCAGATAACTACTCTACTGCATGGTGAATTAAATACTTTGAATACGGTACACTTGATTCAGTCCAATGCATCCCAGAAAGACTTCTAGTAGTCATCGTCGAGCAATACCAAAATGTTCTGATAGAAAGGTCAATATATGGATATGGATCATTCAATGAGCAGATATTTCACCACAGTCACATAAACTATGCCATAATTGCTTACTTACATGGGCCAGATAATATTTTAAGTGTTGATTTGACAATGCTTTACATCAAACTTCTGATTCTAGAAGTCCACTAACCTGCATTCTTCTTCACTGCAGTATGCACTAGAAACGTGATGACTGCCAGTTCCACTGCTTTCCACAAGTAGAAAATAGCCAGGTGCAACTGTTCGTGAGCTGAATTCACTCTCAATTTGTGCAATAAACTGTTCTGAGCATAAAACAAACCCGGGTCCGATTTGTTATTTTGGCTGCACACGGACACGCATCACAAACGCAGCCGAGTTTGCGAGTGTGTATTGGCGACTACTCCAATGACGTAGGAGTCACGTGACATTGATTTGAATCGAGGGCTTTTCGCGGGCGTATTTTAACACTAATAAATAAATGGTTAATGGACATCGAAAAAAACCTGTATTGTAACTTTGCTTATTTTGACGTCACCTATCGATTTGGATAAGAATTATTTTTGATGCAAGTTCTCTGTTGTCACAGTCCCACCACATAGCTTGTGAATTTATCCCTGTTCAATGATGGATTCCATTCAAAAACGACACATGAAAAATAGTGATGTCTCGGATCGGTTTTTCGTGGTTTTGATTCGATTATGTAGTCCGAAATATAAAGTTTCCACCCACAGGGAGATCCCAAAAAAATTTCGGAGTCGCCTGCGTAGCTATTCCTGTTCCGCTTTTCGGTTCCACCAGAGCATCAAAATCATGATCTTTTTTTACTAAATTGAATATATCCCGAGTTTAGCTCAAGATAATGCAACGCGATTTACGCCATTCAAAAGATCTTGAAAAAACCTATCAATAATGTCCTTGAGAATCTTTATACAGCATTTTCAGGCCCTGATCAGGCAAAATCCGGAAAAATCATGCTTACCTGATTATCTCAAAGAGCAATTTTTTTTAAATTTTCAGAAGATGGATTTCTCATGCAAAATTGCACGATCTTCGCGATGGAACTAGTCCGAAGTTGTTTTTTTACGGTTTCATGCATTTTCGGATCAATTTTCCCATTTTGCATTCTCCGACCAATCAAAAAACAAAGATTTCTGCGCATGCGCGTAGTTTACCGGATTTCAAAGTAGTTTCAATCGAAAGCTGAGGGAATTTCCTTCAAAATGACCTGTTGCAATGTTCCATTCAATCGACTGGAACTGCCGGTACATGATTCCTTAGACATCAAGATTATTAACACTACTGACAACATGGATGCGAGAGAAGGTCTCAAGGCTCTGGTTCGCCGTAAATAGGTCATCTCGCTCTGGCCATCCTTCTTTTCCAATGAAGATGCCGTAGATACTGACTGGGAACATGTAATTGACTTTTGCAAGGAGTCATTTTGAAGGAAATTTTCTCAGCTGTCGATTGACACCACTTTGAAATCCGGTAAACTACGCGCATGCGCATAAATCTCTGTTTCGTGATTGGTCGGAGAATGAAAAATCGGAAAATTGATCAGAAAATTCATAAAACCGTACAAAAACAATTTCGGACTAGTTCCATCGCAGAGATCGTGCAATTTTACATGAGAAATCATATTCTTAAAAAATTAGAAAAAATTTCTCTGAGATAATCAGGTTAACCTGATTTTTCCAGTTTTTGCCTGATCAGGGCCTGAAAATGCTGTACAAAAATTCTCAAGGACAATTTTGATAGGTTTTTCCAAGATCTTTTGAATGGCGCAAACTGCGTTGTATTATCTTGAGCCAAACTCGGGATATATTTAACTTTGTAAAAAAAGATCATGATTTTGATGCTCTAGTGGAATCAAAAAACGAAACAGAATTAGCTCCGCAGGCGAGTCCGAAATTTTTTTGGGACCTCCCAGTGGGTGGAAACTTCATATTTTGGACTACAAAATCGAGTCAAAACTACGAGAAACCGATCCGAGACATCACTATTTTTCATGTGTCGTTTTTAAATGGAATCCATCCAATATAGATTAACGGCTTACGCAACAAAAGTTTTTCCAACAATTTCCACGAGTGACAAAGTGCCACCCCTGTGATTATTCTCTGCTAGCTTCATTTTACATTTTCTCTCTTTTTTATCGCCTCGAAGTCTCTGGTAAATTGAAACGCGAGCTTGCGATTCAATTTCCTTTTCAATCTTTATCGGATAAATGTTAGGACTGCCGAGAGAGAGACAGAGAGAGAGAGAGAGAGAGAGAGAGAGAGAGAGAGATGCTACGAACTTACATTTTATCACAGAAAAGATGATTTTTATCAAGCACTCAAAGGCTAATAAAAGTATGACACAATTAAATCAATAACTCGGATCAGGCATTGGTATCAAGATCGTAATGATCCACTCAGAGAATCAGTGTTCTAATTAATTAAATACTTTATAGAAATAAGCGGCAAGCGTAAGGCTTCACCCGTTCGAAATCCATCAGTACCTCGCATTCCGGAATCCGTGTCACAGACATAAAAATAAGCTTTATGGATTCACCAGACTCAATCGATTTTCTCACCCGTGGACAATATATATAGAAGAGATATACCCTGTATGTATACATACTCACAATCACGGATGTCCGATAAAAGTTCTGATTCCATTCAATACACACACACGAGTTCCGCCTCGACCACGCGCTCCTATTTATATCCACCTCGTGTCAAACAAACAGAACTTGGCCTTTGTTTGCTTTCTTCTTTTCTCAAACTTGCAACTCATGTCGTGAGTGTCTAATTGTCTCTTCATGTACGAAGCTTTCGATCTACTCACCCAGAGATAGAAACTAAAGTAGGTATACTCCAGACGATGACTTATCAGGGCTTAAAAAGCGTTTTCCAACGATAGACACCCTTTTACGATTGATTATTTGTGCTTGTGAAATTTGCGCGCGAGCGAACTTGAATGAGACACCGGTGCCGAGACTCGATCGACTGAGCTTTGGTACATCCTCGGAGTGACTCGTTTCAGAGATTCTTGCGTTGTGTCCTCGGGCCCACACAAATGGGCCAAGGTTCTTGAGACGACACGTTTAAAAATCATTGGGATGATACCCACCCCTTTCCCTTGAATTTTTTTTCACACGCAATTTCAATTAGACTAGCTGGAGGGTATCTATATCTATGATTTACGAGCCTGGTGGTGAATTAATTTTTATCTACCCTCCAAGGGTTTCGAAAATTCAGTAAGCACTTAGTAGATATATCTCATAGCCACGTGGAAAAGAAAAATGCAGTCACTATATTTCCAGTCTTTATTTCCAACTCGAGTTCCAGCCCTTGGAGTAAATGTAATTTGAATTTCAAAGTGGCTGATCTTCGAATAAAATTTCTAGATGAGAAAACCACTTCATCTGTTGACTTGATAAATGAATAAAAAGTACATTCGCAATTAGTACAAACGAAAAAACGACAAGTATACTTCATCTAGTCTCTCGAATAAAGAATCTCGTGGAAAAATAGATGAAAAGAAGGTTCTTGGTAAGACTGTTGATCTGCATCCAACAAGTTGAGCCGAGGCACTCAATTTCTCGTCGACTTGGCGAAAACTTCATCACTTAGCTCGTTCCAGTTTCTCCCTCTGTCACCAACGCTCCCGCAACATGTTATATAGCTCTGTGGTTCGGGCACATACCCTTATATTTTCGGTTTCCGCCTCAGCGTCTCGCCTAGCTAGCTCCTGATGCATATATGCGAAAACAGAAGGAGCAATAAACACGCGATCGCAATACACTTATGTAGACCAACCAAGTGCATGCCGATCGAAGATACTGTCATCATATATCGCCTCGCACCGATTTCTTGGAGGGCTGCTATAAGGGTGTTATCGAGAAAACTTACACGATTTGATCAATTCCTTGAACACCCATTGATATAGCTCTCCAGGTCACGGGAGTTAATGTAGCGCTTCCGATATTTTTCAACGTACCTCAGCTTATTCACAAGTTTGTTCCAAGCCCTTTGTAATGAGTTCAGGTTAGTTCAATTCATATCAACCAAAGCTGAGCTATTTTAACCTTACCGAAGTAAAAATTGTCGCAAGTTTGCGAAAGGCCGTACCTAACATGCCGCGTGCATGAGAAACCTGCAACCCAATAGGGACGAGAGTTTCTACGAATTGCAATTTCTCGAGCAATTTCTCCGCCTCTAAATATCCAACTTACACATTCCTTAGCTCATATTGCGGTTTTTTTCCCAACTTCCAGTGAGTTTTGGTAATCTTGCATTAATCTTCGTGAGGTGATAGCACAGTCAGCAGAAACAAGTTCAAGTTGGGTACATACTCTCATTATGCGACTGATATCCATTTTCGGGTCATAAAACTGCTGCAGATTCGACTATTGCAACTCGGAGATAGAATCGCGAAGGATTCTAAACAAGAAACTCAAACCAAATATTTTAGCACCGATTTCACAGAAGCAGAACGATTTTACTGAAGTTGGAGTTTGGAGTCACTTCCAATTTCCTCAGGAACTCAAGAATCATTCGGAATCGATCCAAACTCCTCATTTTCTCAAATTTTGAAACAAATGTGAAAAAAATTTGCAGTAACGTCAATGCGGGGTCATTCCCGAAATCGATGCGTATGCGGGTATGTGGGCGTGTTGGGCGGAGAGAACATGGTGGGCACACTTACCTTATTTAAAAAAAAGAAAATAAATCCAACAAAGTATGTAGGTCCCTCTAGTAGAGTAGATAGTTATCCATGGAACTGACACAGAACCTTTATTGAATGACTAAGATCACGTGGTTCGGGCTCATCTCATCTCGTGCACTTTGGACATGAAACCAATCAGAGATAGTTGCTTCTGTGCCATGGTAAAATCGACCATAATATTTCCATTCTATCGCAAGTCGAAAGGCAAGAGATTACTCGTCTGATGAATGAAAATTGTATTCGTAACTGGCATCCGGATCCTCATCTTTTAGTTGTAGGAAAGAATGATAAGGTATCTGATTGGCTTCAAAATTCTGAACCAATTGTACTCTAATAAAATACTTGCGAAGAATTGGAAATTAGGGATTTGGAATTTGCTCGTAATAATGAAAGGCAATACATGAATCGTGTAAGTTTTCACTATCATACTCATGTACAACCAAATCGTGCATTCATTGACGCAAACTTCGGTGTCCGCAAAAAACTTACAGAGCGAGCTCACAGAGAGAAGCAATAGCTTCGAGATAAGTATCTACGGATCGGGGGTAGTGGACGTGATATGAAATGATAGAAATCCATCTACCATGACTTTAATATGATGATATCATTTATCTATCTGTGCAGAAAGGCAATCTCGCAAGGATGGTGACGAGATGTCAGGAGCTCGCCGACGAAGAGGATCCGGAGCTGCTGTAGTCTAACATCCAGGCTGTCCGGCTTGTGACTTCATTCTGTATCTATCCCCTTCAATCTTTCCCTTTCTTTCTTTATACCTATCTGTCTTCTCTCCATCTCAATCTTTCTAGCACCCAACCTGTATTTTTCTCTCGTTCCATCCCCTATCCCATCTGCCACCCTCTGCCGTTTCCACAAGCGCCGGAGGCCAACTTCCCGATGAGGCGAGTTTGATATTACCAGAGAAACGTGTCCAAGGTGAAACAGCAAGCGTCTTCTCAGAAATTCCAACTTTACTCAAGGGTGAGTCTAATTTTTTCTTTCGCACGTCTGTCAATGTTTGCGTAGACCAATATGCGTAAAGCTATTACGCCTACATGATTTGATATCTTGGTTGTCTTTGTCATAAGTGCTAGGGCCAGGGGGATTCGAAGATTAGGGCGATTTTCTAAGAGTGGCAGCTGGGAAAATCCACGTGACCTGTTCAGGGCCACGGGGAAAGTTTCTTACTGATGTGCCGGTTTTGTGATCCAAAGTTTTCTAAGTATGAAGAATGGTAAGAAATCGTGCGCGGATGGATGCTTCTTTACTCCATAAAAAATTTGAGTGATTTCTTCGTCGAAGTTTTCTTTGGTCATCATTTTTCTTGCGTACACTAAGTATTTCTAACTTTTCAGCTCAAGATTAAACCTTCGGCAAAATCACAAAAATCGTATAATTTTCAAAAACTGTGGAATCAAATGAGAACATGATGGGATCCACATTCGAATTCGGCCTCGTTGTGGTCAAATATCTTATCGCTTGACACTTTTAATTCCCTTTGAGCAGTCACTGTGGTAACCCGTCAGAGAGTGGATACAAGATTTTCTTCCTGGTATCCTGATATTTTTGAATAAATTGTATAAGTCAGTGTCCACGAAATTTGGTTGAGCGTGATTATTCAACGTTCTGCAAAGGATGACCAAATTCGAATACGATTTTATTATTATATCCATTTGAAAACTACGTAGTTTTCAAATAGATATATTGGAATATATTAATGCATCATTAATCAGCCATAAGTGGGAGATAGTAAAGATTTTCCGAGTCTTTGCGATTCGTCGTGATATTTGTCTGTAAATGAACAACTTCTTGATACTTCTTTAGGACTCTATGAAGTTTGCACGCATGTAAACCAGTTGCAATAGTCACTATTCTTATAAAAGTCAGTTTGTTGTTGCAATGAGCTTCTGGAAACGAAATACCGTGGAATCTAGAAACGTGTGGACTGTGGATCTCATACCTAACATTCCCTTGAGAAGTGAGTGATATTTCGACAGCCAATTCTAGATCATGCAATTTTACAACCCTACAAAATGACATCATGAGTATATACCGTGTAGGCTGGTTGGACCTGGAAGTGAATGTAGATTTGCGCACCCAGATGTTGTCGAAGACATTGGTCCTGCATTTCATTCTCGGATGTATTTTATACTCCATAATTCTCACTTGCAGGGCTCATCGTTTATAATCCCCATAATGCTCAATCTACTGACGAGTTTGAAAGTGTTCAATTTCAATAACATAACTTCATTCAAACGTCTGGAGAATTCTTGATAAAAGGATATGTTCGCATTCGAAAGACAAAACTTGCAGCCTCGTGGCACTTATCAAAATTAATACTTTTTCTCTCTAAAATACGAGATAGAATATAGAAAAGTTGCTATCGTTCTAGCTGACTAAAAATTATATAACAGAAAAATTATGTTGATTCTCGGGTTTTCCTCGATGATACGGTAAAGACAATCTGCTCTGTCAGCTCACATACGGTCGACAAGTGTTGCGACTATTCTATCAAGTCGTAAAAAATATCTGCACGCTCTCAAGTTCCACAACATTTCTAATAGTATGCAGTCGGTCCTGTGAAAAGCAGTTATCACCAGATCGATAATCACGCATAGTGATTGTTCAACAATAACCTCGAGTTTGTTATACTCATTTCGTAAGATATCTTTTCAATATTATCTATCTGCATGGTTAGCAAAGACCGTTCATGGAAGAAAAAGAAAGAAACAAGCCATATCAAATGCACCTGTCCATGTACAACTTTATTCTACTCTTGAGAATAATGCTATTGAACCGCATTATGAATGAAATGGAATTTATTTTGCCAAAATTTACGAAGTTCCTGGAACTTTTTCATTGTTTACACATCCACTGATTTCTTACCAATTGAAAGATTAGAAGTTTTGCCTCCATTTTTTGACATATTCTCATTTGTGTTTATTCTCAGCTTCTTCGATCGGGTCAACAATTTCCAAAAGGATTAGGCAGAAGTATGATGCGCCAAAACGAGGTGATTTCTTGACGATGGACACCCTCCTCCCCCCCGCCCTGCAGGGTGGCAGGGGTTTCGGGTCAATGTGAATGCGTTACAATGATTCAGTCAAACTCACGAACAATGTTTAGAAAAATATTTCCAAAAAAGCCGAAGCATCATATCACCATTTAAATATTTTTGTTTGGAGATTTTAGCTGTAATTGTTGCAGCTACTCCACCAACATCAAGTTCCATTGATATTCTAACTCTCGTCCTAACTCGATGCTTCGAAAGATATCCTTCCAAACATGCATGATGTTTTCTTTGAACGCCAAGATTGCAAAATTTTCTCGTGTTCTTAGCTACAATTATTTTGAACATACATTGAATACAGCCACGTGGGTGACAATAGTGAAACAAAACGAGTTTCCGAATTTCTTCAGATTTTATTATCAATATTCTCCGCCAAAGCGGGAAGTGAATCAGAAATTTTCTTGGGAGGGAACATTTGCGATAATGGACAGAACTCTCTCGCAAAATGGTTCGTGGAACATTTTGATACTTCTTTGATGTAACAATAATGTTATGCCGATAGAGGTAATAAACTGGTTTTGAGCAGTTAGTATAAAACTTAACGTTTTTTCATCACCGGAAGTTCTTAGGAATCTTATAATTACGCACATCCTTTGAAATAATGAAAATATACTTTATCCTGATTAAGAGGCGAGGACCCAGAGTCCGTGTAGATTCCCGGCTCATTTTGATAATTGTTGAAAATCAATTGCTCAGAGTTTGCGTGGAAACCTGAAAATATTCTGACTAGCTGTTAGCTGTTTTGTCCGAAAATCGATTGTTTCACTAACAATCGATTTTCGGACAGAACAGCTAACAGCTGATCAGAACGTTTGTAATAGAGATGGCATGTTCTGAGAGCATTATTAGTGGGGCAGATTGGTTTCGAAACAATTGATCGCCTTACTTCACATATAAAATGGCGTCTTTATAAAATAAACTAGTAAGGTAATTCTTCTCATACTGGCAATCTTCCATCTATATGTATAGACCGTCTATTCAGAGTCTTTGAAAATGACAAAACAGCTGGAGTATTTTCTTTTTAAGCTGGGTATCTGAGACAGAACCCATTCTTCCTCGTCCTTCGTTTGGATCGAGTTTCCAATTATCAAGGAGACAGAAAGTATATATGTATATCTGTAACAGAAGCTTCTCATCACTTCTGACATCATGGTTCGCCTAGGACGAGAATGACCTAGTGCTTCTATTTGATGTTGAAATCGATTTTAGAAAGCTCTGTAGAGTCTTTCCTGACATCAAACTGCATTCTGATTCTTAAGCAAACACTGCATGGCTTATTGGCGAGGCTTCCCAGCTTGACTCAGGAAAGAGAGAGCCCTCAAGTTCGAGTGTAATATCAACTTCTCACAAGATACGTCCGTTCGCACAGGAGTATGATACGAGAGTTGAGCGAGAAAGACAAGTTGATAGTAGTATGAATTATTGTCGAACAGTCATATCGAAAGGATGATTTTTTTAGCTCTCGTGATTGTTATCCATTGCTCGAAGGTAACGCATGCTCACATGATTTTTGATTTCATCGAAAAAAAGTGCTAGGTATTTTTCAGGGAGGTCTTATTCCAAGTTTGCTTTTTATCGTAAACTTGTGGCAACTTTTATCCCAATAAGGAAACTTTCAGTATTGATGAACTTATTTCTTCACGATAGGGACCCTCCCTACTTCACGATCATCCTGTCAATCAGCTGGAAATTCATTAACGTAGATATAAAAAATTTGCGATCACACAAATCCACGTTAAAGAAATTGAGTAGACCAAGATCTACTGAGTACAGTCAATACAAAGAATAAAAGAGATATGGATGGGAAAATTGTACAAAAATGGTATTGTTAGAACTAGCGATTCAATCTATAAGTGATGAAATGACTGTTTTATGATTGCTGCGCAATGTTTCATTTTTATTTGCATAAAATTATCTTCAACACTTTTGTAATAACCACTACCATTTAGTTTGTTCCCCATATCAGCGGATTCGACAACTTCATTTATATCTCGCTGATCCGATTAACACTAGTTTTCATTATGACAGTATAATCGGTATTTGAGATAAGTTCAGACTCCGTTTCTTGTGTCGGGAATATTATGAGTGCACATCAAAAAAATTTGCAATCTTGACACGAAACATCAAGAAGCATCAGTAGTCGTGTTTCTTTCCCTAACTCCAAATGTTTCGATCTTGTTTTGTGCTATTATTTGTGATCTATTCCCTGGATTGGTCTGTCAATCGTCACAGACTAACAAGAACCGAATCACAATTTTTGTTGGATCCCAGGAACAATTCAAAAGTAAGTTGCTATCGAAGTAGCTGTACATGTATATGGGTCATTCTGGACCAAGGTGAACATTTTGAAAATCGACGAAATTTAAAAATGCCCCAAACATTTTTTTTCCGTTAGTACTACTAGAATATAGTTGAAAAAAATTTTTTTCAGATTTTTTTTGGACCCATGGCGGGCCCTACGAATTTTCCAAGTCCCATTTTTGAGCAGTTTTTCGCCTATTTTTCGCTATCTTGGAAAATTCGTAGCTCGGACCCAAATGCATCTTTTTTATCCTAGCTGGGCGCATTTTTTTCGGTATGACGTACACTTTCAAGAAAAAAATTGACCGGTCCAAAAAATTGATATCTGGTAGGTCCCACGGTTGGATCAAAAAAGGCCCAAAAATACGACTTTGCACCACCTTTGGAGGCGTATAGATCAAAATGGAAGCCTCGTAGCAAAATTTTGCAGGAGAAAAAACTTGTAGGCTTTAAAAAAACCTTCAATTTCCTTTTTGGAACGTGTCATTATCTCATCTCACTTACGATCTACAGCCGATTTAAGTTGGGCATTTTTGTAAAAACGTGAAACTTCAAGGCCAATTTAAAAAAATCGTTTATTTTTTATCGAGCCCAAACCTATGAGAAAATGTTCTTTCAGGTGTCTATTTGAAGGCCCAACAATAATTTGGTTGTTCCTTTAAAATCCCGATTTTATACGAGCTGTTAGAAACAGTCGAAAATACCGAAAATCGTGTCGAATTCGGGCCTTATCATGAAGCTTCGTGGACTGGGTCTTCCCTTGCTCTCGATTCGTGGACTCTAATTATACAGCACTCGGCATAAAATATTGTGGAAGATGAGACCTAGAGCTGAAAAATGGCTTCTCGTGCGATGTTTTACCATGGAACCGTCCAAAACTAGAGTAAATTGAGTAAATACAAGATAAATCGAGGAAATCGATTGTGATGCATCTCTCATTTAACTAGCCCGCGCTCACTAGACCAACCGGCCGCTTTGGCACTCCGCGTATGCTCCGCACTGCATGCCATCCTTCGTTTATGCGGAAGTGATGAGTGATATTAACAGCTGATGCAGTATTGTCAGGTATTATCCAGTATAGACAGAGATAAGAAGGTTCTCTAATCTCCGTTATAGACTGTAGACTGTACGAGGTTTCGGTTGTTAGTGACCACCACGGAAAAATTGTATGTGTCAGTCAACGTCCCGATCAGAAATTTTGGTACCTTCCCCGCGGGGTTTGCCCCGAAGATGGGCCAAATGGATTGCGAAGCAAATGAAAAGTAACGCCTTCCCCGCGGGGCACCCGCGAGGTATCATCGGGGCAATATTTGCGCAAAATTAGTGCAGTTTCTGTTGAGACCTTTAAAATAATTTCGGATATGTTTGTAATGTTATCACTATTATGTGATTGTTTAAGTAAAGTATGTTCAAGTAAAGTTGAAAATTCATTGAAGACCCGGGAAGCCTCATAAGAGCTACTAATATCCAGCCTGTGTTTAATTCTACTGAGGGCAAATAGTCCCTTGACTTTGCAGCGTGTGACGGAGAAATGCATTTTGCTGGACTGAGATTTGTGTGAAAAGTGAGTGGTGCTCATCAATGATATTAAAATACAGTATGTTCACGATCAATGCCTCTGTTGAAATTTCCATTATACACCCACAGAAGTGAGGTTAACTCTGAGACACTATGCAGGAATGTTGTGAAAGTGATCAGATACTTTGCGGAGAAGGCGTTACACTTCATATGCTTCACAATACATTTGCCCTAATACCCGCGATGTTCGGGGATTTATGGTTCGGGGCGATTCCGCCATGGTTCGGGGCAAACCTCGCGGGGAAGGTAATGACGGTCAGCGGCCATTCGAGATCTCCCATCTCACTCGCATCTAATAGGTTATCCCATGAGTGCGAGGGAGACGACAGATCTCGAACGGTCACTGACCGTCATCCCATTGCAGTTCACCGAATGGCGTAAAGATAACAAAAGTTATCTTCACGCCATGGTTCACCTTGTTCTCGTGTGTACCAAAATTTCTGATCGAGACGCTGACTGACACATACAATTTTTTCGTGGTGGTCACCAACAACCAAAACCTCGTACAGTCTCAGAGGCGGTCCCAGAGACCAACTTTGGGGGGGGGGGGTGATTTTGACTTTTGGGGGAGGGGGCGGTCAATGCAAAAATCGATGTCGCGCGCGTTCTTCCTATCTCTCCAATACAAAATTTTTGGCTTGGGGGGGGGGGGGGGCGATCGCCCCTACCGCCCTGTTGGGACCGCGCCTGTACAGTCTACAGTCTATAACGGAGATTAGAGAACCTTCTTATCTCTGTCTATACTGGATAATACCTGAGAATACTGCATCAGCTGTTAATATCACTCATCACTTCCGCATAAACGAAGGATGGCATGCAGTGCGGAGCATACGCGGAGTGCCAAAGCGGCCGGTTGGGCTAGTGAGCGCGGGCTAGTTAAATGAGAGATGCATCACAATCGATTTCCTCGATTTATCTTGTATTTACTCAATTTACTCTAGTTTTGGACGGTTCCATCGTAAAACATCGCACGAGAAGCCATTTTTCAGCTCTAGGTCTCATCTTCCACAATATTTTATGCCGAGTGCTGTATAATTAGAGTCCACGAATCGAGAGCAAGGGAAGACCCAGTCCACGAAGCTTCATGATAAGGCCCGAATTCGACACGATTTTCGGTATTTTCGACTGTTTCTAACAGCTCGTATAAAATCGGGATTTTAAAGGAACAACCAAATTATTGTTGGGCCTTCAAATAGACACCTGAAAGAACATTTTCTCATAGGTTTGGGCTCGATAAAAAATAAACGATTTTTTTAAATTGGCCTTGAAGTTTCACGTTTTTACAAAAATGCCCAACTTAAATCGGCTGTAGATCGTAAGTGAGATAAGATAATGACACGTTCCAAAAAGGAAATTGAAGGTTTTTTCAAAGCCTACAAGTTTTTTCTCCTGCAAAATTTTGCTACGAGGCTTCCATTTTGACCTATACGCCTCCAAAGGTGGTGCAAAGTCGTATTTTTGGGCCTTTTTTGATCCAACCGTGGGACCTACCAGATATCAACTTTTTGGACCGGTCAATTTTTTTCTTGAAAGTGTACGTCATACCAAAAAAAAATGCGCCCAGCTAGGATGAAAAAGATGCATTTGGGTCCGAGCTACGAATTTTCCAAGATAGCGAAAAATAGGCGAAAAACTGCTCAAAAATGGGACTTGGAAAATTCGTAGGGCCCGCCATGAGTCCCAAAAAAATCTGAAAAAAATTTTTTTCAACTATATTCTAGTAGTACTAACGGAAAAAAAATGTTTGGGGCATATTTAAATTTCGTCGATTTTCAAAATGTTCACCTTGGTCCAGAATGACCCATATAGTCTTGCTGAACTATTGCATATTATTATAATCTCCAATGCTGATATCGAGAATGCATGTAATGCCCCTATCCCTGATAGAACTCCCAGTTTCGACTTCTTTCCTTCGACTAAAAATGTACTGAGCGTGCAATCCTATAGTAATTCGCATGGGATTGGAGAAGACGGGTTAGCCTCAGGAATGTTGAAGGCAGCTTTTCCCATCTCAGCTCCGTACTACACACAGCTGTTCAACGAATCTCTTGCTACGGGTCACTTCTCATCACAATGGAAATATGCCTCTGTCATTCCCTTGGCCAAGAAGAGTCCACTCGCCAACATGTTTGAAATCCGCCCCATTGCCCAGTTATAAGAGGCATCAAAATTACTCGAGTGGTTGATCCATGATCAACTCATGGATCATCTGCTATCTAACGCACTGCTTATTCCTTCCAAGGTGGTTTCCGGCCAGCACACTCCACCCAAACAGCACTTCACGGCATACTGGAGAACTCTCGAAGGAATCGGTCAGAAAATGCTCACAGTCCTTGTATCGTTTGACTCCTGAAGACCTTCGATACGATCTCCCATGCGAAACTTGCACTAAAACTTTGCCGCATTGGATGCAGCGAGAGAGTCACCCGCTGGGTCGGTAGCTACCTTCGCGACCGCTCTCAAGCTGTCCGTACTGAAGATCGACTACACTCTGATTGGCTCCCATTATCGACCGGTGTTCCACAAGGTAGTTGTCTCGGGCCGCTTCCATTTCTCATTTTCATTAATGAACTATCTCGCGTCCTGGAGAACTCTCAACATAAGATTCATGCCGATGACATCCAAATATTTCGTCTCTGCTCCCCCATGCACAATGAATCCTGCTCAAGATTGCTCAATGATGACGCCAATTCTATTGTACTGTGGCCTATACAAGCAACGATCTCAAATTAAATCCGGACATAACAACTGTCATATAATCTTGGGCAGCGAGAAAAATCTATCATTTATTGATCTGGCTACTCTATCTCAAATCATAGTATCTGGTAAATTCATCCCCTCCTCGCAAAGCATGAAAAATTTTGGATTATTTATCACTCCTGACTTGGACTGGGACGGTCAAGTAAACCTCATCGCTCGTTACATCCACGCTACTCTCGGCACTCTCATAGTTATACCGACATGCTCTTTCGCGACCACTCAAACTTAAAATTGTACAGAGCCTAGCGCTTCCATACTTAGACTACGCTGCCTCTGTTTACTAATAGCTGAAAGAAATTCAAATACAGAAACTCCAGCGATTACGGAATTCGTGTATCCGATTTATTTCTGGCAACATACCCTGGAGAGACCACGTGAGCCCATATCACCTTTATCACTCGAATCAGGCCTGACTCGGATGGCTCTCGGCCAAACGCAGAAGACGCTACCTTGTTGGATGCCTGGCATTCAAAATCTTATCTTCACGTGAATCTAACCACCTGTTCTCTATGTTTGGATTAAAGTCCGAAGAGCAAGCTTATCCTCTGAGATCATCCAGTCTCGTTACCTTCCAGACACCCAGGACCAAAGTTCTCAATAAATCTTTCACATTAGTTTCCTCGAAACTGGTGGGTGTCAAAATAACTATTGGTAGCACCAATTCAACAAAGTTTCATTTTTACAAATTCCACAAGAAATTTCTTCTCAATACCATCAATTGATCATCATCCATCATTTTACAAATATCATTTTTGAGCTACCAAGGCTTTCTCAGGTATAGGTGCCTCTGGCTTATCAAGAACATTTACTATCCGAATGAGCGGTGGCGAGAAAGGCAATAACGCTGGTTCAAAGTTGTGACAGTAAGACTGAAAACTTTATTGATCAATTACCATATCTGCGAGTGTATAAGACGGCCCTTTGAATAAGACGCACCCTTGTTTTCCAGAGGAAAAATTGAAAAACAATAAGTGCCTGTAGAAGTACGCACACATAGAAAAGACGCACCTCTCTTCATTGAATTATGAATAGTCCAAGACTGTTAGAACAAACTGAAGAAAATGTTTTCCACGAACAAAAATTTGAGCACCTATAGATAAGACAGGTCCTTAGATAAGGACGCTCCCCGGTTTCGTAGTGCCTAAAACTAATTTTTTGGTGCGTTTTATACACCTGTAAATACGGTAGCCGGAACCTGATTCTCTGGAAGTCTCTTTTTTAAAATCTAGGTCATACCATGATCTAATTAGAACTTTCAGAGTAGTTGCTCTGGTGTCGGGATCTTTTGTACCTATAGGTTTCGGGTTGTATGTCGCCGAAAAACCAGATGTTGTATTTTCTCTCCAATTTATCAAGAGGGAAAATTTAGATGATCACAGGGTATAGGGATTGGACATGGTTGTCGGGTTCCCTGCATACAGGCGTAAAATGGCTACCGTTGGATCTAGATTTTGCATTGGTAAGGTTAGGGCTTTTGTATTATTCACGGCTAAGCTCACTCAGTCTGGCATAGGTCATTTATACTTGAATCTGGTCCACTCATTATTGCGTCCGATGGGCATTTGATGACCGGGGATAGGTAGAAACTCAATATTATGAACACAGCCCTATGCACCCTGTGCTAAATCTATACCCTAAGGCGGCTATCTTGAAGGAAAAAACGCCTGTTTGACGGCAACCCAATAAGTGTGTCCAATCCCTATACTCAATTTGACTATCCACTCGATTTTTGTTCAGAGCGCATCCACAATTTTTAGGAGTATATTCGTGATTTTGGAAAGGCTTGGAATTCCCGAATTTGAGGAGTGCAAGTAATTTAAATATACACAACGAGAAAATCCCCAGACGATGATCGTTGGATGTTACTTACAAACTTCAGATCGAGCATCAGATAATGCTGTCTCACGTCTTCTCAATAAGTATGGGGCCGTTCACAAACTACGTAGACACGTTTTGGCCATTCTTGATCCCTACTCTCCTCCCTTTCATTCACTCTGGTTTTTTGGGGGGAAAATATTATGAAAAAATTATTATGCCAGAAAATACTTCGACAAGAAATTTAGCACTAACCTTACTTCTTTGAGCGTATTCTACTACAAGAATTCATCTTGTAAAATATTGAGCTGCTTGACTTCGACGTGAACCCCTCTGTTCTCTCAGAAGATGCTATCAGATCTCGTCCAAAATTCTGAATTAAATCCAATTTGCAATGGCAAAGCATGATGTTGATCATTTTTCCACACTCAGTAGAGTTATACAGGCTCACTTTATTTGAATGTGATAGTTGAGCCCAACACAGCAGAAGGAGATTTTGAATACCAGATTGTTGACGTGGTCGAACAATAAATCAGGAAGAATTGCAGTTCAAGTCTCTTCCTTTGGAGTATTTGTACACTTTCCAGAACTGGGGGAGATATTTCAGAAGACTGATTATAGAATGGTTTTTGCATTCAAGAAGGGTAGTACAATAAAAAATGCAAAAGAAAGGAAGAATAAGAATATTTTCTTTATAAGTTGACCAGTCTACGCAGTCGGGGCTTTGGGCCCATCCCCCCTCTTCGTAGTTGTTTTTCCATATCTTCAGACCCCCCCCCCCCCCCCAGCTGTCCATGTAGTTTGTGAACGGCCCCTGGGCACTAAGATGTGGGAATTCGATATGGGAGAATAATTTCTTGAAGGTCAAAATCTTTGATACGAATCGAATAGCCACTTCAAAAATTACAATCAGGCAACATCGCACCACCGAAAAAACAATTCCATTACATTGTAGTCAGAACGTGTGTCTCTAAGCATCCTATCCATCAAGATACGCTACATCAGAATCTCATCTCGATCATTGATCTTCTTCAGGCGTCAATCGTTCAAACGAAGTCAAGACAGGCAAAGTAATGAGCAAAATGACAAGGCAAAAAAGAGAGGAAAAACTCGGACAAAAAAGAAGAGCTGATCTCGAACTGGGTTCATTAGCACATACATACTATTTACCGTCTGGCCACGGTAAACGCAAAATGAGCGACAACGAATGACGACGATCAACTCAAAGCGCACTTCTTCTGAATATCAAATCGGTAGACTGCGTGTCTGAGATTCCACTTTCTTGAAAAGCTCAAGACTCGGGGGGGGGGGGCTTCTTCAGACACATTGTGAACGAAGAACGAAGTCAATCAAAGTATAAACGTATCATTTAGCGTATCAGCGGTACCTGTTATCTAGTGGCCTGAACACACAAATGTAACCTACTCATAGCTACCGATCATGAATATGTTCGTTACGATCGGTTGATTTATAATTTTTTTAATTCTTACGGCGATCGCGCGGACAGCTCGGGGAGAGGCGGGGTATGTGTAGGAATCTGAATGCCAAGAAGTCAGGTTAGTATTAACCAGCTGTCGCTGGTTTCAGGCAGTTTAAAGCACCTAAGATTCTATATGTGTTCGGTTGACTCTCGTCGTTTAGTGCGTGCATATAAGATTGCCAACCAGCCATCAGCTCGCGGGCGCTGTCCTCTATACGGATTATATATTTTCTTGCGAGGAAAGATGTGTGAGAAAGAGATGAGAGGGGCGAAGATGTTATAGTACAAAAACGAGAATGCGTGTGTAAAACCACAAAACAGTGCATGTGTCCCACGCAAAAAGGTATGAATCACGAGATTTCTTCTCGCGTGCGCCATGATATGACTGGTGATGATGATGATCCTGACGGTTGCACGCGTTTTGCGATTTTATGGATGCGCGGTGTATTTTTGCGCAACCTCTTCTATAATGGTACTGGCTTTTGTATACCATAGTCAACCGGTACAGTTACCGATTTTGATAATATATGGTCATTATCGTGAAAACTTATGTAAACATTTTGGTTCTCAAAATTTAGAAGTTGAAAACTGATGCCACGCATATCTATGCCGATTTTTCTCATTTATTTTTGTATGAAGGATGATAATCTATCATAAAACTCAGGGAGCAACTTTTCTAGGAACGAGTTAGAACGGTATATGTGATTTTCAAATGTATAAAACATAGGGAAAGTGGTACATGGACCTGACATTTGCGGTTTTTGACGTTTTATTGTCTAGAGAGGAATCTTGAAGCGATCTTGTTTAGATGACTGATTTGGGTCGGAGGTAGATACTCTGAAGCGAAAGTTTCATTTTTCCCTCTTTTTCGTGCTCAAAATCGCTCGAAAAAATAAAGGAGTTGCCGTAGAAACTCCTCCGCGTAGATTTCATCTAATCCCATTATACTTTTATGAAGAAAATTGTTCGCGCCCAGATGAATTGACTTTTAGTAGGGTAACATGGTATACACGGACCTGATATATCCTAATTAATTACATGCTCAGAATTCCAATTCTAGGTCCTTTCTCGCAATGTGATTTGATTATTTGACATATCTCTCCGAGATTTTTTTCTGCGACAAAGCGACCTAGAGTGAATTTAGGATACGCTGTAAGCACTTTAGAAAATTGTCTGATTTTTACTGAAAATCCTATGACAAGATTGAGGCACATGACTCGGGGACTAAACTGAGTATTCTGGACATGAAACCTATGAAAAATGATTAGTTCAATAATGTATTTTGAGAGAAAAATTTGTTGATAGCCACTGCCTTGAGTATTTCGACGCTGGTGCTAAGAATATACGTGTAACTGCGAATATAACAGTACATGGACCTGACATTTTGACCGTTGATCTCTGAAAATAAAAGAAATGGCTTGGCGGATCGACTTGAAACTTTAGCACCAATCGTATTTCAATAGAATACGTGTAGGAAAATTTGAGTGGAGTGATTCGGAGCTTGCTCGTCGAAATGCAAGGCCGTAACACGTTCCGGGTGAGTTCTGGCGATAATACCCATATATGCAAATCAAACTCGTGACCAGTGAACTTTTGATGAATTGCTTCTATACCTAATTTAAGAGCTTTGTCGACCTTGAATCGTGTTATTACTTTATAATAATGCTCGTTGACTTTTAGACAGATGCGACGGCTCGACTCTCGGCTCGACTCTTTTCATTTTTTCCAAACACCTATCCGTACATGCTTATATGAATTCTGTCGATGATATATTCTTCTGATATTTTCTGTTGTAAAAGTAAAGCTATGATCGTTAGCAAGAGCCTTGCCTCAATCTATGAATGTATGTTAGTCGCGGTGACAACTTGCTCAATTTATGCGCATAAATTTGAATGTAATACGACGGAAGAGGATAATATTATCATTTTAGACTTTGTCAATTGTTACTAGATATGAGTATGTTCGTTAACGGCGAATGAGTTTTATCAACACGTTCGTTGCGGAGGCTGAAATTTTTTACCATTCTCCTGACGCGGCGGGCCTCATCGGTGGGCTATACGTTGCTGCAAACATGTTGAATTAATAAAGGTGAGAAAAACTTAGGAAAATTTTTCTCGTGTCAACTACAGAAGCGTTTCTAAGTTGATCTAGCCAAGAGGGTGTTTCAGAACCGGGTCACGGATTTGTCTGGAATCTTGAAAATAGCCTTCTTCCAGCGCTAAGGGATGGAACCCAAAATTATAGACCCTAACGCTAAAGCGTTTACAGCCATGGCCATGAACATTGCAGGTATACCTATGTGGGCCATTTCGGAACATTTCAACCAGAGCCGTCACCTGGAGGGCCTGGAAAAAATCCTAAAAATTTTTTTTCTGTTAGTACCATGTTTAAATAGTACGAAAAATTTTTTTTATATTTTTTTCGAAGCCCACCACGGGCTTGAGGGCCCATAAAAGATCCATTTAAGGCCCCTTTTAACCTATTTTGGAAAAATCATAGCTCCGACTAAAATCAACATTTTTGGACGTACTTGGGCGCATTTTCTTCCTCGAGACTGATACTTTCAGGAAAAAAATTTTCCGAGAGCGATACTTGAGCCTAGCAACTTCTAGAAGCTATTTGCTGAGAGCACATTTTAGCGATTTTTGGACCAGCATCAAAGTAATCTAGCTCCCACTAGACATGAGATAATCGACTTCCACCAATGGTCATTTTGAAGGTATTGAAAGAAGCTACAATTTGATCACTTGTAAAAAATGATTATCGGACTTTTCATAGGAGTCACAGTCGTTACAAGTTGAGCAGTCTCGTGAAAATGCCAAACTTTGAGCTCAATTTAAAAAAATAGTCTTTTTTCTTTCAACTCCAAACCTGTGCGAGTGTGTTTTTTGATACGAATACTATCAATTAGAACGATAATCTGGGTGGGCCATTCAATTCTCGATTTTATTCGGCCAATTTAAAACACCCTTTTTTGACTTTTTGCTAAAGTGATATCACAGGTGTGGCTCAAACAAGCTTCCATCTGAACTAATGTGTGCCAACCTGTGGAAAATCACTCCCCAAAGTACCCCCAATCATGTAGAAAAACTTCCGGAGGCGAGTCTGGAGTCAGATACGGTCTGGAGGTTATATTTTACGAGTCAAATGTGGTCATTAATTCGTCTACTAGCGTTATTGCCTACCTCGCTAACGCTCGTCCGGCTTGGAAGTGTCTCTGATATGGTATGAGCCCCTGAAATGCTTCTGTAGTTCAACAATGTAACGTTGAGATTTCATAATACAGTGGATTCGGAAAAAATAATTTCCTTGATGTAACCTAGTAACTGTGATTGAGAACTAGTGAGTTGGTGTAATGTTGCGCATAGTGAGGTTCCTGAATCTCCAGTAAGAATCTGGAAATTTCGCTTAATTAATTCAATTTGTTGGAAGGATATTGCGAAATCTACGATTATTCGCCTTATGAATCCAGTCCCACTTATGATTTGTACCTAGATGAAAAACTAATCACGAAGGATATTTCTCTCTTCAGCAATGAATAACATGTATACCCTTATTACCCATCTCGTTTGACTCAATCAATACACTAATTTCGAAATAGTTATTTACATCCGATGATGCAATTATACTGGAATAGACAACTATTCGAATCTAATAGACGGTGGAAACTTGAGCGATTTCTACTGAAATTTCAGTGGAAGTTCCACTGAAACTCTAGAAATTTCCACTGGAATTTCAGTGAAAGTTTCATTGAAACTTGAACGATTTTCAACGATTTTCAACGATTTTCAACGATTTTCATTGATATCTCAGTATAACTTCCACTAAAATTCAAGCGATTTTCACTGAAATATTAGTGAAATTTCCACTGGGACTTTAGTGAAATTTCCACTGAAATTTTAGTGAAATTTTCACTGATTTTTTAGTGAAATTTTCACTGATTTTTTAGTGAAATTTTCACCGATTTTTTAGTGAAATTTTCACTGAATTTTTAGTGAAATTTCCACGGAAATCCAGTGAAACGTATCACTTCAACTTTAGTGATTTCCAATCCATCCATCCACCAACCAACCCACCTGGGCACTCACCCACCAACCCACCCACCCATGACCCAACCATGACCCATACGGCCACCCATCGCCCTTCACCCCCTGCCGATAGGCAACCCGAGACGCGAGATGCTGACGGACAAATTTTGTCTGGGCTCTTAATTATTTTAATTTGGACGCAGGTGAGCGTGAGAGGGATTTTACTCATTCTAGTTCATAAATGAGATGTGTGGATCCAAATAGGTATTTCCGACTCAAAATGACCATCTAAACACGATCTGGGGTTCAGTGTGGCTCTAAAGTATTGACACTTGCTCTCAGACTAGAAACCATTTCAGTTACACGTTCTTCAGTGGAGTGGCTTCCGATGATGATTTGGAGCCTATCTGACCATGACATAGTGTTTAGATGGTCATATTGAGTCGGAAATACATATTTGGATCCTTCTTCTAGCCACACGTCTCATTTGGGAGCTAGAATGAGTAAAATCCCTCTCCTGCTCACCTGCGTCCAAATAGAAGAATTAATGGCCATATTTGACTCGTAAAATAGAACCTCCAGACCGCATCTGACTCCAGGCTCGCCTCCGGAAGTTTTTCTACATATTTGTACGTATGGTACTTTGAGAGGTGATTTTCCACAGGTTGGCGCACATTAGTTCAGATGGAAGCTTATTTGAGCCACATCTGTGATATCACTTTTAGCAAAAAGTCAAAAAAGGGTGTTTTAAATTGGATGAATAAAATCAAGAATTGCATGGCCCATCCAGATTATTGTTCTAATTGATAGTATTTGTATCGAAAAACATATTCGCACAGGTTTGGGGTCGAAAGAAAAAAAAAAGATTATTGAGCTCAAAGTTTGGCATTTTCACGAAACTGCTCAACTTGTAACGACTGTAACTCCTATGAAAAGTCCGACAATCAACTTTTACAAGTGGTCAAATTGTAGCTTTTTTCAATACCTCCAAAATGACCACTAGTAAAAGTCGAGTATCTCATCTCTAGTGGGAGCTAGATTACTTTGATGCCCGTCCAAAAATGTTGAGTCTAGTCGGAGCTATGATTTTTCCAAAATGGGCTAAAAAGGGGCCTTGAATGGATCTTTTATGGACCCTCAGGCCCATGGGGAGGCTTCAAAAAAATTTCAAAAAAATTTTTCGCACTATTTAAATATGGTACTAACAGATATAAAATTTTTTAGGATTTTTTCTAGACCCCCCTGGTGACGGCTCTGGCTGAAATGCTCCGAAATGGCCCATATGCATAATTTTTCATGGGCCTACGTGAGCCATGCCAATGTTTTTGGCTTTGGCTCACCAATGCTTGAGCGTTGGGGTCTATAACTTTGGGCTTCATCTCTTGGCACTAAAAGAAGACTATTCCCAGAGTTTCAGCCTAATCAGTGATCTGAATCTGAAACACTCTCCTGTTAGATATAAGACAAATGCAAGCAAGGTTTAAATTGAAAAAAAAATAAACATAAAAAATAACATTTAAGAGTATCCACGCCATTTTCAGTAGATAGCGTAGAAAAGTTCTTAAGGGAAAAATCTGAAGGGAAACTTCTGAAGAACCAGCTCAGTGAAGTTTTCATTTAATCGGTGAGCTGCTGGGAAATTCGATCAATTTGGCTCAATTTTCAACCAAATTGGTGGAATATGTTGGTTGAAAACTCAACCAATTTTCACCGCGTAAAGACAGCAAGAAATTTTGCGACCATACAGGAGAAAATTCATTGAGTTGGCTCAACACATCAAACAAGAATTGCGATCAAAGTATGGAGTATCACAGAAAGTAATATGATTGGGGTAAAATTTTATCGTGATCATCGCTATATCGTAGATGTGACAGCCAGTAGGATCACGTGATTTTTCTAAATCGCTAACCTTGAACCATCAGAGGCAACAAACTGACAACAGCTCCGGATTTGAATTATACATGATTACGATGAATGATTGTGTTATACTTACACTATCTCATCATGAATACAAGCTGGTGTACAAAGGATTACGAAAACATTCGAGAAACATTGTATTTTTACTTATTTACCATATTACATCCATTGCATACCTACTCATAAAATCACATGTTTGCTCTCATTTGTAGAGATGACAAAACTCTATTACGAATGATCTCATCGTGAATAAACACAATTGTTGACTGCGCGCAGTAGATCCTCGGTAGCTGCTTATATTAAGCTATTTGAATCTTTGTCAACTCAAACTTCTCGTCGATTGGATTACGCCACTAACGCCACTCAACACAATCAAATTGCTTTGGATCACATTTACTATATTTAGACAGGCCGTAATTCAATTTTGTATGCTCACGATTATTGCATCACTGTGTATGTACACCATCATCATTCACTATATAGAGGAAGAGAGCAAAAGTGAAAGAGTTATATATTTATGTGTATCTTGAGTGGGCTCTGTTATGATGCGTGCGCATAAAACTATATCTAGAAAGTCATTCCGCGTTCTACGATAAAATTAATTTCATCGCTCGACATCATTATTATCATTATGCATAAGTATTGTGCAACAGATGTATTTTTTTTTGTTGACTCTGTCGAAAGGTTCACTATTATGATGAAAGACTTGGACTTCCACGTTTCAGCTAATTATTGCGATAACATTATACGTAAGAATTTCTTCCAATTAGTAGACAGTGTACAGTACATTTTTTATCGAACGATCCACGATTGAAAGATTCTAAAGCTTATCAAGATTATTGATCTGAACTCATCTTTTGATGATGTGAGATAGGAAATTTTGATGGGCACGTCGGAATGAATGCCGCAATCAAGGTCAAGAATATCATCTTCAAGTACCAGCTCAAGAAAAATACTCTTTTGATCCACAAGAGATCCACGTGAACCTCAAACTAATGGACCATGTACGGTAAGAAGAAAAAAAAAAAAAGATTCTAGCAATCGCTGAGCACGCGTCACGAATCGCTCGCGGTGATACCAAGCGGAATATAATCGCTATAGTAGCATAACGGCCTATTTTCCATCTGGCCGGATTCCCATTGACTTTGAACACTACCACGCGAGGTGTTATTTTCCGCCTTTCTCACAATTTTCGCATCGTTTCTCACACATAATTGTCGACAGTCAAAAATTTTGACCCGCTGTACACGAGACAGAATCAATACTAAATTTCAACATCGCAGACACGAGCGATCGATGATTTTCCCGACTTTTCTGGAATCTCTACTATGTGCCTCTCAGTCACTCGGAGATAAAATTCTTCCAATACCAATGTAAGAGATCTAGGATATCGACAACGAATGATATATTTCATCTATAGAATATCGACAACAGTCTTGTTCGTGGTGATGATGATAAGAGTGTCGGCGCAGATATCTCCTAAGTAACGCTAGACGTGGGAAGATATAAGTCTCCGGGAAAACCGACGACCGAGACTGACCGGATGATGATGATGATCATCATCATGCTCATGATGATGATGATGGCGATGCTTTAGACTCGACTTTCCAGACTCCCTCTCTTACATTATAGACTCTAATGTCTATACTGGCTTATTTTGTACCTACTTCGATGAAGTGGTTATATATATAACTACTACATCAGTGGGTCGCGACGACGATGCCGAGTAAACAGCGCAAAGTTATATATGCTTTTAGTCTATCCGCGCTCGCGGTGGTGCGTGGATGCAACCGCGTCCAATCTGCCCGTTAAAAAAAGTCACGTGCTTTACAATACCGTTTATTTACTTGTTGACATCAGGTTAAGCGAAAATGTGTGTCTGAATATCATTAATTATTAGTGGTTTTTTATTTAAAAAAATGCCCGGATCACTGAACGGACGGCTGGCAACACATTGTAAAATTCATCCGGAAGATAATTTTGTGTGTTATCGTGAAAGATTGCTGCTCCAGCTGGTCCATATAGAGGAGGATTTATTTGTCACTTCCTGAGTTAGGAGTTTGCAATTGGGTCAGATGGACGAGACAAGATCTGAGTAATATACCTTTAGGCTGTTTACATTGACACTTATCGCGTGATTTTTTTTGTTTGCAACTCGTGCTACTGCACTATCCATATGCGACGGTCAGCTGTTGTAAAAAGGGAGGTCTGGGAGGTACCATCACGTTGTCGCGTGACTGCTCGGTATTCGATTAAAAATAAGTATTGTCGGTGAGAGAAAACGGCTTAATGATGGCACCTTTTTCCCCCCGTACTTGATCAATTTTCAACTTGCGACAGATTTATCTTCGTCGTATAATCATCTTTTATTCTGCAAATTTCATTTTTTTTGCAATTTACTATACGCAAAATTGATCATCATGACTTACATAAACACATTTGCATATTTGACTCTATCTAGCTGTCACTTCTGTATTCAACTCCAACGCACAAATGCTGTAAAAAAATGATAGGGAAAAAATTCGAAAGATGCGATGAATACTCGGATGCGCGCTCGGATGGGTGCCAACGAATATCCAGTGATTATTTCTCAATAGACACGAATTTTAAGTAAGTTTTCAACAACTAACCAATCACGTATTAATCGGGTTTCGCTGGTTTAATTAACACACTGTTATTTCGGAAATTCATAAACTGAACTTCCATGTCACCAGTGAAAATTCCATCATTATAGTGACAAAAAAGTAGGGAGAGATAGGGATGAGAATTCAATTTTATAACATTTTGAACACTCATTGCGAAGTACCAATTTTAATTCGAATTCTCCTCGTTCAAAGTCAATGTTACATCCAGGTCAAACGAGATCTGGACTTGGATGATTTAATTTCAAAATGCGTATCGAAAATTTTAAAAACCACATTCGAAAGTTTTATCGTTAACCTTTTCAAAAGTCGGGCTTTCCACCCTTCATCATTGGTCTCAACGAGACTGTCACAGAAGTTCAAACAGAGAGAGGATTGAAAAATTTTGCGTATTCCCTGGAATTTATGCATGAATCTAGTTTCCAATAAAATGCTTGAGTGATGATGAAAAGTTTCTTTTTCAAGTTATCCCCAGAGAAAAAAATCATTCAGCTGATATTACGTAATTGTCAACATTTGTCGAGTATTCGTGGGTAGAAATGCATCAATGCTCTATCGGTTAGCGAACAGCGTGTACAGCGATAGCGTTGCACTTATCAATTCACGGCCACTGACCTTTCAGGTGAAGGCTAGCAATTGATATCATAACATGTGTTTTTCCAAATTGACATGCAGTGACGTGCAGTGGCTTTTGAAAGTTGGTAATTGGCTACAGATCACGTAGGAAATTTTTTCTCACCACTCATGCGTATTATGTGGGATTATTGATGAAAATTCTGTAACTCCTTCTATTTCGGAAGATGGATATAATTGAACGGAAATGATTTCAAGAGATTTTTGTGTTATACAGTCAAAATATGATGGAAGCCTAAATAATAGAGATTCGGTTGTAGAGTCTAATGGAATAAATCACATCACCGCTGGTTCAAGCTGTATTACATTAACATGATTACATCAATTTTACTTCATGATCATTTCACACAGAATTTGTAGAATAATAATTGTGATTTTTGTGTAGAGACAATGTCAAACGGATCCCGGTGACACTTGTAAAATTCCATATTGTCCGATTATTTCATTAGAATCTCGTTTCGATCGTATATGGGGCAATCACTTCCACATACTCCTCGTCACTTAAATTTTTTTACCATCCATTTCCAATAATTCATTCGAACTACTTCCAGTATGAGTAATGATGCAAATCTCACCTTTGGTAAACGTCCCATGTATTCAGAATTCTTTGGGGGAATTTTTCGAAAGTTGAAGATTATGTAAAAGATGCCAAGTTTGACAACGTCATTAGAGTCTAAAACCGCTGATAAGTGTTATTCATGAACAAAGATTTCTGCTCATTTGTCTCTTTTCTATCGAAGATTGGGAATTCTGGTTTTGAAATATCTGTCGAATTTGAAAAATTCTTAGCACTTTTTCTGGTTTTAAGATGAACAAATTGCGAGAATATATTGGAGTTTGGGCGAATAAATAACATATCGGATGATCCAATTGAACGTGATAAGAACGTATTGTTCAATCATAGAACATTTACAATTTATATCTCAGAAGTCACGGGATGATATCGACTGCCAATTTCGATTCTAATTGAATCCATTATACAGTCGAACTTGTCTAAGTGGAACCTGAAGAGAACAACATTTTTTCCCACTTACAAGGGGAGTCCGGAGGGTCCGGGTCACGAATCTTGTCCAAATTTTTCTCACAGTTTTGTGTCAACTAGAATATGACGAATCCAGAGTAACTCCGTCAAATGGACCCGCTGTTCAAAGCTACGACCAAAAACGTTAGCATTGTCAGTATATCTATGTATATCACAAGGGCAATGCTAACGTTTTTGCTTGTAGCTCTGAAGAGAAGGTCCATTTGATGGAAATACTCTGGATTCTTTACATTCTGGGTGATATGAGACTGTGAAAGAAGTTTTGTGAGATTTGGTAACCCGGACCCTCCGGACTCCCTTGTTAGAGAGGTTTTCCAGTTATCCAGTCCCCCAGTTACATAGGGTCAACATGAGTTGAATTTCATTCACTCAGGGTTTTCATCTATTTCCCAAATTCATCATTTACATATCTACACAGATTCTCAACTACATTCATGAAATTCTCATAAATAAAGATGGTTTGTTCATCAGATACATCAAATTTTTTGCTTTTCTACTCGCCATGACAAGCAGTTGACCAACGACTGATCCTGTGCTTCGATTGATGCGAACATTTGTGAACATTGCGTCCCAGTGACGGAATTCCCCCTTAATTCTGGTTCCAGATATAGAGTGCCGACGGCTTGCAAGTTGTTTTACTTAGAGCTGGTCTTTTTTCCCCACTTAGAGGATTTTTCCCGAGGGACCGAACTATTTTTCTCACTAAGGGGACTTTCACACTGAAGCAAGTCTTACCTAGACAAGTTCGACTGTAGATGACATGGAGAATATTTTCAATTAAAGTGACCGGCAAACGCGATTTTGTATGATGCAAGATCTAGGTATTTATCTGTATTACACAAAATTGGACCAATTTAAGAATTGGGCTCTGATATAATTAATTGATCACTATGATTTCGACATCTTTATTGATGAAATACACGTTGCAGGCAGAATATCATTATAAGAAATATTTCTCGGATTAAGAATTGTCATCTTTCACTTTTGGAAGTCTACATTCAAATAACTAACAGAAGTTCTTTCTTTTTGGAAAGGTGTCAAGGTGTGGTAACCTTTTAATTCGGTTACATATTTTCCCCCGTACTCGCATGGTTTTTTCAGTGCATTGGTGGTATATATTTTCGGTACATTGGCAAAATTGTCATTGAGCCTTTCTTCGGTACATTGTCTGCACACCTTGAATAAAAAATTTGACTCTTTGCCAACAATGCGAGCGACGATGCATGTTTCACGCAGATGTTCCAAGATACTTATTTCCATCTTTTTCAAATTTTTTATTTTCCTGGCACAGAGGTTTTTCGATGGCATCTGAAGAAATTAACGCATATTGATGGATTACAAGTCTCATGATCTCTTTAGGCCTTCCATGATATAGGCATCAACAGATACTTCAATCACATTTATGGTACTATAGTTAAAATTTTTATGATCCATCTCATGCTTCTCAGTTTTTATTTTCGGTCTTTAGCTCAAAGACGAATCTGTGATGAAGCGATAGAAAATACGACATAAACATAAAGTGTATCTGAGACGGGGCCCACGGAGAGGCCCACCAGTCTCGATAACCACAGAATTGAGCTTTTGCAATCAACGTGTTGATTTGCTCAAAAAGATGGTTAGAATAAATTCACACATCTATTAGTATAAGCGGTTGTGCCTTTATGGCTCGCGGGAAATCCAAATTGTATGAATCTTTATAATTGGCTATGCAAAATAAATTAAATACGACATATTGCTTGTATGAATTCGGTCGAAAATGTGATAATGTCTTCCCATTTCGACAAGTGAACTTTTAACTACTCCATTCAAATCTTCTCACACGTATTCTATTGAATTAAAGTTACTATTGGAGTTTCAAATTGATTGGTCAAGTCATTTTTTTATAAAGATTAAGGATTGAAATTTCAGGTCCGTGCATTGTAATAATTGGACTTTCAAGCATACTCTTAGTGTTAGCGCCGAGGTAATGAATGTAATGGCCCCCCCCCCCCCCATTATTCTCTTAAAGTACAATGTTAAATCAACTATTCTCTGGTAGGCATTATGGCCAGAATAGTTAGTTCAGTTCCCGAGCCATGTGCCTTTTCCTTGCAATGGGATTTTGACTGAAAATGAGACTTTTTCTTAAAATAACAACAGTGAATCCCAAATCCAATTTGAAGGACTTTGGTCACGAACAAAATTTCGAAGAAACGTGTCAAACAATCGGATCACATTGCGAGAAAAGGCTCAGAATCCAAGTTCCCAGTGCTGCATGGACATTTGTAGCCGAAAATTAGCCATGTAATTCAGTTATGTCAGGTCCGTACATATCGTATTACTCAATTGAAAGTCGATTTATCTGAGTGCAAACAAATTTTTTCCATCAGTTTATGTTGGAAATAGATAAAAACCCGCGCGAAAAAGTTTTCACGTCAACTCTTTGATTTTTGCGAACGATTTTAAGGGCGAAATGTCAAGTCCATGCATGTCAGTTCCGTGCATTCAAAAGCTGTTTCCTTGGGATAAGGTAAAACTAGGGGTACCGGGACACCTAGTTTTACCTTACTCAATAACACGAAAAAGACGGAGGAATGGAATTCTGTGCTCCGGAGCATGCATTTTCGACTCAAATCAAACATTTAAACACGAATTTCGAGGTCATTTGGTTCCATCGCGCCAGGACTCCTCGCTAGACAACAAAACGTCATAAACCGCCAATGTCAGTTCCGTGTACTACTTTCCCTATGTTTTATACATATATACGTGTGAAAATCACATATACCGTTCTAACTCATTCCAAAAAAATGTCTGCATATGGTTTATAACATATTATCACTCAATATGCAAAAAAAAACGGAAAAAATTGGGATAGACATGCAGGGCATAAATTTTCAACTTGAGCATTGAAATCAAATTGAAAATTGAAATCCTTCGGTCCAACTTCAAATCGTGAAAAGCCTAGTAGAGGTTACGTACAAATTCCAATGTGATTCGAGTTCACGATGTGCTTTACTCAGTTTAACTGAAGCGTAGTTTAATGATGAATTGTTCGTGAGCCTGAATATTTGTTAGGAATTTAACGAACACTTAGTCGCGAAAGCAGATGCTATTATCATTACCAACAACCCAAAGCACATCTGTGCTTATCCCGAATATATACACTCAAATTCATGGCGACAAAATTTCTGCCATGAGCTTCATTAGACAAATGACTAATACAGCGCGGAAAGCGCTGTATTGCTACGTAGATAATCGTTGCAAAGTAATTATCCACTTGGACAAATACGTAATCGCTGGTTAGTCGGCACGTGGTGGTCTTGACATTAGGCAAAATTTCGTATACGATTGTGCACTTTTAACTGCTCATTGTAAATACATCCTGCCTCTGAACTCTACACACTAGTTAGAAGAATACGGTAGAATAATTTTCCAAATTATTCAGTGATTCATTGCGAATGGATAGTTAATTCAATTTTCCACCCTTTTGTACAAAGTAACCTCGAGACTTTTGAAAAAGAGGTGTAACCTTGAATGACAAGTCAGAATTCGAACTCTCGCATACATGCTATATTGAAGTTCAACCCACTGAAGAAATATTTTGTACGCCCAGAGTCCTCAATTCGTTTCTTTTTTTGCTGAGAATAGATATTTCTTCTTTATAAGGATCGCTCATGAAGTTGTACTCTCGAGTTGTACTCTACCTAAATTTGTGTCAATCTCGTTTTCTCGTTTTGCTGTTTTGGGACAGATCTTCAGAAATGATTGATTAGACGAGTGATGTTGTCTCTAGGAATCGTATGTTTCGGTACCAGTAGAATTTCTAATACCCATGAAAATTTGCCTCAATTTTTCTCAACCATAGACAGGTGTATTTGTTTGTGTGTTCGTATAAAGTAGCTATTTATGGCACTAGATGCATATAGGCTTCGAATTACCTCACAATTTTACGCGCTCTACCCTATTAAAATCCTAACTGACTTGGGTCTTGTCGACGAATTCGCAAACAATTGGTCATGTCAGCCATCATCATTATCATCAACGGGGCCATGATCAAATTGTCACCTTGAAACCAGACGCGCCCCAGTATAAGCGCTTGTAAGCATTTTGTGTGCTCTTATTATTGCGCTCGTAAATTGTTAAATGCACCCTAGGATGGTCGAGTAGATCCATTAGCGCGTCAAAATCTGCGAGTGACACACGAGCTCAAAAGGTACACTAGACAAGATCAATTACGTCAGTTTAGTAGCATTCTTGCAGTCTCGCGACTTAACTCTAAGCGGTACATTATCCAATGTTAGTGTCGACCAGGAGTGAGGATGTATAGGTGCATTTTTAAGTACAGCATTTGAGGAGATTTCTCGGATAAAAGTTATGGGGAATTTAGATGAGTTGAATTGATAAGATGAAGTTTACAAAGCTACTAAGACACATATAGACATTGAATCTCCATTATATCCATCCACATTAAAATTTGTCACGATTATTATTGATGTCCTGTATCATGAAATCAAGAGAACTCATTTCCATATTGCTATAATTTCAAATATGCACTCGTTAAGAAAGAATGCCGAAATTTGGACGGTGGGTTCGTCAAAAAACAAACAACTCGCTTTCAAACTCGTAATGTAAGGATTTTTCGCAGTTTTGATCAACATTCCTGACTTTTGCACTGATACCCCTTCGAGTATGAAGCTCGCACGAGTATATTGAGCTCAACGAGTCACCTAAACTTTTGCTTGATCCATCTTTTGTTGTTTGTATTGCCAAAGTATGATCCTTTTTCTTCTAATAGCTAGTCATGTTTTGATCTTCAGGGTAAACTTTTTACAGACATTCAATCTTCTATGTTTACTATCCGGAAGATACGATGCTCATGTTGTGTGAGCATTTCTTCAAGATTCAACACTTCTTATCTCATTATAGTCTGTGTTAAACAGACTCCATGTTTTGGTAAATTGATCATCTTCAGCGCATACTTTGGGATTCGTGATAAGATTCAAGGTGAAGGGTTGGATACGTGAGAAAATAATGGGGAGAGGTGTGAAGTTACAGCCAAACTGGTTCAACTTTGCACATGTCATATTCGGCATACTAAATCCGTATACTTCTTACTTGGCTTGGTGAATACAATCACGCCACATGCTATGAACTCAAGTCCTGTAGTTCTGCAGTTGAAATTGTGTCAATGATTTCATATCTCAATATAATGATACAGAATACTCTGATGGATTGCACAGTGTACTAAACTATTCTTTCATTTTTTGTTTCTTCCAGACCGTGGATGCAGCCGAAAGGTGGAAGCGGAGGTGGCACCGGGGGCCACCAACAAGCTCCGGGTGGTGGTCAACCTGGTGCAGGTGGAGGGACAGGTGACGATGAAGCCCCAAAAGATCCTGGAGCTCGCATTACTCATCAGTCGCATCAGTACACAGAGAAGGATTTTGAAGGTATAGACCCGTGTAACTCTGGATCGAGACTCTTTCAGCTGCAATGATATATTCTCTGGCTCACAGTATTGCCTCATTTGTGGACATACATCAATTCAGGATTATGAAATGGAGATAGGTTATTAGAGCCCCAATGACAACATCAATGGAATTACTGTCATGGTATACATCCGTGCTAGTCATTGTCGATTCACAGTTTAGACTATCGAGCAATTTATGAACCTAAAGAGCACATTAGATTTTGATCCACTACTAGCGATAAATGCGACATTGGTGATTCTGCTCATTCATTTCTTCTTGGAGTGTAGTTGACCACGTGACTCAGAACTTTGTCTGAAATTTATAGTCAACACTCAGCACTCGAATGAGTCGACTCGGTCGAGGTTGGGTTTCCTCCCTATGCTGCGGGAGTCGTCGGTCATCTTGGACCCAACCTCAACTCAAATTGAGCAGGGTGTCAACTATAAATTTCATCCGAATATTGATTCTCGAGATTGTGGAAGAGGATTGTGTGAAGCTCCTTCAACCTATGTCCATCTTTGTTACACTGTGAAAGATGTTGATGTAAATTTACAATCCAGGTTGGTGAATATCCAACTCTGATAGTTGTGAATTTTAGCTACTTTTCGTGATTTTACAAGCGCTTGTGAATTAACCATTATCAGAGGGGGTAATTTTTGTATACCACTCTCAGACTGGTAAATTTCATCCCACAGAAGTATACACTGCGCGTGCGTGATGCGAGTAGCCTAGCTGAGCATTTCAAAAGACTCGCGATTTGAGAAATCAACCAACAGCACAACTGTTCTTGCCTCTCCTCGGCACCGCGAGGTTGCCGCCTCAAAAGAAGCCTGAGTCTCCGACGACATCCCCGGGCAGTCTAAGGCAGTCCCGTCAGCTCTCATAATTTCGAAGTTGAATTTTAGTTCATTTCGCGCCTTATCAGCAGCCTAGTATATTCATGAGACTGATGAAACACGTCTAATATCGGTTGAAAATATGATTGAAACCTTGATCATCAATGCAGCCCCGGTTCCAAAAAAAGTCCTGGAGCTATTTCGAGAGCTATTTTCATTCGGATAACATCAAAGCTCATCTAATTACAACCATATCGAGGTCAATCGGATGATAGTCACGGCTGTAGTTGTTATCAGAATGCAAGAAAATGCAGTGATGAAGCCTAATTCAGAAGCAGTTGAAGTTTTGGATGCTTCAACTCTAAATAAAAAAAAATAATAAATCACCGCATCCTGCAAAAAATTGAGCTTTTACGTTGGTTTTCATTATCAAGCCATTGCATGACATCTAGATGAAACCACAATTGAACATTGATTATACTTTATCCAACTCAAAATCCACTCAGATTAAATTTTTTGATACAGTTTGCAGTTGGCATTCATTCTGAATCACTTCAGAAGATTTTTTGGACGAGACCTCAAATTTAATGGACTGTTGTGTTTTTTGGAGGATCGTATTGTCTCATATCACAGAGACTTAGACTTTACCCTCTGAGATGAATTCAAATCAAACGAAATCACATCCCACCAATTCGTTGACGAATGATCTTTTTCTGGATATTCATCAATAATTTCTACGAAACAGTAAAAACTGTTAGTTTCCAATGAATATGAAAAGGGTGAATTTACAAAAATAGTTCAATGGCGCTGTTGCATATTTGCCTGGCTACCAAAACCGGAAGTGTGGGCCAAGAATGAGATTTTTTACTTCAAGTGTGAGATTCAAGAAATATACGCGGCGCCTAACACGAAGTATGCGGCGTGATAATAGAGATCAATCATATTTTACGAGTTTGATATATCTAAAAGACTGAATGAGCATCGATATAAGACTTACTGTCAAATGCAATCGTTTTTAATGAGCCAATGTAACAGGCGAGTGATAAACTGACACTCGTGGAGATGAGCGTCTTTATATAGGTCAGCCACAAATCGGGGCTTCCGTCGTAAATGTAAACAGACCAGAGGATCAGGGCTTGAAACAGAGACAAAGAGAAGTGCTTCGAAAATCGTTACAGTCTATACAGTAGCGTCAGATCCACTTAATTATGCACAAAAATCGATGATGCAGCCCTTCTTCACTTGCGGGTATGAGCTTTGAGACTATTCAAATTCAGATAAAAGCTGAAATCAGAGATGAAATCAATACCATTTGGAATTGCGTGGCTTTCAATCACTTGGTTGGCTTTGATTTAATCCACAAAGATAGTTGCGTGATTCTGACAGATTTTTGCTCGCAGTTTCCTGCTCACGTTAGAGAGCGTAACACGCGATCATTGCTCTTGCCAATCACGTTTTCATGGAAGAACCTCTCTTTCAATTACTTGTCACGAGAATGCTGATTCTCCATCGCTAGTAATATCAGGAAGTTGGGCCTCGACGGTGACATAAGATTGTATGGAGCAACAGTAGATAATCGTTGATCCCTGGTCAGCTTTGAAACTCCGTTTCTTACAAACATGCATGGAGTTTGGAATTTTTGTTCAAATATGTAGTATCTAAAGCTTCACAGAAAAATTGGTTGGCGATAATCTAAGTAGTCGGCTAGAAGTGACTTTCCCAAAAGTTTGAATTGGAAGTCTCCGAAAAAACTATTTACAGTCGTGCATGGTTCGAAATAAATTTGCTATACATTTAGAATGAGTTAATCATGACGCTTCTGCCTAATTTTACTTTTGTATTTCATGTAGAGATGATCGTCTGAATCAAATGAATATCATGTGTAAAAAATGAGCTACCTGAACTGTCCAAACCATGACGGTCATGAGTTAGTTTGAGATTTTTCTGTGTTACACCAATGGGTTAGGGTAGGGGTGCTCGTGAGTCATGACCTGGTCTAGATTGCTCTGAAAAGTACGTATGAGCAGGAATGGTTGGACCGAGTGAGTTGTGGCACAATAATGAATTAACCAATCATAGCCAATCCTACCAATGTTTTATTCAGTCAAGTCGAGTAGAATAAGGATTTCTTGACCATCTGAGATCGTGAAATCTGGGGCTTTTCTTTTGATTTGTTAACAATGGGAATTGATGAGGAAAGGAGAATTGTATAAATATTGATATCAAGAACGCTTGTGAGCACCAAAAATGACAATGGTATGAATTTAAGTTCAGCCCTTGTGATTTCTGGAATTATTTTGCTATTTCTAAAGTGCTAATTGATAGCATCCACCCTCCAAATACATTTTGCTAGCCATTCTAAGACTTTCATAGCTCACACCGCCTATGAAATTCTGAAAGCAGTCCATATGGCAGACTGTACAGATATCTCGGCTCGGGCAGATGACCGAAAGAAACAAATATGTGTGACCAATAATGTTTCTACAGGGGTAAAGTATGTTGTAACAGGCATTGTTTTTCTTGTACTTTTTCAGGTCACCGAGCACATTCAGTTTATGTTGGCGTGCATTTGCCAGGTGAACGCAAACACAAGCGACATCATAAGCACCACCATTCGCGAGGGAGCAGTGAATCTGGCAAAGATGAGTCTGACAGTGATAGAGCTAGTGAGTATTGGAGTGGATTGTTATCATTGTTCTCTTCAGAGAAAGAGATAGAAAATTTCGGGGAAATATCTAAAAGTTAAATACTAGGTGAGATACACCGGACAGTCATACGTGTGTGATGCACTTTATTACATTGACTGTGTATCGTACATTGATTTGATGTAGAATCGTACTTTTAATTTTGAAAAAAAAGTTTGATGAGAAGTTTTGATGTAAGGTAAGTGTACCCAACTTGCCTCTGTACCCAACTTGCCCCCACATGCCGATCTCGGGGATGGGCACTCCTTGGCCTCCCGGAAATTTTTTTTTGCGTTTGTTATGTTGAAATATGAGAAAGTAAGTAGTTAGCGTCGACCCTGAATCATTCTTGCGTTCTCCAGAAAACCTAAAGTGATTTTTCTATTTTTCGTGATTGCTTAGCTAAGAAAGCACCGAGGGAATTGCGTTCAGTAAAATCGGCGCCAAATTCTTTGAGTTCAACCAATTCTGACGTACCTTAGCGCATTCAATTCCTTGTTTCAAGACCTTCAAAATCCATTCTTTAAAATCGCAAAATTCGAATATGGAGCTGTTTTATGTGCAAAACACGGAGACAATTTGTAAACAAGGATGCCAACATCGGAGTGTACCTAACATGCCCCCATACGTTTATCTCGAAAGGGCGTGCAGAACGACTTTTTTTACCACTCAGAACGTGTTTATCACGTCATAATAGGTCAGAAATAGTGTTTTGAACCACCATAAAGCTCCAAATGTGCGTGCACGGCGATAAAAACACTTTATCTCCGATTTCCATCATTTATTTCGGAAAACTTGAGACTCTTCGGCTCCAATTCATCAAAATTAGACGTAGTTTAGTGCATTTTAAAGGTCTTTAAACAAGCTTCAAAATGAGCTGAAGCACGTTGAAAATCGTTGAAGTAAACCAAAGTTATTGAGAAAAAGGCTTAATGGGGGCAAGTTGGGTACACACTTTTGTAAACCCTCAAAAATCACTTTTTGGGAGAATTCAAACAGTTTGGCTCCAGTTGATTCAAATTGGAAGTACCTTAACTTATTTTGAAGGTCTTAAGACAAGCTTTTAAATGAGCTAAGGTACGTTGGAAAATATGGAGATGGGCCAAAGTTATTAAGAAAATGGCTTAATGGGGGCAAGTTGGGTACACTGACCTTAGTTCAAAGATTCCAATCTTCTGCATCAGAGTCACGATTTGAGTGAATGATTTTCTTTTTTTTCATGGTTCGAAGAGAAAATCTACATACCAAGAGAGGTTGTCAGATCCGGAACACGGATTTGGCTGAAACTCTGAGAATAGTCTCCTTTTAGCACAAAAAGATGATACCCAAAGCCGCAGAGTCTGACGCTCAATGGTTTTTGAACTACAGCCCATTGCCCATATGAGTTCATATTAGAAAATGATATAATTAGGTATACCTGTAATGCATAGATTCGAGGCTGTAGCTCAGAAACGTTCGAGCGCTAGACTCTGCGGGTTTGGGTATCATGTTTTGGTGCTAAAAGGAGACTATTCCCGAAGTTTGAACCAAATCTGTGACCCGGATTTGGAGCACTCTCTTGGTTAGTCAACAAATAGAGTGAATTCGAGCATCCTCATTTGTTGGAATAATCTGAGTCTCTTCCGAAATCGAGAGGGATCCAGATGTTGATACGTTGTATCAAGTAATATTCATTCCTCGATTCATTCTACTCGAACCGTATCCAAAATCATTGATATTAGTGTAAAACTCCAAATTTCCGATGTACAATCCTTTCGATTCTTGTCTAGAACGAACGAGAGTTTGCAAAGTAATTAGAGAGGAAATCTGATTATATTATCAGCATCGATCAACCTGTTGAGATCTAAACTTCCCAACTTTTGTTTGAAAGATGACGGTACACAATATGTTACAGTTTGTCCGTTAGTAAGTGCTATATATTCTTTGAACGAACGTTACCGTAAACAGGGGTGACTCTGGCCACCGTGGTGACTTACAAGGAGAGCATCAGGTCTACGGAACACGAATCTTGATGAAACTCTGGGAATTATCTTGTTTTGGTGCAAAATGGAGGTATCTCCAAGGGTTTACTCTAATGGGCCTCTTATCCCGAGATTCTTGCTATGGAGATTAGCATGCCGCATAGGCCCATGTTGATAAGTCGTACATATAGATATACTAACAATGCTAACCTCCATAACTGTTTCTCGGGATAGGAGGCCCATTGGATCAAAACTTTGAAGGTACATTCATTTTTCACTAAAACAAGATGATTCACAGAATCTAAGCAATATCCGTGTGCAGTAACACTTATGTTTTTGCGTTCACTCTTGGCTGGCCCACTTTGGAGCATTTTGTATATAGGCACTTATATTGTTGGTTCATCCAGGAGCTTTCAAAGCGATGCGGTCACCGTGCACCGCGACCATGGACCTTGAAAATACATTTTACATAAAAAATTTGATGATCCGAAGAGTGAGACGACTTGTCGAATACTTGCTATTGTCCAATATTTATTCTTCAATCCGTCGCTTAGCCCAAATCATAAGGGAATCGGAGAAAAGTGGGAATGACACGGTCACGGGAACCTCCTAACCTATAACATACGCACATTTTCATTCCCATCTTTCTCCGATTCTATTGCAATTTGGGCTTAACGACGAGTGGACAAATCGAAGTTAGATAATAACAAGTATTCGTGCGCTCGTCAATTAGCCCAAATCGCAACCGAATCGGAGAAAGATAGGAATGATTTTCAGCTCGCATGGTGACCACATCGCCTCGATTGAGAGCCTGCACGATGCTTCAAAATTACATAGTCGAGATTAAACGCAAAAATGAAAGTGTTACCAAGTCACCCGGTGTCCACCTTCACCCCAGTTTGCGGTACTCTTTGATGGAAAGTTTGATTACTGTCGCTAAAATGAACTATAATACATTTGTCAGTGTTTTATAGAAAATTTTAGATCCTGTGTGGTCTTTCTTTTGCTATTTGGTTCACTATCTTCATCTGTTTTCTAAAATTTCTCCAGTAGAATTGATATAGCCTTTCAAGAAACACGAAATTTAATTAGACTTCTAAGATGTGAATTCTTCAATTCAACATTTAATTGAACTATTCTGATAAATATTTCATTCAAAATCAATAGTTTTGATCGATATATCCACGCATGAAGTGAAAAAATTCAACTTGTCTTCCAAAACGCAATCTTGCAGGACAATTGTTGATGGCGCGCCGAGGTCGGCTCGCGAGTATCTGCGATGCCGACGGAGAAATGATTTGTAAGCTAAATATTCTATTGCAAATATTGTAGATGTGGTTACGAACTATTTTTTGTTGTTGTTAATATTGCACTGAATTTTTATTGAACGTAACGTAGATTTTTGATTTATGTACTTCATCCCTGTGTTTTATTTCAGTTCGAGAGTTTAAAATGTGTTATCTTTAGCCCTATAGTCAAAGTCATAAAAGTCTCAACCTTCCGTTGAAAGAAAATTTGCATCTTCTTTCACTGTTTACAATCCGAGTCTTGATCTAAATGGTTGTAGTACCGGCTATTCAGTTGGATGCGATCTTACCATGTTATTGGTCAATAAGTATAAGTACATGGGTATTACATGTAACTTCGAGTGTAGTAAATATCAAGAGTTTAGAGTGCATTGAAAGAGTCAAATTTTGATTGAACTGCATTGAGAAAATGACATTGCTTCGAATTGCAATCGGCAAACATTTGTTTGGGTTTTAGATTGAGACCAATTTTTACAGTCAAAGAGGGTAGATCAGGGAGTTACTTACGCAGTTTGTCGACCGTGCTTACTTTGATTCACTCAATTCGGCATCAGATTACAAACAAAATAGGCATGAATTAAGAATCCGACGGATAAAATATCAATTGACCAATTGGATGACTGACTTGTGGTCCACGATTCGAGAGACGTCTAAATTGAGAGGAAGATGATATTATGCATGTACTGTACACTCTCCAGGAATCTGAACTGAGTCTTGAGGGTCTGAGTACTATTAGAGATCTTCTGTCTCACTCGCACTCATAAATTATGGTGCGAGAGTGAGTGAAATGCAAGATCTCGGAAAGGACTCTGACTGTCATGGCTTATTCCTGGGAAGTGTATCTAGGACGTTGAGATATCAGATAATTCCATTATACATCGACTTGAGCCCGAAAATAGATTGTACCCGTAATACTCAATCATCGTTTGCGATTTATCATAGTTGATGTATACAAATTCAACGTTGTTTCAATGGTGGTTGTGATTTTAATGCTGTTCTTGTATAAGATATATTCAACCTGAAGAAGGACCTATGAGAGGTCCGAAACGTCGCTTACCTAATCATAAGCATATTTCAAAGGATAGTCCAAGAACAGCATTAAAATCACAACCACCATTATTCTCTGTCTGGACATTAGAGTCAAAATATAATTGTTTTAATGGTTAATGAAATTCCAGAAGTTTCCTGAAGTGAAATTTGGGTGTCCAAAAAGTTTCACGCGGGCTTCAATTCAATCAAATTTTGTCAATAATTTCTTCCGGCTTGCGGTTCCACTGAAAACCATCCAATATGGTTAAGATATTTTATTATGGAGCATCAAAATTCAGCTTTAAAATTGATGCTTTATCTTCATAATGTTGTTGAAATGCTAGCAGAATCCCATGGATGTATAGTTTTTACACTGAGATCAAAAACTGTGCAGAATCGTTCAAACTCTTTCACCAACCACTTATTCGTATTCAAATACTTATTTAAAATAATTTCACTGTTTGGCTCAGACATATATGAATCTGCACAAAATATACGTAACTGTGCAAAAATTTTGTGAAGGTCAGCTATTAAGAAACTAAGAATTTTATTTGTGTATTTTCAGTCACACCTCCAGCTCAAAGAGTTCAATTCATCCTAGGAGAAGATGTCGGGGACGACGCTCACGAATCTCACCCTCTCTTCTCGGAGATGGAAGAACTCGTCAGGGATGGGGACGAGATGGAATGGAAAGAGACAGCCAGGTAGAGAATATTTTTATCACTTACTGGGATATTACTCTTTCTCAGAATTAATTCCAACAAATTTTATTCATTTTGTTAAACCGTGAATGTTACAGGTGGATAAAATTTGAAGAAGACGTTGAAGAAGGTGGCAATCGGTGGAGTAAACCTCATGTTGCAACATTATCTTTACACTCGCTTTTTGAATTGAGAAGTTTGTTACTGAATGGAACAGTGATGTTGGATGTGGAAGCGAGTGGTTTAGAACAAATCACTGATCTAATTCTCGACAATATGATTAGTAAAAACGTCCTATCGACTGATATTAGAGAAAAAGTGAGTAATAGTATTAAAAAGATACCGACAATAGGAGAGTTATCTCACTGAAGCTTTCGGTTAACAAATGATAAAGATTTTGTTATTAATTTATCCGTCACAGGTGTATTGTTTGACATTTCGAAACTGTGGGCCCAACGTTCGGACATCTTGCCGAGGAAATAAGGGTATTCCTGGGCTACAGTCCTCGGTTGTAGTAGTGAGAGAAGAACTTTCTTCCTCAAATCTGGAGTGTGATAAAAACGTCGCGTAGCGTTATCTTTATTATTCCTGAATCGCGTTACTATTTTACTCTCCAACGAGAGAAAGAGTGAAGAATGACTAATAGACTCGGGTCGCGTGCTTCATATGGATATCAACAGTGTCCACATTTTTTCCGAAATGTCTATAGTAACGTTTTAGTTTATATGAGACTGTAAATGCCCTCACTTTCCTAGCAATAGTCCCTCATCTAACAACTTACGGAAATTGGTGATACTTTGATAAGAGATTTCGTACTGCTTAGGAGATAAATTACTTGTTCTCTATAAGCGAATTATCAGTAAAACTGCGGGAGTATTCGGTGATTCGATAGAAATCAGATGCCAATAAGTCAATTTCTATTTCGAGGAATAAAATCCCCCAGAAATTGTAGATTTATATGATTAACGGAGAGTCTTTCATTCTTGAAAAGTTTATCCTATAGTTTATCTATGAATCCCGACCACATACGAATGTTGTGAATTGAAGTAATTTAGTTTGAAATAATTTAGTTTGCATTCTTTCTTTCCATAGGTTCGCGAAGCTCTTTTGGTTAAGCATAGGCATCAGTTCGAGAGACGCAAAGATAACAATATGTCCAGATTACCTATCATACGATCACTAGCTGAGATAGGCCGAAATCATTCATCCTCGAAAAGTGAGTAGAATTTAACATCAAAAGGATGCAAATCTTTGCTAACAGTTTTCTATTAACTTGAATGAAACTCAACGAAGCAGCAACTGATATCCAACAATAAAGCAACTCTCAACACAGACAAAGCCGAGAGGTATCTCGATGGCTCAGACAACTACTTATTTTCATTATGATTGGTTATCTCATTCGAATTTTTTCATTTATTTAGTTCTCTTCATTATAATTTTAGGGGTTTCTGTTTTGTTCATTGATAGATATTCATTTCCGACTTCATTTTGGTATTCTCATTTTTAGTTATGTATACACAAAACACAACAGGTACAAATTTTGAACACATGCGATTGACAAACTTTTCAGATTGCGACTGCTCATGTGGTATGCATGCCTTGTTCAAATCAGATTTCCAGGACCGTCAAGAAAACGGTGACGTCTATAAGCCTGCCGTTCCTCGAAGTACAAGCTGCCCTAATTCAAATACGGCTATAGTTTCAAAAGACGCAAAAGACCTAAAAGGCTCTTATTTATTGGTGCCAGGTATTACTTTAGGCCATGTGCTTTCCCGAAACAAGTATACATTTATCCTGGACAATGGACAATCTTTTGATGCTATAGATGCTTTGTTGATTACGCTATATTGTTCTAAAAAATTGGTTAGTCTGATTCTAAGCACATCGTTGACAAGAAAATGAACACAAATTTGAGAAAGACTTATTTCAAAAATCCACGAGAACCTTGATACAAGTAAGAATGAGGATCTTTCCGTGTGCTAGAAAGCAAAATCAATGGATTACCCGTAGTGAATATGCATACCTATTTGTTTTTTAGATGATTTTGTTACAGCTTTTTCTGACTTCCTGAGGAGTCATGTGCTCTATCGATAGAGTCAAATCCTTCAAAGAACATCATGATCATTTCTTCGTTTTTCGTACAACAAGGACAGGTCCAACCTTGCGGGGCCTGGATTCGTCCCAAGCTCTGATAATTATCTTGCTTTGGCGATAAATTCTACTCTGAGATACAGCTATGGAGATTAGCACTGCCATCTATAATATACGGTAGCCGAAAAGTAAGTACCCCCTCCCCGTTGTTTATTCAGAAATGGTTGGGAGTAGCGAAAACCCCCAAAACCCGTGTTCCTTCATTCTGAGGGGGATATCCGATGGTGACTTGATCATTTTCAAGGTTAATTTGCGGTCAACTCGATCTTTTGAAATAGAAAAACGTACTTTGGACCTTGGACCCCAGAAAAGCGTCAAAAATCATGAAGCTTTTGTCTGGAACATTTATTGATCCAACTTGACCTTGGCGAGGTGATTGGAGGTTACATTGCGAGTGGACGGTAATTTTCGTAGCTCTAAATAAGGGAGAGCTTTTCATCGAAAATTGTTTAGTCTGAAAGTTGTTCTTGATCACAGCAAGAATGAGCTAAAGACTTTAGTCTTGACCACGAAGGTCATTTTCAAGGTCACCTAGAGGTCAACTAGATTTTTCTCAAATAGAAACGTCTACCTTTGTCTTCGGGTTCTGAAAGAGCTCAAAAAATCATGAAAATTCGCTCTTGAATACTTATTGATTTGATTTGACCTTGGCAAGGTGAGTTGAGGTGACTGGGACCTCGCCGAGGTTAAGTCGGATCAATCAGTGTTTCAGACACGATTTACATAATTTCTCACACTGTTTCAAAGCCCGAGGTCAGTAGTAGGTTCTTCTATTCGGAAAAAATCGTGTCGACCTGGTGAACTGGAGAATGATCGCCAAAATCAAGAATAAGGTCAAGCTCATTTCCGCTGTGATCATGAACAACTTTTACCCTACACATTTTTCGATAAAACACTCACTCCTGGAGCTACGGTGCTGACCGTCCAGTCGTATTGACCTCCATTCATCACGCCAAGGTCAAGTCCGATCAAAAAATGTTTTCGACAAAACTTGCATAATTGTTCAAATTCTTTCAAAATTTGAGGTTAATAGAAGTAGGTGTTGCCACAAAAATTTAGTCGACCTACAAATGGCCTCCAAGATCAAAATCAAGGTTACCTTCGGATGCCCTCCCCCCCTCGATAGAAGAGGATACTTGTTCGGGAGATTTGCGGGATTCCCGTCCATTTTTGGAAAAACAAGCGGGGGTACTTACTTTTTGGACACCCTGTATATGACTTCTCCAATATTGGCCTAAATGGGCAACTCTCGTCTCTAGAACTGCAGTTCCTGAGATACATGTATCCCAGGATATGAAGCCGGTAGGACTAAAACCTTGGATATACAGTCTCCGACAGAATTAAGTGGACAGTATGCAAAAATTCACAGATCAGTGACTCAGGCCAACTCTTGAGGGCTCATGCCACTGAATTATGCACAATTGCGTCCCCGAGCATCTCACATTTACTCATGAAGAGTGGCGACTGCAAAAATTTGCGTGGTGGAACTGCAGAAGGCATTTTGTACGAGTACCTCGATTTTCGATCGGACAGAATTGAGTGGACACGCACTAAAAAGCCTATGGAAATCTGAATAGACCATCCGCCCATGCATATAGGGCTCTCTAGTGGCCGAGGCAATCCCGTAATCACTAATGCTCGTCCACCGATGGCTATGGGCTTCGCGGAATCTCGTTACACGTGACGAGAAGGTCGGAAATGGAATTTTTCAGATTTCTCTTCAATTCGACTGCGAAAAATGCATCAACGCGCTGCATTGGAATGGGAGGACTCAAGGATGAAGGAAGTGATGGGATACCAGTCTTGCGAGTCCACTCTTGTAGCCGTATTATCAAGATCTTGTATGAAAGGTGTCCAAATTCGCCTGTAAAAGAACACGGAGGAGAGGAAATCCTCGAAAAAAAGGATTCAACCTGATAGCGGCTGCTCGGAATCATATTCAAATCTTCAGTTGGATGTATTACCCATGGAGTTTTTTCAATCGTTGAACCCAAAAATCTCGAGTTGAGATGGTGACCAGATGGGTACAAGCATCACTCCAGATGAAGGGTAGAAAAGTACAGCCCAATATGTAAGCACGGATGATGAAATAGGTCCCAAATGCTTGGAAGTATTGAACATGTGATTTGGAATCCAATTCCAGCTTATTTTGAAGAATCTTGGACTCAGTTGATCATCTACGTTTACATATTGGGTTGCATCTTTCCACCCTTCATCCAAAGTGATGATTGAACCCATCTGACCACCATCTCAACTCGAGATTTTTGGGTCCAATGATTGGAAAAACTTCATGGGTACATCCAATTGGAGATTTGAATTCGAATCCGTCCAGCCGCTATCAGGTTGAATCCTTTTTTTGGGTATTTCCTCTCCTCCGTGATCTTTTACAGGCCATTCTGGACACCTTTCATACAAGATCTTGATAATACGGCTACAAGAGTGGACTCGCAAGACTGGTATCCCATCACTTCCTTCATCCTTGAGTCCTCCCATTCCAATGCAGCGCGTTGATGCATTTTTCGCAGTCGAATTGAAGAGAAATCTGAAAAATTCCATTTCCGACCTTCTCGTCACGTGTAACGAGATTCCGCGAAGCCCATAGCCATCGGTGGACGAGCATTAGTGATTACGGGATTGCCTCGGTCACTAGAGAGCCCTATATGCATGGGCGGATGGTCTATTTAGATTAGTAGTGGAGCTATGGCAGTCCGGCCTCAAGGAACCAATGGCGCTCCGGCCTCATGGCGCTCCGGCCTCAAATGGCGCTCCGGCCTCATGGCGCTCCGGCCTCATGGCGCTCCCGCCTCAAACAGCGCCCCCCCCCCCACACGGCGGTGCAGCCTTGAGCGATCCCATAGCGCCTCGAGCGTCCCATGGCGGTACGGGCTCAAATCTGCATTATGATGCGCAATGACGCGAGTGTAGTGCTAAATATCACCACCAGATGGCGTCTCGTGGCTCAAACATCGAAGAGAAGTGTGTACGCATCGATCCAAGTCGATACAGGCAAGTTTCGTATAGAATAGTTCCGGACGCCACCGCTAGGTGGCGACTGGTTTACCTCGTATGCAAATGAGTTGCAACCTTCACCTTACATACTTGGGGATGATCTTTTCATCGGCATCACTCTGGAAGTCCAGAAAAAAAGGTGAGTGATTCCGAAAGGAATGACCCTCCGGATTTAGACTTTCAGTGGCTGTGATTCCGAAAGGAATCACAGTTTGCGATTCTGAAAAGAATGGCACTCTCAGTGTAACCTCTTCTTTTTCTTTCAGCTGGATTACGAAACCGCTGTTCAACAAGGATTCCAACACGGATATGAAGAGGGTGGGGTTTGGCACCCCTACCCTGAATGCGATTATGTTAATTGCCCCTACTGTAGATATAATTATGGAGGTGCAGAGGTAGTTGATGAATCGATGGACATAGAGTTTGTCAATGTAGATGAAGATTATGCTTATGATGATGATGATGAGGAGACGGAAATTATATTGGAGTACATAGAAGTAGTGGTCGATGATGATGTAGAAATGGTATATGAGAAAATTAGCTTATAAGATGTATAAATGTATAAATGTATATATGTATATACGATGGAATAAATTGATCAATAAGAAATGAGAGTCGAGAGACTGGAGGAGCCACCAACGAGACTGGCTGGGCTCTACAGGTGGGGGCGTGGTTGGGGCCTCCACCTCTCATTTCTTTTTTTTCATTTGACAACATTCTTTATTCCAACCAATCTTCTTCTTCTACAATGCTTATGCCTAATGATTCAATTCGTGAATGCTCTCCCATTCCAATTTCATTATCTTTGATAGTTTTCACATAGTTTCTTAATTTAACCAACAGATGTCTCTTCTTCGGGTTTTCTTCATCAATGTAGAAGAATCGGTCAAAATTTCCTATGATACATTCCGAGCCATATTCACGAAATTGATCGGTGTTGAAATTATAATACAACTCATCTTCAATCCATAAACTATTATCGAGTATATTGTACGAAAGTTCTGCACACTCCATGCACTTCTTACACACACTATTTCCATGATAGAGGTTCACACTGACACTTGTCTCGCCTGGCAGAATTTTGAAATCGGCATCATCATCGATTCCTCTGGAGGATGTCATCCTGTTCACCCTCTTCGTTCTTCCGCTCTCATCGAGGAAGTGGATACAGACGTGAAATCCCATGTCTGGAGTGCGACTGCTGCCGATGAGCCTGCGGCCTCTGTTTTATAGAGCCAAGGCCCGAGCCGCCGACGCCGCAGCTCGAATCTGATTGGCCGTTGCAAGTTCTGATAACTCAGCTCCGATTGGCTACTTCAGGTTTCAACACTCTATCATTCATTAGAATCTGAAGTTTTCTAACTAATTGGTTAGGGTTATCCCAGTATATCTCCGTAGTCCTACTTGCGAGTGATCCACCAATTTTTCTCGGACCAAATAGCGGTTCGATGATGTTCTTGAATTTTCGACTCTTGCTTCTGCGGAGTTCACCATCATGAAGAAATCTCTTTCGATGAACATGTGATACGTTCAAAATTTTCTGGTAATTCACAATGTCTTCTTCAGTTATCACTTTCTCATTTGGAACTCTTTTGAAGATCAACTCTAGTAGACCAGTGGTGTTTGGGAATCGCTGATTATCAACTAAGATGTGGTCGTTCATAAGTTGTACTCGTGATTTACCGATTCCCAGGAAGTTACCATTTTTTCTGACTCCGTACAATTTATCCAGATTCATATCGTCTCTTCTAAGGCTTGCCAAGTAGTCCTCAGGCTCGCTGACTTCATCGTCAGCTGTTTCGAATGAGGTAGCCGATTGACTCTCGTCTGAAATGGTGTCATTCATCATGGTCTCATCGATTTTAGGTGATTCTCTAACGGTTTCGCCTGATTCCCTCTTTTGGGTTGTCTCTTGGTAGGCTAGAATTTTCTCTAGCGGATCTGTGATAGGTTTGAATGTGTCTCTCATGTTCTTTTCAAACTCAGCTTGTTGTCGTTTTACCAACGCATACTTGCGTTTCAGAGCCTTTCTAGCTCTCATGAGCTTGACTAATGTATCTCTTTGATTGAGAAAGTCCTCCATGTCTACAGTTTGATGCAAAGTTCCGGACTGGGATGCCCTGTGAGAAGTGCCCATTTTATAGCCAGAGCGCGGACCACGCAGAGAGTCTGAAAAAGAGTTTTTATACAGCACGAAGACCGGACATGAGACCGCACGAATACCGCGCGGGATAGACGTATACCGCACGAATACCGCGCGGGATAGACGTATACCGTACGAATACCGCGCGGGATAGACGTATACCGTACGAATACCGCGCGGGATAGACGTATACCGCACGAATACCGCGCGGGATAGACGTATACCGCACGAATACCGCGCGGGATAGACGTATACCGTACGAATACCGCGCGGGATAGACGTATACCGTACGAATACCGCGCGGGATAGACGTATACCGCACGAATACCGCGCGGGATAGACGTATACCGCGCGGGATAGACGTATACCGCACGAATACCGCGCGGGATAGACGTATACCGCACGAATACCGCGCGGGATAGACGTGGACTGATGATGGCGTCTCAGTAACGTTGCCAGGGTCTGGATGTCGAGATGCCAGAACTGAATGATTCACAGTCATACACCATTCTGGCACTTTTGAGCATGCGTGGCAATGAATCGGTGCGCGGAAGCATATAAAAAGCTCAGCCACTGTGTCATTTGCCATTGCACTACCATGGGTCTCTACTACAACACTTGCATACATTTCCTCGATGAGAATGGGCAGTCGAAGAGGAAGCTGAAAGTGCCGTGCAGCAGGGATGATACCATCACTGAATATTGGAAATTCTTGCCGGGTGAAATGGGAATCAGCATAAATTTCCATCATAACGGAGAGTTGTGCAAGGAATGCATCGAATCTGCCAGGATAGATTTCAACATAGTGGATGAAAATCTGTGGGTGGAGAATCGTTTCTTCTACAATTTTGACACCAATTATTACTATAAAGAGCATTCAAAACTTGTGATCACAGACGTAGATCTTTATCTCATGAAAGTGAATCGACCTGAGACGCCACTGCTATGCAAACTGAAAGCTTGTGTAGAGAAGATGAATGAGTGTGGAATAAGCAAGAATGACCATCCACGTATGGAGTCAATGAACATCAGAGTCGTGGAAGAATATGATTGGATAACATTTTCAGACGATTGGAAAGTATTCCACTGATGGATTAGAAACTAGACGACCGTTGAGGATCATGGATCATCGCATGCCATCAATGCCCATTGTGGAGTTTACGCCTGAGCCAATCTTCCCGAGAGGACTTCCAAAACCCATCATCAGATACAGGGAGGATGTTGAGAGGCAGCCATGGATCAGGATTCCAACTCGACCACGAGCTATACCAACATCACAAAGATTATTGTGAGCATTCACTTATGGAGGAGTGATTAATTGGATGCACTCCACAGGTGTGGGGCGTGGCTGGGGCCCCCACCAATCTCACTCGTTGAAACTTGCATTAGCCAATCAGAGCTTTCATGTTGAAACCTGAAGTAGCTGAGTCATCATGTCAGAACTTGCAACGGTCAATCAGATTCGAGCTACGGCGCAGAGCTTTCATGTTGAAACCTGAAGTAGCCAATCGGAGCTGAGTTATCAGAACTTGCAACGGCTAATCAGATTCGAGCTGCGGCGTCGGCGGCTCGGGCCTTGGCTCTATAAAACAGAGGCCGCAGGCTCATCGGCAGCAGTCGCACTCCAGACATGGGATTTCACGTCTGTATCCACTTCCTCGATGAGAGCGGAAGAACGAAGAGGGTGAACAGGATGACATCCTCCAGAGGAATCGATGATGATGCCGATTTCAAAATTCTGCCAGGCGAGACAAGTGTCAGTGTGAACCTCTATCATGGAAATAGTGTGTGTAAGAAGTGCATGGAGTGTGCAGAACTTTCGTACAATATACTCGATAATAGTTTATGGATTGAAGATGAGTTGTATTATAATTTCAACACCGATCAATTTCGTGAATATGGCTCGGAATGTATCATAGGAAATTTTGACCGATTCTTCTACATTGATGAAGAAAACCCGAAGAAGAGACATCTGTTGGTTAAATTAAGAAACTATGTGAAAACTATCAAAGATAATGAAATTGGAATGGGAGAGCATTCACGAATTGAATCATTAGGCATAAGCATTGTAGAAGAAGAAGATTGGTTGGAATAAAGAATGTTGTCAAATGAAAAAAAAGAAATGAGAGGTGGAGGCCCCAACCACGCCCCCACCTGTAGAGCCCAGCCAGTCTCGTTGGTGGCTCCTCCAGTCTCTCGACTCTCATTTCTTATTGATCAATTTATTCCATCGTATATACATATATACATTTATACATTTATACATCTTATAAGCTAATTTTCTCATATACCATTTCTACATCATCATCGACCACTACTTCTATGTACTCCAATATAATTTCCGTCTCCTCATCATCATCATCATAAGCATAATCTTCATCTACATTGACAAACTCTATGTCCATCGATTCATCAACTACCTCTGCACCTCCATAATTATATCTACAGTAGGGGCAATTAACATAATCGCATTCAGGGTAGGGGTGCCAAACCCCACCCTCTTCATATCCGTGTTGGAATCCTTGTTGAACAGCGGTTTCGTAATCCAGCTGAAAGAAAAAGAAGAGGTTACACTGAGAGTGCCATTCTTTTCAGAATCGCAAACTGTGATTCCTTTCGGAATCACAGCCACTGAAAGTCTAAATCCGGAGGGTCATTCCTTTCGGAATCACTCACCTTTTTTTCTGGACTTCCAGAGTGATGCCGATGAAAAGATCATCCCCAAGTATGTAAGGTGAAGGTTGCAACTCATTTGCATACGAGGTAAACCAGTCGCCACCTAGCGGTGGCGTCCGGAACTATTCTATACGAAACTTGCCTGTATCGACTTGGATCGATGCGTACACACTTCTCTTCGATGTTTGAGCCACGAGACGCCATCTGGTGGTGATATTTAGCACTACACTCGCGTCATTGCGCATCATAATGCAGATTTGAGCCCGTACCGCCATGGGACGCTCGAGGCGCTATGGGATCGCTCAAGGCTGCACCGCCGTGTGGGGGGGGGGGGGCGCTGTTTGAGGCGGGAGCGCCATGAGGCCGGAGCGCCATGAGGCCGGAGCGCCATTTGAGGCCGGAGCGCCATGAGGCCGGAGCGCCATTGGTTCCTTGAGGCCGGACCGCCATAGCTCCACTACTTAGATTTCCATAGGCTTTTTAGTGCGTGTCCACTCAATTCTGTCCGATCGAAAATCGAGATACTCGTACAAAATGCCTTCTGCAGTTCCACCACGCAAATTTTTGCAGTCGCCACTCTTCATGAGTTAATGTGAGATGCTCGGGGATCCAACAGTGCATAATTCAGTGGCATAAGCCCTCAAGAGTTGGCCTGAGTCACTGATCTGTGAATTTTTGCATACTGTCCACTCAACTTTGTCGGGGACTGTACCTCCATCTCTCACCACACCAGGACAGTTCTCACAGTCTTGTCAAGATCCGTGAGGGACAAGGTTTGTGCCCCCTTGTACGTGGGTTATCAATCTCTGCTGTGAAGCTCTATACTTGAAATTTGGATGATTCCTAGTGTTGAGATTTCTAGTCTTATCGCTGTTTACAATTTCCTTTGATCTCTGAAATATAATTTTTCCTGATTTTTCCACAATTGAGTCTTTACAATTTCACCGTACCTTCGTCGAGACTTCTCTAAAATATCAGTCCCGCGTCAATATTACATTGTCCTTTAGAGGAAGACTCTATGATTGAAAAATCTCTTACCTCGATGTGCTTTGAATCTGAGTAAACTGCATCTAAATTGTATTTATATCTGGGGGCTATCACTAACACATTGGTATTAATATTTACTAACATAATTCAGACTTACTAAAAAATCATCCCGTTGAATAATACTAATAGTGAGAAAAGCAAAGAAGAAATCATAATAGTCTTTCTTATAACTTTTCCCTGATTGGAGATAGAATCTGACAAAAAATACTCAACATTTTTGTAGATGAATTCGAAATTTCCTACGCAGTGGGTATGACGACGAGATTTGCCATGTGTCCGGTCAAAGGTTAGGATGAAAAAATTATTGGAATCGTTAAATTTTTCATGAATCCTCAATGTATTCAAATTTTCAAGATAACTTTTTGTTGGTGTTTTTGGTGTTTCTCTTTCACGATCAAATATCACATGAGTACATATTTTAAGCGTCTTCGTTGAAAAAGTAATTGGACTAATTGGACTTATGGGTTATGCAACTTATATGAGTTGAGTTTATTGTTGTCGTTGATTCAAACACAACATTTTCTATTTATAACGGACACATATTCTCTACACATTTCTTCAACCCTTGCACCAAGACTATTAGATTCGGACCCGATAGTATGTTATATGAACCTTAAGCTAGCTGCAATTATTCTGACTTTATAATGCAAATGTTTTATGAAAAACACTGAGATTTGAGTTTTCAAATCTAAGTGAATGGACAGCTGGGCTCATTCCCAATCATAATTCAAGTATGGTTCTTCGAGTATTTCTTCTCTTTCTCATCTTGCACCTGATTTATGGTCCATGCGAGAGTTGACAATCTTACCGTCTGATTCCTGGAAAAACAGCCGCTATTCCGATGAAATTATTCCGCTATACGAAGCGTAAAGCAATTACCTGAATTTTTAAATTAATGAACATTATCGGGAGAGTCTCATTGTGGTTCTGAAACTCGCTCACGTTTCATTTAATGTCTAGAGCACAGCGCGGGTGCTCCATACACGATGATCCAGTATACTCGTGGAAGTAAATTATGTCATTTACTCAACTATTTATCTATGATAGTTTATCTCAGTGTTATCAGTCGAAGTCCCATCAGCACAATTTGATCACTTACAATGATAATTCTTCATATTCTTTTTCCTTCCGTATTATTTCAAATTGGGTACATTATTATGAAGAATCTTTATATTCAATTTTGAATAAATATTTTCAACCACTGAATATCTTCACTCGTTCTATAATGCACAGGTTTAATTCACTTTCTTGATACACTGTGCGTAATAGTGTATTTTGCGCACAGTTTGACGGCTTTTACTCACAGTTCATCAAAAAATCTACTTCGATACACGGGAGTAAAATTTATTTCTACACCCTTGGATCGAAATATACTATTTTGCTATTTTCCGATGTTTGGGTGCTTATAAAATTACAAAATATAGTATTCGCAACTCGTTCATGAGGTTCCTCCGTTTCCAAACAATTATTTCGACTCTTGCCTGTGGCTCAGGCCAAAACCCAAATGCTCGGAAGCGAGCTACAAGCTCATAAACTCCGTGTAAAATGTACTATTACTTCATTCCTAACTCTCTTCTGACACTTTCATAGCATGATAAAACACATCCACAACTTTATTGTCGGTATTGACTCGTCATTTTATAAATTTCTCTGAAATTTCAATTCATACTGGGTTACGACATTCCAAAAACTTATACCGATTCGAGCGAATCCTCAGAGCAAAACAGTAAACTATTCTGAAATTCCACAGTCTGTCTCTGATCGTACACATTGGAGTGAGAGCGTGACTAGAATAATTGTAAGGGCTTATTGTCCAGATCAGTTCAAAACATGGTGTTTGGAGTCCAATTTTTCTAGAATCATCTCATCATGCAGGCGGGCATTGATTTTATGATTTCCATGTCGTGCAAAATCTGAAGGTCCATCCATGAAACGGGTAGAAATAAGACATCGATTAAAATCGAGATAAGATTTCAATACTTGCCGAAGTATGTTGAATATAAATGAGCTATTGTATATTTGGTGCTTTGTAGTGATGGAAGAATCTAATTCGTCACCATCTATCGCTGCTACTGTTGGTCAAGGTGTTGGTGCAGGACTGAATCAGCCGTCAAGTGGTCGTTTTTTAGCAATCCCCGGTAAAACGAACCATGATGACATAGCCTGTTTTAATTTGTGAAATGTTGAAGGCACGCGTATTAGATAATTATTTATTTACTCATCAGATATAAGCAAAAAATCGTATCATGACGCTCGCATCACATTGTTGAATTTGAGTTTGACTTTGACTCCTTGTAGGATAGCCCGCGTAGGTTAGCAGGAGACTTATTTTATTATTTATCTGATCATCGCTATTCTTCTCTAACGATATTGGGATAAGAATTAAAAAAACGTCATATTTTTCATCACATTTGGGTCTTTTTTTCTATTATCAAGCATTACTCTGATCAGGAGTTTACTTGTAGGAAAAAATACCAAGACCTCACAATTTCGACATACATCAACCCTTTCCATTATTTTGACTGATACATGCTCTGATCATTGAACTACGAAATGTGGAATGCTTCTGAATCATTGTTAAAGCTCAACCATGCATGTGCTACTTGTATATGTGTACATAGCAAGATCATCATTTTATCGCCTAGATTGCATGTTTCTTCGATGGTGACGGTAAATCTAGACACGCAGTCGTGATTGCGTGGGTGTGTTTAGATAATCAATCATCATTTTGATATTTTGTAATTTTGAATGCAGTAAGCAGTAAGCTAGATGAATTTCAGGCCAAGAATCAGGTGCTCCAGGGATGGATCGGAGTCCCAGTAGCATTTCGATAAGCAGAAATCATAGTTCGGGCGCTTTGGAAAATGGAGATGTAAATCACAAGGTTTGTGAAATTCAAATTTAACTTTGCTATCTGTGAAGTTTTCAATAAAATTTTGATAACACTTTGATGGCAGGGTAATACGCATTTTATGCGAAAAATACCACCCGGTGCCGAGGCCAGTAATATATTGGTGGGAGAAGTAGATTTTCTTGAAAAAACATTATCTGCCTTTGTCCGTCTCAGTCAAGCTAGTATTATGGGCGACTTGACAGAAGTACCCGTCCCTACACGATTCATCTTTGTACTTTTAGGTCCTTCGGTGAGTTGAAAAAATGAGCTCAATCATGAAAATTATGTAAATATAATTTTGAAAATCTTCCGAAATTGAGCTATGTCTTACATAGTGTTCGATGCGCTGATGTTCGGAGTTTGACAGATTTTATGAAATTTTCTCGATGCCATATTTTCAGGGAGGAATTTCGAGCTTCCATGAAATAGGTAGAGCAATGGCAACTTTGATGTCAGATGAGGTCTTCCACGACGTAGCTTATAAGGCAAGGAATAGAAACCATCTGTTAGCAGGAATCGATGAATTTCTGGATGCTGTAACGGTTTTACCACCGGGTGAATGGGATCCAACGATTAGGATAGAACCTCCAGCGGCTATACCTTCTCAAGTGAGTATTTTACCGTCAGCGAACTCCGTTCTTTTAAAACTCACTGAAAATTGTCAGACGGAGATTCTAGTCTACACTAGCTGAGAGTATTTTGAGCCGAGGAGTGCTAAAATGGTGGTCACATTATCTTGACTGTGTTGTGAACAACTGAAGTAGCGGTTACTCGGATCAATTCTCCTTGCAAAATTTCCCTGGTGTGTTGCTCAATTTTCCTCCAAATACTCCCAAATTCGTATTTTTGAAAAGTCCCTTTTCGTGTGAATGTTGCCGAAATGGAACTTCAACCAAATACAACAATACCATAGACATTTTATTCTGGCTGAAATTTAGTCAACTCTATGGTTGGAGAACAATGTACATTTTTCTTAGAGAAGCGTGGGTCAATTGGTCAAGGTATACCTTCAGCTCAAAATCTCATGTATACCAGAACATCTCACTATTGTGCAATTATTTATGCCATTTTCGTTAGATTGAATGGTTAATGATATGCATGGCTTACATCTCAGAGCAAGTCCGAAAGTGCTAGTTTTTTGACAGTAAAAGTTCCTAGAAGGATCGAGGAATTACGTTGAATAATTGAAGCTTTCAACATTTGAGATAAGTCTAGAAGGTGGCGTGATATTATCTGCAGAAAAAGTAGCGTAACTACAATCGTTACTCAAAGACAAAGATAAGAATTTGGTAACTGTTTTGATTGACATTTATTACAGGATACAAGGAAGAGACCAAAAGAAGAGAAGCCAAAAGAAGATGTAGATGAAGAAGCAGATGAGCAAAAGTTGAGGGAAGAGTCTGGGTTGTCGAGATCGGGCAAACTTTTTGGAGGTCTCATTAATGACATAAAACGAAAAGCGCCATTCTACTTTTCCGATTTCAAAGATGCCCTAGCTCTACAATGTCTAGCATCTTTTATATTCCTCTATTTTGCCTGTCTGTCACCGATAATCACATTTGGTGGTTTATTGAGTGAAGCGACTGGCAAAAATATGGCTGCCATGGAATCTCTCGTGTCTGGATTCGTGTGTGGTATAGGATACGGGTTCTTCTCAGGACAACCACTAACAATATTAGGATCTACAGGGCCAGTACTAGTATTCGAAACTATTGTTTTTGAATTTTGCAAGTAAGTATGTTTCTCTTTTTTCTATGAACTTTACAGTCCGTCTGTTTCATGGTTGATCAGTATTGACATTTACATATTTATCATTCAGAAAATTGGCCTGGAACTATATGTCATTCCGATTCTGGATTGGCACTTGGATAACCTTCATCTTGGTTGTTTTAGTAGCAATTGATGCGAGTGCTTTAGTATGTTACATAACCAGATTTACGGAAGAAAACTTTGCTACCCTGATTGCATTCATTTTTATCTACAAGGTAGGTTTTGGAGCTTCGCTATGCATGGTATGAGGCAAGATAATTGATTGACTCCCGAGTTGACCCGTCTTACAGGCAATCGAGAATGTACTGTCGATCGGAAAGAAATTCCCAATAAATACTCATGGAAATGAAACCTTGAGTTATAACTGTTGGTGTGTTCCACAAGACAGGGCAAATGATACGTCAAGACCCTACACATACAGTTATGGGAACAATAGCTGGTCTTCACTGAATGCAACAGCTTGTAAGGTTAGTAGACTATACAAAGATCTTCAAATAATTTTTGTCATTCATAGTATATTCTATCATTATCTCTAAATGATATTTTCCCATGAAGAAAGTCAATATGACCGAATTTATCACCTCTGATTTGCACTTTCTTCAGAGTCCACTTGAATTATTTCGAGACATTCGAAGATCATATAGGAGATTAACAATATTTTCAATTCCACAGGATTTGAACGGTGTTTTAGTTGGAGATGGTTGTAATACTCCTCATTATGTACCTGATGTGTTCTTAATGTCCATTATCCTTTTTATGGGAACATTCTTGCTCTCTGTACAACTCAAAGAATTCAAGAATGCGCTTTTCTTCCCGTCAAAGGTGAGAAACCATTAAATTCGAATGACCAGGAATGATCTCAATGTCTTACTCTTCTCATCTTAAAATTTATACAGGTTAGGCAGATTATTAGTGATTTCGCTGTAATCATAGCTATTTTTTCGATGTCAACTCTCGATTCATGCGTTGGCATAGCCACACCCAAACTAGAAGTACCTCACGAATTCAAGCCTACTCTGGATGGTCGTGGTTGGGTTATATGGCCTTTCAATGAAAATCCGTGGTGGAGTGCACCTTTAGCAGCTCTTCCAGCTTTACTGGGAACGATATTGATATTTATGGATCAACAAATTACAGCTGTTATCGTTAATAGGAAAGAAAATAAACTAAAAGTGAGTATTGAGGAAAGTAAAGTACCAAACGAGAATTTGGATTCGACATGTTCAGCTTTTGGCTTTTACTTTACTTTTCAGAAAGGGTGCGGGTATCACTTAGACCTTTTTGTTTTGGCCATCTTGATAGAAATTTGCTCAGTCATGGGCCTACCATGGTTTGTTGCTGCAACGGTACTCTCAATCAACCATGTGAATTCTCTGAAATTGGAATCCGAATGCGCTGCTCCTGGTGAAAAACCTCAATTCTTGGGCGTGAGAGAACAAAGAGTAACTCATATTTTAATTTTTTTGATGATTGGTTGCTCCGTCTTGCTAACACCATGCTTAAGACGCATACCAATGCCTGTTCTTTTTGGCGTTTTTCTGTACATGGGAGTGGCATCACTGAAAGGACTACAATTCTTTGATAGAATACTAATAATGTTCATGCCTGTGAAATACCAGCCAGACTACATGTTCCTTCGTCAGGTGAGCTATAATCAAATTTGTCATATTTCTTCGAGACTTTTGCCGAACAAATTTTTATTTGTCACAATATTCTTAGGTTCCACTGAAACGAGTGCACATATTTACTCTGATACAACTCGCATGTCTCGCCTGCCTTTGGACCATCAAGTCCTTCAGTTCGACATCAATCCTGTTCCCGTTGATGGTAAATCCGAATATTTTGACTGGAGAATTACATCTATTTCCATGACTAATTTTGATGATTTTTAGTTGGTGGTGATGATTGGTATAAGGAAAAGCTTAGATTTGATGTTCACTCAACGAGAGCTGAAGATTTTAGACGATGTTATGCCGGAAACACACAAGAAGGATGCTGAAGACCTACGCCACTTGGAGAATGGCGAGGTTAGCACTGCTACCAGAATTCTTAGAGCTCTCACATGCAAATAGCGCAAGAGCAGTGACCCTAGGCCTTCTCACCCTGTGGTCACTGTAGCTCTTTGCGAAAATGAAAAAATTAAGTTTCACCATCAGCACACTTGAAACAGAACGAACACGACCTGTTTTAGGACAAAAAATTGAGTTTATGCTATTGGGTCTTCCGCTTAAAATCAACGCTGAAATGAAATGATAGGAATTCAACTCTTGATGATTTTGAGAAAATTTCTCTTTCATAAGAATTTTCGATCCTTGTAAAACTTTTCTCATCATTCTTCATCCAAGGTGATCATTGATCAGTATTACAGATTGCAATGACTTTTTCAAGACATTATCTTGAGTGTAGAAGTCATTCGTCTTGACATTCCTATTATTCTTGTGCCAATAACGAAAACAAGTGAAGAATACGGTTGTAGCGTGGAATTGTAACTTTATCCCGAATTATTTCTAGACCACCCTTCGAATGAACTTAGAGACCATCTATAATTCGATGATTCATATTTTAATATCAATATCCTATTGTTACGATAATTGATGCAACTGACGTGAGTTCTATGATGTTTAGGTCACCAGAGGATTAACCCACGTATTGCTATCGAAGCCTTGAAAGTATTTTGTATGAATTTTGTAAAATTTGAAATGTGGAACTCTTATAGCATTTTAGCAATTTATAATTCAAATTTGCAACAATGTAATATTGGAACCAATGTAGTATATAACCAAGAAACCACTATCATTAATACGCACAATTTTCAATCAGAAGAAGTGGACACATTTGACGCGAAACTATTGAAAATAATAAAAGTCCAAAATGACTCTCACTACGTCAATCAATTATTCCAAAGAAATGAATTTTTTTAAAGCTAGCAAGAGTATCATTTAAGTTATAATCAACTGATGGATCACACTTATTGTTATCTATATCTACATGGCAGCACACACAGCACAAGATCATAATTAGTTCTTCTTCAACTAGTGGAGAATGCAGTTTTTTCATCATTATGTCCTCATGTCACTTGCTTCTTTGCGAGGCACATTCCTCATAGAGAAGCCAGAGGGAGCATCAATAGTCAGATAACAATTCCGTCTCACGGGGTGCGAGATTGACTCTAAAAAGCTAATCCGCTGTAAAATGTATCAAGATGATATCTTTCATCTTTGGAAATGACTTACTTGAGTTGCAAGATCTTAGATAACTGCGGTCTGTGTATCAGACAATATTCGTTACAGAAGCTATCGCCAATTCTATGTTGTAGCATCTCAGTAAGAATATTACTGTAGTCAAACGATTATTTTATATTTCGTGTGCTTGACCAGCCAGAACGCCAGAACGTCTCTTTGCTATAGGGATTGGACATACTTATCAGGTTACCGTCTACTCGAAGATGGTCACCGTTGGATCTAGATTCAGCATTGGATGCATGGGTCTGTGTTCATGATATAGTATTTTTCACTCTTCCCGGTCATTAGTCATCCATCAAACGCAAGAGTAAGTGGATCGGGGTTAACACATGAGCTCGACATGAGTGTTTCATGTCACATTGAGTGAACCAGGTCGTGAATAAAGCATGAGCCCTAACCCTACCAGTGTTAAATCCAGATTCAACGGTAGCCATTTTACGTCTGTATGCAGGCAACCCGACAACTATGTATAATCTCGATTTGGCTTTGTCTCTTTATTGCTAAACGGTATCCCTCACCCCTAACGGAGAGTTGGAGGTGAGGGAACCCCATCCTGCCTCTCTGTCAAATCGGTACGAACACACTGTTATGCCTGACGCACAGATCTCACGGAGATTCTACGAGACCCTGAAACTCTCGCGAATCATAATAACGATCTTCACAAAACAATGCTATTGGTTTTCGAAGCCAGTATGAAACCCTAGGAGTGCGGATTTGGGCCTCTTGCCTTACTTTATACCTTAGATTACATACTCAGATTCTTAACCATTAATATGATAAGTGATAGCAGTCGAGTTTATCAACTGTAATCTATGAACTTTTCCTACTCTGACTGTTAAACTGGTCATGTTCTGGCTCCCGAAATTCTCATGGACTGTAAAATATCCCCGAATCCGGATATTATCTTCTAGCCAAGGTAAATGAATTAGTAGATTGGTGCAGTGATGAGATAGTTGAGGAATTAGTCTGTGGACAATCTAATGCCCTACTACTCTTATAAATTTTAGAATCCGAATCGTGAGATTCTAACTTTTGAAACGATTCGTGAGAAATCGAACAAAAAAAACAAACAGAGATTCAATCATACTCCAAACTTGGCACCGAAAAGTGGGAAGCACATGGTTTCATCAGTGCAATCTTCAAAATGCGCCAGATTACTTGGTCCAATCTTTAACACGGAATATTTTGAGGAGCGCTAACATGTATTCATGTCAGTATGAAATCACCTATGATTCGATACAGTATTTTCAAAGGTATTCAGGACCGTCTTCAACCATCTTATTCTTTATCAAAATTCATGATTCTTCGAATTGTCTGTAGCTGACTTTGCGATCATTCTTAGCACTGTACTCTATTTGCATCAAAATTGGAAACTTGAGCGACGAATTAGATTATTTTATTCAAGCCGATCAGCGCCAAGGGAACCTAAACTCATTGTAGGTGGGCAAAGGTCTCTTTCATTGCCTTTAACCTGTGTGAAAATATAATCTTGCAGAGTATACGAGTCTCACCAATCTCTACCGATAGCAGGAATTGTGTTTGATCCTCCCCCTGGACTAATAGCCCCGATTAATTTGTTCTTCAATCTAAATTATGGTTCTCACTGGATCACTCACCATCATTTGGTGTAATACTTTAGAATTGTGAAATTGTATTGATGAAATATTCATGAATCAGGAGATAACCATTAGCATTGTAGATTAGACTAGACGTTGCATTTGTCATATTCATGACAAGGAGGGTATTGCATCAGTGAATCAACTATTTCAAAATCCACATCATTCCCTTCGCTTAGAAGCCCACATTGTGCGCGCACTTTGATCACTATCGTTTCATTTAATGAAGAGAATAGCTTGTACTACTCGAGATGTTGTATCACCAAGTTAGTCAACCCATCTTCGTACTTCTCATCATCGGTACGTTGTATTATCGAAGCACTTCTACATATATATATCTGTCGTTAAATTGTATTGGCTGATATTTTGCAACTTGCTTTCCATCATCACATCATGCATGATTTTGATAAATCGACTTCAATCACATTTTGGTTTCTATATCGTGTCATGAAAATTCAACGAATTTTCTGGATTGTTTCTCAGGATCACAACGAGTCTATTGATTTTGCACCATCTGGGAATCTGCAAATCCCCCTGGCTAATGGAAACATAATGAAAATCCCTCTTACGAGTATAAATATCAGCGAAGAAGTAAACAAAACGGGAATCTGGAAACAAGTCAACGAAGAAAATAATAAAAACAAAAAGTCTAATCCGACAAAGTAAGTTGTCAATTCTGAAAGACTCATTCTGGGATAATATGTGGCGTCTATTTTTTCAGTGCAGGGAAGCAGAAAAAACACTCGAAGAAGGATACTGGCAATGCAACTGATGAGACAACGAGGCTAACCACAATGACAGAAGAGGATGATGACGATGTAGGAATATCAATTAAGGTGACAAACGTTGACAGCTCTAAATTTTAAATATCATTGACACCTCCACTGTAACTCTTCTACCACAAGTACTACTCAAGATAATAACACTCGGACGAGCACGACACACCGACTTCCGTCTTAACCTTATGTTTGGGAGCCGTGAGTAACATTCACACAGAAATGATTAAACCTTGCATCGCTATGACAAACACTTTACATGCAGCTCACTAAAAGTCAGAATTAGTCTTCGCCCATATAACTTCGTAGTTTAGGATGACTTTCTAGGATACATCTTTACGCCTCTCTTACGACCTTACTCACCTGAATCAGGTCAGTCTGGGGAATGCAGATCTCCTTATAGTGATAAGATTGTGAAAATTCCACAACTTTTTTGTCAAAAGAAGTGCTAGTCGTAGTTTTATATTAAAACTCGAGGAAATGTTGAGAAATATCACAGTCGTGAGAAGCAGGTTAGATAGTATTCTTCGATGTTTGCCTAAGATGTTCACTTCATGTATTTTTATGCACACTCAGTTTACATGAGGACATCATCAAACCACCAAAGAATAAATCCTTCTCCGAATCTCAAGAAATCGAGTTTGTCTTCTAACTGAGCTTCTAACAAGATTTTGAGCCTAATAGGTATCTGGGCCCCAAGAAATTTTGCCTGGCACCATTGAAGCGTATTAGTTGCTCATTCAAACAACAGGGGATTCTGTAGGTGAGCTCATGTCTGATTACATGAGTCCGCTAGTGAAAAAAAGGGATATTAAGAAATGGGAAAGAAATTAGTCGGTTATGGTTTGTAGAGCTCAAATTTTGTTATCAATCCTTGTTGGTATGCGTGGAGTACTAATTTCACTAAGTTCCCTAGAAAAGATATCCAGAAAAGTAATATGTGCGCTCGAACAGGACTAAAAGAGATTAGTGAGAAATCATAGAGTATCAATAAGAGGTCACTGAGTGTAGCGATCGATAGTCAATCATCTGCAGTATATTTCACTAAAATTCAGTGAGAAATCACTGATCATCGGTGAAATTCCAGTGAGTACGGGATATTTTCGCTGATCTTGATCAGGACGCAACCAAGATCACAGAGCATGTTCCAATCAGTATTTAGTCAACACTGTGGGATGCGTCCAACTCAGATTAACGTGAGATAGAGAGAAACAATAGCCAACATGTCAACTTTTGCCTGGGTGAAGAGTATTCAATGCAATTAAGCAAATTCTAAGAAGCTGTCATTGTCATCAATGTTGCAACAACACACTGTTCAAATATCAACTTCTGGAAACTACTCAAATATCATTTTGAAAATTTTAGGAAACAAAACTCATAGAGAATCGAGTGAAAATCGAATCAGAAGACATTTGGGAAGAGTGATTGTGACGTCATGACAATATCAAATCTACTAATTTTTTATGTCAGCCATGGGAAAATTTTGTGGGTGAAAATCTTCGTGCTGAGATATGTGAAAAACGAATGAGTTCTATTTTTGGGCTAAATGTTTCAGTTCAGGTTTACTGAGCAAAACTTGCGATCACTGTGCGGAACCAGCATCTGACTGATTCCTCATTTGGGTCAATATTGAAAGGAATGCGAAAGCATATTTTTCATCTATTCCCGTGAGAAACTTGATGGTTGTCAACATATTAAGATCTAATTTGCTCCGAAATAGAGTCGCCAATGAGCTGAATTTATTATGAGAATCAAATCCACTAAGAAGATGCAGAACAAAACTTGATTTAATCACACAATCTAAACCTAATTGCCAAGGCTCATGAAACTCTCATCATAGACCAGGAGAATTAGATTTTTTTGGCGGTAGAAGATAGGTGCTGGTTTTATTTTTCTTCAGGTGTAGGACACTCCATAGAACCATGTCTACCACTTCCGAACAAATTTCGCTCGCCGGAAAAAATATTAACAATGAATTACTGATAAAAACGACACTTTTAGCAGATTAATGCCTATAGCTCTGCGGGTATAACTTTGAGCGAGTTCACTCTGGTTTCACCTTTTAGTTAGTGAAAAAACCTATAGATTCAAAAAAAAATTTATTGCTCTAGCCTATTTTTTGTTGGAGTTACGTAGGTTTAAACAAAAAAAGACCTATTATAATCAAATGCTCTTTAATCCTCCAATAACTGACTAATGAGGCCAAGAATTCAGACAAGCGATAGTTCTCATTGAGGTTAATAAGCATACCAAATTTGGTGACGATTCATTGAACCGTTTTTGAACAACCCTATTTGTTTATAAAAAATTGTTTTTCAGGAGAAGAGGCGTAACTTTTTCATAAACAAAAATGGTGTTTTGGGAAAAAACAGGGTGATACCTAGAAGTCTACTCTTCAGTATCCCGTTTGAATCATTATCATATCTTGTATAGGCGATTTTTGAGAGCTAATTGTTTATAATTTTTGCATACGCCTCTCATTGTGTATTAAAATCTCGAAATACATCGATTAGATGAGAAGGAACCCGAAAATGAAACCAGCCAATTGCGTTTTTTTCTCAAGCTACCCCAGATTAAGAAAAGAATGAAGGGAATCGGTCACGTAGAACCAGAAATATTGCGAAAAAATCCTCGGCGCTCAATTTTGAATCGCACCAAAGATTAGCTGTGGTTGGCTCGTGGCGCGTGAGAAACGAAGAACTTCAAAATCGAGCGCCTAGAATTTTTTAGCAATATTTCTGGTTCTACGCGACCAATTTCCTTCATTCTTATTTTAATCTGGGGTAGCTTGAGAAAAAAACGCGATCGGCTGGTTTCATTTTCGGGTTCCTCCTCATCTAATTGGTGTATTTCGAGATTTTAATACACAATGAGAGGCGCGTGCAAAAATTATAAACAATTAGCTCTCAAAAATCGGCTAAACAAGATATGATAATGATTCAAACGGGATACTGAAGAATAGACTTCTAGGTATCACCCTGATTTTTCCCAAAACACCATCTTTGTTTATAAAAAAGTTACCCCACTTCTCCTGGAAAACAATTTTTCTATAAACGAATAGGGTTGTTCAAAAACGGTTCAACGAGTCGTCACCAAATTTGGTATGCTCATTAACCTCAATGAGGACTATCGATTTCTGGAGTTTTTGGTCTCATTAGTCAACTATTGGAGGATTAGCAACCATTTGTTTCTAATAGGTCTTTTTTTGCTTAAACCTATGTGACTCCAACAAAAAATAGGCTAGAGCAATAAATTTTGTTCCACTAGCTAGAAGATGAAACCGGAGCAAACTTACTCAAAATTATATCCACAAAGCTATAGGCATTAATCTGCGAAAAGTGTCGTTCTTACCAGTAATTCATTGTTAATAATTTTTTCCGGCCAGCGAAATTTGTTCGGAAGTGGTAGACATGGTTCTATGGAGTATCCTGCACCTGAAAAAAAATGAAACCAGCACCTATCTTCTACCGCCGAAATGACGTGCTTTTCGAGCTAATTCTACTGGCCTATCATACTTCTACACAAAATTCAAGAGCTACATCAGAGTTGAATGAAATTGATCGTTCTCATGTTCAATGGAATGTTTCTATCTAATCCACTCAATTTATGCACACAATAAACATAAGAATCATTTGTTCAAAAGAAACCACTCCAACCCACTTATGTCCCATAGCTTCACACTGATTTTCATTTAGCGTAGCATAATCATCTTCTCACAATACGCTTGTGTTGGTGAATTCAAGAATATACCATATTAGTGAGAAATCGAGATACTTACCTTACTTCTTTTTTAGGTTGACTTGATACGCTCTAAGGACACTAGCCCCAACAAAGGAGATGGTTCTTCCACCGAGACTTCTGTTTGAATTTTTTAAATTCCAAAAGACTACAGCCAATCTCGACATCAATTTCAATCGACTTCAACAACTCGGCCATAAAATACAAGTATTGATCATGTGATTCAATCATGAATATTCCATGGCTTCTAAAATATAACATAAGTGTTGAGATTATTGAAACTGTAACCCATCAGGATACAGAGTGTGCATGCATGAGACTTTCTATAAGACAAAAATTTGACGGCGTGACGAAAGAAAAAGAGAACGAGAGTGTAAGTGTGTGTCAGAGTGTTGAAATATCACTATAGTCAACTTCCATGTTATGATGTTATGCGAGGATCACGAATAAATGTTATTGTGTCAATTGATTATATTGGTCTCTGATCAAAATTATGCTTGGAAACATTCTATGAGGACCAATGGTCCATTAAGGATTGAAAGTACATTATTTAAATGACACAGATTACTGAAAAGAATGGTTGATGAGTTGTAACTATTTCTTGAAGAGATTTACCTTTTAAAATAAAATTTAGAAAAGAGGAATTTTAGGTTCGCTAATATTATGTTGAATGACTGAGATTCATTGAGCATCTTAATGAATATCTCCATTCAGTGCCACTTGGAGAGCATACATAGTTTTTCTTGTTGGAGATTTGTATACAACCATATAGACGATTTTAACGATTTACATTGCATTTTACACCGCAACGCACATTTTTAATGATATAAAGACGATAAAGTGTGGAGAATTGTACGTATAAAAATGAGAATAAGAGAATCAGATTATTAGGATCATTGTCAACATTGTATACAGTTTTTGACAAAACACCCATGCTTTGCAATTTGGCCGTTGTTAAATTTATCTCTAAGGTACAAAATATAATGCATGATGATGATCTTGATGGGTAAATTTGTGCTTACAAATGGTCATTTATGTCAGATATGCAGAGAAGCGTTGTTTGTAGTAAATTGTTATGATAAGACTCCCAGCTAATGGGAACTATTTTGTTACGAATGAATTATAGTATGTGTCAATTTCCTCCTTCAATTCTGATAACTACTACAACTACTTTTGTTGTGAAAAAGTGCCGGAAACTAGTTTTTTTCGGATGGGGAACGTCGCCAAAAAGAGAAAAACTTTGGTTCAACGTTATGGTTACATTTCATTGAAATATTCGCAACAGGTTTCTTCCTGTCCTTGACGAAATCTCAGGATCTTAGAATCTTGAACTGGCTTGTCAATAACTGAATAATTGAGATTTGATTTCCTTGCCATTCTTTTGATGATATCCGTGTCAGCATTGGCAGTGTGGATCAACAGTGACTTAGATGGAAACAAAAATCGTACCGTTATCGATCATGATACAAAGCTTAGATCTTGAAAATCTCACGGTAAAAAAATATATGGCCAAAACGCTCTACTTTGTTACTTTTATATTGCGCTCTGTTCAATTTGTGATCAATTTCTAATATAAAACCAAAACGAAAGACGGCAAATACCGAGGTTCTCTCGCATCAGTGGCTAAACAAACGTGGTTAAGTTTAGTCTCTTTTAGATTAGGGAGAATGGTTATGAGTGTTTCGAATGATCGTTTTCACTCAATCTCGTTCCAAGGAATCAATATTTTATTGTAATAGTACATTCCTACTTTACATTAACAAAATAGATGAATTTTTGATCAATTTAATCATGCCTGAATCGTAACTACAATTGTTGACTGTCAATTGTTAAAAATCTGTGAGTAGTGAAACCACGTGAACATTGAATATAAAATTATAGAGAGAAAATCTGGTTGAGAGTTTTAGAGGAAAGTCACGTGTGATTGTGGAGGTGCCGTTTATCCGGTTAAAGTATTATGAGATGTAGTATGCATTAGTCTAATTTCTTGGCATATATAAATAGTCTGTATGGTACTAACCTACGTCAAGTCAACTTTTCGTTGGACTTTTAGCAGAAACTATGCAAAGGTTTCCTGAAAAAAATCCAGAAGGCCATCGAAAATCTTACGCTTCTCCGCTAACATCAAGATGGATGTCAATGATAACATTAATTGAGTAGAACTAGGTAAATTCTACTTCCGAGTACACCAATTATTATGAAAAGTATAAAGAAACGAAGAGAATTTTAGAGCTATCCTTGGTTGATCAGAGATTCTTTTATTGTAATAAAGGCTAGGTTACGTATGTCATAAGACTTCGAGCTCATTGTAACAAATTGTAAGAGTTCAAAAACGATCTATCATGATTTATTATCATCATAATCGATGAGCCCAATCAGAGATTTTGCCGTTCCAAAAGTTCACATCTTTGCACATGGTAACGGAATTCTACCATTTAAAGACGATCCATCCAAAAACTCTTATGGAGTTGGAAAAGAAATTTCACTTTTTGTTGCGCCCAGACTATTTTTGTGAAAAAGGCACGACTTTGTCATCATTATCAGATCCTTGAGGAAACTTTTAAGGAACATTCACATGTCTGGGCACAGGCCACATTGGCGTGGTTTTGATACAGATCACATAGACAGCTCTTATCAAGATCATTATTTGAGATATAAAACTATCCTCGAGTACAGAAAAGCAGAATTCCGCATCTTTGTCGCCATCTTGCTACGTTGTGTAAATAATTCAATCGTATACATGTATAGTTTAGATTGGTACTATTACTTAAATAATAAATTATCATTGATATATAAAACCTTCATTGTTCTTTTGAAATTGTTGAAAATTACCTTTGTGAAAATTCTTGCAACAAGCGTTTAGAAAAAAATGCCAAATAAGACCCTCGTTGTGTGAGTTACGACCCTCTGTTTGAAAACTTTTGAACTGATTTCGCTAGGAGAGAGGAGGCTATTTATTTAAATTTTTTTCCCAACTGCAACATACTTTATGGATCTGTTTTAAAATCTGAGACCACATCTCTTCCTATTCAAATTATCAAAAGTCATTGGGAATTGGTCGCTCCTGAAAGTGTTTCTAAATAAATTCATCAAAGTCCTCCAAAGTCGTTGCACTGCCTTCGGAATACATTTATTCCAGGTGATAGGGCTTTAAAGTTGGATCCCGCATACCGAGTGAGATTTTTAGGTCTGTGACGGAGGCGAGGGTCGGAGTCATCACGGGGATGTCACGGTGCTCTTGAAGCAGGTCGAAATCCCGACTGCCGAGTAAGCACAAGTGAGATTCTTGTTGGGTATGGTTCGGGACACGTATGGAATCACAATCTAACTAGGATCGATATCTCCACATGGGCTTTTTCTAGGAAAAGTCAGAAATAGGTGTTTTTTTGAGAGGTTTCACTTTTCAACCCTCGATAACTTGATGGGGACGCATTTCATCGAAGTGTAACGGGTGTCACTACCCCCTCGCGGCCTTGCCCGGTAGAAAAGTGAAAACTGTAAAAAAAAACACCTACTTCTGACTTTTTCCAAAAACAGCCCACGTGGAGATATCGATCCTAATTAGATTGTGATTCCACGCGTGTCCCGAACCATATCCAACAAGAATCTCACTTGTGCTCGGCAGTCGGAATTACGATCTGCTTCAAGAGCACCGTAATATGAAATCCATGTTTTACGGCCGTGTGTCAAAACTATTTTCTCTTAATTCGGTGTAAAATCGCCCCCTCATGCATGGAGTGTCAAAATAGTAATACGTCCTTTGCAGGATCCTACGTGGAAACAAGCTGTCCCCGCGTAAGGACCTTTAAGGGTGCGCTCCCCAAATGATGCGCATGCATATGCAGTGCACACTGCACACATGCACTGCACACGTGCGCATGTGCAGCTCATCAAATTTTAGCCAAAACCAGATGAAACTCGTCTAGATCTGCTTTGGATCAGCCGGTAACGCAGCAAAGATAAAACCCGATTCATATTAAAAGTTCTCTGATGCGAGCCCTTCAATTTTTGCTCAATTTCGATAAGCTGCACATGTGTACGTGTGCAGTGTGCACTGCATATGCATGCATATGCATCATTTGGGGACGCACCCTAAGTAATACCTTACATGGATTCAGTGACATTCAATTCATGAACACAAACTTCCAAATCCTCGGCTGTATTTTTCGCAGTAATGTTGGCGTTATACATAGGATGATCGACCAAGCGAAAGTTGGGGAAGTAGAATTATATCTCCCGCTCTCTCGACCAATTAAATTCACCATTTCAGTGATAAAAAGATATGGAGGGTGAAACTTGAATTTTGAAGGTCCCAAAATGAATCTCAATCCACATGATCAGATCTGACAGCAGTCTTTCCATCAGAAAACTATTCGGTTAAAAATAATATTGGAGTTCACAAGAAATTCTAACTCATCTAATCTGATGGAGATAATTGCTGTGGATATTTCTATTGACGCGTGAAAGATGAAGCTTGCGAGCTTCTGAATGCTTTGGCCATCAGTATTGATAGAAAACTAGTCTTCCTAACCAAATGCGACCAGAAACAAGCTGGGCCAAGCTGCGTCATAAAATTATATCTCGAGTGGATGCAAGCAATTTTATCAACCAATCAAAATGTACCATCTTCCCTCAAACTTTTTTTTTGAATTCCAAGAAAGTCTACACATGTACTGGAATATCAAAGTTTAGGAAATGAGGAATACCCTAATGTATACGCTGGAATGAGACATCAGTTTTATTATGATTCATTAAACGAGCTAAATTTAGTTTACACTCACGAGTCAATATCAGTACATGCAAGCACCATCAACCGTTCTTGCTGAGTAATTGCATCAATAATTCATCTACTCAATACCATAATCGCGCCTGCATTCGGTCATTCTCAGTATATTTCTGAATTTGGTATCAAGTGCAAGTATCTCATGCATATCGTGTGACTAATTCATCTTGAATCAACTGAAACTGTATGAATCCCGAATATCAAAATATTGGAATACACGTGACAGATCTTTTCACTCTAGTGAGGCCTTCAATATTCATTTATCGTCTGTATGGTTTAGTGCCATATGGGATCTCAAATGGACATGTAAAGGTTTCACGAGGCTCACATTTGTATTGTACAATAGTCTTATCATTATATGTCATTCTATCATTCATATTATTCTATATTTTAAATGTTTCAACTCTTATAGAAAGAGGTAGTACGTGGATACTGAAGGGGAATTGTTTCTTCCTTCTCGCAACATTCTCGTTGATATCAAATCATGTGTTTTGTTTTTCTATAACTAGAGTCGTACAGGAATTGTATTCGACAGCGAGGAAACTTCCAGGAGAGAGAAGTATTAGAGTCGCGCGAGTCATTAATATAAAAAATTTATTAGGCTATTTTTGTCTGATAGCTCATTCACCAAGAATATTTTCTGGTAGTGCAACTGTAATATTCTGGAAGATTATAGGGACTTACTCGACGATAGCAATATTTTTGCTTGATTTCCAGTACAGTGATCATGTACTGGTTATAGCTGAGTGTTTCAAACAAATAAATGAAGATCTAGTAAAGATTAGGAATGAAACACGGCCAAAGAGTTTTGATGTGGCGGCAAAACTTTACCGTGATACATTTGTTCCATTAAGATTGCGCCAGTTGAAAAGATGGCACTTTGAATTGTATCAGATAGTGAGAAAAATTAACTCAAGTTTCAACTTACAAATTGTTACATCGGTCATCATAACTTTTTCTGAGCTGACATTTGGTCTATACTATTATATATCGGACGTACTGCATGATAACAGTAGAAGTTTTGACGAGGAAATTCACTATTTCTACTATTACACAAAAATATCATATTTTATAAGTAAATTACTATTGATAACAATCACTTGCGAATTCGCAAAGAGTGAAAACGATAAGATACCTATGATAATCGATGAGATCATTGTCAACACTGAAGATGAAATTCTTAGAGATGAAGTAAATATCTATCTTTCTTATATCACGATTGGAGCTGACTCTATCATTGATTAATTTACATTTCTTTTCCAGTTATATCTATTCTCATTGCAGCTTTTGCATACTGAAAATTCTTTCACCGCAAAAGGTGTTATTATTGATGCGACCCTCCTCACAGCTGTGAGTATGATCAATATTCGTTCTAGTGTGTTGCTATTGACCGAGAGCTTACTGAATATCTGAATCTCTTGTATGTATCAAAGAGTGGCATAGTCCCTTAAAATAATAATTTGTTTACACAACCAGATTGAACTCATTCTTCAAACTGTAATATGAACTTAAAATGATCGCCCAGCTAGCAAAACAATTCCCTAAAGGACACCGCCATAAGTCATAGGATTATGGGTTTCAGCTAATCTTGTCTCTTTGGTAGTTGAACGATAGATTTTCACGAGCTGAACAAAACTCTCAATGGGCGCAAGAATCGATAACGTATCATTTTTGAGTAATTCGTGATAAAAGTAGCCCGAGCTTGCAAGCTGAAATAGGGTCATGGAATGTTCACAAGATGCTCGACGCACTTAAACTCCTTCTTAGTATGTTGCTTCTTTATCTTGTGTGACTCGCAATATAATTGCAAAGGAGTCGATTAGTTATTTTGGATTTCCTTACCTTCGCTATTCGAAGGTCTTCGCAATGAAAATAGTCCAAAATCGCTCGAGTTTGAGAAAGCCACGTTGGAGGCATTGTCTGCAGCTTCAGCAGAGCTGTGAAATAGCTCGCCCTTGTCCAGAAAAAATATTCGAAGAAGAGCTTTAGGAGGGCATTTTCATAACCAACAGATTCTGTCGATCCCTGAGCAATCGTCTTATGCGAAATACCAGTTTTCACTGATGAATCGATACACTGAGTTCCAAAAGTACGATTTTCAGCATTCATTTTCTACCGATGCGTGTAGCATTCGTTGAATGTCTGCAAATCTCTGAATAGAATATGGTAACTCTTTCTAAAAAAGCTCTCTCTGGATTAGTTCATCTGGCGCTTTTCTTTTGGTACGTTACTGGACAAGGGCGAGCTATTTCACAGCTCTGCTGGAGCTGCAGACAATGCCTCCAACTCGGCTCTCTCAAACTCGAGCTATTTTGGACTATTTTCATTGCGAAGACCTTCGAAAAGTAAAGGTAAAAAAATCCAAAACAATTTATCGACTCCTTTGCAATTATGTTGCGAGTCACACAAGATGAAAGAGGAACAGACTAACAAGGAGTTCGAGTGCGTAGAACATCTTGTAAACATTGCACAACCCTATTTTAGCTTGCAAGCTCGGGCTACTTTTATCACGAATTACTCAAAAACGATACGTTATCGGTTCTTGCGCCCATTGAGAGTTTTGTTCAGCTCGTGAAAATCTATCGTTCAACTACCAAAGTGACAAGATTAGCTGAAACCCAAAATCTTATGATTTATGGCGGGGTCCTTTGACAACCAAGAATACATATCCCCCAAACCCTTTCATCAATGTATGAACCAGTATGAGCTCTTTTTGAAAATATTCATAGAATTTACACTCATAAGGAATAACCATATCTATTACAGATGGCAAAAGGGATATTCACTTACCTTCTGGTTCTGATCCAGTTCAGTATTCAAGATGTTTGAGGATCAACTAACCTCAAGATTGATCCATCAAATTTTCAAATCTCTAGGTACAGAATGTTCATAGTTCAATAATACAAATGCCAACTCTGAGAACTATGATGAGAGTTTGACATTATGCGGACCGTACGTTTTGGGTAAATTATCATGCCCCTCGTAGTATGTAAAGATTTACATTCTACATTGTAAACCTCAATCTGTTGAAACTACAGAGAAAACTGATGCCCGTAACAGATTGAATCTGTTAATTCCCGGATACAGTGAATCTGTTAATACCAACAGTTTGAATCTGTAAATTCTATAGATTTAAACTGTAAATCTCACGGATTCTAATTGTAAACTGACATCATTCCAGTTAGGTAAAATTAAACTATTTTAATTATAAAAAAAGTTCGTATTGGATATTCTTGTGTCTCTGGATCCCAGTACTCATTGAACCACTTGAAGTATCACATGGTTATGTGCAACTGCGTCCGCGATGGGGTTTGAACCGGAGGTCGTCTGATTGAGAAGCAAGAGAAGTGACCACCAGATCACTGGAACTTTTATGGTAGCCTATTTCAAAACGCTAGAATCACTGAGTGCTCCGGTTTTCGTTGACATTTTGTGTTTTCATGCTTGGAAGTTAATCATACGTGTCAGATTTGATTTACTCAACATGACTCATGGCGGGGGAGAGTTATAAAGAATTCGCCAAAAGTTGTGATCAACAAATTTTTATAAATCATTGCAAATCTCCTCATTAAAAAAATATTCTCCCGCATTCTTTACTATATTTTGAGTAGGAATGGTTTGCGATAGCATTTCATTTAAACCCATAGATTCCCGGGAAAGTCTCATAAGTCCTAGAAGGAGTTGGCTTCTTCAATCGTCTCACCGGTTGATGGTTTCGAGATAAAATTTTAAGATCTTCCATGAGATACTGGTGACTTTGACTTGAGTGCAGGAATAAGATCGAATGATGAATGTAGTAGAATTTATTGGTATTTCCTGCCAGATCATACTTTCCATGAGCTTAAAGCGTCCGGTGACTTTGACTTGACTGCAGGAATAAGATCGAATGATGAATGTAGTAGAATTTATTGGTATTTCCTTTAAAGCGTCCGTGAAAAATGGTGACTTGAGGTTCTTCAAGGAATCCTTCCGTATTTCGATGCACATCTCCGCGCGAGAGGGCATTGTTCTGCGACATTCATGAACTACATATTGAATTTGTAGTATCTACGGATTCAGACGCAGATTTCAATGCAGAACTCTTTCTGAATCCGTAATCTACAGATTCAATCTGTAGAAATTACATATTCATCTGTAGGAATGACTTCTACAGATTCACATTGTAAACATTAACATATTGAGATTCACAGTGTAGAAAGTTGGACTTTGTTGAAAGGTCATGGAAGTTTCGTGCAATAACGACAGAATGTCACAACCACGAGTTTTGATCACTATACTTCATCGTGACATTTGCGGTTCATATCAAAAGCCAATTCGGAATCACGAAAGGTGTTATGCAACATTGCATAACTAGTGTACTGTAGTACATCGGGAAAGGTATACAGTATGGACTTTGTAATTTTGATTGCTAAACTCAGAACAGTTCGTATTGGATGCCTAAGTTTGTAATTTTTACACGAAAAACGGATTCTTTAGCTCTACGTCAGTGATGCTTAAATGATTAAAATTGAGCTTGAAAAGTCCAGGAATGCTGTTTTCACTGTATTCCAAGGTTGCTGAACGTGATTATGACATTGCCCAGTCTTCAAATGGTGTTGCGTGGGCAAAAACGGGGGCGAAGTGCGCCGTAAATCTCAAACTGTAAATACTACACGGAAAACTGTTCCCTGGAACAGATTGAATCTGTTGATTTCCGGATGCAATTTATTTGCTAAATTTACAATTTGAATCTGTGAATTTTACAAATTCAAACTATCAAATGTCAGCTTTCCAAATGCATGAAATGGCAATTTTCTCATCTGATAAATTTTTTTAACAAACTCAACAGTTACTATGTAGGCTTAGAATTTAATGAAATATCTGAAAAATCATAATAGTAAATAGATCTAGCGTGTGATGGGGATTGATCCTTCGATCATTGAGTGAGAAATCCGGAGGCATGACCACTGTACAACTAGGGCTTACACATGGTGCTCTCTGAAAATGTCAGTGTCATTCTCTGCATTGGGTTCCGTGACGATTCGTGTTCATGTGCATAAAAGATGATGATTCATACGTAATATGGCTTGGTCAACGCGTTTTTGGTAGTGCTGAGTTATAACAATTAATCAGAAATTATTATCAACGAATCATTATAAATTATTGCAAATTCAATTTAATGGGAAATAATCGTTCCGCATTCTTTACCATAGTAGTATAGCTAAGTGCATTTGGGAACAACTGCACTCGAATGCCCTTGGGCTTTCGAATGCAATGCATTAAAAGTCCCACATCATTCAAATGCAAGTGCATTCAAACTCCCTGGGTATTCTAACGCAACGCATACAACTACTATAAGTCTCGCTTCTAATGCATTTGTCCGAAGTTCTGATGCACGAGAAGCCCGTGAGGTAGAAACGATGTCTTATCATTCCGTATACCATGTGCTTCTTCCTTTATCGCAATTTTTCATTTTGTCATACTTATAGTTGGTATGTGTCTTGGAAGCCCCGGTAGATGGTTTCCCAGATTTCTCTTTCCACGGTCCTTCTTCCTTCTGCTCTTCATCCAGGAGAAAACTTCGCTCCCGAGAGCCGTTGCTGCTTCTGTTTCCCATGATGGAATGAGCGAAGACAGCAATTCATTCAGTACTTATAATCACAAACATCATATTTCTCGCTGTTCTTTCCATATTCACGATGGACAGGGTGTCTTGCATGCGGTTGAGAGGATGCTTTGAATTTTTTGGCATACTCTCGATGTCGTTCTTTCAACTCATCTTTTGAGAGCTCTGTGGCCTTACTTGATCCGCAACCCACGATGAAATGAGGGAAACGTGAGCTCACTCATTATTTATATCCTCCCACTCCATCTCTTCTATCCAGTTTTGAGAATGATCATTGATGAATTTCTTGATGAGTTCAACGTTGTGAAGTGCACAAACTGCTTTTCGAGATTTAGGATGATGCGTGCAGACTGTGACGTGTTTCTGATTGTGAGGAGCATCTAATGATAGATATCCAGACTCCGCGATCTCACGCACTTTGAAACCAAATCACTCCAACCATTCTTCATTGATTGAACCTTTGACAATGATGGACTCAGCGTCTTGTAAAAGCTCTGAGAAAACGTGACCTACTCGAGTGTAAAGGACATCTCCAAAACGCCAAGGAATGTCATGATAATTTGTCTCAAGCCACGAATTTTGTCTTATATATTTCTGGGACAATCTCTTCAGATTAAAGGCCCTTTGAAGAGGAAGACAAGAGGCTCGGAATCGGTTCTGAGAGGAGCTATTGCAAGCTCTTTCAAAACAAATGATTAACAGGTTGTTTGAAGCCTTGCATGTCTACGATGAACGCCATCTCAAGACATACTGAGCAGTAAGTTGCTTCACTTAAAGGTGTGTTCACAAATGAAGCGTACTCACTGCTCACGGCTCACAGCGCATACCCACGGCTCATGTGCGCCATGCGCAACTCATCGGATTTTAGCCTGCGAGTGATATGGATTCACCTAATTACCGGTTAGATCCAATACAGAACTTGAGGTTAGCGATCGAGAATGGATGACGATCTTCCAAGGAATCCATGTCACTCGCCGGCTAAAATCCAATGAGCAGCGCGTACGCTTCATTTGTGGACACACCCTAATAATTGAGGTGAGCGTATTCACATTCGGAACCATGCTCGAATACACCGATACCTCTATTATTGTGGAACCCTCTATATTTCAAAGTTTGAACTTTGTAATGGTTAGGACAGCGTGTATCGTGAGACTCGCATCTTTTATCACGGTCACGCTCATTGGATATTCCAAAGCGTATGTGACAGATATCATTGTCAAGGATGATTTTCAAAAGATCTGCAACTCCAATATCGTAATAGACTTACTCATCCCTGAAGTCACAATCTAGACGGTGGAAATTGGAGTATTTCGGATCAACACAGACCTTATAAATATAGTTGAGTGACTGGGAGCGAATTTTTCTCCTATAATAACCCAGAAGAGTCACATCATACCTGACGGTAGTGGCGTCTTTCAATAAATCAATCACGCTCATCGTCTCCTCCAGTTACTGTGATTCATATTTAAAATGATCTCGTTCTCTGAACTTGATGATCATCTGGATGATTCGGTGCCATGCCAGACCTTCAAGTGATTCTTTGGAATCAGGATAAAATTGACAATCTGGACGTCGACAGTTGGTTTCCCTACAGCAGAGACCTTCTTTGCTCGACATCTCGAGAGCAACTGAAACAGCTCTAGATAACTTTGCGCTTATCCCCGCTCATGAGATTATACTCGATAATTCGATCATGTATAATCAGGCAATAAGCCGACGTATTTTCTGGGAAGTTCTCCCTCGATTCAATTTCTAAGCGAACGTCAACTGGTGCATTCTTCAGAGTTTCACTTTTTTAGAACAGTCCAAAACTATGAGAGGGACATTCGTGATGAACTGCTCCTTATTCAAAATGGGTTCCAAATCTCTACCTAGTACGTGCTTTGAAAGTGAACGTACATATCGTGAAGTATCGTATACTGATTTTTCGTTATTCCCAAATTGAGATTACCATAAGAATAATATTGAGAATTGAGGAAAAGTTTGACATCACTGATATTACAATGATCAAAAAGACTCACATTCTTGTCCTCCCTATTTTTCCCAGCTGTTTGAAAGCCGAGGACAATGAAACGTGGCTTCTCCAATTGATTTGACGTTTCCATAGTCCATACGTGTTTTGAAGTGGTCGGGAGGGTAGGATACTCAAAGAGTTCCCAGGATCGGAAACTCATTGCCATCGGCTTGCTTCTCTGTAGTTGATTAAGCATTCTGATTCTGAGTTGGTTGGATGGTGTCACGTATGGCATGAGCCACCCGATTCTATTCAATTTGATCTGCCACTGATCCCACGTCACCACTGCCAGTGTTTCGACGCGTCATTATAAGATGTCGATAGCACAGCATTGACATCAGTATTAGATTTTTGAAGAATCAACTCATGTTTGGCATCAACGACTACTTTCCGAAAGTCTTCTGCAAAACCTAGGATTTCATTCAAAGAGATGCATATATCAAAACGTCCATCATCATCAATGATGCTTTTAGTTTCCCCAACATCTAACCATCCTGCATTTTCCATAATTTGTCCCGGATTGAAGGACATCCATCCTTCCATCAAACTCGTGATACCGACGTTTCTACAGCAATCTACCTCTATCGCGTGAATTTCATAATGGATGTCGGAAAAGAAATGACATGGAGCATTGTTCACAAACTTTGTATGCGATTCTGTAGTACCAGACGTGACTACCAATCGACTTCTTTTATGGAGTGAGCTTTTGGAAGGTAACGGACGAAGGTCTTGATGATGAATCAGTATGCGAATTCCGTCCTTATTACTGTAATTGGCTCATGTGTAAGGTTGATGAGCGTGGATTCCATAGTGAGAGATATCAGCGTCGAAAACGACGGGTGAGTGAATGTCTAGGATGTCCTCCATTCTTTTTGAAACAACAGATGAAAATGCACGTCAATTTCCACCAGGCTTTTCGCGGAAACCGTGGCATTTGAGGGAGTGAACGTTTTGCCTTGTTAGCGCTTTAAGAGCTCGACGACGATTGGCTGTTGAGTGACATGGCGCACTGCTTTGTACCCTTGGCCGTGATAAGCGATATCCATCACCCGGGGGCTCTAATATGGAGTCTTACTGTGATATCTTCTCCATGAAAATCGATCAATTCTCTGTCTTGATCAATTACTGCAACCTGAATATGAGTGATCTCTCTGTTAGGAATTATTGGTAAGTAAATCCTCTGAGTCGGAACTTTGATGATCTCATAGCCTGGCGGGACTGCTGGGAAGAACTGGTGGAGAGGATGGACTTTTTGATTGTTCGGATAGCTACCAGTGATAATACTGCTGTCAATTCTCAATGAGTTTTTCTTGAGAATTCTGATCGGTAAATTAGAAATGTATTCTATATTAACTTCTAAAATGCGCGGGGTAAATCCCAGCAATCTTCTAATTGATCCTTTAACTCTGAAATCAACAGGTTCAATCCACTTAATTATACTACGAAGAGTGTTATTATTCGGTTTCAAACTGAAAGTTAAACCGGTCTCAAATAGCTCTCGTTGGATGTATTTCTCGATATTATCGATCTTGTAACAACCTGTGGGTATTGTTATCTTTCAGTTCCCAATGATCATATTGTTCCACCCCTCGTGAATATTAGGAAACGAATGATAAAAAAGGGAATCAATCAAAGCGCAGTCGTAATTTTTGTAAGACTTTAGTTTGATTGGAGGATTGTAATGAGCTTTGAGAATTGAAAAGGTCCCTGACAGATTCAGCGTATTTGACTCCATGACTCTTCAGAGCAGACTGAGAGAATCATGCTAATCACTCCCTTGAAGTCAAGGCCAATATATTTGAAAGAAGAAAGGAAGAAGAATCACTCCCTTGTAAACCTTCGAGCTCATTGCATAAGAATTTGAGACAAAGGTCACCGCAGTTAAACTTCCAAAGTTTTGAAATCTCTTTGGATTATACTTTACACCTTCGACCCCAAAGTATAACATCAGATCTAATGGTGGCTGAGGGACACCAAAGGTGTCAAAATATACTACATCATTCCTCCTCTTACGGTGTGCGACCAAGTGCATTCCTGGTCCATTTGCATAATCGAGATTGACCATCGCCGATTCTCGATAGCGAAGTCCATCAGGTGGTAAAACATTTCGCATGCGGACTCCTCGAAAATTGGGAATCCCCCTCTTCTTCGCGTACTCGAGTATATCGAAATTGGATAGGGCTCTATTAAGCAAGCTTAAACCGATCTTTTTTTTTCAACCGTTGCCCATAAACGGACTCAAGTAAAGTCTAGAGCCCTTTTTATGCTGCTTCAAGTAGAGACCTTTTGCCAAGAGCGATAGCCTCCATTGTCTTGTTATGTCGTTGACTTTCTTCCAATTGACGTTTCACAGCTTTAGCTTGGTTGATGGGCCTTAGCTACACCAGCAGCTCCGTCAGCTAGAGCACCAGTTGCACTGAGTCTAGAGAAGAGGAGAATAAGATATGGCAGAAATCCGCCAATTTTTGTAGAGACTGGCAACACTCGCGGTATCTTGACCCGAATTTTCCCACTGATCTTTCGGATTGACGCTCGCGCACCTTTCATCGGAGAACTTATTACCTTATTTGCGGATTCATCATGTACTGTTGACTTTGCAGCTTGATGATTGTGCTTAGAGAAGTTGTTAGTCTCTTCTTACTCACTTTCTTCTTAGGAATTCTTCTTTTCCTAGCGACCTTCCTCCTACCAGCCCTCACCTTCTTCCTCTACAGAGTCTTTCGCTTGAGACTCATACCAGCCTTCGTCTTCGGGGAGGCATTCGCACTTTTCAATAAATTTGTTTCATGCAGCGACAGTTAGCTAGAATTGAAGCTGAAACACTGAACTTTTCATATCTGCCAAGAAAAAGAGAGGTTCACGATATAAATTGTGAGAAAAAAGCATCTGTATCTCACACTCAAATACACGCGGACTCATGGAGCGTGGCTCTTATTGCCAGCTCATGCGTAAATAAATATATTTTGTTCTGTAAGAATTGGATGAATCTATCAATGCAGTCCTGATGAAACGTTCGTGAACAACAAAATCATAGCTTCACGGTCAAAATCTGCCACGAATTGATTCTGAGGGACTGCACGCGGGTGCCACCTTAATCTCATAGCGGGAGTTACAACCCAAGCAGCTGCTTTTTCTTCTAAACTCGCGTCTTTGGCACGTACTCGATCCAAGTTTTCTCGGCTAAAACTTGATTGGCAGCGTGTCTTGCTGCAATGTTCTCTGAACTCTGAAGATAAACGATATGGTGCTCCTTGCAAGCGGAGTCTACTAAGTTTATTCCAGGATCACCTCGAGCTCAACCCTTCCTTAATTTAGTCCCTGGCCCACAGTATTGATTTCCACGTAAGTGGAGCTCTACCGGGAGATGATTGATGAACTTGTTCACTAGACCACGACCGCGTTTCTTCTGCTTACGGGACCTTCTATGTATGATCATTACTTTCCTGAAGTCCACGAACAACTGAGCTCGAGGCTATATAACCTCAGTATTCATATCTCCTGAGTTTGATCGGAAATTCCGAGCAGTCACGATGGATTTTTCGGAGAGCTTGAAAAAATTACCGGTGATAAACTTTGATGTTCTAGTAAAAGATGAGAAAAAGGTTAAACGTCACGATGATACACTCCCAGACCCATCAGAGCAATCTTCTGCGGTCCATCTAATTGTGGTAAGACGAATAGCTCATTAGCTCTCTTGATACATCCAAATGGTTTGAAATATGAAAATGTATATCTATACTCTAAATCTCTCAATCAGCCGAAGTATCGATTCTTGAAGGGTGTTCTGGAGCCGATCAAAGGGTCGAACTATTTTCCTTCCAGTGACAATGAAAAGGTTATATTGCCAGACAAGGCATTGTCAAATTCTATTATGATCTTTGCTGATGTTGCTTGTGACAAGAATCAAGATCATTTGCGTAATTTTTCGTGCATGAGGAGACATAAAGGAGTAGATTGCCTCTATCTCTGTCAATCATACGCTCAAGTGCCCAAGCTCCTTGTAAGATAACGTGAATTCATAAGTATTATTTAAGCAAGATCAAAAAAGTCAAAAACATGTATATGACAATCATGTCAATACTGATATGTCATTCCAGGCATTTCGAGAATTGTGTTCAGCTTGTTGGGATGATTTTCGCGGGAACCTTGTAATCGATAAAGATAGACGAACCAATGATGGTCGTTATAGAAAAGATTTCGATTGTTTTGCTACAAATGTATCGCACTGAACAAACTCGGATTTAGTCTACCATAAGACGTCATTGAGTCGACTTAGCTGAATTGGAAGGAGGGAAAAACTTACTGCAACAACTCGTAAAAGCGAGGAATGTCATCAGACAGAAGTATAATCTGCTGAAATATGAGGGAGACAATGTTGATGAAGCTTTGGGTTACACTTTAGAACCAATAATTGAACTACTGAAGAAAATTGTCACTCAAACCAGAGGTACGTCTTTATCCAAAACTACTGCTCGGAATATTCCTCTCAAAGCTAGGAAGAGACCCAAACTCATGGAAAGTTTTCGAATGAAAAGCTCGAAAAATCTGCCAGTACGTTACCTCTCAATAAGTCAGGTCATGATACATCATTTTTGACGCACCAGAGGCGGATGGCTATGAAAATTCTTCAAAGGATTCAGTATTCGTAGTAGGGGAAATTCACTATATGTAGTACAAAACCAGAATCGGAAACTCAAGCTTGGTAACTCAGAAATTCTTTTCGAAGATAATGACCTCAAAGTTCATAAAGTATCATATCCAGCGATGCCTGAACTACTACAACTGTTATTGATGAGGCAACCGAATATGGGGATAGTTACTGAAAAGGATACATCTCTGCATCGTCAACTTTTGGAAACTACGAGTGCGCATAGGAAGAAACACGATGCCCGGGAGACTCTCCGAGCATCCGCAACGAGTACAAAATTTAATGGAATTATGAAGCCTCTGTTTGCGGAAGAAGACGAAATTTCTGTTGGATTGGAGTATATGGCTCCGAAATACTACCGTGGTACGAAGTAGCTCGAGTGAACTCAAGGATGAACTATGTTTATTGGAATGATCCCAACGAACTCGTCGATCGTCTCCGATTACTCATAGCAGAGGGGACCGCGTGTTTCGGCCCGGTCCTTCCATATGCCTGATCACTACAACTCTGGAGGGATCTGATGTAGACACATAGAGTTCTGACAAGGGGAGACCACGGGGTCCGGGTCGCCAATCATCCCCAAAATTTTTGCACAGTTTGGTACCATCTAGAATATGGAGAATTTAGAGTAACTCCGTCAAATGGGCCTCCTGTCCAGAGCTACAAGCGAAAACGTTAGCATTGCGAGTATATCTATATATGTCACTTTTTAACATGGGCCTATATGGGCAATGTTAATCTCGGTGCCTGTATCTTTGGACAGGGGCCTCATTTGACGGAGTTTCTCTGGGTTCTCCATATTCTAGGTGGTAGGAGACTGTGAAAGAAGTTTGGTGAGTTTTGGTGCCCCGGACCCCATGGTCGCCCCTTGTGAGTCTCACTCACGTGAGACTCAGAAGAGTATCGAATCATTAGATTTGAATTCTCTGTTGGCTCATAAAAACGGTCGAGTAAACTTCCTCAAATTTGGAATATTAACATGAGCGACTGGAATCATTCTATAAAACCTTAACGACTTGGACTGATATAGTCGTATCGAATCAGTTATTCTGATTCCTGTCAGAACATCTAGATGGTGTCAAGTAATTCCTCCTCGCATTCAAAATAACCACTTTCTTCCTCGGAATTGCAGTCAGATTTTACATTCACAGATTCCCTGGATTCCAAATTTTTGATATACCCTTTGTGTCTACATCAGGTCCCTCCAGAGTTGTAGTGATCAGGCCTATGGGAGAACGGGTCAAAGCACTTCATTTTAATCCCCAAATTACATACAGTTTAACAGTCAAATGAATCTTTTATTCATATCTCTGGTCCCGTGGGGTGTTTTAGAGACACAAAAAAATGTCAGCACCTCACGTGACACTCAGAAGAGTATCGGATCATTAGATTTGAATCCTCCCTTTAAACGAGACGAGGTTTCCGACAATTTGTCTATTCAAAGAGCCCTGCAAGTGGTCTAAGTTTCTCTCAGAAGATCGGAACACAAATCAGTGGTTGGTAAAGAATCACCATGAAATTTCTTGGAATTCCTGCTCACTCTCTCTAGGTTCTCAAGTAGCGGTATTGCAAGCTTCTTTGGAAGACGCTCAAAGAGTCTATGTGAAAGGATTGGAGGAGAAACGGTGGCTGGACGAGCTCTTACCCGAAATGTAAGCTTTCGAATTCATGTTGAAATGAGCAAGATAAACAAAATGTTCTATAGCTTTAGATCCATCGTTGACATGGACGAGCTGCGTTGTCCTCCTTAAAAAAGATCAGAGAAGAACAAGAGACGCTACTGCTCTCATCATTCTTTCCGAAGACAGGGAGTTTGTGCTGTGGAAAATGCTCATGCGTTAAAAAATTGGCTATGCAAACGACTCGACGTGCAAGTTGTTGGAGGAGTTGATGAAGTTGGTGATACTCATGAAACTCATTCAAAGCTAACCACCAGAACACAAGAGCTCGCAACATTAGATTATGCTCTCCTTTCAATGTATAATTGGTCTGACGATACGAATAAATATTGGGCTGAGAATTATTTAGATGAGAGCTACGAAGAAGAGATTTTTAGTTTGTTTAATTGTACTAATTAGATTGCTCTTCACTGGCAAGGTGGGGTTTGGAGCCTTGTCCTCTATTTTGAATATGAAATGATTATTCTCTTCCTCTTTGTAACTGAAATTCAGATTCATCGATTGATTTGTGAGATCTTTGAATGCTGAAATTTCTTTGACTGACGAAGAATTAAATTGAATAAACAATTCAAAATCATGAGTGACTGTTCAAATTCTGATGATTGGTGGGGTTAGAAATTGATGGAGAAATGATTATGAATGAGTAATTTATTCATAGAAAGAATACTTCTGGTACAAGAAAATATAAGTACTTCCGTACAAGTAGAATTGTACTCATCAACATGTAAACGTTACTCAATGATGGAGAACTACAAAAAAGTCATGTGTTGATGAAATACATAATGCGTGTGACGATGATCATCAACATAACTAATCCTATGAGGAACATGTACAAATGTATTGAAAAATCTCAATTTTCTTCTTCTCACAAATAGTGAGATTCAAATTCGTAAACTCAATATGGTCGAAGAATCAATCCTCTGAAAATTCTCAAATGTAATAAAATATTACTCATTAGTAAAGAACTATGAAAATGAATCTTGAGGTAGAACTCTTTCAGAACTATATACAAGACGGTATCAAAATCCAACGAACTATGAATGCTAACAAGTAAGTTTAGTTCGACTTCATATCAGTATCGAAATGTCTATGAATGCAAGAAAAAAATTTGAACAAGAAAGAATTTCGGAACTACCAAATATTAATTTGACTTTGAAAGAAATTCAAATTTTTGTCTCTTCTTGTTCAACTCAAATCAAAAATATCTAAGAGTTCAAAGAAAACATTTCAACAGAAGAAGAATTTCTGGAGCATCAAATATTTTGGATCAAATTCAAAATTTTGTTTTATGGAACTCGATGAGGTCATCCATTTCAATATGTCGAAAGTCGTCATCATCACTTCGAGACTCACCAGAACATGAGGATGTTTGGTTGGATGAGTTCGGCTTTGGCACAATTTTTGGAATTTTAAAAATTCTCAAACTTGCCGCTTGTTGTTGTTGTTGTTGTTGCTGTGCGAGGGGATTTTCTACTTTCAAATACAGTCTTGGGCGCTGTTGGTTTTGCATTTCACTCGAAGATGGAGCTGGCTTTTGTTTTCTCCTCCCCGATAGCGGTTTCTTCAACTTCAAACATGGTCGTGGTCATGGTCGTTCTTCTTCCTTCTCACACTCTATTTCAGCATCTTGTGCACTGATTTTTCATTCGTCTGTCAATTTACGTTTCTTGTTACATTTTTTCTCTTCTTTTTCACCGTCGGCTATCTTCTACTTCTTCTTCTCTTCTCTATCATTCTGTGACTTTTTTCTGTTTCGATCGCTGACGCCCTCTTCTTTCAGTTGCTAAATTTCTTCTCTTTCCGCTTTCATTTCAGACGTCTCAGAGCTCGGGTCTTTTATCGCAGTCTTCTCGGCAGCCTTAGCTGACTTTCGCCTCTCAACGTACACCAATGTTTTCTCCCGCTCAAACAATTGGTCCCATACCAATTTGAGTTGTTTACTTCGGCTAGGCGGATATTGGGATATTGAGTAATAGGGAGCAGAGCTTTTTTGTATGGGCAGCCACTCAAAATCAAGTCGTCATGAGGTACTGAATCAGTCCGCAAAGCAAAAGTAATACGGAAGTTAGAAAACATATTGAGAACTGAAAGTGTGAGACAAAAGTATACCTACCAACAGAGGTACTGTGTCGTCGTGAGAAGAAGCTGTTTGAATACTTATGTCGTCATCAATTGTGGACTCATTGGAATCATGATCAAATTCTGAGTGCTGAGGCTCTTGCTCTGGCTCCTGCTGATGATATTGTTCCGAATACTCTTCTTGATTATGATGTGTCATATCTTCACTAACTGCAGGCGCATCAACATCAAGTTCTGAATCCTGAAATTTTTGCTGAACTGGATGATATCGTAATGACTCTTTTTGATTAAGATAGATTATATCTGCATCAATTGCAGAATCGTCGGAATTCTAAATTCTGAAGCTCTTACTGAGCCACTACTCGCTCTGGCTGCTGCTGTGGATGATACTGTATGGATACTCTACTTGATTATGGTGTGTCATAACTTCATCCATTGTAGACTGATTGAGATCAAGTTCTGAATGCTGAAGCTCTTGGTGCGCGGAATACTGAGACTCTTCTACTACTTGATATTGATCTTGCTCCATTACTGAAGCCCTTGCACCACCATCATCACCTTCTATTACGTGAAAGACAGCTTTCAAAACATCAGACATTTCATCGCCTGACTGGGCGAGTGGTAAATGACTTCGGCATCAGCAGAAAATTCTTCACTTTGGTTACATGTAGGTGAGGGGTGCAAGGGAGAGAATAAGGGTTGGATATCGAAATCGAAGAGAAATGACGTCGGAGATGAAAATGAGGGCATTGAGTTTGGATCGCAGATTGCGTTTCCATCCTGATCTAAGAAATAATTTTGAAAGAAGATAAAATGGTGTAAAGATCTAGTAATATTGCTAAACATGGAGTCACCTTCTTGGCACTTACGACTTTTGCCGAATAATCTAACGCAGGCTCCTCAGAAATATTATTAATCACTTCCCTCATTATAGCTGCTACGTTTCCAAAGAGTCGACGAGAGACACTTTGAATGGATTGTTATGCGCTATCAGCGATACTAATAGGTGAATCCAACGGACTGTTGATTCGGTTACTCAAATTACTACTTCTTGGTGAAAAAGGAGAAGAAGACAGTGTCGGTGAAAAAGAGCGTAGGCTCATATCTGTAAAGGAAAAATATAGACTCGAATACACACATATATATATATATATATATATATTCTATTTACATACACATACAAGAAAATTATTGAAGAAAATCTCACTTCTACTATGGGTATAGTCCACTCTGATAATGCTTCTAGGTCTTGGGGGCTCTCAATGGCGTATCGATACCATGAACAAATCTGGAAATTGTGGGCTGGTCTACAAAAATCACTCACTTTATGTCTGAGACGTTGTCTGATTCTGATAAGCAGATTACTGAGTCGGAGTCTGATACTTCGATTAGAAATTCTCCCAAGCAAATGACTGAGTTACTATCCCACGTGTCGGAGGTATCCAAGCAGATGACTGATTCGGAGTCTGAGCCCGTAGGTCCAGTGGGATATTCTCCCAAGCAAAAAATTGAATCACAATCCTACGTGTCGGAGGTATTTGACCGAATGACTGAGTCAGAGTCTGTTGATGGAGATGTTAGTTCAACGTTCAAAAAATATCCTGATGCATGCGGTGGTTCTTCAATGGCTTCCAGCTGTCGGGCCGTGAGTTGAGTAATTTGTACAAATACTTGCTGATAGGGGAATTGTACTTGAAGGAACATGAGAGAGATTTGTCATCCAGCAGGAATGGGATAACAAAGTGAAATAAGAGAAATAATGAATAACGATGAATATCAAAACCGAAATGAAGATTGCTGTGAGAACCAGTCTCAATTTATATACTCAAATCTCGCTCCAATCTAATCGAATGTATCATGAATCAGGAACTGGAGAAAGGAGAAGATAAGGCGGCTCGAGCGCATGGTGACGTATCAAAACGGGGGCCCCGTCCTGAAAGCACAGGCCTTTCGAACTCCTCTATACAGACTGACCGCAACACATGCATGTTCCGAACTCACCGACATCCAAAGCGCGCCCTCGCGCACGCGTACCGTGGTCGAGCGTCTGCTTTGCTGGTGGTTTCTCGAAGATGCTTTGTTTGTCACATTGATAATTTTTTATTTTGGTCGGCTTGATATATATTTTCCAACGTCGGTATGTTCTTCGTCGTTTTATGTGAGTCTATGCATTTTTTGGAATTTCTTGACATCTTTGCTGGAGAGTACTGAATTTTCTAAGATGTACGTCCATAGGAGCACGTGCATAAGGAAGAAAATTTTAACATTTTTTTTCATTAGAAAATGGACGGCAATCCTACATTTTTTCAATGGCTATGTATTTGTTGACTATTAGATAGTCCTTTTCGATAAAAGGGCGTAAAACGTTTTATTCGCGTTCGAGTGATCGGTTTCCGGCCCGAGCCGCAGGCGAGGGTCGGAATCATCACGAGGATGCGAATAATTGGTTCGACGCCCGTGTATCTAACTATACTTTTCGATAAACTGTGAGTAAAAGTCGACAAACTGTGCGCAAAGTGCACTTTTACGCACAGTGTATCGAAAAGTATATTTGAGAATTTTTTCCAGTTGGCTTAACGACATCGTTGTTTATCCGCCCGGGCCATTTTAAGTCCTAGCAGAATGAATTGTGAATATGATGGTAAATTCAAAGAGATAGAGGGAAAAAAGCCAACTGCACTCAGGGGCTATGGATCATACCTAAAGAAACTTACGATAGATAGTCATAAGCAATACTGAAAGGTTGTTCAGTTCTAAAACTGAAAATGCGCTACAATAGTTCATGTCATGAACCACTTAACAGTTCAGAACAAGAATATCAATTTCTTTCAAATATGTTACCACTACATTCAATAAGAATGAGCTGTGGAACACCTAGAAGTAATTTTCATAACTATTTCAAGCCTAAGAATTCAGTAGAAACCAAAGGAACTTGGACAAGATGGTCACAAGTACCATTCAAAGCTTATTCAGGTCAAAATTGAGAATGCGTTAACAAAGTTCAACTTATGAACTACTAAGAAGTTGTAAAACTAAAATATCAAGTCTAATCAGATATTCCTCAACGATATTTGATGATAAGGAGCTATGGGATACCTAGAAGTGATTTTCATGAGTATCCTATGCCTAGGAGTTCAGTTAAAACCTCAAGAAACTTCGACGAGATAGTCATGCGTACTGCTCAAACCCTATTCAGCTCCAAAACTGAGAATGCGTTATCAAAGTTGAACTCATAAATCACTAAGAAGTTCAAAAGTAAAATATCAAGTGCATTCAGATATTCCTCAATCATACTCAATGATGAAGAGCTATGAAACACTTAGAAATAATATTCATAACTGTTTCAAGCCTGAGAACTCAGTTGAAACCAGAAAAAAACTTTGACGAGGTAGTCACAAGTACTATTCAAAGCTTATTCAGACCTAAGACTGAAAAGCGTTAACAAATCTTTAGGAAGAACATGATTTAAAAATATCATGAGGAACTAGCTTGAATGTAGTCGTGCTAAATCTGTATGCACTTAATAGTCTAGATCTGAAAAAAGTATCAAAACAGTTTGATAAAATTAAAATAAGATCACTCTACTCACTTGAAAGTACGAGGTTTCTTCTTATATTCCCTCTCTAGCAGTGACTCCAGCAGGTAAAACCTCTCCTGGAGCTGACCAACTTAGTTATGACTGCTACAGAATGATGCACGCTTGTGGATGTGTGTATGTGTAAAGACAGCTGCTTCAAGGAGCAGCTCCTCCGGGTCAAGGATCATTGCAAAATGGCCCGAGTTCATCGGCCTTTCCCGCTTAAATACTTGTCGATGTCACGCTGGGCGGGAAATTTTTTGCTGGGACCTCATTTCGAGCTTGGCGATTACTGTCGCTGTGGTGCGGTTCACGTCACTCAACATGCATAAGGAACAAGGAATGAGGTGGTCCATCTTGTATTAGGAACATGGACGTAGAAATACCGCGGCGAGTCACATCGCTGCGACAGTAATTACCGACCTCTGAATAAGGTCCCTCGATGGCGTGACCAAAGAAAATTGCCCACATGCACCCAAATTTGATGAGACTGCTGTGTTTGATTGAAGCCGCAGCACGAGAAGTTGCTGAACACAATCACCTGGACACGGTGATGCTCACCAGGGCAACAACCAAGGTGGGAAAGTCGGCGGTTTGGGCAACGGGCGCGCGGAAACGTGTCACGTGAGATTCACGAAAAAATTTGCTTAGCGCGGGACACGGTTGATCGATCCTTGAAGACGGCGAGCGTGATTAGTTGTCTCGTTCAATGTCCCCGCACTCCTATTTTAGCACAACCCGTGTAAGAATCGAGTTAGGGACGGCGGCGGGGCCCGCACGGGATCCTTAGCTGCCCGCTTACCGCCCGTACGGGCTGGGTGCGGGCTTGCGACGCTTGGCACACCGCCGCCCCAACTTTGAATCAGGGAACTGATGTAGTACGATTGGGGTGTCGTGCGGGCAATGGCCTTCTAATGCAAATTGTAAGATTATCTAGCGAGATTTCAAATGGATAAATGATGAACGACAGTCATTGTAAGAGGCCACAAGCTACATCTTGAGACATTTATAATATTTTCGTGGGTGAAGTTTGGCTTTTTCCATTGTAAATTTCCAGCAGTCCAGTAACTTTACAGACATAGCTAGTCAAAGTTCTGTATAGTTCTATCATTTACTATTTCTATGTTTTTTTCATTAAAAAATAATGGATTTATTCTAATCAACATGAAAATTCGTTTTGCCTGATACATTTCAAGCAGAACCTCAATGAGAAATAATGCACAAATGAACAAAAATAGGGCAATGGCTATGATTGGAGTCACTGAAATTGCCATTGATTATCATCAGCAATCTTGTTACTGATATTGAATATTGAAACTAACAATTTTCCTGATGAATCTACAAAAGACTATGAGAGATTCCTGGAAAAATTCCTGAGTATGGAGGTGACATTCCATAAGCTGGGTACTTACTCTACTCAAAATACCCAATTTGTGGCATGATTCAGCTTATATATCCTAAACATATGTTTCATCACAGATTCTTGTTGAATCTCAGCAGGAGATGTAATAATATTTACCACAAGACGGTAGCCATATGAGGCTGGACCATTCTTTGACTCACTTTTTCCTATAACCGATACTTTGCCATGTCATGGCAGTAATTGAGTGATCAAAATAGCTCCTTTTGACCATATTCATACATGATTGTTGACTCTATGAGCTATAAACACAAATTCCTCTTCAATGCGATTGTGATGTTGGATGAGGTGAACCACAGTTAAAGACACAAAGTAATTCATCATGAATACACACAAGTCCATTCTTTGATCCAGAGCGTTGGATTTTGGAAAGAAAGATAAAGAGCATCCATTACATATTGAAATGTCTAACCCTCCCCCACGAAAATAAATCAAATTCCAAGCATCTTTTACTTGTCAAATAGAAAAAGGAGATACTAAAATGGGATGGGAAATAAACCTTCAATGGTTCTGACTGTATTCATGATGAATCAGTATAGCATTTTCCAACGTATTTGAGACAAGTTTGAGATCAATACTCTAGAGTATTCAAGCAACGAATGAGATTTCAGTCAGCACCCTAAAATATCAAATGAACCACATAAATTCAGAAGCTGTGAAAAATCATTAGACTTCTAAGCATGCCCTGAAACTGTGTATAATCACAGAATGAATATACTTCAGAGTTGGAGTCGAGAAACACTTAAATGCAGCATCTGTTCATGAAACTGAGAATCGCTATTTTACTTTCTATTGAGTTAGAGCGTAGATTAGTTGAGAATTTTGTACTATGAAAGCTCCAATCATGCAGGGCCTGGCTGGACTTGGAACTTATTTGTAATATCTTCAGAGTATCTGCACTCTGACCAATACCACACAGAGCAGGAGAATTAATCTAGTTGAGATCTAAACCTGTAACAAGCATAAGTTTTGGATCCTGCATCAAGTTGATGCTTTTGATACTTGTCACAAATTTGTGACAATCGTCACATCACTTTCATGACATTGCTGCAGTGTTTCTGCAAGGTTTACCTGACTCTTGCAATTGTAAGGTAAGAATCTCCATAAAAACTCGCGTCTCTAGCATTTATGCCAGAGTTATTTCGAAGGCGATGAAGATTTTGGATCTGCAAGATCATGAAAACTCAAGCGGTTGGCTGTAGAAGGTGATTTTCCGTATTCCAGTTTGGATTTTCTTTTATGTTATGAAAGCAGGAAGACGGACAGACCGCACTGAGGGCACCATAGTGGCACTATCAGGGTGACGAGCGGGCTGTGGAAGAGTTAGGGAAACGTTCGGGCACCCGTGCGGGCGCCGTCCTGCGCAGCGTTGCATGCCCTGGTTCCTCCCTCAGTCCGCCCTAACCCCGCCCGCGTCTTTCCCGTACGGGGCCTAATTTCCTTCAGGGCATGCCCGTCTAGATTCTTATACGGGAAACTTCACCCGCGAGACCTCCTGGAGTGCATCGTCGAGGAGGTGCAGCTCATCTCCTCGGCGATGTACCAGAGGAGGTGCTCGGTGTGGTGCGAGAGGTGCGTTTGCCCGTTGCCGGCTGGCGCAACTATTGAGCGGGCGTGATCAGCTGCATCGTCGTCGTCCACTCGCCCCGCTTTCGGTCACTAACTTCAATCGTTACCGACCATATCAGGGACCTTCCTTATTCCACAACTTTTTCTCACGCACAAAAAGCCGGCAAAATTTTTAAAGCGGTGCATTCGAAAGCCCAAGGGCATTCGAGTGCAGTTGTTCTCAGATACACTTAGCTATACTACTTACCATATTTTCGAAATGGTTTGCCTAAGCATGATATCAAAACCCACCAATTTCTGGGGAAAATGGGAAAGTTCCGGAAAATTCGAGAAGATTCGACTTTTTAAATCCTTTATTGATCGTCGATCTCGAGTGGAATGGAATTTCTCGACTCTCATTAGTTCAAACTCCTGTTCAAAGCATCGTCAAGGAGAGGAAAATCAAATTCACCCAGGAAATTCTTATACTCGTCCATATTTTCATATACACATTCCCGCGCATCAGGGAATTTTTCATGGCGTCCCATAAATCATATAATGAATTGGTATAATCTACAGATTCAAATGCAAATATTCCTGCCAAGTTGAAAATCTTCATCTCCAAATGTTGTAGATCACATTCTTGTTGAAACTACATATTTATCTGTAGGAATGACATAATTACCTACAGAAGTAATTTTTACAGATTCAATTTGTGAATTTTTACAGTTTTAAGTTCACATTTTTGAGTCAAGAGATAGGGATCCACAAGGTATATCAAGGTCGATGAACACAATTCCGGCATTTCAAAGCCTCCAAGTCGTGTTGCGTGGGTAGATGCGGAGGAGGAGGAGCGAGTTGATCTAACTCGAGCTTCAACTTCAAGAGATCATATTCTGGCGATTTTTTGAGGACTCTAAGTTGAGAAAGAGAGACTTTTAGAGTTTAAGGAATTCCGGGTACGAGAAGAATTTCCACGGTCACAAGAACCCTCGGAGTTGAATCTCGCGTACGCAAAGATAAGCACTTTTGCCGCATGGAAAGAAATCCTAGCTTTCGGTGGAGACCCCCTAGTTAGCTGTTGCGTACGTGAAGTAGAAAGATTTGGAGTATGAGAAAAATGTCCACAACTGAGACGAACTCTCTGAGTTGGGTGACGCATACGCAAAGAATGGACTTTCAGACTTTGGGGTCAAGTACGTAAAAACCTAACTTCGAAAATTCCTTAATTCTTCAGAAATTTCTTACTTACGTGAAATTTTCTTAACTGGCGTACGCCAGACTCAACTCTTGAGAGGTTGCTTCGATCGCAGAAATTCCTCTCGTACACGAAAACCCTTCCAACTCCAAAATTTTCTTCATGTGTTCATCAAACCGCAAGGCCGACTCAAAGTACTGGGGTGTAACGACCCTCCGGCTCCAGTCAACGGGACATCGTACCCGGGCTCAGGCCCGAATTCGGTGCTCGGCGTGGTTTGGCCCCTCCCGAAGACTCGGAAAGGGGGTTGGGTTGCCTCGGCATCTCAGCCCTGAAGTCTGCCAAACTCCGGGCCTCAATCAGCGCCCGCCAAAACGCGGAGACCGCACATCTCCATCCGGCGGCAGCCGGGAATGGGTGAGTCTAGGGACTCGTATTGGAGCCGTCTGTGCATGCGAGCATGGACGACGCATCCAGCAACCCGAGGAGCTCCCTGAGCTCCACGGAACCCTAGAAGAGTCCCAAACTTCCCACCGAGGATCGGATTCGGTATTGTGCTGGGGGCTGAGCTCGGAATTCAGTACTTGGGGACGAGGAGCGGGCTTTTGCCGAGCCATCCGTGACTCGGAGATGGCTGTCTCCCAAACCGACGCGCGGGCAAGGCGTATCCCTGGCCTACTCCTATGGGGGAAGTCAGGGTGAAGACGCAAGTCAGGAACTCGGTATATAACAGATGAATTCCTCTTCTGTGTTGATCGACCTCGTGATACCTTACGGGGGTTCGATAGCGACTCGCGAGTCAAGGTGAAAACCGATAGTAGCAATGAACCCAGAAATCCATGTTCGCGTTCCTGACTGCTTTGATTATGATCTGTAAATTCAAAATTCGAATTCAGATGAGGCCAGAAATTATTTGTACAATGATAGAATCTGTGAGATTATGAGTTATAATTTCTGGTGCATCGCTTGCCTACCGTAACTTCGCCGCAACGAGCACGGGAATTTCATGTATGACCTCCGCGTCATCAGATGGTATTCAAAAGTTCTCTTAAAATCGTCCGTCAACTCCTGATCTTAATGGATCCACCAAGGAGAATAGAATTCCAGTTTTCTGCACCCAGTTTTACATCATTGTGGCCGATCAATACAGGAAGATATCCTGTCACTTCCGGACAGAGAATTTGATACACCCGTAAGACGTGGTTTAAACATCCAATTTTCAAATGAGTTAATCCCAAAACTTTCATCCTCAACCCATATTTTTCTCAACGGTAATCGACCCGGAGGCTCTCAATCTATGAATTCTATCAGTCCCAGCTTCCTGACCGAAAGAATCAGTAACTATTGAACCTCCTTAAGAATATACCCCCTTTGACTTTCCAAGCTCGATCTCGATCGGCTCGCACTTCCGCCCCCGCATCCACCCACGCAACACACTTTGAAGGCTAGGCGATGCCAGAATCGAGTCAGATATTTAACGACGTCGAAATACCTTGAAATTACCATCCCTTGACTTTTCAAGATCGATTTCGATCAACTCGCGCCTCCAATTCGGCATCCGCCCACGCAACATGGTGTGGAGTCTCGGCAGTGTTAGAATCGTATTCAACAAACTCGAAATACCTAATAAACACCATCCTTTAGCTCAAAAACATCATTTCCTATTATTTGGTGTCTCCACCTCCAGTCCCGCATCCGATCACACTAGGCCGTTTGATGTCAGAATTGTGTTCAGCGACCTCGAAGGGATCTCGATCGACTCTCAATCCCACGTCCGCATCTGCCCGCACAACAGGATTGGGAGGCTGTTCTATGTCAGAATTGTGTTCAGCGACATCGAAATACCTCAAATAACATCGTAGAACATACCCATCGAGACCATAACCTGGCAGTGTATACACAATCTAATGCTTATCGATGTAGTGGTCAGACGTTAAGGATTACACTCCAAGCATAACTGACAAAAGACCAAAAATACAGATTTAGGGATTCATTACAAAATATTTTGAACTTACTGCTCAAAATTACAAACTCCACGCTAAATAACTTTTCCGGTATTTATGTTGTATTATTCATTGGATACTTGTATACTAGGGTGGGCCGAAAAATGACTGTTTTTGAGAATCGATACGGGCTAGTGCGCAAAAGTTAGGTTTCTACATATAGATGTGAAAAAAATTTCGCCGGACGCTGAGAAATGAAATTTTAGGTCCCAGCAAGAGCCATAAAGCTTTTATCAAAATTAACGCAGGTTTAAATGGGAATGTGCCTAATTCGGCACCTTTTTCTTCCTAACTTTGCTCGCATTTCTGGCGCATCGAAGCCTTTCCCATAACGTACTCCAGCTCATTTTTAAGCTTGTTCCAAAACCTACAAAATGAGCTAAAGGACGTCCAATTTCGACTAATCCAAGCCAATCTATCTCAACTTTCCCAAAAAGTGATCATTATTCAAAATCCCAAAAATAGGGCGACTTTCCCTTCAAACTTTGCTTGTATTTCTGGTGCATCTGAACATTTTCCAACGTACTTTAGCTCATTTTAAAGCTTGTTCCAGAACCTAAAAAGTGAGCTGAAGTACGTCCAATTTCGACTAACCCGAGCCAATCTATCTCAACTTTTCCATTTCGAGTTTTGAAAGGAGTGAGGTGGGAGGGAGAAGTCACTTATTTTCGGATTTTTCAAAACTAATCACTTTTTAGAAAAATTGAGATAGGTTGGCTCGGGTTAGTCGAAATTGAACGTACTTTAACTCATTTTGTAGGTTTTAGAACAAGCTTTAAAATAAGCTGAAGTACGTTGAAAAATGTTCAGATGCACCAGAAATACAAGCATGTTTGAAGGGAGAATCGCTCTATTTTTGGAATTTCTAATAATGATCACTTTTTGGGAAAGTTGAGATAAACTGGCTCAGGTTAGTCAAAATTGGACGTACTTCAGCTCATTTTGTAGGTTTTGGAACAAGCTTAAAAATGAGCTAAAGTACGTTGAAAAATCTTCGGATGCGCCAGAAATGCAAGCAAAGTTAGCAAGAAAAAAGTGTCGAATTAGGCACATTCCCATTTAAACCCGTCTTAATTTTGATGAAAACTTCATGGTTCTTGCTGGAACCTAAAATCTTATTTCTCAGCCCCCAGCAAAAGTTTTTTCACATCTACATATAGAAACCTAACTTTTGCGCACCAGCCGGTATCGATTCTCGAAAAAAGTGATTTTTCGGTCCACCCTATTGTATACGTAAACGATTTCTGGATTATATTTGTCGCTCGGGAGCTAGCAACTCGAGTAGCAACTCGATGAAAGGCTTCAAAATACTCAGAGATAATCAGCCCTTCTGCGTAACTCATTCTTTCAGATTCATTCGGATCAAATTTCTGTCATTGTCAAGTTATGTGTCCTTGAATGAATAATGTTCTCACATGAAAAGAGCAATCAATAGTATCCAATAAAAAAATTGCATCGCCTGATAAATGCTCGCTTAACTAACTCGGAAGTGGGATTGGTTGCCATTCCGCAGGCGCTCCAGATAGAGCTCGAGTGATATCATATATCGCGCCCACCTTGATCTCAAAAACTATCATGCATATGTCGTAGGCCGATGGAGATTTTAGGACGATAGCTATCGGCCGGCCGACGGTATTAGTCGCGTGGCGGGAGGCTATGGGGCTGAATTTTTCAGGCCAATAGGCGCGAAACTGAGAGAACGTCTATCGGCCCGACCCGTTCTCACCTGATAGCTATTGTCCTAGGCTAATGGAGTCTGATCAATTCCTGCTTGGCCGTGCATCTATGGGCTGGTGCTCTCCCAGGCCGATGGAATTCGCATTTTTTTCAAATCTCTCTGTGTCAGCGTGGATTCGGACCGGTGTACAGGGCTTTAAAAAATGTGGCTGTCAAGCTAATGCGAATCAGTGGACAACCAAACGATGTGCTTGTTTCAAATCAAAAGTTCTGTGCAATTCGAGGTGTCACAAAAGTTCTACTTGTTGTGACCAGCTAACTGAATCCTAAGCCAGGGCCCGTATTAAAAATTTGCCAGCAAATTTTACCGTAAAAGTTTCCGGCAAACGTGGCGCTCTGTCGGTAATTTGTAAAATTTTTCGCTGTTGCTACGATTTGCCGGCACGTTTCGCCGTTTTTTTTTTTCACAACTAACGCCTTCGGCAATGCAAATACGGCAAGCCATGACTGCAAACTGCAGCAACAGCGGCAAATTTTACAGTTTACCGACCGAGTGAGTCATTTGCCGGCAAATTTTACCGTCAAATTTATAATACGGGCCTAAAGTATGACCTATTTGTTAACAATGACGTATTGTATCTGACTATGAATTATTCGATTTAATGAACAGCCATCAATCCTCTAAACTTATCCGAACTGACTCGATACGTTCAAGGTCCCATAATAGTTATATTGCTCAAGCAATTAATCCTTATACATATGAGGTTTGCACTTAGAAATCATTTGGGTGTTTCCGAAATGACAATCCACATATGCCTGGTTTAGATGTACAGCATAGCTATGGGCCTGAAAGACACCAGCCCAATAGACGCATGATCAAATTGGCATGGTGGTATAGTCCCATCAGTTCGGTGGGAGTACCCGCTTATCGAACTCTATTAGGCTAGGACGATAGCTATCAGGCGAGGACGAGTCGGGCCGATAGACGTTCTCTCAGTTTCGCGCCTATTGGCCTGATTGGGAGTAAACCTCTGTGTTAATTTAAATGGGACTGCAGCTCCAATATGGCGGCGCTATGGATGTCTTCCATAAGAATAACACGGACGAAAGATAAGAGCGCTTATCGCATGTTTAGTCCCATTAGCCTCCCGCCACGCGACGAATCCCATCGGCCGGCCGATCGCTAACGTCCTAGGATGATAGCTATCGTCCTGATATTCCCATCGGCCTACGACACATACACCATGAGTCAATCGGGAAAGTCAAGGACTCTAACAGGAAGATATTTTAAATATCTAAAAATTCTTGTGAGCCTCGAAGAAGGGTTGGTACATCTTTTCTTTTACATTATTACAGGGGTGCATTTTGTTCACGTTGCTGCTCGCATTACTGAATTTGGCTGAGGAACCGTGATGATTCAAGTCAGTATCCACGACTTTAAAGAAACTGAAAGTTCCTAAGAAACGCCCGCGACAGATTCGAAATCTTTTGCGAATATAATATTCGAGTCATCAATAACACGAGTCAAAATGATTTTGCAGTAACAAAAAGTTTTATCTAAATTTCATTGACTTACCATGAGCTTTGTTAGTTATTACAATAATCGAATTATTAAGAATTTTTATATTTTGACTCTAATGTCCAGACAGAGAACAATGATGGTTGTGGTTTTCATGCTGTTTTTGGACTGTCCTTTTAAATCAAAGCTTACTTACTCACTATATTACCTATCCACACATTAAGTGATATAAGTTAACCCGAAGAAGGACCTATTCAGAGGTCCGAAACGTTGTTTACCTAATCATAAGTATATTCAAGAGGACAGTCCAAAAACAGCATCAAAATTACAACCACCATCAAGAATTTTTACTCCTAGAATCATGTTATTGATATTAAGTACAACGAATGAGCATTCCCATGCACGGGTTCTATTTGTTTCGCCAAAATCCTCACCAGAACCTGAAACATATGTCATAAATATTTTGTGTAAATAGTGAATACCAGTAAGAAACTTCAATGTTTGCATCTTAGCTTTTTTCATACACAAATTCGCCAATGAACTAGTGCAAAGTTCTAGGAAACCCTTCGAAAAATCATATTTGTTCGATTACAGGACAACCATTAGGGAAATCTCATGCTTTTCTTATGGTTTTACTGCGAAAGTTCCAAGCTCTTTCAATTGTTTGAAGAAGAATTCAACCACGAGAAAAACCGAGGATTTGGACAAATGCCATACTTTCCCTGTTATTTTTTCAGAATCGAGCCAATACCCTGTCAAACCCATGGAACTTTTCACGTTCATTACAAAATCACGAGAGCGGTTCCATGAAAAGATGATGTATTGAAAATTGGTAAGTCCCGAGTTTTTTTTTCTAACTATCTGTTTCTTCTTCATTGCTTAAAATATCAACATGTATCATCGGGAAACAGGGGATTGAAACTTTCCCCGAACCTCGGTACGCGAATAAGAATTCCGTTTTAACCTTTTTTATGTAATCTTTTCATGACTTCTAACGCTAGGACTGTTGTAACTTAAAAACAATGTTCGATAGCAATGTGCATTCTAACGTAGTCAAGAGGTGAAAGAAAAACCTATGGGGAACTTTTATTGGCTCATAAAATAATAAATATCACATATGGATCGTTCAAACAGTAGATCTTCACTGAAAATTCCAACACTTCAATCGTGAAAACGGCACAGGCCTCGTGACGTGTACTTGATCCGTACAGTAGGAAACTGCATGACATCCTTTGACTTTAATTTTTTTTTTCAAGGGACCCTTGCATAAATAATGTGATACACCGATATCGCATGGAATTTTCATGGGAATGATCTGCTTATTTCTCATTTGAAAGCGAATCGCCTGACTTGATCGCAGGGGATTCTTGCAAGGAGTGCTTGTGAAGATCTCGCAATGGATATCTCACGAGATTTCCTTAGAGGAACCTTGGCATGTTTTCGATGTCAAACCAATCCACAAGGGGATCGTGGCAGATTTTTTTACGATTTCAATCATAATTTCCTACGCGAGGACAAGGTGGGAACATTTCGAGGAACATTTTATAGGAATTTGACGTGTACGTTAACGCATGGATAAGAAAAATTGGATAAATTCATCATTACACCTTCAATGATGTGCAAGTAACAGCTACCCTTATCAATACTCGAGTCAATGAGATGTTAGAATTGATCACAAAATGGAGGGGACAAACAACCATTGGATATTTTCTGATGTGTCCTTGGATTTTTCCTCTTCAGCCACAAATGATATCACCCAAAAGTTCTCTATTTTTGATCAGCAATCGATCTAACACTACCTCCCCTTTTCGTTGACTAAACACTGACTCGTAGGTCTGTCAAGGACTCATACGTTCCCCCTTCCCCAGGAACTTTATTTTTCTGAGTACCGATGGGTACGCTGATGGAACTCTCCCAACGAATAATCAAGATTGCAATCTAAAGATTTCAGAATGTAACAATTTGGATGGTATGAAACTCATTCTTCCCAAAATTATCGAATTTTTTTATCCATAGTATCTCTCATTTCATTGAATATTCAACTGCTCATTCAGGCACGTGTAGTCTTAATGATTTCGATTCTCAGACATGGGTTAGATGACCCAAAAATAAACGAAAACAAGAAAAAAAACATTCAAACAGTCGCTTAACCGAACAAATTTTGTTTGATACTGCGATGAAAAATGTATAGACCCGATCGCACGTCAACGTAGCTTGTTATTGTCGAAAGAATCCTTCACAGTGATGAAAAATATGTTTTTCTAGCGGTAATTGTTTGTACAATCAATATCAGGCATCCCATTCGAATGAACAGCGTCAACACTCACATATACGATCAATGTTTGTGCATATATCGCATCAATACGCACTCATAGGTATTACTTATTATTGGTAAGAAATACCAATACAAGCGTACATACATGGCCCGTACAGTGTGGGTTTTTCATTTTCCTCTCTCTCTCCTTCTCGCTCGCATCATCATCAGTGTATACGTACCGCTAAAAACGTCAAAAGCTAAATAACAGTACTACCTATATACTCTCACGATAGTAGCTGGGGATCGCGCGCGGCATCGTCGTCGGCGCGGGCGCTTTCAATTCAGTTGTGAGCCAACCTCAGAGCGCGGTGAACGTATACTCAACTGGACTGTCTTTTATATACACACAAGCGATTTGCACCAGCTGTTGAACGCGTCTGTTTGGCCTCATTACCCTTGGTGTTCACGTGTCCCGAGCGCCTGCACCGTCAGTCTAGATAAAAATAATTTATTTTTTCGGCGTGGGCGCCTCGGACCAGACGACATTCAACGTTTAAAACTAAAAGAAAAATAACGCGCAAATAGGTATACAGCCTCAATAAGTGAGCTACAAGTGCGTTGCATCTTTCAATATGTCATGTTGCATAAGATTGTTATTTTTCTACAATATGATCGGTATAGTGGTGCGCGCTGACAGTGAACGTCGAATAATACGGAATTTTCTGTGAATCACCTGATGTGAAGAACAGATTTTTCAAATCTCCCGGCGTGAGTTTGACAGCTGTGAAAAGTGGAAGCCTGATACCCCCGCGACACCAGCACGGTGTACTTAAAATTATCACTTCCGGTACCATGCGCTACCAGTGACATGCACACACACAAACACCTAGTGGTTGAAAGCAAAGCTCCGTCGTCTGACTCCAAATTAGTCACAAGACAGCATCCGTAAGCAAGATACATATAAAACAGCTGATGCGAGTGGGAGAACGTTATAGACCGACCGACTGATGAACCATGGTTGTACACATAGTACTTATACACTTCTGACGTTGCACGATAGCTGATTACAAGCGTGAGCGGTTGTTTGTGTGATATAAGTTTTTCCTCGCACGCCAGAGGCTGAATGGAAAGGAAAAGCCGCGACTCATCGTATATAACGTTTGAGAAACTAACTAGCAAGTGTCTTGAGTTTCCGATGAATTTTTTAGTGTGAACGAGGTGGAATTCTGGCGCATCAGGCCTTCTGTACATAAATATACTCAAGAAAAGTGAGAAAAAGTGTTGGTGAAATTGAAGAAAAAAAATCACTCGCATACATCGATGACGAAACATTTATTCTCGTCGCGAGATAAGACCGCTTGAATTCTTTTTAACGTTTAGAAAGGCAGATGTGCTAACTTTTAGTGCATTTGGTGGAGTGAGCGTGTAAACATTTCGTCGATTTTGAGGCTGAAATGATGAACAAGTGTACCAGAAATTGCGATTGTCGAGCAATAGTTGACAGTAATAGGCGATTCAACAGAATGAATTATCCAACGGTGCAAGACAATTTTTATTATCTCCAGACGAACTTTATTGGTGTGCCGAGAGAGTTGCCTGGATAGATCCTACACTCTCTTCAGTGCAAATGGTGCATTTATCGCTGTTTTTATACAATTTTAAAACCAGCAGAAATCAGATATTTTCTTCGGATCGACGTTAAAAAGGTCAGTATTCTTATCAATCACGTGTATCTATTGATGGGAGCGAGACTTTCGAAAAAGTTGAGAATACTTTTGATTATTTACGGTTTCAGCAATCTAACATTCAAATTATTTCTATTTTTCTCAAAATACCACATTCACAATGATCAAATAGACCTCTTAAAATAGAATAAAAAATTCATTGCTGGAACCCGAAACACAGAAAACGAATGATTTAGTTTTTGTGTAGAGACCGGATAAGACGACATTTTTGTTTGTTCTTTTTCACATCTCATTCATCACGAATATTTATCAATCAATCAGCGAGCCTGAGACATGTGTACACGAATATTTTCGTCACTGAGTTTCATCACGCATAATTCAGAGCTCTCCGATAGAGATGTAAACTCACTCATCTGCATGATAGTCATTTACCGAAAAAAACTTGTTATTAGCTTGGAGAAGGAAAATTCGAATAGTATCAGAAAATTAAACAGGACGATGGGAAACATTAATTGAATTCTTAGTTATTCTGTTTTCTTGTACACGACTCTTATGCGAGTCCTAATGACTAGTCATGTGTATTTATTCACGTTATTCAAGATAAAACCGTATAGATCAGAGAATTAGCTGGCTACATAATGACTCAGATGATGATGTTTTCGATGATAGTATCGAGAAAAACAAGAAGTTAAAAATATAGCTTATCAATGATGTACGTTCGCTGCAGATAACCACGTGTAAAGTTCTATATGCAGAAATGCGAACTTCAGATTGTGTAAGGTCATGGTGAATTCTAAGTAAAGATGAATGATCTGGAGAGTCATCATTTGAGTGCACAGATTCGCACGAAATATGCATGTGATTCAGAGTGGGAATTTCGGAGTCTCGGATGCTGTCGATTAAATTTGCATAATAATTGAGCTATCCACGATAAAAATACCACAATCTCCCTTTTTCCAAATTGAATATCTTTATGTCGTGAAGGATGAGAGAAGGATGAAATATTTATTTTATGGCAAGTGCTCTGTGATGTATTTACTGGCTACTTCTGAGCTTCTTCAAATGTTTTCTCCTGTCTTTGAGACAAAAAATATCGAAGAGATGAATGCGAAGAGACGTGAGAGAAATTTGCTCGTAAAATTTGAGAATTTCACGCACTAACATACAGATAAAATTCAGGATAACCGACGATGCTGAGGATGATGCTAATACCTATATTGAGGAACCGAACTCCAACATTCAAATTTTTTGTTGAATTCTTGAGTCAATTTTTTCATCTTTTGTTATTTCAGACACCATTAAAACCGAGAAACCTGAATCAAATTCGAGTTCTATAAGATATTCTTTTCCTTCACTCGGATGCATAAACATGCATGATATCCACATACTTGACTCAAATTTATCAGAATCTATTGCAGAATAACTGTCAATACACTCTTGAATGAATCGATAGATTTTTTGCATACTTGGAAAACAATACAGAGTGGCTATTTGAATATATCGGAAAAAGTACTACAGAAATTCTAAAATAATCAACTTAATATCAAGGACAAAAAATCTACGAAATTACTTATGAAATTCTAAAATATTTTTGCATAAAATAGCATTCGCGCCTCGATCATGAGGTTCCCCGCTTCCGAGCGATTATTTCGACTCTCGCCTGTGGTTCGGGCCGAAAACCAATCCAAAAATAAGAAGCAAACTGCAACCTCTTAATCTCGGTGCGAAATCTACTATTTTGACACACTGTGCGAGAAGGTAACTTTTTCGCACTGATTTCGCAATACCTCTCACAGTTTGTCAAAAAATAGTATTCGATACACGGTTGTAAAACTTATTTTCCACATCCTCGTGTCGATTCTGACCTTCGCCTACGGCTCAGACCGGAAACCCAACACTCGGACGCGAAAAAAAGTGTTTCCACCCTTGTATCGAAATGTACTATTGCGAGCTATTAGACTCTGTTTTATGATATATTACTTCCGTGTCGAGGGAGAAATCATATTATCGTACTATGGTTGATAAATATGGAGGCAGATCAAACTGTATAGCTTCATTCGATCTTATCACAAGAGTAGAAGCAATATAGAATGCTTTTTTTCGCATCTCTGGACTGAAATAGTTTGAATTACACCGGTGAAACCACGAGAAACTTATTGATGGATACTATACTGAGGTGTAAAGTATTATTGATCTCTGAGAAACGGATCTTCAAAAACGACAGTTATCTTGTAATGTTGAATAAATTCCTCGATAAATTCTTTGCTCCTTTGTCATACAGACCCATTAAGCCGAATGATATATAATGATTCAAACAAATAAAAGTGACGTCAAGATAACACCGTTCTTTCTCGATATTGGTCAACATTTGAAGGTAAATAAAGAACTATTGTTTCTCAAAATTTGACATGAAACGTTTTTTCCTCGATTGTTACAGATGAGTGAATCGATTACACCTCAAGAATCAATTCACTAGAATCGACAAGAGCTATGTAGAGGTACACTTTTTATGGTTTTTCAGAAGTTCATATCTTCAAACCTAGCATGTGAAAAATACAAAATGAAAATAAAACTTACGACGGCAAAGGCCGATTCAGTTCAATGTCCTATCCAACATTTTTTTTCCCCTTAAATAATGACCCACAATAAACAACTAGCATCATATCTTTTCAACACACTGTGCGAGAATAGTATTTTTCGATTCGAGGGTGGGAAGTTTGGTTTTACTTTTCGAGTGATTGTTTTCGGCCCGAGCCCTGGCTAGTAGTGAAAAAGTATCTTTTCATCATTCTAACCTAAAAAGGCCGCATTCAAATGCAGTTTTAGAGTTCTCATGGTGAAAAATCATTATTGCTCTGTGCTCGCAGGCCCATTTCGGGCGCGGAGGACTTATTTCCCTCGCTTCGCTCGGGAAATGAACTTTCCTAGCGCCCGAACTGGGCGTACGCGCTCAGTAGGGCAATAATGTACTATTTTCGCACAGACTCTAAACTTTCTCTCACAGTTTGTCAAAAAACGCAGGCCAATACACGGGAGTGAAACCTATTTTTCGCATCCTCGTAATGATTTCGACTTTACGGCTCGGGCAGGAAACCCGTCACTCGGGCGCGAAAAAAAGTTTCTACACCCTCGTATCGAAATGTACTATTTCGGTTCCAAAGGAAGTTCTCGATATCATAATTGTCTTGGGCAATGAAAATTATTCCAATCTTTCAATACAATAGTAGTCATAGTAGTATCCAGTAATAGATAATACTTATCCTAATGATAAAATATAATGTAGATTCAAGACCCGTGGAATATTTTTTCTGTGTCTATCTACTGTCATAATTCTTGGCTTATTTTCGAATTCTATAATCAATTCCAATTCCGACCTCCATGACCAAAGTTGTGACAGACACGATATCAGCACTGTTGTAGACCAGAAATATTTTCACATCTTCTTTGTCACTGTTCTGTATACATTGATACACTCCGATCAGGCACGGGGTATAATGAGACAATTTAAAAAGCTTTGAAAAATACCTCAATTAAAATATTCAAAGTCGATTTGATGGAGTAAAAAGCGGATGCACGTTCATTTATTGGTTGGAGAGATTTGAGAGTTTTTCTCAGCTGGCACATGAATTAGGTACCTTCGATTTTGTCTTCATTCAAAACAGCTCCAACATGAGTAGTCTTATTGCATCATATTGCCTTCAGCCAGGTAGTTATTCTCAATGAAGAATTACATTAGCATCGATCAAAAATATTCTCAATTCTGTAAGAGATTGGGCATGATCAGGTGACAATGATTACTGTATCACAACCTTCTCTGAAATTGGTTTTTTGCGATTCTGACCTTCCTTGACCCTGAGGAGTCTGAGGAGTGCACGAGTGCATATGATGAATCTCCATCAAAATTACTTGGAATATAAATTGATTGCAAACTCTCTTTCTAGCTTCAGGGTAAGAAATGTAGTGATTTCATGAGACTTCTTTGGTCCATGAGAAAAACTCTAGGAATTTCATAACTGCATGGTAGAAGCTAATTTGTTTGTGACAGTACCGTCAAGTAACTTCTAAATTAAGACATACTCTAGCTTATGTCAAAGAAATTGCATGCATATGCTCAAAACTGTCCAGGCGATCAAGAGGGCTCAAACGAGGATTTACAATTAGGCACTTTACAGGTGTTTGAGTCCTTGGTTGCATGTTTTTTTCCTCTTTATTCCTATGGAAATTGGGATTGTTGGAGGTATTTCAAAATTATGAGCAACATACAATATCGAGACCAGGGATTTTCCGGAAAAGTTACCAATGTAGGTCTATCTGGGCGAAAAGAGTGTTGGGGTTGTGAAAAGTATGATATGCTAAAAACCTTTTGCGAGGAAAATGGACAATTGTGCCGAATAGTTTTGTAGAAATATTGTCAGAATGGCATGGGCCTCCTCAGTATTAGGAATCGTGGAAAAATATAAACATGAAGTTGCAGGTCAATATTTGAGTTCTCATTCCTTCAAGAAGATAATCTCCTTGTCTATCCGCCTCGGTATTCACATTTCAAAATTTTAAACAATCCATCTAGTTAGTATTTAATACATATTTCATATTCGTAATCTCTCAAAACTCTGCACAACATAGCCCTTTCAAAATATTTGAATTGTTTCAGAACTGTTTACTTGATTACTTTCGACTTAGCACTCATCAAAATTTCCAGATCAATTTGTATGTAAAAGGATTCGATGAAGTTGAAATATTTGAAGAATAGTTCAACAGAAAAATATTGATGAATAAAGATACAGCCGGAAAAACAAAGTGAGAAAATTAAATGCCGGTCTTGTTTGAAGAGAATGCTTTAGCTCAAATGATGGATTTGGTGGGAATAATTTGAGAGTTTTGGGTAGATTTTGGGATATATGCTCTCGAAATTTTATGCAGGTTCGTTTATCCGTCCCAAAGATGCAATATTATTTTCACATCAAGGAATAAAATCTGTTCCTCACAACTATGGATGTTTCGATTCGTCATGAGGTATTCAAAATATCGGCGCTGAGACTTTTTCAGCATTTGTCATTCATTGTATTCTTTTGAAATGGAACATAAACATTGAAGTGATGAATGAAGATACCTGAGGAGTATTGATACATATAATCCAAACATTTTTAATAGTTGTGATCGGGCAGTTTAAATGAACACGCTTGGAAGTTGATTCTTTCGCGAGTTTTTGGAAACAATTTTTTGTATGAGTGAACCAAGATTAAAAATCCAATCATTTCCATTTGTAAATTTAATGACAGTTTGAATTTCAATTCGATATATTTAATGTAACCTACCTACAAATGACCTCCTCTGTCCTCCACTGAAGATTCTTCAACCCTTTTGAATCCATGTCTTTGATCTTAACTATGCTATTGTATGGGTAGCGATGGGGATTTTGATGAAAGCATCCCAATCTATTTCTCTCAAATATTGTGATAAGCTGTGATGTACCCTTGAAAATTATGGATATGATTCATCAAAAATGAGATGAAACCTTCCAAACAATGGATGATTTGTTGTCAAGTCAAGCGCAACGAACAATCGGCCTAGCCGAGTATAAGAACTCCGGAAAGTTCTTTAGCACGCTCGGTAAAAGCAAGGAAAGGCGGGGAAAATGTTGTTGCACTGGTGCCAACAAGTCTTTGTTTCCACCACACAATGTGCATTTTTCCATTGTTCTGCGTCATTTTCTTGCACATGCCAGCTAGTTAGTGAGCCTGAAAGAGTGAGATGCAGTAGCTGAAATCGCACGTCCATTGGCTGGGAACCAATAGGCTCACTAATGCCTGCTATTCACAAAATTAGCGCTTTGATTTTCAATCTACTGTACAAACTAATGCTCGTGAATACTTCATGTGCCGAATCCTGCAGGGCCTCTAGATCGATCTTCTTGTGATTGTGAGATTCTTTCATCTAACTCGTGGCCAAGCTATATAAGTGGACTAATTATTACATGAGAATAATCGTATAACTCGTCCATGAAGGTGAGCATTGTCAGTATATCTATATATGTGTCTTTTCAACATGGGCCTATATGGACAATGCTAATCTTCATGGCTGTATCTTGGGATAGGAGGCCCATTGGACTCAACCCTTGAATATACCTTCATTTTCCACCAAAACAAGATGATTCCCAGAGTTTCATCAAGATCCATGTTCCGCAGACCTGATGCTCTCCTCGTTAGTCCTCTTTTTCAATACCTTTCAACCAGGATATGCGAGAGGATATGTGTTCTCATGACAGAGTGAGACTGAGCTTTTTCCGATGAATGTCCGTTTTTTTTAAGAAAGAAGATTTTTTGCTGGGAAGAACTCATGTGACAATTAAGAATTTTCGAATCTAAAATATTTGTACTCGAAAGTGAAGTGATTCTTCGCAACTTTCAAGAATCGTTAAATAGAAAATGTAAGATCATACTTCAGCATACAGCTGTGTTAGATGCAAATTCAGTGCATTTGATGACATCGTGTCCTTGTTTCTCATCCATTCAACTGTGTATTATAAAGGACAGATGAAGCTTCTAGACAGTGTAGGCGTGTTTGCGAGGGTGTTTGCTATATTTCAATTCGATCCTCGATTTTGCTCGAATTTATTAGACATTCATTGCCGCAAAAGGAGCAATGAATGTTTTGACCATGCTCACGGCCAAAATCTGGCTAAAAAAGCATTACATAGTTGGCCAATCTATGGCCAGTGGCTATCCAATTTGGTGAGAGTTCGAAGCCTAGTCGGGGTAGCTCGGGTCAGTTAATGACTTACAAATACTCACCATTTCAACTACGGTTCAATCAACCATCATCACTTTGGTCGGAAATTTATATGACACGGTTTTCGTGAAGGAAATGACTCACAATCGTTGAGCTCACTGAAATTTCATCTAAGCGGGGTGAATCACTTTCCAAATAAATTCAAGTAAGTTTTATGAATTGGCTTGTAAATCTTCAAGCCGGCATCCGATTCATTTTTGCATAAAAAGAAAAATTCAGTAGTCAAACATACGTTCCTATTATCTCAAAGCCATTGATCCCTAGATTGAAGATAACGTTTGGATGTCAAAAAGCTAGAACGCGATCAAACTACACGATGTAAATTATACGTCATTGCACTTTCCGGCTTCAGACGTCGATCTGCATCACGCGGGTTTATTACGTGCCACACGTGTGCTATATGCGTCATTTGCTTGCACTCAATACTCCAACTCGAAACTCGTTTTTGTTTCAATACTTCAACATATCTCTTGCAAAATGCGCAAATGCACAATGATTGAGTGATATGATCGACGCACTTGTTTCGCTACGTTTGTCAGAGGAGAACTTTTATCAACTACATAGGAGGTGTTTGAGATACTCCAACCTATCAAAATTCGATTGCCTTGTGACTCGATTGGGAGCTCGATGATTGATAGGGTCAAAAAAGCTAGACTTTACTCTCAATTTTGTTACTTCACGTACACTCCCTTCCGTGCAAAGTAAGCATGACGAGGGCAAACATTTGGGATGTAACCCCTCATTTCATGGCTGTTTGCCTCATAGTATCTGACCTTGGGTGAGCACTTTGTTGACGTATGAGCTATTTCCATCAATTTTTGACAGGGAACGCAGGAAAAATTCGTATGGGGGAGAAATCCTTTTTTCGTCAGTGGGACAGTTGAGTATTCCCAAACTTGTTCTCTGATAGCGATTCATGAAAAGGATTTCCTTATTTGAAAATTCCTTGCTGTAGTGGGTGAGCCAGACAGTTTACTTTCTCCTCTTTAAACACAATGCCATGGAGGGTATTAATCTTGGTATGCTTTTTCATATAACGAGGATTGCTTTTTCCTGAAAATCTAGCCCTGATGATTCTATTTTGAATATTTGACTGACATTCAGGAAGATACTAGAGGTGTGAAGACGGGTTCTACAATCAAATTATTTCAGCTCACGCTTTTCATTAACTTTTCACACAACTAAAATTCACCGGAATTTTTCAACTTGTTTTTTCAATCCCTCATAGTCATTAGACGACCTTCCACAAAACCTGGTTCAACCTGGTTCAAAATCGTTTTCAAATACAGTGAAACTCGGTTATTGCGAGGTTTAAGGGACCAAGAATGATGAACAGACATTTGTACTGAGGAAATTCCCTAAAAAAATAGCTTAATACACAAAATACGTGGGGAAAATGATTCTCCTCACAAAACAAGTGGACAAACATGATGGGTTTCGTATTTGGATGTGTTGCCATCATCCCGTCGCGAATCACACTTATGATCGAATTCAGAGCACACATACAGTACCTATTAGACAGAAACAAGCATTGCACCGATTGTGCAAATGCGTCGTCACGTCGATATCTACTGCACTGATCATCCTCAAAACTACCCGTGACTTCCTGTTTGACACTTATAACGAACTCACACATGCGCATGCACGCTGGAAACCGAAAGGTAAAAAAATTCCCACTCGATATGGGGATCTAGGGGCGACAAAATTTGCTCGGTCAAGTAGAATAAAAGCGTATAAAAAGTGCTTGTTACAACCGATGCTCGTTATTACCAGGGTTGATTTCATTCATTTAGCACTAGAACCAACGACATTTGACCGATTCGCGTGCCCGTTACAACCGAGGTCTTGTTCTACTGTGAGAAAGTGCGTCATGCCTGTTTTATCTTTTTCTGACTTGAATTTGACCTCAATCGACAGCCTGATCTTTTTTTTCGATTGATAGTCTCGTAAGCTCCGTAGGGTCCAGTTCGTGGAAAGATGATACTTTTCCGACGATTCAAAAATCTACCTATGTACTTTTTTAGGTCAAGTACGATTAAATATGAAAATAGGGAATTGAGAACGCATTGATTCGAAATCACTCTCAATATCTCATTCTCACACCAAAGTACATACATATGCGATCCGGGAAAGGAATTCCTGAGATGTGCAAAACGGTATTGAGAAAAGAAACAAATGTCAGACATCCATCCATAGAAATCATTCAGGGACATCGATTGATTTCGTTCACTTCTGATAAACATTAGATTCATAAAACACTTAAACTTCCTTTTCCAACTCTAAGATATAAATGATTCAAACTTTTTGACCGATCTCATTCTGAATCGTTCTTCCTAGAGGTAACGAGGAATCAAAATCGCTCCAAAGGATAAATGAGAGGAAGACATTTTCTCACTTCATTTGATGCATTGATGATAACAGGAGTTCGTTTTGTTGCAGTTGGAACAGAGATGTTGGCTCGACGCTCGTTGCTGGCGCTCGCTGTTCTTGTTTCTGTCATTGCCAAGGTTGTGGATTCAAATCAGTGTTTGACCATGCTCCCAGGTTTGTGTATTTCCTCCTCAGAATTGTGAGACCCCTGTCCAAAATAACTGAGGAAAAAATTTTTCTCTCGACAGAGGTGAATCCAAAAAGAATGGTTCGTAAAGATGGTCAAAACTTGGATATACTATTCGAAGTTTCTCAGCGAGTTTCTCAAAGATTGTCCACCGCAGTTACGAAGATATTCCTTCAAGAAGTGCTAGGCTATCCGAATGTTGTTATTGTCGAGAAAGAAGATGGTTTCAACGTAAATGCAACATTCCATAGATTATCTAATAGCTTGATTAATGCACGGAATTCTTTGTGAGTAACAATTTCAATATAGCCAATCGGATAAGGTTGAGCTCCCCCTACACGTATATTTTCTTCATTTGTAGAATCCCAGAGTCAATAGTCAACATGGAGGTGTGGATACCAACCTATGTTGATATTTTGCCATTGATTGATTCACACGACGTGTCTCAAGTTGGCATGGTGACATCTCCGGGACATTTTGGTTGGTTCATTCCAGAAAGTCTATCGAGAATTGATGACACTTGGACATTATTCGCTCGACGAGACACTGTTGGCCGTTTTGATGTCGATGAAGAAAATCTTAGGAAGATTATGAACAGTACGATGAATGAGGTGAACGAGTATTACTGTCAAGAGGCATTTTGTCAAAATGGGATGTACATCCCGCCACAGTGTCAATTTCAGTCGTGTGCATTACTTTTAGCTGATTATGCTAGTTATACCAAATTTGTAAAAGATTCTATTGATCATTTGAAGTTGTACGTCAGAGTAGCCTGGGTAGGACCGCATTTGAGAACATTGGTCAGAACTTTAACCAAAGAATATTTGCAACTATCTTCAACCTCATCTACTCCTAGTAAATCATTAGTTATCTTGCACTGGACGCCGAGTAATGTGATACCAAACGAAAGAGAATTCGTGAATGTAGATCTTCCTAGGTGTGGATCCAGAGGATCTAGTGATGGCTGTCATTATGAGACTCATAAGTTAGAAAAGCTAGTTTGGAGGGGCTTAGAAAATTCAGGAAAAGTTGCTTTTGAAGCTATAAGTCGACTGCAATATGATAGTGCAATGTACGAAAATTTGATAAATCGGTATAACGAAAGGCTGATCGACCAAATCAGTAATCACTCTAAATTATTAGAAATTGAACATGAGGTTGCTTGTGAGTGGCTTAAAGACAACAAGGATTTCGTGCTTCATAACTGGGTTCCGAAAAACGATGATAAAAATACATTAATCATTGGAGGAATTTTCCCAATGCTCGGTGGCGTATACTCAGCAAAATCCATTGCTAGTGCAGCTCTAATGGCAAGAAATGCCATTAATAACAATAACACTGTTTTAAGAGACTACAATTTGAAGTTACATGCAGCCAACGGACAATGTAAATCTGATCTCGTGATGAAATCATTCATTGATTTCGTTCTGCAGAAAGATGAGTATGACAGAATGATTGGAATACTCGGTCCTGCTTGTTCAGAAACAATTGAACCTCTAGCTGGAGTATCGAAACAATATCGTTCTGTTATGATGAGTTATGCTGCCGAAGGTTCTGGATTCAGTGATAGAAATCGATATCCGTATTTCTTTAGGACTATTGGTGAAAATAGGCAGTACAAATATGTGTATCTTCAGCTATTGCAAAAAATGAATTGGCACAGAGTTGCAGCGTTTTCTGAGGATGGTATGAAATATACAGAATATATTTCTTACATGCAAGATATGTTGAGAGAAAACGGAATTACATTCGTTGCTAATATCAAGTTCCCAAGAGAATGGCAATCAGAGACCATCACGAAGGTGAATTTTTCAACCCCATAATTTTATGATCTTATCCTTTCATCAGATACTTGGAATCGTCCAAACTTTTCGAGTTCGTAAATCGTATTATTTGTCTTTGTTTGATGCTCTATGGATTTGTTTAGACTGACTTTTCAAAAAAAAAATCAGTCGATCCAACTGGGGTTCGTTGTACTTCGAACCGTCGCATCTCCTGACAAAACTTTTGGTCGAGTTGATTTTCATTTTCATAGAATCAGTCAAATCGAGAATAATGTCATGATGGACTATATGAACAAATACTGATTTTCTATTTTCCAGTATCTCGAAGATTTGAAGCAAAAACGAGCTAGGATCATCATTTCAGATATGTACGATCAAGTGGCCAGACAAGTCATGTGTGAAGCGTATAAACTGGAAATGACAGCATCTCACGTAATTATTTCATAATCTTATTACAAAAAAGTGTGGTTGGAAGTATGAAATATTCCACTCATGCTTATAATGCATCATTATTGATCTCATAACCATCGATTAGCTTGAACGCTACCATATTCAGTATTCCACAATTTCCTTAAGTTATTGGAATCGCATCTCCCATGTCATTCTGAGGATTGAGATAACAGTAAATCTTTTGTAATATTGCACAGAATTGATTTTAGATTTTTTTGAAGTAAAAAAATAATCGAGCGTTTGAATTCACTAAGGTTGTTCATTGAACAAAAGGCAGACGAGTTGATATCATGTTTAATTTTCCATGGATTTTATCTAGTTGAGAGTAAATTTTATCAAGCAACCTTGAGCGATGTTAGACGAGCATATTTTGAATATCAGAAATTCAACTATCTACCCTTTCCATTGCTAACATCTTACTTGTTGAGGCGTTAATTCTTTGGTTCACATTTTAAAAATTTGTGAGATTACATTGGACTGATATGTATTAAGTGGAATATACAAAGAGCAAAATATTGATCAAAATAATTTACCACTGCAGTCTCAAATTTTTTTGCACCTTTGAAATTGAACCATTTAGTGGCATTCCGTAATCTTAGAATTGAAACAGTCATATGAAGCCAGATTATTATATCTCTTCGTTTCACGATTTTTCTAACCGCTAACGATTCAATTTTGGAATATACGATGTAAAAACGAATACATTTGACGAGAAATTCTTCAACTGGTATAGTAAACGCACAATAGTGTAACAAAACTTTTGATTGTATGTGTAGCTAGGTACTCCATGAATGCAAATATTTCATCGATTGTATTTTACAACTCACGTTTCTGTTCCTGCAGGGATATGTATGGTTCCTTCCACTGTGGTTACGAGGTGATTGGTACAACACGGACCACTACAATGATCAAGAGAAAGAAAACACACCTTGTACAACAGACGAAATGAAAGAGGCCATCAATGGATATCTAGGTATTTCCCATGCAAGTTTTGCTCCGGATGATAACATCATGCAAGAAGGAATCACAGTAAAACAGTGGAGAGACAATTATGAACAGTTATGTGCATCAAAAAACCAATCAACTTCTCCTTACGCCGGATATGCTTATGATGCAATGTGGGCCTACGCTTTCGCAGCAGATCAGCTATTAAAAGAAAATCAGAGCTACATATCCGATCTACATTCTGAGCAAGCTGTGATGAGATTGACAAACATCATATCTAAGACTGATTTCAATGGGGTACGTACAAATTTATAATGGATCATTTCTATGAGTGATATAACATATCTAATGTAAGTGATTCTTTCAGGTTTCAGGGCGGATCAAGTTTATTGGAGGGCAATCTCGTTTTCCTGTGATCAATATTTATCAGCATCTCAATGGCGAGACTCGTTTAGTTGGGGATTTCCATCCAAATATATCAGAAGCATCAGACTACGTCAGTGGAGGGACTCTATCTTTGAATTCGTCAGCAATTGTATGGCTATCAGGAAAGAAACCCGACGATGGATCCGAGCCACCGAAAAAATGCGTCTTTCAAGGTTTAGCTGATCTTTTGAACGTTTCTTGTGAAGGAGCCATGGTTATTGCCAACATTATTGGTTTAGGCTTTTTAATATTTGGTTTATTGGTCGTGGTAATTGTGATAAAAAATAAGTAAGTATTCGAATTTTTCCGTGCGTGCTCATCATGTGAGATGAATGTAATGAGATCAATCTTGCTAATGTCCACACGTCAATTTTGTAGGTATGATAAAAAAGTACGCCTGCACGAAAAATATATGAAGAGTTTGGGAATTGACCTACTTCAATCAGATCCTTGTAGCCTGGATAAATGGGAGATACCAAGGGATCGCGTAGTGATTAACCGAAAATTGGGCGAAGGAGCTTTTGGAACTGTCTATGGAGGGGAAGCTTTCTTCCCTGAAAAAGGTTGGCTTGCTGTTGCGGTTAAAACCTTGAAAGTGGGTAGCAGTACAGAGGAAAAGCTCAATTTTCTCAGTGAGGTGGAAGTTATGAAACGATTCGAGCACAAAAATATAATTCAATTGCTAGCAGTGTGCATCAAATGTGAACCAGTCCTCACCGTTATGGAATTTATGCTTTATGGAGATTTGAAGACTTACTTACTTGCCAGAAGACATCTGGTTAATGATCAACATTATGAAGATTCTGACGAGATATCTACGAAGAAACTGACTGCGATGGCCCTCGATGTTGCCCGAGCTTTGAGTTATTTAGCACAATTGAAATATGTACATAGGTAAGTTTTTGAATAGTAATTGTGATCATGTAGAAACTCATTCGCCATTCAATTTTCCACAGAGACGTTGCGTCACGAAATTGTCTAGTGAATGCACAGCGTATAGTAAAATTAGGTGACTTTGGCATGACAAGGCCAATGTATGAGAACGATTACTACAAATTTAATAGAAAAGGTTTGTTCATCAATTACATCTGTATGATTCTCAATGTTCCTCGTCTGATATTTTTTATAATCTGCACTTTTCAATTTTCAGGTATGCTCCCGGTACGATGGATGGCTCCTGAGTCTTTAGGATTAGGAATTTTTACCCCAGCATCCGATGTTTGGTCTTACGGTGTATTATTGTACGAGATAATCACATTTGGAAGTTTCCCATTCCAAGGAATGAGTAACAATCAAGTTCTCACTCATGTCAAATCTGGAAACTCGCTAACTGTACCAAAAGGCGTTAAACCTCAACTGTAAGTCAGCGTTGTAATATTTGAGAGAGTTTCATCTGTTAGTAGCAAAAGTCACAGAAGTTAGGTTGGAATCTATAGACGGCACTCAGCGCTCACATGAGCGACGGTCAGGAAAGGTTAGGTATTTTGCCAATGCTGTGGTATACCATAGATATACCACTTGGTATACCATTTCGATATATCGAAATCTTGACCTAACCTTCACTGGCCATCGCTCTCTTGAGTGCTGCGTGACGTCTATAAATTCCAGCCTTAGTTCATCCAAACCATTTAAGTTTGAGGTAACCTCATTTTCAATGTATGAGTCAACACAAAGACATGTTGAGGCAAAAACAGTGTTATCTATTTACTCGGGAAGGAAAATCGATATTTTTCTGCATTTTGTGACCGTACCTTCCAAAGTGAGATCACGCAAGATCCTTCTCAATAAAATATGCGCAATTTATCCCCTATCATTTTTGATATTTGAAAGGAATATCATGTTGGCTATTTTCTATGATGTAATACTATTTTGAATAGATAAATGATTCATATATAACATGTTCATGAAGGCTCATTCGTTTACAGGGAAGGTTTGATGAAATCATGTTGGACAGTTGATCATACAAAAAGGCCAACGGCTCCGGAGATTGTTGAATTTTTGGCAAATAATCCTAGAGTTATTGCTCCATGCTTAGATGTACCACTCTCTAGCGTTCAATTGGAACACACTGGTCAAATGGAGATGCGTTTGAATGCTCCAACAGACAGGAAATTTTCGTTTCCTTGGCCTCGAACGATATCTAAAACGAGTAATGAGCCAATACCAACGATGGATGTACCTTTGGTCGATATAAATGATTCATGTTCATCGCCGAATCAAAACGTTGATGGTGTGCTGACTACCAATAGAATTCCCGAATTAGAGAGTACAAGACCTTTGCTTGGTGGAACTACTGCTGTTGCCTCCAACAATACTTCAAATGAAGAATCTGCTCGCTACGTCAACATTCAGCCAGGTGTCACAAGAGTTCTTCTCGATCTACCTAAACTAGTTTCAAATGGTTATAGTGTGCCGTCTAGTGAACGGAAACTACCTTTCCCAAAAACGACTGATTTCAATAGTATGTCATTCATGTGAGACAGAGGGAAAAACTTATCCGTAAAATTCTTTGAAAGCTTCGTTTGGATCTTCAATGTTATATTGATATTCGCAAAAATTATACATGAAAATATCATTGTCTGTTACAATATTCAGAAATGAAAATGGTTCAGTTCAATTTGGATGAAAGCCTTGAAATCGCAAAACCAAAATTATATTATGAAACTCCCCAGAGTTACTTCAGAGATATCTCAACATTCGATTACATAGGGAAGTAATTTTGTATTCATACGCGTTTGATACATTTTTTATGCAAACTTAATCTCCAGAAAAATAGCCGTCCAGAACTGATTACTTTTTAACCATTTTCCTGGTTTTTCTTTGAATTCATTTGATTTTTTCACCAAAATATGTCTCTGAAGATTTGAAACTAGTTGCCTTTGAAGTGTGTCCATTCGGAATTGTGAGGATAGTTCATTTCAGATACCGTTTCTCATCATTAAAAACTTTCGAAGAGAGAAGTGATTATAACACTGTGGCCCAAGTCAAATAAGCTTCTTTGCTAACAAGATGTTTCAGCACAAATTCAATGGTATAGTTTTGATTATCCTGTCTGACACGTTAGAAACAATGTTATATCTTTTAGTTTGGTCCATAAACCCTCTAAGCAATTCTTCTAAAGTGCTCTTCGATCATGAGCTTAGTACTTTTTATATCAGCTAAATTGCATGAACGTGGGAGAAACTACTTTCAATTGGAAAATGTAGTTGATCACATAAACCTGTGAACTATTATCCAGTGTCGGAACTTGAAGGTTCTAAAATGGACCAGATGACAATGTTCATAACAGAATAAGATTTGATAGAAGCTCTTAAGTTCATTCACATTAGTTTTGTTCATACTCCGTATAAATAACATTGATCACGTTTCTTTTGAAATCTAATTACTAATCAAAGGCCTCATATAGTTACAGGAGTATCGACCTGATTATCATTATAAGAAGCTCAACAAGATTTTTTACCTTGTCATGAGCAAGGAAATCGTTGGCCACCTAATACAATGGCAATTATTTCATCTGTATGACATCTTTACTTCATACAAGACCACACAAAATCATAATGTTGGAAAATTATCGTGTAAGAAGATGATTTGTTCATAACACCCGAGATTTTCTGATTATTATCCATGCTAATTCGAAAGACCCCAAGGCTTTCAGGAACTTTAGTTGGCGTTATTTATATTTCATAGAAAAGCTTTACCCTGTTATAAGGGAATTAGGGAGTGATCATTTGTAAAGAGTGTAGAGAAAAAAAAGTTTTCGTTCTACTCTCCATTGGGATAGTGCAATGGAATATGAGTAACTTGTCACTTTATCAGATATATCCGCTGATCTTAGCAATGATACAGTTTCAAAATGAGTCTATTACCACATTTCATTTTGGCATTTCGTTGGTAAGGCTCGATACTGAACAGCTGGGAAAACGAATCATATTTGAAGTGGAACAGGATCTTGGCAGAATGAGATTATACGTTTAGAAATAAGTGATTATGAGACCTTGAAGGCTGTGATTATTAATGTAAGAACTTTGTACAAAAGCACGCACCATTGTTTATAGTTTTTCCATCGCAATGTTTTTATTGAATGAATTATATCTATTTAGTGTCATGTGCAATCAAGCGAAAAAAGATATCTAATGAGCAAGAATATGAAAAGTGAATAAATAATTTTTTGATGAATGAATTGATTCAATTAAATTTCGCTAGTTACATAATAGCCCCACAAATGGAAGTATTGGGGATGCTTCAGAGTTACTTGGACTCGATGAAAACGTGATTATTGATTCAAGTGCAACAAAATATATTTCCTTCATCTATAGTACAGGAAAAGTACACGAGCAATCGTAAAATTCACACGACCCCATTGTTAAATACTATTCTTGACGTGTCACTGCTATGGACAGTTATATTTCTAAACAAAACGAAGGATAGTTTGCGTCAAGATGAGATACTGAGAATTTGTTGTTAAATGTCTGTCAACACGTCTTGATGTAAACGTCTGCTCCATTTTTGTGCTCTAAAGGTCGTGATTTTTTATTGGTAAGTCGAGATATATCATTAGTACTTATGATCCAAGACTTGGCATATTTGAGAGTAGAGAGTCAATATTCATCGATTTTTTGGTTGAACCATGAGAAATGGAATATTTACGGTGTAATACCCTCAGCACTGTATGATGCAAACTTTCTCAGTAACAGCTTCGATGATTCACTTTCCAAAAACTTGACCCAATATTTTCTGACAACAAGGTCAAGAAAGACGTCCCTAAGGGGGAATACATTTGAATTCTTGGAAACAGAACATTTGCATCGTGGTTCTCATATTGGAATCATGGCAGCCGGTCAAAGTGGTAGGAAATTGTAAATGAAATACGAAAAAGATGTTTGATCTATAAGTTTGTCCCAAAATTATGACTGTTAGTTCTAACAAAGGGACGTGTTTCTACTAACTAGATAAGTATAGAGACAGTTACATTTGATAAGAGAAGCCATCGGAGAATTTTGAGCAGTAGGCAAGAGCGCCTGAGGCAGTTGATTTAACACATATGTTGGCATTATTTATGATGAAGTAAAGGCGCCAGTAGTGGAACAGGGCTAGTTGGGCGCCTATAGTGGAACACCAAAACGACATAGATTCTTAACCGCGAAAAGTCGATCCATTATCTGAGTAAAAATTACACAGTGTTCTTTGATATTATATACTTCAAATCGATGTCCTGCAACACCCGTAAAAGATTCATAAATCAAATAAAAAAATCATGAAGAGTATAAGCTCATAATCACCCTTTAGAGGCTGTTCCACTGTAGGAGCCTTCCTCAAAAATGGAGCCAATAGTGGAACAAAAGTGTGCCCTCAACTGGAACAGGTTTTATATTTTCACTGTATTGAAAAACCATCCGGGAGTCGATTTTTTCCGGTCGCGCGTCATTTATTATATACAGATGAGCACAAACAAACCATTAATTATCTACCAAATATTTTCAAAATGACTCCAAAGCGCTGTTCCACTATAGGAGACTTTTCGCGTTCCAATGAGGGCACCGAGCTCAGGATTGGTTGTTCCACTATAGGAGACAACGGATCCTTTCGTGAACATTCAACTATTCTTATTGTATACAAGTAATCAACTTGTACCTTTTTTCAAAATATGCAGAAAGAGTTTATCTACAAGATGAGTTACTTCCCGTTCGCAAGAAACTCAAATATCATTCAAAATATAGAAATTACTGATTAGCGATCATTTTTTGTTCCACTACTGGCGACTTTACCTTAAGTAATTCCTGTTAACCAAGAATTTTTGCACGATATTTATTTAGAGAATTCAAATTAGTTGAGAACCGGAGGAAAAGTTACTGGGACTTGCCAATTCAGTTCACGCCATGTGAGGATATAAACGTGCAATCGTGAAGCAGAAAAATTTGAAAAGCCAACCATTTTTTACTCATGACCTGCATAGGGATTGGTGCAGAGTAAAGATTCCTGTCTCGGAATCAATGGTCCACTAATTCAATGTCTTCAACCTTAGGTCGTTATCAAGGAATGCAACCAATGCTCATGTTCCAACCTTCAATGGTATACTATATAACTATATAAGTACCTCCGTGGGAACTTTGAAATAATGTGTGCCTGCTTATACGAACTCTTAAAACGCTTGAGGAAAATCCTCAAGGGTCATTTTCGATGTTCTTTTGTGTTTTCTTCCGACGCAATCATTAGTTTTTTCATCCAGGGCTACCGGAAATTATCATCATCAAAAAAGAGGTCGGAATGTCAGGTCTTTTTCACAATGTGAGAGCACTATCGCAGGATATTTCTTGAATCAAAAAACTGATACTATCGGTTATTCCTGCAAAATTCATTTAGCACTGTTTGTGCGACGTTTCGGTTGCTTTTGATTTTGCAACCCTTTTCAAGCTAAAAACATTATTTTAAAACACTATGACTGCTACACACACTACATTTTAATATAAACATCTTCATAATCACCTTAAAATTCACAAACAATATTCACGGTAAACCCATGGTCATAATATATCCATCCAAGCACAGCTTGGGATCAGTCTATTTTATTTGGCAAATTGAAACTAGAAAAAACAGAAAAAATGAAACTATCCAAACAATTCTTTAAGGTTGATAACACTCACTCATGAAAGAATTGCACTACTCACAGAAAGATTTTTGGTGTGATATTTTGAAAAAACTGTCATCTCTGTTCTGAAGGAAGATGTTATTTCCTTCTGTTGTCGATGTTATGACAGCACACGAGAGACCAAAGGCAGGAGAGAGAAAGAGAGCAAAAGACAAACAGGGGCATGAAATTCAAAAATTTGACAATGCGGGGACATCTATTGGTCAATCTTATCAACTAAATAATTAACGTTTAGTTATCAATCGAGAGAAACTGCTTTAAAGTGATCAATGGAATTTTTATAAATTATTTTTAAGCAAAATGTGTCTTCTTACGGGTGGAAGACACATTTCGCTTAAAAATAATTTGCTGCTAAATAAATAGATATTTGCTGCTGAATAAATAAATAAATAAAGAGAAACTGCTGTAAAGTGATCAATGGAATTTTTATAGATTATTTTTAAGCGAAATGTGTCTTCCATACGGTTGGATGGAATTGGAACATCTACGCATAGAATTTTTATTTATCTCATCGCTGATATGAGACAGAGAAATACACCGGCATGAAGCATCCTGATAACATGATTTATCACGAAAAACTGCTTCACAAACAGCACTTTTCCCTCATCTCGGCTTTCTGCGATGTAACCTCGTGCAACAAAATCACAAGTCACATTCCGTCACCATTCGTCCCATGGAAAATTTTTACGACCAATGTGAACACCACAAACCGGAATTTCTGGTAAATTCGATGAAGTATTTGAGCAAAAGCTGACCGGCCTGATTTGAGCAGATGAGTTCTGGGGTTATGTTTTTTTATCTTTCACCCGTTGGGGATGAGGGACACGTAAGTATGTACGTATACATGAAAAGTGTAAGATGTATGTAATACCCCTCCGGGTCTGTGTGTTGCTTCAAAAGTCCAGGTCCGTGTGAGGCTACCACGTTATCTGTGTTATCCTTATGGTACCGATATGTGAAAATATTGATATCCGTGCGCAACTGAATTATTGTTTTACATAATTCAAAAAGTCGAAAAATACATCTTCGAACCTTTGAGAGTCAGATTTAGGGCTAGCACATTTTCCACTCCCAAAAATCAAAATTTTCGCGGAAGTACTGATATGTAATTTAGTGGACGTAGCTTCGGTGATACTGAATTGAGCGTAGATTCCTTCAGAATAGCATTGTTTAATGCAAATTTCATTCAGGTTGCTGAGAATCATTAGATGCAATCTTCCAATACTGAAAAATTAGCATTCATGATCACAAACTCCTATTTTAGCTTCATGATTATTGTGAGATACGATATTCTATAGATTAAACAATGGAATCTATCCAATTTCACATCGACGATACAGGAATCACTCGCAGTTTGAAGTCAGACTAAATATCAAAAACGAATAAAACCATTGCTATTCTGTGGTTCGACGATGAACCCCGATTTCTTGTGATGTATCGCATGCACATCGATAAATTTCATTATTAGCGTGTCATGTCATCAAAGGCACCATCTTACCTCAGATATGTCTTACCGTCAGGGTTCCGTACTTTCCTTACCCTGACGCTCATATCAGACCAACGGTTATTCAGCGAGGCAAGAGATGGCGCATTAAGTACTAATCTGTAAGGTACGAAAGTATACATATATCCATCATACATACAGCTTGCATACACTGTGAATGCCTCCAATGATACTATATACACGACCATCACACAATATAGATATACTTCTCGAAGTTATACTATACGCACTACAACCAGTCCATATAGACATATTTCCACAGTCAAGCTATATACAGAGTATCCATAAAGTAAGCCCCCCCCCCCATTTTTTTCAGAAATGGTTGGGAATCGGGAAAACCCCCGGAACACGTGTCCCCTTATTTCGAGGGGGACATCCGATGGTGGCCTTGTTTTTTACCTCGAAGGTCATTTTTAAGGTCATTTGGAGGTCAACTAGATTTTTTCGAATGGAAACACCTACTTCTGATCTAGAATTCTGGAAGAACATGAAAAACGACGAAACTTTTGTTTGAAACATTTTTTGATTCGACTTGACCTTGGCCATATGAATGGAGGTCAGCAAGGGTTGACGGTAACCGCTGTCGCTCCAGAAGTGAGCATTTTATCGAAAAATGTTTGGGATAAAAGTTGTCGATGATCACAGTAAAAGAGAGCTGATGACCTTGTTTCCGACCTTGGAGGTCATTTTCAAGGTCATTTATAAGTCAACTCGATTTTTTCGAATAGAAACACCTAGTTTTAACCTCAAATTCTGAAAAAAACATAAAAAGTGATGGAACTTCTGTTCGAAACTCTTTTTGACCCGACTTGACCTTGTCGAGATAAAAAGTAGGTCTGTCCGTTGGAAAAATCAAGTTGACCTCCAAATCACCTGGAAAATGACCTCCAAGGTCGGAAACGAGGTCATTAGGTCTTTTCTACTGTGATCATAAACAACTTTTATCCGAAACATTTTTCGATAAAATGCTCACTCGTGGAGTTACAGTGGTCACCATCAACCCGTGCTGACCTCCATTTATCTCGCCATATCAAGCCGGGTCAAAGAAGCCACTGCGGCCTCGTGGATAAGGTCCTTGCCTTCGACGCAGAAGGCTGGGGTTCGAATCTCGGCCGGCACCTATGTGAATTCTCATAAGTGCTTTTCGGTGGTTTCGGTGGTTCGAAACCCACCTTAAACTGTAGGTCCCGCAGAATGACCTCGAAAAGAGGTTGAAAATGCGTTAGTTAGAAACAAAGAGAAAAAAGTCGGGTCAAAAAAAGTTTCAAACAAAAGTTTCATCATTTTTCATGTTATTTCAGAATTCGAGGTCAAAAGTCGGTGTTTCTATTTAAAAAAATCCAGCTGACCTCCAAATGACCTTGAAAATGACCTTCAAGAGAAAAAACAAGGCCACCATCGGATGTCCCCCTCAAAATAAGGGGACACGTGTTCGGGGTTTTTCCCGATTCCCAGCCATTTCTGAAAAAAATGGGTGGGGGCGGGGGGGGGGTGGGTACTTACTTCTCGGACACCCTGTATGCTAAGCCTGATGTATACGTATACCCCCTCCATTCACTTTTTTCAAAAGTATAATTTGGCGAGTATGAGTTTGTCTCTCAGAACTGATTCATTTTTACAGGGCTTCTACAGTAAAAATGAACAATCATTTGAATCAACTGTATTGCATAGTTTCAGCTCTTGGAAGAAATGAAATAAACAAGAACCCATGTCAAGTATTCTTCAAACAAGGCCAGGATCTTCAGGATTAGAATAGAATGGAGATGGAATGATTTTGTTCCACCTGAATCGGATGTAGTCGTGATACATCTCGGGCAATTTTGCGGGGTCATTCTTATTTGTTGTTTGTGGAATCCAAAATTCGTAATGATAAAATTGAAGAGATAAAAGACAGAAGTCGTAAACTTTGATAACGATTTTTCAAACTTGATATTTCTTTATTAGAATGGAGAGCGAATCACCCGTTGCTCTCACATGGGAATTGATCGCCTGATGACATTTGGAGATGTCATGCTCTCAATTTTTATTATCATATCATTTATAATAATATTATTCACGAGAGAGCAACGTGTGATTCGCTCTACATTCTAAGAAAAAAAAATATCAAGTTTGAAAAATCGTTATCAAAGTTTTTGACTTCTGTCTTTTATCTCTTCAATTTTATCATTACAAATTTTGGATTTCACAAACAACAAATAAGAAAGACCCCGCGAAATTTCCCGAGATGTATTACGACTACATCCGATTTAGGTGGAACAAAATCATTTCATCTCCATTCTATTCTAGTCCTGAAGATCCTGACCTGGTTTGAAGGATACTCGACATGGTTTCTTGTTTATTTCATTTCTTCCAAGAGTTGAAACTATGCAATACAGTTGATTCGAATGATTGTTCATTTTTACTGTAGAAGCCCTGTAAAAATGAATCAGTTCTGAGAGGCAAACTCATACTCGCCAAGTTATACTTTTGAAAAAAGTGAATGGAGGAGGTTGAGGATCTAATCCCTTCATTATAGAAATCAGAAGGTAAAATTCTACTCCTTTCCCGGCTCAATACTTTTGAGAATAAGTCATTTTTCATGAGAGCATTTTGATTAAACACATGATATGTTTGTAAGGAACTGCCGCGATGTAAACAAATCAGACGGATCTCTTCTCTTCTCTCTCGCTCTTTCCTTCTCGCATCGCATGGTCGTTCGCGTTGTCGCTCGACCGACAGATCTCGAATCTGGGCTACGTTCGAGCTCTAATGAAAGTCGAATGGATAAATTTTTTGAGGTAGTGAAAATTGAGGAAGCGAAATAAAAGCCCTAGCGGTTCGAATCGAGCTGGGGGCCTTCTTCTCACCCACGATGAGCTTGAACCAGGTTTTAATCCGACTGAAAGAAACTCCCAAAATTCCAACGGGACCATGAAGTCTGGATCAGAACAAGTTACCAAAAAAATCTTCACCGTAAGCCGTTGGGCGAATTTCGAATCAGACGACTTTCAAGTTTCTAAGATCGGAAAATGTGGTATACGGGCTCATAATCATCACGCAACTCATCACACGATCTCGTAATGCTCAATTACTGACAGATCAATCTCGATCCATCAATTCTCCCACGAAAACATACAGAAAAAACACGTGGTTGAGTTTTGAGATGCCCAGAAAGGAGGTGTTTAGATATAAATCGTCATGGAAGGGATGTTTTGAGAGTTAGTGAAATATACGCGGAGGATCATCAATTCATCGATTTTTGATTTTCTCAGACATGTAAGAACTCAAAACTGAAGGATTTTCCACTTATCATACTCATGAGCAAACATACGGAAAGTAGTGATTCGTGTGATCCGCGCTTAGTACTTTGATTACTGGTGCCAATCGCCATATATGGACTCCGTACTAATGACTCTAACTCTCCCTTTACAATCTCATGATTAAGTTGTAGTAAGCTGGAGACCTCAAACTGAAATAGTCAAAACCGCGGAGTCATCTAGTTCGAAAAATCACGAAACTTTACGTGTGACATGGCTCATCTCCTTAAGTATTAAGGTTGGCATTTGAATATAGTTTAGGATAATGACGTATCCTAGCGGAATGAACCTATAACTCGAGACTCCAACCTACTCTAAGCCCATACATGTGCTGCCAACGGGCGTCAGGATATTCCCTGATGATGATCTGCGATCACTCCTTTAGGAGAAAAAAATTGAGGATATTCTCCATCTCACGACTGCGTTGAGTGGCCAATCATATTTCTGCAAGTAGCATTTGATTCTTCATCAAAAAACAAATACGCTGCTAAATGAGATTAGCAGAATGCTTTCTCTTAGCGAAATATTTAAGAGGTTTACTGAAACTAATGAGAAATTTGCAAAAGTGATCAAATTCCAAAATGATGATTGGGATTCCTACGGAATAGTTTTATTTTTTAATCTAATTTAATTGCATTTCATATCACACTCACAATCCAATGATTGGATCCAACCAATCGATGTAGTATGAGGGAAAAGTATCTCTCTAGTCCATTAAAAGGTGGATAGATTAGTTGTAGAGGGAGATATGAGGATAAAATGAATTTTAGCTGCAATTTTCCTCGAATATTTTGGGTTATTATTACGAGATTCACTTTTAGGGGAATTAAGATGACCTAAACTGGGGTTTTTAATGGAAGATATGTAGTCTGGTTGAGGGAAAATTTTGATACAGTTGGCGAGAAGATCATAAAAATGGAGTTTTTGAAAAAAAATTTGGATTTTTCGGGAATAAATTGGATTTTGAATGTATTTAAAAGGATTTTGAAAAATTCGGTATCAACTAATCGATTTAGAACGATGAAAAAGTGTAAACTTAGTTGAGTAAAATGTGTATATATTAGTTTAGGGGGTGGGTAATAGCGGAAAATGAATTTTAGATGCGATTTCCTTCTGATATTTTGAGTTATTATAAGGAGATTGCCTTTTAGGGGAATTCAGATGACCTAAACTAGGGTTTTCCATGGAATATATGTAGTATGGTTGAGGGCAAATTTTAATATAGTTGGTGTAAGGATTATAAAAATGGAGTATTCTGAAAAAATTTGGATTTTTCGGTAGTAAAACGGATTTTGAATGTATTAAAACGGATTTTGAGAAAATTCGGTATCAACCAATCGATTTAGAACGATGAAAAAGTATCAACTTAGTTGAGTAGAATATGAATAAAGTAATTTAGAGGAGAGATATGAGGAAAGTATGAATATTGAAAAAAATTTTTTTTGTATATTTTGAGATATTTTTTTGAGGAAAATAGTTATCGGGATTTGGGCTACCTAAAGTGAGGTTTTTTTAGCAAAACGTGTTATTTGGTTAAAACAGAATTTCGATATAATAGGTCTAAACATGCTCAAATTGCTGTTTTTGTTGGAAATTTTGGTTTTTTTATAAAAATTTACGTTGATGGAGTTTGAATAGAATTTCGGTATTAACCAAAAGATAGATTGAGCCAAAAAAACCATAGCCTAGGTAATCAAAATTGGGGTAAGGTGAAGTTAGAAAGAGATATTTTAGTATGAAAGTACACGATTTCAGCGATTTTACCTCAAAAAACGTTTAAATCAGATTCGATTTGGAGAGGAGACCAGACAAATCACTGGTCTCATCTCTGAGTGATTCTCTACAACTTGTAGAAAAGCAAAAATCGATAAAGTGGAGTGTAGAAGAGAAAGCGTGGCGCAAAAAAAAAAAAACAACACACATACACACACACAGACACAGACAAAGGGCCGGAGAGATGAGTCACTGGGGGGTTTTTGAGGGTTATAAGGGGAAAAGTGTTACTTACAATCGTTAGATTTTGGCGAGAGGAATAAGATGGTTAAAGCACTTTTTTGATAAGATGAATTATGTTGAAGAAAATATTGGGTTGAATGGGAGTATTTTGAAAAAATTTGGATTTTTCGGGAATAAATGGGATTTTGAATGCATTAAAACGGATTTTGAGAAAATTCGGTATCAACCAATCGATTTAGAACGATGAAAAAGTATCAACTTAGATGAGTGAAATTTCAATAAAGTAGTTTGGAGGAGAGACATGAGGAAAGTATGAATATTGAAAAAAATATTTTTGTATATTTTGAGTTATTTTTTTGAGGAAAATAGTTATGGGGATTTGGGCTACCTGAAGTGAGGTTTCTTTAACAAAACGAGTAATTTGGTTAAAACAGAATTTTGATAGAATAGGTCTAAACATGCTGAAATTGCTGTTTTTGTTGGAAATTTTGGTTTTTTAATAAAAATTCACATTGATGGAGTTTGAATGGAATTTCGGTATTAACCAAAAGATAGATTGAGCCAAAAAAACCGTAGCCTAGGTAATCAAAATTGGGGTAAGGTAAAGTTAGAAAGAGATATTTTAGTATGAAAGTACCCAATTTCAGCGATTTTACCTCAAAAAACGTTTAAATTAAATTCGATTTGGAGAGGAGACCAGGCAAATCACTGGTCTCATCTCTGAGACATTCTCTACAACTTGTAGAAAAGCAAAAATCGATAGAGTGGAGTGTAGAAGAGAAAGCGTGGCGCAAAAAAAAACAACACACATACACACACACAGACACAGACAAAGGGCCGGAGAGATGAGTCACTGGGGGGTTTTTGAGGATTCTAAGGGGAAAAGTGTTACTTACAATCGTTAGATTTTGACGAGAGGAATAAGATGGTTAAAGCACTTTTTTGTTAGATGAATTATGTTGAAGAAAATATTGGGTTGAATGGAAAAATTGATCAAAAATTTGCTGTGTCGAAAACAAAGCTTTCTCTTTAGAGAAAGCAAAAAATCTGAATGAGCCAGGTCTATATACATTGAACTGTCTTTGATTGGAGGACGATGTACGCTTTCAGGAACAAACGTAATCGGTTCACTTTGAAGTGAGAAAAATTTACAGTGGAGAAAGAAGGGAAAGATTCAACTAGATTGCAAAATTGAGATGACCAGAATGATCAATTATTGTGGAAATTACATAGTTGTAAAGTTATGCTTTTGGCAAACAGATTCTAGATTTTATGAGCAGAACTCATCTATATGAGAAACAATTAAAGGTGACAGACTCAGAACTTGGATAATGAGGCTTATAAAGTATGATATTGAAGCTAAATAAAGGCACATGAATATAAAATAATTAGTACAATGAACACGAGTCAACGTATTCATGCGTGTAGATTTGGATCTAAAATGATTGTCAAGAATAATAAGAAAGCAGAAAATCAGTAGACATTTGACTTATTTCAGAGGAATACCTTGAGCGAAGAAACAATTTTTTCATGGGATACTTTTTTGACTTGTGCCACAGTACCAATGCAATCTACAGAGGGAAGAATCCAGAACAATAACTTTCACATTGAGCCAATAATGAATAATCAAAAGTAGATTACTTGTTATTCGAAGAAGAAAATTTTGGTGTTGAGTAGTGTGTAACTTTCATTCAACGTAACCCCATTGATTGAAAACACATGTAGGCAGTATACTGATACTTGCAGGTTTTTCAATTTTTGAACTGATCTTGTACAGGAACATACTGATCACATGGTCACCTACACATACAAAACAAAGTAAGAAGAGAGAGACACAATTAAGTACAAGTTGACAGCTATACTAACAATCAGACTTTTTGGTCCAACTAAAACACAAGTAATCTCCATTTGACAGTAAATTACAATCTCAATGACAAGGTCAATACCAGATAAACGAGACGATAGCACCTCTCACAATGGAATATGATTTCGGTGATTATCAGAAGAAATTACCCTAACACAATCTGATACACTTTGAATACAAGTGCTTACGCTAAGTAATGATGAAATTTGACGAAAAATAGTGAATACACGTGTAAATACATATCTTTAGGTTGTAAAAAATATAACCATCTAGTTGCAAATGGAATGAATAATGTCAAATGCACTCATGAGACAACTTTGACGAATGACATGTAAAAGCGTTACCAGGGCGTCCCTCATTTTTGAGGATAATTTCATTTCTGGGAGTAGTAGAGTCCTCGTCCAAAGTGCTAGATGATTGTACAGTCCACAAAGAGTATTTCATGAAATTTGGGAAAAGTATAGAGCCCTTGTAAAAAAAGTTGACTGGTATAACATATATACAAAGTTTGAAAACCATGACTGGAAAGGACACGACTTTCAGCTGAAAAATGAATGGAAAGAAATTTGCAGTCTCTAAATGTCGGAACGAATAATTGAAATAATATAGCAGTGATTGGAATGAGTTGAATCATCAAACGGTATTTAGAGGAAAGAATTCACATTGGTTATGAGTAGTCCCATACTACAGCATAGGAAGCATGTCCAACTTGTAACATCTGATTCATGACATGAGTAACATTCCAAGAGGTGCAAATGGGCTAAAAAGCTTCTGAAACCTCGAACACAAGTAAGATGAACAATTTCAATAATTGTAGAACATCATAACTTTGAAATATTTGTGAGTGAAATTCGGCATGTATTTTTCAAGATAATTTGGAGCATAACTAGAAGAGTGAATGAGTAGATTTACTAAGACTCACGTGCTTTCTTCACAAGAGATCGGTGAACAATATTTGCATACATACATACCTCAGATTTTTCTCAAAGTACTCATTTGTCACAAAACACTCATATTTTACGCAGAGTGTTGCTACCGCGCGACAGAATCACAACAACACTACGCCATCTTGAACGCCAACTGTCTGCTAGGCAGCTAGACCAATGAGCGCTCAGCGCCACGAGAAACAAGTAGCGCGCGAAAAGTAGCCACATATGAATTAGATTATTCGGAAGTCACACATTGTTGTGTTGAGTGTCAATGACTATAATATAATACTTTAGGGATTTCACAGATTAAATAAATGTGAAATTGATCCGTATTAATGGAAATGTGAATTGATTACGTCGTGTACTTTTGTATGAGAATTTCATGAATAAGAGAACTTTGTAGTGGAATATGTTGCCAGTTTCAAATAACACAACACGAAAGTATGAGTTTTTCATGATCATTCATGGATCAGTTCATAGATGATGAAATATACATATGTTTTTGAGAATATTTGAGTCGAGAATGTTGAAAATAGGCCAATTCATTTGATGATGGAATTCAATACGGAAATCATGTGAAGCAATTATGATGAAAGGAATATGATATGATTATTATACATTCGAATGAGCAGTTTATCCGAATGAATATCAGTGATTTTTTCTAGGAGTTCAAAATTATGATATGACGAAGATTGTTAATTGGAGATTTTAAAATTGAATGTTATAAAATGTGATCTCAAAAATTACATTGTGGATGATTTATGATAAAATTAGGGTTAGTTGAGAGGAAAAGGAATTGTACAAGGATTTCACAGGAGAGTCGAGTCATTAATGATTATTAGTGACAAATTGAGAAGAAAAAATTTTCTTCAGGAGATGAAAAATTCTAGATAGTTGGTCATGTTGGAATTGGATTATAATTGGACGTTGGTAGTTCGAATTCTGAGACGATATTTGAAAAAATGAAAAAGAAAGTTTCAAATTTCATAAACCTAGGAGATCCTGAATCAATGGGGACCGAGTAGTATACTTCTCTCAAAAAGAGTATGGAAAGTTACAGATATTAACAAACTACGAGCAGCACGATGAAAAGCAGAACATAGATGATTAATTGTGAAATTGATGATTATTGAATTGGAGATATGTATCATCGTGTCGTAAGAAATATGAGATCTCTTGGACCAGGTTTCTCTTATAGTTTTCCCACGAGGTTTTTGAGAGTTTCCATGAGTCTCGTAAATGCGAGAGATAATGGAGAATAATTACAGAAGATAGAGTATATGATTATTGCATTTTGACCAATAAGTTTCCGAACGTTTGAATAATTCAAGACTTGTTCACCATGACATATTTCACTATTCAAAGGTTTAGGAACGTAGATTATGAATTTTCAAGATAATTTTTGAAAGATATAACTTCATGCCATGATCTTGTAGGAAAAAAGTGCTCTTGTATCACACTTTTTTTCAAGAAAAGGGGGAAGGTGTAACGTATCAGTATATGACTATATACTGATGGAACACGCCGAGCCACACTCCAATAATAGATACAGTTATACTTGTGCGCTCGAGCCCAAATAGACTATTCGCTCCGCTCAAGTTGTCTTAGAGCGCCTCTTATGGCCGAGCCGCGCATTAAACAACGGGGGCTCACGCGCACGGCTGCACATACATGCACACACACACAAGCACGTTAAGCCTGAAAACATCACAGCATATGCAATTGCTCCAGCCAACACCTAATTCGTGACAGACTCGGTATACTGTACAGTCTCATTACACTTTTATCGCCAAAAGATACACTACAGCTGCGTGAAACACGTCACAACACGATCCCGTGACGACGAAATGGAGCCGGGCCGATGGCTGCATCAGCACAAGTCAAGCGTGCTTTCATTGTGTTGGGTGAATATGAGAGAGACTCACTGCTCGCACTACAACGAGGCAATTTCATGAAGATATAATTTGGTATTATATCTCTATGGTAAATCCTCACCACCGACAGTGTATATTCGGAACTCTAGTATAGTGATTGACCTATATTGACGGAGTCATGATGTTGATCTAATGAGACGTATTCAGATAGCATCAGCAGACGCCAGTCGACGAGGGAGCTCTATACCTATATATACGACTCGCCACGGCTGCCTCCGTCGCTGGCCCCCGTGTTTTCGTGTGACATTTAGCCACTATGAGCGCTACAGTCGGAATTTTTGCCGCCAAATAATGGTGACTAGCGATATTGCCTTGCTCGCTAACGCTCGCTCAGCATCACTTTATTTGGGAAACTCGATAGTTTTGCGATTTCTAAAGGTATTTTAAAATTTTTAGAAAGTTGTTGAGGTAGGTTTTTTAATAGGATTCTTCGCTACTAAGATTATTGATTAATGAAGAACTTCTGGAGCTTTTAAAAATTAACTTTCCCATACAGGTTCACGCACGCAAGAACAAAAAAACTCTCCAATGTTCGATATGACTGTTGTTTCTACATTTTCCAGAAGACTACTTTTGGAAAATGTAGAAACATACTTTTGAATTGATACTTACTTTCGAATTCATCGATGAAGTTTCTATATATTATAAGAAACCTTTCAACTATACGTGACTGATGAGGATCTGTAGTAAAAAAACTTGAAAGAAAAATTGTTTCCGCTCTAGACTCAATTTCTAGACGCACACAGCTGATAAGGACTCTATCTCAATACAAATACTTGTCTACATATGTGACATTCTCAATGGTCCGCTCTGAATTGTCGTAAAATTATCTCAAAAAAAGACCATAAAATGAAATTCTAACGGAATGAGGATAAAAGATAATAAAGAAAATGATGAGATAACTCAAAGATAACGGAAAGATAACTAAAAGATGAAAAGATAACCGAAAGATGACGTTAAGATAAAAAGATAATCAAAAGATAACTACCAGATAATTTTAGATGATAATATAGACGAAGATACAATAGATATTTAGATACACGCGACATCGATCTTGAAAGTCGTTAGAGGGAGATGATAAAAGTATATATAAAACTGAAGCGGCGAGTAGGGCCAGTCTGTCTCAACCCATCGTGGGGTGAAGTCAATGCCGCTCCTGATGATCGAGGAGTCACTTCGGAAGCCAACCTCCAGGAGATACGGGATCAATCCAAGTCTATCACAGGGGACTTCACAGGTGAGTAATTTCATCTAAACAATTGAATACACAAACATCTAAACATATAACTTCAATAATTATATAATGTTTCATTCAAGTTGTAGCATCCAACAGTATTGAGCAATCTCAACTCCAGTCTCAACTCATCATCATTCGGAAATTCCCGGAGCATCATAGGAGGCTGCAATGGTGAGTCTTTATTGATCACTCAATCAATAATTAATTGATCAATTAATATTAATCAATATGCATAAAATGTTCGATACACTCACTCATATGAATCCATAGTTACACACACACACACACACACACACACACACACACACACACACAAACACGAACTCACTCACATACATTCACGCTCATTCACTCACATATAAATATACCTACCACACAATTCACTAACACATAAACAAATTCAGTTGGTCTATGAACAATAATATAACTTTCATTCTATTTATTTTCAGCCAATAGATCAGTCCAACATCCGATTGCAGCTGATCATTCAGATGTTAAAGAAAAATGACTTTGCCACTGGAACAGTCAAGGGTCATATTCAAAGGCTGCACTGGTAAGTAATAGAATGATCTTTTGAATGATCAATGATTATTAATATAATCTATAATTTTATCAATTAATAGGCCTATAATAAATCTTTCAACACACACACACACTCACTCACCCACCCACCCATACACGCGCATACACAATTAATTTCAACAATCAATACCTATACACAACACCTCCCTCATAATTCTATTGACACACACACACACACACACACACACACACACACACACACACACACACACACACACACACACACACACACCCATATATACACATATACACACAAACGTCTTCAATTGTTTTATAGTAGAAAAATAATACGCTTTAATGATTTTTCATTCTACAGCACCACCGAGGCCGAGAGAAAGTGTATCCCGCTAACCCATTGAACAATCTCAGTCAACAGGAGATTCTCAACAGGAAATACGTAGTCCAGGTGATTCCAAATCATTGAAGATTATTTAATGTTCTGAATGATAAAGTAAGATTCTTATACTATTTGTGGAAAATTATAAAAACTTCATGAAAATTGTAAAGAAATGTATGTATATTGAATAATCCAATAAAATTCGACAGAGACGGGACTTTTGCCCGTCTCTCCTCTCTCGTCTCCATTCATTTCATAGGTTTAGTTAGAATAAACTTTCGAATAATTTTAAGTCACTTGAAAAGGACTATAAAATGATTTCTTGCTAAGGTTTGACAAAATTCAATTCATTTATATTCAAATTTCGACCATTTTAATTGATTGCAAAATTACACTTAATTTAGAATCAAGACCATGACAATAGGACAGAATTTTCTATAATGATAATCTTGCGTCATAGTAGAACTTTCCCTAATAATCAATCGACTTGACATCCACATACTAAGAATCCAGTACTTGACTATCGCCTGCGGTAGGGTACCTCACGAAAGTGCTGAGGTAATGTCAAGGACTCGGTGTTCTTATTAGCTGACTGACGGATCCCATCGAAGAATTTCCCCCCAATTGAATCCCTACATATCTGAGTCATTCTACACAGAACCCTTGAAGGTCCCCTGTTAGTAAATGACTCATCCATAGATTTGTACATTCTCTTGGAATCGTGAGATTCTGGGCTACGAACGCACATACTCTGACTGCATTATCCATCATGCAATAATTGAACAAAATAGAGAAAAGGTTCTCCTAATAATAACTTTTAGAAGATTTTGCAATCAATTAAAATCGTCATCAGAGATCAAAGTTTTCCTTTTTTTTCAATACTCTCACCAAAATAGAATAAGAGATAATGATGAACTTTTTAATAACTATTGTTGCAAAATGGATTTTACACTGAAGAACACTAACAGTCTCTCATACAACACCATTGATGATTCAAAACAAACCAAAAATCACATCAATCATAATTAAAACACTTCAATTCACACTGATGAGAACGTTGCGGTGACTCGCCTAGGCCATGGCTCAAGAGTGATTAACTCCGCTGAGAGCGACCGAAGCGAAAAATCCAATACAAACTCATCAACACCACACTCATCACATATATAGGCTTCAATGCAATCAACTAATCACACATAGCACTATTGAAACACCCACTTTACACTGATGATAACGTTGCGGTATCTCGCCTAGGCCATGGCTCAAGAGTTATTAACTCTGCTGAGAGCGACCGAAGCGAAAAATCCAAAACTAATCCATCAACACTTCACACACAACATGATAAGACACTCAAATCAATATAACAAAAAATCTAACAATTTCCATAATGCAACAGAAGAAATTTATTCATTCAAATTCATTAATAAAATCTTTCTAAATGATTATCAAATCTTCTAAGGAGTACCCAATGCATAGTTGAAAAGATATTCAATAACCAACTTTTTTCATGGTAAATCACTCAAGTGTTTCAGAAAAAATCATGTAAATTAAACAACGATTGAGTAATACCATCTCTAAAAAATTACATAGTACATGAAGAATCAATCACTCCAATATTAAATTGGAGTGATTGATTTTTGTATCAAACAATTATATTAAACACCAAAGGAATGAAAATGTATCAAAAAATCACTCGAAAAAGGAAAAACAACCGAAAAAGCAAAGTAGAAATAATGAAAAAACGACTAAATAACTTAAAAATAATCATAAGATAACCAAAAGATAAAAAGATGATCAAAAGATAACAATAAGATAAAAAGATAATCAAAAGATAACTTTAAGATGATCATAGATGATCTTAGATGATCTTAGATGATCTCAGATGATCTTAGATGATCTCAGATGATCTTAGATGATCTTAGATAGTAATTACTTAGACACTCGCGACACATAAGGGCTATTGTTGCTCTCAAAATACCAACTCATATTTTTTTCCGTCAAGTTGGCAACCCTGCTTACGATTTTACGTTGGCAGCCCTGCTCGGGGGGATCCGGACGGACGGGATTTTGCCCGCGGCTTAATTATTGTAATCTGAGCGAATACCTATCTACACCACATTCACACTATGCATATTGGACAGAACATGAATACAGATATACCTATCATATAGCACGGGCTCATTAGATGATGTGCTATATTCATTGATGTAACATGCAAGTGTCCGAGGATTCGATGTATATAGGTCACTAATTTCAAGTTTATATAAAGGGTGCACCCGGACGATTCGGGGCATTCAACGTCTGTATTCTAACCCTGAACCTGCGATACTCTGTCGAATAAACACGCATCTTTCTCTCAAGTCGGAGACTTACTTATTCACTGTTCAACCCAATAACGAACAAGAACCCAAAACACATACCAAGTATTTAATCATTACAACTGGTGACTAATCATTACAGCTGGTGACTAATCATTACACTGCGTATGCAATGGGGGATAACGAACCAATTTTTTGCCTCATAGTATTTCAACCTCACGCTTCCGACCCAAACTAGATATTGGCATTTCTCTGGAACTTTTACATCTGCTGTAATCCAGCTATGGATGATGATATAAGAGAACAATCGAATCTATTGGTCCCGATCGAAGTGAAAATATCATTATCCAAGTCTCGAAATAAGATATCTTTGGCTTCTGTAAGATTAGAAGCAGGTTGATTCATTCTAGTTCACTCGAAGAGAGAAAAAATGGGGAAAATCCCGTGGAAATACTTGGGAGTCTCGTACAGTCTTACCAATACTCTGGTGATGCCGCGCAACCTTTCGGGTTGATTCCAGCTCTATTTGGTGGATAAAACATCGAAGGAAGATAACCCAGGAGTGCGATAGTGTGCTACCAATTCAGCTAAAATTTCACGACTTCGAAAATTGGAAATAAAAAATCAATCATGTCTCGTCAACTCAAAGATGATCACGCCAAGCTCATGCCATGACTCTGAACGTAGTTTTCGAATGACGTTCCTAAAGTAGATGCAATTCGGAAGATTTTACGACAAAGCTCGTGTTTGTGCAATTTTTCTGTCTTGAACACGATCGTTCTCACATAAAATGGAAAGAACGGGACTCACAAAAAAAGTTCAGTTTTTCTCACCCCACACTGGCGGATTGAGCTATATGTGGGTAAAACCAATTGTGATCGCATACCTTCACCGTATGATGCTACAAAAAGCTCAGGGCATTCGTTTGAATTATCAATCTTGCCAAATGTATGCTCAAGAAATTCTGGAAAATCGACGAAAAACGACTGAAAGCTCGACTCGTTAACGTGATTTTCGCGATGCCACTAACCCTATATAAGTTTCAATAGTGGATTTGTAACTCTCAATACTATGCAAACGAGTGAGCAAAAGATCCCAGGTGTGCTTTGAGCGGATTTCATTTTTCATTTTTCAACGATTTTCAACAAAGTGCAAATGTTCCAGAGAAACGCTCATATGGCAAGTGGAACACCATAATAATTCCCATCAAATGAGTTATTCTACACCCAGAAATTCGTCCGATATCTCAAAAGAATCGTAGCTCTTCGGCTCACTGGGCTAGGTATCGTCGTCGATGCTCTCACTAGTTCAAGTTTTTTGCCAGCTAGATTCAGAATTTTCAGGCGTGGGAGGGCTAATTCAATAGGAAATCCCAATCCATTGGTGGCCTACTATCTGATATTGGCCAAAATTATTCTGTTATTGAGGAATCAATCGGAATAGGCGAGGACACGCTCTGTCCCGCCAAAAAATTGACTTCAAGTTTTTCTCGGTTCCTAATGAACGAAATGCCATGAAACTTTGCATGCTATCGTGTTATAAGATTTCACAGGCACCCTACTATCTGAGTAACACATTCAATATCAATAAAAGCGTACAAACAATAATACCGCTCTCAGAATCATTGCACGCAGCCGCAACCTGAAAGTACGCCGGTGCGTGTCTGGTTGCGATTCTGCGGGAACCCTGGACTGGCCTTAAAACTGCAGAGGCTCTATGACTTATTAGGAAAATATACGAGACAAACGAATGGTAGCGAGAGGGGTAACCCCTGCTAATATGAAATAGTAACGAATAAAAAAACATGGAGATCGATTCCCACAGATCTCAACTGACAAACGAAAATTTGACTTCGTGAGATACAAATCCTGATGGAACTCAGAGGGGTCATATTGTTTCAGGCAGGAAGGAAGACACCTCCGAAAGCTTGATTCATAGTGAGCCTATCATCCTGAGATAGAGCTATGAAAATCAACATTGTTCATTTAAGCTGATTAGAAAAAATGTGTGCATTGTCCATTAGGGTGGGCCGAAAAATGACTTTTTTTGAGAATCGATACGGGCTAGTGCGCAAAAGTTAGGTTTCTATATGTAGATGTGAAAAAACTTCTGCTGGGCGCTGAGAAATGAGATTTTAGCTTCGAGCAAGAGCCATTGAGCTTTTATCAAAATTAACAAAGATTTAAATAGGAATGTACCTAATTCGGCACTTTTTCTTCCTAACTTAGCTTGTTTTTCTGGTGCATCTGAACATTTTTGAACGTACTTTAGCTCATTTTGAAGCTTGTTCCAAAACCTACAAAATGAGCTGAAGTACGTCCAATTTCGACTAATCCAAGGCAATCTATCTCAACTTTTCCAAAAAGTGATCATTATTAAAAATCCCAAAAATGGGGCGATTCTCCCTTCAAACTTTGCTTGTATTTCTGGTGCATCTAAACATTTTTCAACGTACTTTAGCTCATTTTGAAACTTGTTCCAAACCCTACAAAATGAGCTAAAGTACGTCCAATTTTGATCAACTCGAGCCAATCTATCTCAATTTTTCTAAAAAGTGATTAGTTTTGAAAAATCCGAAAATAAGCGACTTCCCCCTCCCGCCTCACTCCTTTCAAAACTCGCAATGGAAAAGTTGAGATGGATTGGCTCAGGTTAGTCGAAATTGGACGTACTTTAGCTCATTTTGTAGGTTTTGGAACAAGCTTCAAAATGAGCTAAAGTACGTTGAAAAATGTTTAGATGCACCAGGAATACAAGCAAAGTTTGAAGGGAGAATCGCCCCATTTTTGGGATTTTTAATAATGATCACTTTTTGGAAAAGTTGAGATAGATTGGCTTGGATTAGTCGAAATTGGACGCACTTTAGCTCATTTTGTAGGTTTTGGAACAAGCTTCAAAATGAGCTAAAGTACATTCAAAAATGTTCAGATGCACCAGAAATACAAGCAAAATTAGGAAGAAAAAAGTGCCGAATTGGGCACATTCCTATTTAAATCTACGTTAATTTTGATAAAAGCTTGATGGCTCTTGCTCGAACCTAAAATCTCATTTCTCAGCGCCCAGCAAAAGTTGTTTCACATCTACATATAGAAACCTAACTTTTGCGCACTAGCCCGTATCGATTCTCAAAAAAAGTCATTTTTTGGCCCACCCTATTGTCCATGTAAAAAATGATATGATCTTCGTGGTTGTATCTCATCAATTGGAAGCCCATATGATCAAAACCATCGAGATTTGTTCTTTTCGCATGGAAACAAGACGATTCCCTGAATTTCATCAAGACACGTGTTCCACACATGTTCCACAACTCGAGCTAGCTCATTTGCAACCAGATACTAGCTCAACAACGAATGGAACATATTTAATAAAAATCGTTTACAAACTAATGGTGTGGTTGGACCAGCCCAACATCCATCGTGCTGCACCACAGCTCTCGACACTTTTCCGCTCGGGCCGGCCCATGAATGAATGTGGCGCCAAGTGAATGGAGTGCGTCTGATCCGAGAGCCTACGCACGCTTGCACTGCTTATACGACCATACGTTCACTTGAAACACATCACTCATATCTACGGCAGACTGCAGCCTCTGCAAGTGTATTCATCCGCCGCACGAAGCTGGCACTTACTTTTGCAGAGAGTGCAAGGACTGATGCAAACGTGTCGCAGTAGACAAGCAAGAGTGCTGCACTGCGATATGACTAATTTGTCTGCACGCTTGGAGCCTCTTATTGTTCTCAATCTGTCACGCGTTGCGATTTCGCCGCCCGCCACCACCCGTGCGGAACTTTTTCAAGCACGCCCAAATGGCTATAATGGCGCAGTTGCTTGCAGGTTTTGAAAAGTCACAAAAAGTATTCAACAGCAGCAAGAGTAGTTCATTGCAGGGCAGAACATAATTCGTATACGATGCTCGTTTTGTGTGACTTTTTTGGTGCAAGAACAGAGAGGCCTTTTGTTCAACGGTCAAACTCTAGACAATAAGACGTGAGCTTGCGATACGATCTGACTCAGATAAAAAAGTGAAACGCTCGGTGTAAGATCATTCAATTGCCGCAGAGTAAAGGGTGGCAAATGATTTGGAAGGTTATGCACTTGAAAGCCGGTTCAATTAATGTCTCTAAGTCGGGTAGGAATAAGAGGACTCAATGTCAATCTTTCTTGCTCATATTTTTTCATTTTCTCTTGTGCAAAAGGTGACTGATACAAGGTTTTATCCTAATTACAGGTTCAGCAACATGGTGGGTCAGAAATACGGGTCAGTCGAAGGTGGACGGAATAAGAAGATTCCTACGGAGTTTGATTCTAGGTACCCCCACAATCATTTTCCGACCAAAAAGAAAATCACCCGTCCGCGGGTTTGGAAATAAAGTCAATTCTCGATTTTTCCATTTCATGTGATACGTAGAAGTCGATTTTTTCACGATTTTTTGTCTTCTTTGTGATTTTTCCCGTACTAAGTTGAAACGTGACTAGGGAGGGACGAGTTCAATGAAAAAAGGTGTGGAATATTTTTTGTAGAACTTTTGAAGATCCATGAAACGATATTCTCACATTTGTACAAAGTTTGGATTCACCCTGGGCAATTGAAATAACTTCAGGAAAGAGTGCAAGGAATTGGTAAGTTTATGCGATATTCCACTCCCACCCGAGGATGTCACAGACGCGGCTTGACCCGCGGCTGTTCCTCATTTTCAGGTAAAAAAGCGCCCCAGTTTGTACACTATCAAGAGGCGCGATAGCGCCTCGCTGGCGAGTATGAGCAGACAAAAAATCGAGCGAGGCGCTGTGCCTTATATACTTTGAATTGGGGGTTTTCTAACCTCACACATTTTCCCCACCTTACTCATTTCAACCACCCGGGTGCACAAACATCTCCTGCCTCTCTATTCAGGGTTGTTTTCATACGGACTCACTGTTGGTGTCATCAATTCCCGATTCTGACCACTGGGACTTTTATTTCGCTTCGCCAATTTTCACCACCTCAAAAAAGTTATCCATTCGATTTGTTTAGACCCTCGAATGCAGCTTTGATTTGTTTAGACCTCGAACGCACAGCTTCGATTCGAGATTTGTCGACGAGCGAAGTGAGAGAGAGGAGAGAGAGAAAATTCGTCTGCTTTGTTTACATCGCCATGCATCGCGATCGCGGTGCCGCAATCTCAATTAGTGCATGCATTATCTTGTTTGGACAAAATAGATGCAAAATGTGTATGTTTTCATGGAAAAGGGAGCTATTGAGAGAAAGGTGTTCTTAAACGCGGTATACCTGTGCAAGATGTATGCTGGGATTCTTTGCCCCATCAGATTAGGAGTTTATAGATCAACTTTGAAGTGTTGTATGTGATGCAGTACTAAATATCTTCAGTCTTCAGAAGAATCAGCGAGCATTGGCCAAATACATGAGAATATGGCTTTGTGGTCGAATAAGTCACTTCATCTACGTTAATACTTGTGATATTGCTTTCCATGTTTTTTTTTTCTAAACATTCAGTCAAAAGTTGGATGGGAAGTTTCAGTGATTGATTCTATGTTATTACATGCATGCTCTGAATAATCTAAATGAATAGAGATTGAGCGGGTATTATTTTACTCTTGGTCTACTGATATCAAGAGTCGATATCGCTGTGAGGACCAGACAATACATTTTATTATTTTGACTGCTTCTGAGCCGACTTTTGAGTTCTATTCATTGGTGTCATCAAGTAAGAAGCTTGAGAGCTTGTCTGTGCCAAGAAATATTGGCAAGTGGTCAAGCGCTTTTGATAGAACTACCACACACTTCCACAATCTTTCAGATCCAGATTAATAACTCTTTCATCGTCACAATCATCCATGGAACTCGTGGGTCCATGTAGTACTACTAAGAAGTTCTAGCAGAGTTATTGGTGCTCCAAGAAAGTTTGAAATCATGTGTTGTAACTCATGAGTTGAGATGAGATGTGATGTGAAGAAGATATTAATGCGCTCCACAAGATGGGAATTTGAATTTTTGGACACTATAGCAGTTGAAGCTTGAAATTCTGCTAACAACTTTTGACTATCAGTGAATCAAATATTTATGTAGGGTAGCAAAACCTATGTCACTCAAATTATCTTGTGACTAAAGTTAACTTGGATCGGCTTTTGCTCATCTTGTATTATTCCTTAATACTATTTCACTCCAAATATTGATATCAAGTTTGAAACCAGGGATATGCTAATTTTCTGGTTCTAAAACATATCCTGAACAATGCGGAATCAGGAGATTCCTAATCACAATCATAACATCCCAACTTTCTCTCTGAATAAGGAATGTCTAATATTGTTCAAGCATTGATTTTATGATTGTGATAAGGAAATTGTCTAAATTCTTATAAATGAGGTAAGTTCTAGAATAAGATAAAGAGTAATGTCTCGTTCAAAAACATAGAATCAATACTTGGGTAGAATGATTTGAAGAGTTTCTCAAGTATATCAAGAGCCGCTCCAAGTCAACTTGATCAAAAAGATGATCTGAGTGAAATAATTGTTTATATTCTAGAGGGATATGTGATTAACAGATTCTCAAAAGCTGTGATTAGATAAGGAAGTTGATTTCTTCATTTTGATTTTCATGAGAAAGAAATTAGATCCTTCCCCCTTCCATTCACTTTTTTCAAAAGTATAATTTGGCGAGTATGAGTTTGTTCCTCAAAACTCATTGATTTTTATCAGGTTTTCACAGTAAAAATGATGATTGATTCAAATCAGCTGTATTACATAGTTTCAACTCTTGAAAGAAATGAAATCAAAGGAACTATGTCGAGTATTTCTGTAAGTTCGAGAGACCAACCATTTTCCGGGCAAAATACTTATGGCATTGTTTCAACTCGTGAAAGGAATGAAATGAATAAGAAACCATGTCGAGAGTTTTTCGAACAAGTTTGATTGTATAAGGTGATGGATTTCGGAGATTTTGCACGGTCTTTCTTATTCGTTGTTTGTTAAATCCAAACCTTGAATTGGAAGAATTGAAGAAATCAAGTATATAGTTGATTCAAGAATCACGCTAATTATTCTCAAAACTGTAGATTTTTCTTTGAAAATGTGGAGCGAATCACTCGTCGCTCTTTTTGATAATTCTTATAATACATGAGAGAGCAACGAGTGATTCGCTCCACATTTTCAAAGAAAATTCTACAGTTTCAAGAATAATTAGCGTGATTCTTGAATCAACTATATACTTGATTTCTTCAATTCTTCCAATTCAAGGTTTGGATTTAACAAACAACGAATAAGAAAGACCGTGCAAAATCTCCGAGATCCATCACCTTATACAATCAAACTTGTTCGAAAAACTCTCGACATGGTTTCTTATTCATTTCATTCCTTTCACGAGTTGAAACAATGCCATAAGTATTTTGCCCGGAAAATGGTTGGTCTCTCAAACTTACAGAAATACTCGACATAGTTCCTTTGATTTCATTACTTTCAAGAGTTGAAACTATGTAATACAGCTGATTTGAATCAATCATCATTTTTACTGTGAAAACCTGATAAAAATCAATGAGTTTTGAGGAACAAACTCATACTCGCCAAATTATACTTTTGAAAAAAGTGAATGGAGGGGGGATTGATTTTACAAGAAACCCGACCCAAAATAACTATCCTATACATTTTTCGATAGTACTTATCCCTCACGAGTCATTACAAAAAATACCATGAGTGAAGCCTGATGGATAACGAAATATCGTTTCAAGTTTTACTTAGCATTGACAATAGAAAATCGTAGAATCGATTTTAAAACAGAATTCATCGATGGATAGCTATGGCTTTGGTTGGAAAGTGATCACGGATGTACCTAGAACCAAACCCATTGGGATTTTTTAAGCCCGTTTTTACCGTGTACTCGACCCACCCATCGTGGTTATGGTGCACACAAGGATCTCGACGGGGATTCTCGCATGTCAGATAAATGTCGCGAGAATTTTACAATTATGCATTTTTCATGCAAATTTCTTAGCGACGGTATATTATTGGAAACTCGATTCCAAAGAGAACGACATCGCGCTCCTCGTTCAGAGGATCGGTAGCTGCGTGCAATTCAAGTATGAATTCATATTTAACGGTCCATTCCATGCTCAACTTTGCATTCTTGAATTTAAAACGTGATAACTGCAGGAATCCTCGATTTGTTTCACAGCTTCGATGTCGCATATCATCGCGTCGTTAACCATTGCAAAGTTTCTGCGGATGAGCCGATGCTTCTGCAACCTCAGCAATTTGTGGCGCTTTGCGACTTTTTACGCTCAAATTATGCACACCATGAAAGGGGGCAACGGTAACGATTTAGACCGGTTTTCATTCGTAATACGCAATTCGATCCAGGTGATAGTTCACGAGCAATTCATTTCACAAATATATCGGTCGATAAATTAGCAAAGTGCATGGGAAATTACTTGACTGTTATCGCCTGATGACACGTATAAGCCAAGTCTCCTTGATTTGTGACGGCAATTGAATATAAATGATGACATTCGATGGGATAGTGCAATTTGTCATAGATTCCAATCCATTCCATTCAAAGTTCCACTATGGAGACTGCATTTTTTGATAGGAGCTCAAAATTATCATTTCCAAGCGGTGGTCGTATCAAACCCTATTAGTCATGAAAAATGTTGAATTTGGCAGTGAATTTCCTTTTATGTACAAGGAAGTTCAATAAATAAATTAGTATTTGACGAGGTATCTGATGACCAGCAAGAACTCAAAGAAGGACTCGATTTATGTCATCAATATAATCTTTTCTGGATTGGCAAATTTATCGAAGAATTGATGCAGTCGTATACTCAAACGATGATGTATTTTTTAATGTTTTTCTACATCGAGGTGATCTTGATTTTCTTCGCAACTATATGAGTATGACTTTCTTTTCGACCACAATGTCAAGAAAATACTCTTACCTAGATTGCCAGATCATTTTCAGGAATTTTGATTTGGTCCATAAAAAGTTCATAGTATCTGAGAAAATCATTATCACGCGAAATAAAACTATTTTTGTGATGGTGTGAGAAATGAACCAGTATGAAACAATTGACAAGAATCAACAAATAATCCAAAATAAACTATAGCGATGAAAACAATAAAGTCAAGTGGAAGAATCTTAAACTTGTGCAGATAGTATCAGATTGATAGATGAAAATTCTTGTAAGTAATGTCATTCGTGGGCATCCTATGGTGTTTTTATCAGGTTTCTCTTATGGGATTATCAAAAGCTCGAGGAAAAAATTCTTCATTTCTTGTTAGTTTTGGAACATCTGAAAAAGCACTCCAAAAGAATAGAAGAAGTTCAATTCGCTCATTCAAAGTCACTAGATTTTCCATTACAATTATGTCACGTGTATCTAGATATGCATTACATCTGTTGAAAATCAATTTCAATTACAACAAAGCAGAAGGTGCCAATTCACGTAAATTACTTGTTTCATCGCAAACAGAACGATAAAACAATTCAGCGCTACACAAGTCTGTGCCCAGGAAATTCAATTCTTGTAGCAGTTGCTCGCACGATTGGACAGCAATAATATGAATGTGCGCGAATGTTGAGAAAAATCGGAAACATCACGGAGATGAAGCATGAGTGAAAGTTATTGAATAATAAAATGCAAGATACGCTGCAATAAATTGAGTTCGGCGTGGCGACAGTTCTTGCCATCTATGGTGTCTCTTGCAATAGAGAGGGGCGTTGTCGTCATTAATAAAACGCGCCATGAGTCGCGATCGATTTTGAATGTGATATTTCAATTTCGCGTTTCTTATTGTGACGGATAAATACGATACCTACACAATAGCTGAAGAGGTTTGCTGTGAATTGTCCAATCAATCATCAAGCGGGTACAGTGTATTCTCTACTTCTATGTTGATGTCTTACTTGTTCAAGAGTTGTTTGTTCTCGAACAGATCCTCATTTGTGAGTATCAATATCTTGCACTTTTGTTCACACGGAAGTAAGAGGATTTATGACGAAATTCAAATCGTGTATTGGGTACTGGGTATAAGTTGGTTAGTCTTCATAGGTAAGGTGCGTAATCATGGACAGAGTGAGGATAGATCTCAAATGAAATTTTGTCCAAGGGTTATCTGCAACTTGGAATGAATGAATGTAATTGCTTATGACAACCCCTTTTTTTATTAAGCTCTTTCAACCCTTTCCCAGGGTTATTCAACTACAATCGTGCAATTCTTTAAAATTGGCGATTTTTTTTGTCCCGAAAGTGAAATGGAGAATATGATACGACAGAATTGGAATGACAGTCTGTGATAATGACTTGGTGATGCACTCTCATAGTTTAGGTTGAAAATTTGCAATAAATGTAGACTTGCAAAAGGAGATCAATTCTGGTATCGGCACAGTTGCGGCTTCTATTCGCAATCACAGATATTCAGTCACTTTCATAGATCTACCCTAAATCATCGACATTGATCGGGGTTATTTTATCTATAATATTAGTTCTGCTCTGTGCTGTGTGCTCTATTTGCTTTTGTGTATCTCAATGACATAAATCATGTCCACCAATCGTTACGGGGTTATGTATGATTTATTTGATTTGATCATGAAACAGATGATGTGATCATCAGTTAGGGATCACCTGTTATGGAAGACTGAGCTGATAATTTTTGGTCACTCAAACTCATTTTAGACAAAACATCACAAAAATAACGGTTCCAACTCCAACTCATCTATCTTGAAAACTATAGACCGGGAGCTAGCTGACATTTTTTGGTAGTTATTCCTACCAGGACAGGTCATTAGCTAATAAGTCATTTGTGGTGCGGAGAGGACGACTATGCAGTGACAGACGGGTGAGCCGTTCCGTTTTTGTGCAATTAATAAACAAACATGTTGGGTAATTCGATATTTCAGAACTATTCTCTACACAAAAACCGAACAATATTCCGTCGATTCCGTTGAAAAAAGTCATCGCTGATCAGTTGGCATACTAATCAGACGATTCCTAGTGCCTACCATACTCGATCAAAAATGTCAAATTTTTCGAATACTCAGAAATATTTTCTACAGTATGGCACTTTGATATTCGGATATATTGCATAAAAATAATCCATCGGAAAAGCATCGCCATACTGATAGGGCGATTCCGAATCATTCAAAACTGCGATCGAAGTTGCGTAAAATGCATGGAATTCCACGTGGCCGAGAGACTCAATCGTTCCTCGAGAGATGGCGTAGCGGAGCAGTTGAATTTGATCCATTTCACGGAACTTTGATCGCGGTTTTGATTGATTCAGAATCACCCTATTAGTATGGCGATGCTTCCCCGATGGATTATTCCCATGCAATCTATCCGAATATCAAAGTGCCATACTGTAGAAAATATTTCTAAATATTTGAAAAATTTGACATTTTTCATCGAGTATGGTAGGCACTAGGAATCGTCTAATTAGTATGCCAACTGATCAGCGATGACTTTTTTTCAACTGAATCCATGGAATATTGTTCGATTTTTGTGTAGAAAATAGTTCTGAAACATCGAATTACCCAACGTGTTTGTTTATTAATTGCACAAAAACGGAACGGCTCACCCGTCTGTCACTGCATAGTCGTCCTCTCCGCACCACAAATGACTTATTAGTTAATGACCTGTCCTGGTAGGAATAACTACCAAAAAATGTCAGCTAGCTCCCGGCCTACTATGACATCAGAGTTTAGAGATCACTTTTTTCCATCATAACAGCGCGGAAGTCAAGTTTGCATGAACTTGCGGCAAGGCCTGTCTGAATTACTTATCCCTCAACAATATTTGTTTGGAATAAATAAGTGATGATTTCCATGAACAATAGCTCACAATTAAGAGGAAATTTCATTTCATATAAGAATTTTGCAAGTTTGCCCAGCTGGCGAAGCATTCTCGCGAGAGTCTAATAAATATTATCACTACGGATTCTGTTGTGCATTTTGAGCACGTTCAAGGATTTCTAACTATGTGCTTATTATCAAAATGAAACGCGATACCTGGTCGGCAACCTTGCTCATGTAGCTGCTTAGTTGTTAAGAATTAAAAATAACTATTTGAGAATACTGACCCATGTCGGACTGTTTTGACCCATGCCAGAGATGACCTTGAGCAGAGTTTGATGATTCTAGTTTAAAATCAAACTAATTCAATCCGAAAAAGTTCCAACTAGAGAAAGACATTGAAACGCTTGAGATTGCTCACTTGACCTGATCGACTTTTGTGTTGAGAAACACAGGCGTCTGAAGCATATTCCTCACTTTGGTATGGGTGCCCGAAAACCATAGTGGAAGAACTTTGTTCTGATTTTTGAGAATCCACCTCACCTCAGCATCTTGCGAGTCCATAGATAATGCGATGACCTTACTGACTACTTTTCATGAATAATATTAACAGAATTGTCCCCATAGAGAGTTCCTTAGCCCGAAAGCGTTCAGAAGATCAATGTGATTTTTTAAAACCATGAAATAGACTCAAAGTACTACAAAGCACACCATGCAGTCTTAGGTAACCATATGTACGATTTGAATAATAAATTTCCTAAATCATTTTTGAAATGCTTTTTGCCACACGAAAAGACGCAACGAACGTCACAGCTCATGAATGAACGAGACCAATGTGAACATTCTACAAGTATGAACAAAAATAAATAGTATTACATCGCATGTCTTAGTCGACAATTAAACACATCTTATCGCACTGGCATAGTTCGTATACTACGCGTGATTCTCGTTTTTCTCTGGGGAACCTTGCGCTGCCTCATTTCTCTAATTACGCGATAATAATGAAATTGAGAACGACGGGTGATGGCAGGAGCATTACAATGCACTCAGTACACAAATCAGTATGATCAACTTGACCTAATGGTGCCGTGATAGGCTACTTTAAATTGAAATATAGCCCCGATGGCATGAAAATTGAGTTGTGGATCGTGTTTATGAAGCTGTCTGAACCATTAATCAAGTCAATGATACCCAATTGAGTAACTTGGTTTCTCATTATTTTAGAAAAGTTCGTATGTAACTACATAACAGAAATGTTGTGGTTGTCTTATAGAGAAGACTCATAAATAAGATTCAATGGGATTCGTTTGAAATGAGTGACACTACTTCATCAATTCAAACAGAAACTCATGCAAATGAGAAACCACGAGCATACTGTATGAACAATGGTGAAAAGTTTGGCAAATAAATGGTATCAAATCAAATCTAGGTCAGCGAGTAAAAGTCAAAATATATGGATCTAGTCAATTTTATTCAAAAGATACCAAAACATCATATCTGATTGTGGAGCTTGATTGGTGAGTGAAGCGTTTGATCGAGAGAAAAATGGAATAAAATGGCTAACAGCAGAGAAATCAACTTAATCCTCCCAGCAATGGGCCATGCGATTAAATCATATAAACAATGCTGTAAGAGAATGAAAAATGACTTTGAGCATTTCATGAGATGATAACAAGTGCTCAAAAACATTAAAACGAATATTGAGGAGAACGTTGACATTTGGGGTATTGACGTCAATGCTCGAGCGATGACGTCTACTCTCTAAAAGTTTTGGACATCAACACAATTGCCCAGTGAGTTTTCGAAGCGATATTTCTGATATTTTCGAATATATTTGTGATGGTTCATAGTGAGAATCAATCCAACATTGCTCAGGAAGTATCAAATAGTAATAACTCGAGGGAGACAATGATTCTTGTGTAATCCAATTACTTTTATTAAATGATCCATCTAGGTGATTACAGATCTCACTGGCATCATTTAAATAATGTCATGATTGAGTCATTATCAACTCAAATAAAAATACAGTATATTGCAAGGCTGGACCATGGGGATGAAATTCCCTAGTGAACAAAATCTTTATTTCCAAACATTGATTCTTTCTTGATCGTTCATTCTCATTGCATTCTTATATGATCCTTTTGGCTCTTACGAAAATACCGTGTCATTATCAAACGTATGACTTTCACTTATTGATAATTGAGAAGCCTCTGTTTTTTTAAGTGCGCGCAGTTACAGAAGTAAGAGTGCCGTCAAGGCCCCGTCAAGCAGTGTCGAGAGCAGTGTCTTGACTATGTTGCTGACCCGTTTTTTTGGTCACTGTTTTCGAGCTCAATGACAGTTTGCACCTACACATCGAAATTTTGAGATATCGAAGATCGAATAGAGTTAGATCGTCGAAAATTGTAGAAAATCCATACACCAACGATTCGCAAGTTGTTAAATACGGATTCGATCCCATATTCTGTGCTAGGTCTAATATATTGACTATCCTTACGAGAATGGTCCTTTTTTAACACCAAATCCTCAAGGAATACAAAATTTCTCGCACGCATATGTTTTTGGATATTGGATGATCTTCGAGAAGTCTAATCATACATTGAATGAGGATGAGCACTATCGGTCAACACGCAGATGAATCTCCCCATCCCTCTTTCCTGACAAATAAACTATCAAAAGGTTAACCTGACAATCATTTGGATGACCGATCCACCGACCTATTGAACTACTTTATACGACCGGCCCACCTATCTATCGATACACGATATGACCTGCCGACCTGCTGACTTGATTTAAAATCTACCACAACCCACCAACCTACTGATGTGCCATATGACCTACTCACCCCTTGACCTACGAGCTGCCATACAATGTACATTATACATACCGGCCGAGTCACTGATCTGCCGTATGACCTCCATACTCATCGACCATATATACTGTTCTGTTATATCACTTACCGGCTGACTCGAGTACAACGGGTTCATGGATTTCCGCATGATCAAGAAGTCAATGGGTGGGCAGGTCAGCAGGTCGACGAGGCGATGAATCATCTGAGCGATCAGTAGGTTAGTGGGTCGCTAAATTTTTGGAAGGTCACCAGGTTAACGTAATTAGTTGGGGAGGGGCGAGTACGGCATATTGGTACGTCATAATATCATGTGGCAGATCAGCAGGTCAACGAGTCAGTAGGTTATACAACCCGCCAGCACTCCAAGGAATCAATAGGTCATATGGTTCATCAGCGGTTCAATAAGTCAGTAGAACACATGGTAACGCTAGATAGTAGGTCAGATGATTAATAAGTGATCCAGAAGTTCACTAGTTTCGGTCACATAGCAGATCCATTAGGACCCACCTACTAGGTCGACGTGACGAGTCAGGGGCCCATGCAGAATATCTATCTGTTGGTGGAGTCATATAGCAAACCAGCAAATCAACGAATTGGTGGATCATACAGCATCAGGTCAGCAGTCTATAACGAGTCAGCAAACCTACGGCATTAGTATTACGGTGTGTCCATAAATCATCCATAAGTTGACGAGGTGAAAGGCCAATTGGCCGTCGCTCAAGGCAATGATTCGGGCGGGGGGGGGGGATATTCATTCGTCGAGTGCTAATTTGACTCATCATGGCGATGGAAGAAAATTCCATAACTGCGCCCAAGCGTAGTTTGTTGTGATATTTCGGATTTTTGTGTCAAAAAATCAGATTCATTGAAAAAGTGTCATGGCCGATATCTTACAATTCATCATGCAGCACTGTAAAAAATTTCTGTGAAATTTAACATGCTCAGCATGTGTATTCAGCAGACATCATGCTGAGCAGGTGAAATTTACACCAAGGCGAGCTTATAAATTTCTTGATGTATCCATTACATAGATTCATCTTTTCAATCACTCTGGATCTTTAATTGGGTGTTGAAAGAGCTAAAAATACCATCTATCCCGTGATTTGAGCGAATCTCGAGGCGAATCTTTTTCGAATATCACCCATGTTGCGTAGGCGCAGATTTACTCCGCCTAAGCATGGGAAATTCATTATTATGCTCAGCATAATGTCCGCCGATTATTACCTATGCTGAGCGTGGTATAAAAAAGGACTTCTGTAATTTCCTAATGTTTTGGTAAATCTACCTAGCTCAGCATTGTGAATCTTTCATCCTATAGGACAATTTCATCTGAGAGATCTTTTACAGTGAGGACCACTACATCTAATCTTGATATTTCTTACGGGTTCTTCAGGCCAACTGTGATAGGCTGAATACGCAATTTGCAGGCTTCTGAATGGTCAAGAATCATTGGTTGAAAAAGTCAGACGAATTTTTGAGAGAATCTCTGTATAAAGCTTGTAACGCATTCTTCGAGTGCAAAAACACATCTGAGCTATCGATATGACCGCGATTCAAGTCTGACACATGACACTCATACAGGATGTAGCACACTTGCTTCAATCGCCCGACCGCCCCCGCTCAGATGTCATCTCGTCAAAGGCCGCAGAAACCCATGCAAGAGTCAGGTCATGTCGAAGGAAGGCTGTAATGCAAGGTGCACCATCACAATGATGTCGATGCTAAAACCCTATGCTCTAAAAAAATTGATAGTCAGGATGATGCGAAAAGAGGAGGTGGAGATGGGGAGGAGAAAGGTTTATGAGATGATATAAGTATATGGAGGCCCACGCTTATTGAAATTCATCAGGGTCTTCATACACCTATTTACACTCAACCTCTATGGCCATGTCTGCATTTGCTCTCGCGCCACACGTCGATATATTCAAATCGGCAAGAGATTTTTTTTTTTCCTTTTGCAACCGGCCCGCGCACGCACGTGCAGAAAATTTATATATATGTATAGAATTATATTTGTGTATGTGCATGCACGTTCCGTTATAAAGCCGCGCCCACGCGCGCGAACAATCGTGCCCCCCCCCCCTTTCCTACCACGCGCAATTCACGAGCGTTCGTAACGTGCGTATACGTATGCTCATATCGGCACCGCGCGAAAATTTTTCGTAGAACAGAGAGCGGCGCAGGTGCTCCCGTCATGCAACATACATAAACATAGAGTAAGAAAAGATAGAGTAGGATATAGAAGAATATGTATACATATAGGGAAACTGGAGAAGTGGACTTTTATGGGCTTGTTCTAGTACCTTTTACGGATCGCACCGGTTATCTCTAACGTATATAAGAACCAGCCTCCTCTTCTTTGGCTTTGTCTCCTCCACTATGGCAATCAATTTTTCTTTTTTTTTTTTTTTTATGGAGACACGCTCTCCACTCGTCATTCTGACGGACCTGAAATTTCAAAGTTCTTATATAGGCGTATATATCGAGAGATTATGCTGTCGACCGGCGCCAAGATATATTGCCGGTGAATTCTAATTTATGAGGGTTAGCGAACAATCGTATATGTTCGGTGAACCGTTTTCTCCAACAGTGCATTGGTCTATTATTCTGTGTTCGACAAGCAAACTTAGCCGCTGGACATTGATTCTTCGTGAGTGACTTTTGATCTCTTCGTTTCAAAGGCCTTCTATCGATGACGTTGAAATTACCAGGTTAGAGTCATAGACCTGAAGACAGATGTTTACGAAAAGGAATAAAAGTGTCAAGAAGAGTGTTTCGAACGATCATTCTTAATATCTGTGGTTATGTCGGCGCGTGCGGAACACATCCAATGAAAATGATTGAATCTTTCGAAATTTTTCGGTGTGCTTTTTTGGAACAATCTCATCACTTTCTTCAGTGAGATACCAGATCACATAAGCATCTACTTTAATCAGGCCATAAAGTTTTTGGAGAGTCATGATGGGCTTGGTTTCATCATCATTTTTCGACAAAATTAATAAAAAGTGTACATTCGTGCAAAAAAGCCCTCTACAAGAATGATCATACTTTAGATTTTTGTATGTCTCCCGACTAAAGCCTCGCTTAAACCTCGCCATTACGTACTGAAAACTGCGTTCTCAGCCCTCGTCGTAAAAATCCCGCATTTCCACAATTTGGGTACGTAATCTACTATTCTGGCATTTTCATTCGATTTTTTTGAAACCTACAACGATATTCGACCTTTTGCGAGCTGTAGTATCCTAGAAAAATTTTAAAACCTCGTAAGAGTACTCCGATGACATTTTTTATGCTTACACACAAAAAATCTCGATTGATTCTCAATAATATGCATAAGTTTTGAATTTTTTTTCATTTTTTTTCGATCGCAGACCAAGGTTTAGATCCGCGCATGCTCAGTTGGCTGAAACTTTTACAAGCCTGAGCAAAGAATTTCACAGCAAATTTTACCGGGCTGGGACTGGTATCCAAGAATTACCGCATCTCAGCCTGGTAAATTCACAAGCATCTCGTAAAGTTACAAAAAATAGATGAAATTTACCACGCTCAGAGCTGTATTTTTACCAAACATGGTGAATTTATATAACGATTTTTCACAGTGTAAAGCTGCAGTGTAAAGTGTATAAGGTAACTTCAAGACCTCTATTCTAGAAAAGATGATAGAAACGAATCATGAGGCAACTATTTTTCTTAGATTTTTGGAAATCTTATGTCTGCTAGTCGCATGCAGAAAACACAGATCCGAGTCAGTCCATCATTCAACTCCATCAGAGCAAAGCGAGTGAGTAAATACGGGGCGGAGCCAAAGCGGCGCTGACCGATTGGCCGATAGTAATTACCCAAGTCGCAACGATAAATATACGCTCTCTGCGAGCAATTGCGACTGCGCGAACTGCGTGTCACCACGGCAACCTGTCTCTCACTTTGGCCATTCACCAAGCTCGAACGACAGGTCTCCCGATATACGCGCTTAGTATGCCATAATACTAGCCAATCGCGTATCACTCATGTCGTCCACACTCGATTCGATGCTTTGCTACTATTATAGTACTCTAGAATGATAATATACTCATATTGTTAGCCTCGTGCAAAAATCTACGGAAATCAACTCTATATTGCCGCTTGCCGTGCTCGAGGGATCCGCGATTTAGAACGCATGGTACACAACGCCAAATGGGATGTAGATTAGGGCCATGATAAGAGGCTCAACTCGTGTATAATTATCCGTATCAATGATTTAATACGACTCCATTTCGACACGCAGACGAATGTGCCTGAGACAATGAGATTTTGATAATTCGATAGCTCTCTCTCGCACTCTGTCTGAGCTGTATTTGAACGTAAATCAAGCGCCGTATCACGCGCAAAGGCGCTAGGCAAAAAAGTAACCGGGTGGCTCTCTCTCAGTAGAGTCGTATTATTCAGGCGGAGGTGGTATAATTATTTACATGATAGTATTGCATCTAGAGTGTTTTGTATATTTAGCAATGATGTTGTTTAAAACTAACCAACTGTTCGGCTGCAATTGTTTAATATCGGTGATATGTCGACGTACTCTACACGAAAAGTGTACAAGATTTTGTAATTTTTTAACAAAATATTTTTTCAGAAATCCTGGTTTCAATTCAGCATGAGTGTGAATCGAGTGTCTTGCGAGGTGTCTTGAATTTTTTTTTTTTTTCAATTTTTGAGCTGTATGACTAACAACTGTTACAACTGTTCCAGATTTGTTAGCCTCGCGAGGAAAAATCTTCGGAAATGTCCTGATCCTATAGCCCCATCTTCTCTAATACCAAGATCACATCAAATATCAATCCGAGATTAGCCACCAAGGTAGCATATCCCGCTATAATCTTTTGTGAAGCGCAGGTATATCGTCAATCGACCTCGTTATTTTACTGGTATCTATTTATTTCCCTTGCAACGGAGTGGCATTCTTCCACTAAAACTGGGTCATATCCAGAAAAATTGGTACAACTCATAACGGAAAGTGTATTTTTTAATATACCCTGACAGGGATGCACTTCCGGATCCAAAACCTATGTCTACAAAAAAATGTACGCCCCTTCCCGTTATTCATCTTCGTCTTTCTCTCCAACAAATAACTTGCCAATGAACCTCCATTTTGACCTTTCTTTACTCTCGACGGTACATTGATCAATATCAATATTCATTGTGCGCACGTTGGCCTACATTCAGCCCCTATCTGCCACATTCAGCATGACAACAAGAACTTTTCATTGAAGGACTGATACAAAAAAACTGCAATGTGCCAATCAAATTGCATCAGTTTTTACTGCTGTCCGTTTGGCAAAAAATGAGTGCGAGCGAAATCTTTTAAGCCGTTCGAAGATAAATGCTGGATCTTCCAACATCAGGAGCATGGAGATAATTTTCCGCTGCTGGAGGATCATAATTTCCGGTCATGGATTCAGAAATCCCTGATAGAAACGTGCCCATTTTTTCTGCCCCCCCCCCCCCCCCCCTATAGCCATGGAGTAGCAATGCGACTTGGCCAGTTATCGACCAAAAAATGTTCATCATTTCTACCAGAGAATATTAGAATACTCTCCCAGATAGAAATCTGATGATTTATTCTGGCCACCTGACCAATTCCTGACCAGTTTCCTTGGGCCGAAAACACTCTAATAATGTACCAAAAATGACTATTTTTTGGCTACGTTTCTGCCAACGTAATTTCAAGAATTGATGGTCAAATTTCAAAATAGTGATAGGTTACAGATGAATCAACTCTTTCGTTTATCAGAGGAAGGGTATACGCAAATATGTAAATTTTTGGAAATTCCATGGATTATTAGTGATTTTAGAACTCATATCAAATATTCTATGAAAGTTGCATATCTTATGATAATACCCATGAATATATCTTATATATCTGGTGAATTCGCCATCCCCTCAAAAAAGTAGAGAATAATCTAAATTCCAAAATTGAGTTTTTTTTTATTATATAACAAATTCGAGGTTTGCACATACTCTTCTGATGGGCACATCCGAGTATGGATTCAAAGGATCAAAGAGCAACTCTTTACAGTGAGATAATGGTAAAATTAATCTTTGACAGTGATTTGTTTACTAACACTTATTGTTGGATTATTAATTTCATGAAATTATTAACGAATATCTTCTTAGAAATTTCAATTGAGATTGGGATGTACTAAGTTCAAAAAAGTCCGCTTAAAAATTACATAACACAAATAATGGAGGCAATGGGTTTTCATCGTCATCTGCAACCTTAACTAATTTTGGGCCTGATCAAATTGATTCCACCGTAACAAAGGATAGCAGATGTGCTACTGAATCGTACAGTAAGAGCCACCAGCAGACTAATAATAATCGTTCCATGTACACACGTGGCAAAGTTAAGTGTTAGCTCTCCTGCTTTCTCATTTCGTAGTTCGGCAGCTCTCTCTCTAAATTTGTTCACGGAAATTATAGGATCGAGTGCCGACCCATCATATCCCATTATTGTATGTTGGACCCAATTTAATTGATAAAGTGTGAAGATTGTTTCTCAGGAAAACAGGATATCCGATCTGATTATACCACTTATCTATCAAACTTGTTATTGGTTCATACCTGCGATTCAGTTTCCTTCTTTCTAAGGTATATTCGGTTCGCAAGTTGATGGCCAAGGTCACTATTTCTTTACTTCGTATTGAGCCTCATAAAGTCTTGTACCTTCAAGTTGATTCCATATCCTTTATTGGATCATTGATAATAAAGATTTTCAATTCCAACCTGTTTGCTAATTGAACGATGTAAGCTGTTCTCCGGGAGTGACGTTAAAGGGCTGAAAACATATCGAATTGAAAGGAATTTTACTGAATTTATGTTCATCTTAGAAGCAGCAACAGTGATTTCATTTTTAAATGAAAGATTAGACAAAGTTGTAAATTTTCACTGATTAATTAAACGGCCAAGTTTCAAAGTGGATCGGTACCTTCACGCCCAGTAAAACTTTATTGATTATATAATATATCGGTTCACTATCGCTGATTAAAAAATGCGCTCAAATGGTGTATAATCATAGGTTACGAATAGATTGTGCAGAGCCAAAGCCTTAATTTCTCACCTTGTAAGAGATAATGACTGTGCCAAAGTTTGTGCTCTGTTTATGATTCATGAATTTTGAGCATAGTACAGGACAGATGTGTTGATAACTTGAGCCGCACACGCGCGCTTATGATGAGGCGCCAGTTCACCCTTTCTTCGGCCCAATAGAAGAAGCCTATTCAACACTTCGAAACTAGTCATTATAAACTTAATGGCTAGCTCAAGGTGTTTGCTCCATCCATTTGTAATATATTAAAGTAAAATTTTATGGGCTATGGACTTTTTTGGATGTAACAAGATGTATTTAGTTTGAAAATGTACCTTGCTCTCCGCTCGGGCATTTTCTATAAGTTTAACCCATAGAAACCGAGACCATCTGAAACGGGTAGATATTTTGTTTTTTGATTTGATTCACTTCTTTGGAGGTTCCGACTAGGCGCAATGCATGTAGAATCTTATAGAACATTCAAGAATGGCATTTATTACACTGGTGTCACAGTGAGATATTCTGTGGTTATTTATAAATATTCTAGGAGAGAATTCTTGGTCAAAGGAGTCCCATTGAAGAACCCGTGGACTCAAACCGAATCAAAAACTCAGAGAACGTAAGATAGTGTTTGTACAGTGCCGACCATCTTGACCAATTTGAAAATTCAGCTGAACGATGTTTTGAAAGTGGTCTGGAAACGTGGAGACCGTTGATAAACCTCAACAACTGTACAAAACAATTAAGTATGGCCTAGAACAAGATGATGTAACTCTGAGAGGCATGAAATATTGTTTTAGATTTTCGAGACTCAACATATGGTCCATGGGTCCTGCAGAACCCACTAAGCGCCCATAGGTTTATGATTTACAACTATCAAGCATATCCATTCAAGAGACATATACTTGGAGTGATAATTTTTGGATAATTTTTGAGAATATTGATACTGAATCAAGTAGATAAGGAAATCCTGCGCGTAAAACATGCTGTCGTACAAAATCATGAAAACATTAGAATCGCGGAGATATTTGATCCTAACATTTCTTACTAAATTGCTCAAATCCTCTTGCTAGATTCAATACCGGTTCGATACTAGAACACGTACAAAATTTAGAGCCCTCGATGAGGTTCCGAGTGAGCTTTTGCGAAAGGTTCGAGTGGATATTAACTGCCGGTTTTACATGATTGAACTGAAATGGCATCATGATATATCGGAGTCCAATACAGGTGACCCTCCGTATTCGCGGATTCACTATTCACGGGCTTCGTTTATTTGCGAACAGGAAATTTTTTGGAACGTAACCTCCACGATCGCGCAGGATCACCTGTAGTCATTCCTAGCACCTTTGGACAGCTGTACATAATCTAAACTTTCTTGGTCGAAATGTAACCATATCTTCAGGACACCTTTTTATAGCCAGTAGCAATGTGACTTAGCCAGTTAATGGCCAAAAAATGATCTCCATTCTTACCAGGGTTATTTTGGCCACAACTTCATGGAGGGGTTGCGAAATGCTGTGGAACGAATCAATTAGAACTTATCGTCCAAATCAATTTTGGCTATAGTCCTCTCGAAGGGGTCAAAATAACCCCGGTCTGATGATGACAGTATCATTGATAATCCTAATCTTCATCCAGAACATCTGAAAAAATTGGAATGGCTGGTGCACAGTGGCTAATTTCTGTTTGAATATGAATCTTATTCCGGAACAAATAAGTGAGATTGTTATATCTGTGATCTTTCAGATATTTGGGTAAAATCAGTATCTTGATCGTAATATTCACATCTGATCCAACCAGTCTCCCTTTTAAAGAATCGATGACTATTTTCTGATGGGGAGAGGATGAAAACGAAGGTGTAGAATGGTCAACTAGTGGCCCCACCCAACAGATTGATTTATTTCAATGATGAACGATTAAGTCCCATTCTCTCTAACATTAGCATGGTATTGTGAAAGTTTGAGCTTTAATATGCTCAAATGTTGAGAATAAATTTGAATACAGAAACGTTTGAAGATGCTGCTCACGGACAGAAAAGGAATTGGTGGGTTGTCGTCGCGCATAAGCAAAATAAAAGGGCAGAAGTCTAGGAGGTATTACTGAGTCCGTAAATATAGGCTCTTATACCTCGTCTCGGTACATCGAATACATTAACACTGCACTAAAGTGTCGGTTACACACGAAGCAAATGTAGTGATATATTGCTGACGGCAAGAGCTTAGAAAGAGAAAAAAAGACAATGCTTGCCTTATACAAGATATTGTATATAATGTGCGTGGGCAATCGTTTGCCGATAGCATCGCTTCATTTGCGAGATGCACCGGACCAGGATTTCAGCGCATGTGAAATTTTTTTCTCGTGACATAGACGCAGCGGAAATTGACGATTCGATTGCGCGGGCGAGGTTTATAATTTTCGACTTGGGCTGCCATAATGATGCACGATAAAAGTTTAATGACAATGAATATTCACTTTTCTATAGATAGAGAAGAGTTTCAGGATATTACACCCAGACGGCACGCTTTCATAGTTTCATACAACGTTTGGTATCAACTTTTCACATTTGATCGGAAAGTTTCTCTTTTTTTGGGAGGGATTATGATAATACCTTGATCCTGTGGAATATAACAAATTTTTTATTTGATTTAGTACTGATTTAGGGCCTGGACTCGCACAATGAAGATCTACCAATTTTTGACCCACTTGTTTACTTTTTAGCGATCTTTTCCGTTTTTGTTCATAAGTGTTTGTGGTGCGAAGGTAACAGTTACCAGATTAGTGATGGACTTCATTCACCCTACGTGTGCCCACGAACGGGCAAAAAATTATTCAGAATGGAGTTCCTTGATTGTTTCCTCATAGTACTCAATCTTGGACTCTTTCGAAGTTTTTTTACATTATATAACTCACTGCAAAATCAACTTTTGGTACTCATGACTTCTCAATTCCAAAAACATATAACGTTGATGTCAGAATCGCAAAAAATTGAGTAAGTATATTAGGAGAGCACCGAACAGTTCAGGTTCAATCCAAGTATAATTTTTCATCCTCAAAATAATATTTCACAAATATAATACACTATTCTATATGTAATATGCTTATGAAAGTGTCATGGAATGTGATCGTAATGATCAAAGATTTGCAAGTCGGCTGAATTTGTTGCGGCTGTTTGTAAATCTAGTAAAGAATGATTAATACCCCTTTACAAAGCTAATCTACGTGCTTCTAATACATAGCGAGACAAGTTTCTGTTAGCTAAAATCATAAGAAAAACAAAGACAGCCTAAGAGACTCCCCGTGGAGCCGGGAAATGTCCACTATACGTAGCAAAAACAGGTTCTTCAGGTTAACTTACACGTCACGTACTGGGCGATCGATCTTTTGTTAGACATAATAGCAATCAAACGACCAAGTGCTAAACGAAAATATATTCGATCAGCTAATGAATGGTACAAAATATATTCTTGTTCCATTTTCCTAAAGCCCGAAAATGTGATTCCTGTGCAACTTCAGAATTTTCACCATCATATCACGTGCTATTTATGACGTCTAGCGTAGTAATGACAAATCAGACTCAATCCTCACTAGATCTCTGAGAAGACAATTGAATGAAGAGTTAGCCGAACGTGGCAGAGAGGTCTGGAAAAAGACAGAAGACCCATGGACAACCGAAATGAAAAAGATAGCAGAAATATCCAATGAGAAATCCAAGGGTACAGCACGAAGCTTGTGGATAATCAGAGGCTCATTCTAATCTTGTCAATCACGGAATGAGACTGCATGAAAAATGGCAAAAATTATAGCCAACATAGGGAACTTCAATATCAGGACAAAAATCACTCTTATTGATTCACAAATATCATAAGTTCAGTCCAATGAATTTCTCACATGTGAGATATTATTTCAAATGGAAATATCAGAGGCTGGAAAACAACAATAAAAATCTTTGAAACTCAGTGAAAGAATGAAGAGGGATTGACTCGAGACTGAACCAGAGTAATGAGCATATTGCAGAGTGAATCGCCAGGTCTGGAAAATGGATAGAATATTTGGGAATTTTTTAGCTGATTTCTCAATGATAGAGAGAGAGAGTGAAACATCAGAGACGGAACTTGAGAATCGCATCAGAGGATTCATGACGAAGAAGGCAAAGGATATGTAGCCACGAGGCTCGGGAGCGACCGGCCAGCAAATAAAACGCCTCAGGGTGCGCAAGGACATCGGATCTCGTGTACGTTGCGTTCGGCAATTTAGGACTAACTTTCTTCAACGCAACCGTTCATAATGATCAGTTTAGTCCGGTGCAGTGACAAACTTTGAATGGCTTTGAAAAGACAACCTTCTCAATCAACATATGTCCTTATTTACTTTACGTGTGTATAAAGTCAAGTTGTGGGCATCCGTCTTCCTAGCTACCGCCGTAAATCTTGAAGGGTTAGCAGATGCAATGCAATGATTAGGTAAGCTACGTAATTGAAAAAATCTTGTCGCACTGGTTGCGGCATGCGGGGCCTGGCTTAAAGTCGAGCTGTGCTTATTAAATTGCGAGAGCGATAAACTCATACTGTTGATAATCTATATCTATATACACATCAAGAAATCATGGAGCGTCAGGTGACATTTTCATGCGGAAATATATGGGCTTCAGGCGAGGCTTTATTAGAATATGCTCTGAATTATTGGAAACATTTACACAAAATGAAAAATCGCAATTATGACTACAGAATTGAACTGGTCAATGCATCTCGTTGATAGGCTTTAGTCAAGCTACAGTGACACCTGTCAAATTAGGCACATCTGTAATCTAGGCAACTGCTAAAATCAGGCACTTTTTTGCGGAAGCGGAATAATGTTTGGTAAGGTGGTCTTTCAACTCATTTGAAATTGGTCTAAGGACACCGTGATACTCGCAAAGAGCCAAAGTGCTTGCTTTCCAGATTAGTTCAAGGTTTCCCCCGCCAGATGGCAAACCACCTGTCATCAATGTAGCGGTACGCAGGATTATACTCGGAGTGTGACAACATATCACAACTAGCCTACCCCACGCAGCAGACTCATCAATTTTCTCTCCGGCCACCCCCAGAGCTGAGATGAAATGATGAAGAGAGTGCCGGTGCTCCTCACTACCTTTGGGTGCCCCAGAAGATGGTGAAAAGTTTTATATATGAGTTGATCATTTGGTCTCATCGATCTTGAAGGACGGTGGGGAACTAAATAAATTCCCAAAATTTCATGAAAGAAATTTTATTGCTACGTTTCGTCCACTAGGTTTCGTGGACCTCATCAGGCTCCAGGTTTCTGTTATGACATATTAATATAGAAAATATGAAATTTTTTACAAATGATGGATGTGTAAGTATTGAAGATGCGCAACTTACGTTATTCTTTAGATCGGCATGATATTTTTGAACGATCTTATAATAGAGAATGCTCTATTATAAGATTATGTCAGTGATTGTAGGATCAATTGTATTGCATGTATAATAAATCCTTGCAGCAAGGCACATGTTGTATCTGATATTGCCGTGCATGTCATCATTGAAATGGTACTTTCTAGTTTGTTTGTCAGCGTGTGGAACGGTGAGTTCACCCTTCTTGGCGAATCTGGAAAACTCATCATCGTGCATAACCAGAACAAGTTGCCGAATCAAGGGGTTCTGCATCAGGATGCACGTCACCAAAACTGAAAATAGAAAGGGACGGGAATTGCCGACACCCATGATGCGCGCCCGGTGCCACGATTTTAGCGCCCCAGATGCTGGTAAATCGATGCAATTTTCGCGGCGGAGGGTTTTGTAGCTGCGGTAACTCCACTGCCACACAAACGCGAGACTGCTGCATTTGTGTGTGCTCTTGTGGATCATTGGTGTCCGTACGGTCTCCACCGCGCGGTCATTATTATACTCAGTTTTCCAGCGCAAAAATCGAGTCTCAGATGAAAGACTCAGCGGTATAGCATTTTCATCATACATGCATATAAAAATCTATACATATATATATATATATATATATATATATATATATATATATTCATATGAGTCTGTCTTTACTAACGAGGGGAGCACCAACCTTGCGGGTCCTGGATCTTGACGAAACTTCGAGAATCTTCTTGATTTGGTGAGAAATGGAGGTACGCAAAAGGGTTTTTTGATATTGTGTGCGTAAAGTTGTGCCGAAAAAGTACTTTGCGGGTGAGTGTGCGGTGCGCAAAGTTGAGCGAATTCTTTTTTACGCACGATTTTCAGTGCGCAAAGTTTGAAATCGTGCGCAAAGTTGTCGCGATCGTGCGCAAAGTTGCCATAATCTTGCGCAAAGTTCGCTTATTAGTGTGCAAAGGTGATTTCGTGCAAAAACATCGTACCTCATATCCCACCCAATTTCGAGGTTTACGCAATGCGATCAATTCACGGACCATCACTGAAGACAATTTAAATTTCGAATTCTCGCGGACTGATTAATAATCACTTCATTTTGTCAGTCATGGCTAGAAATCTGATAACGCTAGCTCTTGTACTGGCTCATGATCATTCTAGGTGCTGTGTGACTCATAGGATATATATTTTTGTACAATAGAAAAAACTATTCTATGTTTTTGCTACCACAATGTTGAGCAATTTTCTTCTACTCGACAAAGCTCATACATTCAAACAGATTGTCTCATTGAATGAGAGTTATTTAGTCTATCGTGTCAAAGAGTTCGTATGAGTCCAGAGTCAAGTCTATTTAAAGTCAAAGTTCCATTCATCGGAATCAATTATAACTTCATTTCGTGAGTCATGGCTAGAAATCTAGTATCGCTAGCTCTTGTACTGACTCATGATCATTCTGAGTGCTATGTGACTCATAAAATATATATATTTTTGTTCGAGATGGAAAATGAGCTTATGTTTGTGGTACCACAATGTTGAGAAATTTTTTTGTATTCAACAAATCTCAAACATTCAAACATGCTACCTCATTAGTTGAAAGTATATGTTCAATACCATTAAATCTATTATTTGTGTTTAATAATTGATTGAGATAACTAAGCGTTGACTCAAATGTAAATGTGAGCTTGTCGAGGGTAATTGACAAATTATGGTTCATGCCAACCATTCCCTGGAGGATAATTTTTATTTTTGTATTCAAAACTTTCTAATTACTCAAAAAATTCCACCTATTCATGAATAAAATGTTGAAAGTTTCTTGTGTATTTCACTCCTAAATTTCATCCTAATCATAGCGTACTCATGTAATGTTTCAACTTTAATTGTTCATACCTGTCCAGTAATTTTGAATATTTCTTTCCTAATATATATCCGTTTTCTTCAGTCGAAATTTTCCATATTTGCAAGAACTCAAAAAATTTTACAAACATTCAGATGACTCGGAGATCAAATTTTTTGCCATGAAATTTAATGGTGTAGCTTTCTATAAAGATGAGAACTTCTTATTTGATATGGATGATAATACTTTTTCAGTGCGAGTACTTGCATATCTTACATTTGTCTTCTATTAGTACTTCTGAAAGTTGAAATCAAAATTTTTTGGCGATGCGGTAAAATATGATATATCATGAAGATTTTTTCATAATACATTTTCAGAATTTTTTTTTCAGTCGGGGGGCTCCGCCCCCCGAACCCACCAGGGGCTCCGCCCCTGGACCCCGTCCTCGCCCTCCCTTTCCCCCGCCTTCCAAGGGATAGACTGCGGAGAACAACTTTCTGCACCAATATCAAAATAGTACATTTCGATACAAGGGCGTAAAACATTTTATTCGCGCCCGAGTGATGGGTTTCCGGCCCGAGCCGTAGGCGAGGGTCGGATTCATCACGAGGATGCGAATAATAGGTTTTACGCCCGTGTATCTAACTATACTTTTCGATAAACTGTGAGTAAAAGTCGACAAACTGTGCGCAAAGTGCACTTTTACGCACAGTGTATCGAAATAGTACATTAAGTAACAAGGGCGCAAAGTACTTTTACGCACGAGTTCCCGAAATGAGTGCGTAAAAGTGAACTTTGCGCACAGTTGTAACTTCTGCGACGTGAGCAAAGTGTTTTGCGCTGTGCGCAAAATAACTTTGCGCACAGTGCAGAAGACTTTGCGCACCGCGAAGCGTGCGCAAAGTTACAACTGTGCGCAAAGTTTCACTTCTACGCACGAGAATTTCGGGAACGAGGGCGGAAAAGTTGCGCCCGTGTTGCTTACTATACTTTTTGATATTGGCGCGGAAAGTTGTCCTCCGCGATCTATCCCATGGAAGGCGGGGAAAGGGAGGGCGAGGACGGGGTCCAGGGGCGGAGCCCCTGGTGGGGGTGCAGGGGGCGAAGCCCCCGCCGGGGGGTTCGGGGGGCGGAGCCCCCCGACTGAAAAAAAAGTTCTGAAAATGTATTATGAAAAAATCTTCATGATATATCATATTTTACTGCATCGCCAAAAAATTTTGATTTCAACTTTCAGAAGTACTAATAGAAGACAAATGTAAGATATGCAAGTACTCGCACTGAAAAAGTATTATCATCCATATCAAATAAGAAGTTCTCATCTTTATAGAAAGCTACACCATTAAATTTCATGGCAAAAAATTTGATCTCCGAGTCATCTGAATGTTTGTAAAATTTTTTGAGTTCTTGCAAATATGGAAAATTTCGACTGAAGAAAACGGATATATATTAGGAAAGAAATATTCAAAATTACTGGACAGGTATTAACAATTAAAGTTGAAACATTACATGAGTACGCTATGATTAGGATGGAATTTAGGAGTGAAATACACAAGAAACTTTCAACATTTTATTAATGAATATGTGGAATTTTTGAGTAATTAGAAAGTTTTGAATACAAAAATAAAAATTATCCTCCAGGGAATGGTTGGCATCAACCATAATTTGTCAATTACCCTAGAAAAGCTCACATTTACATTTGAGTCAACGCTGAGTTATCTCAATCAATGATTAAACACAAATAATAGATTTAATGGTATTGAACATATACTTTCAACTAATGAGGTAGCATGTTTGAATGTTTGAGATTTGTTGAATACAAAAAAATTTCTCAACATTGTGGTACCACAAACATATGCTCATTTTTCATCTCAAACAAAAATATATATATTTTATGAGTCACATAGCACTCAGAATGATCATGAGTCAGTACAAGAGCTAGCGTTACTAGATTGATCGCATTGCGTAAACCTCGAAATTGGGTGGGATATGAGGTACGATGTTTTTGCACGAAATCAACTTTGCACACTAATAAGCGAACTTTGCGCACGATTATGACAACTTTGCGCACGATTTCAAACTTTGCGCACTGAAAATCGTGCGTAAAAAAGATTTCGCTCAACTTTGCGCACCACACACTCACCCGCAAAGTACTTTTTCGGCACAACTTTACGCACACAATATCAAAAAGTATAGTAAGCAACACGGGCGCAACTTTTCCGCCCTCGTTCCCGAAATTCTCGTGCGTAAAAGTGAAACTTTGCGCACAGTTGTAACTTTGCGCACGCTTCGCGGTGCGCAAAGTCTTCTGCACTGTGCGAAAAGTTATTTTGCGCACAGCGCAAAACACTTTGCTCACGTCGCAGAAGTTACAACTGTGCGCAAAGTTCACTTTTACGCACTCATTTCGGGAACTCGTGCGTAAAAGTACTTTGCGCCCTTGTTACTTAATGTACTATTGTCTAATGGGCTTCCTATCCTGAGATACAGCCATGGAGGTTAGCATCCTCAGTATATCTATATATGTGTCATTTCAACATGGACTTGTATGGACAATGCTAATCTTCATAGCTATATCTCGGTATAGGTGGCCCACTGGACAAAACCCTCCGGGGTACCTCAATTTCTCACCAAAACAAGAAGATTCCCAAATTTTTGTCAAGAGCCAGGACCCACAAGGTTGGTGTTTCCCTTGTAAGATCCAATGTTACTACACACGGACGATACACTACCGGTCAGAAGTTCGTGCACACCTAAAAAAATTCTTTCGATTCTGCTCATTCGACTGCTCGGATCTCCTTGGTCCAAAATAAACACCACTAGGGCTCAGTTTGTAGCTTTTTTCAAGTACTTCAAGAGCTTTTTGATATTCTTTCCGCGCAGCTCAATAGATACCTCCAAATGAATCTGAAGCTTTGTAGAATCGCACAAAGATCGGGTCATTACCTAAACCTTTGCAAGACTGGCTAAAATTGATGGATTATCTCAATCATCTGATTTGGAAAGCATATCAAAGTAGACGCTGAGACAGTCCAAGCTTGCGAAGTTCTTGCCATTTCAGTTTCGGGTTAGGGGCAGTATGCAGACGATGTGAAATGATTTTGTTTTTATTTGAGTCCAGTTGATTTTTTATATCGCGACGTAGCGTTTTGAATCTCTCGTAATCGGCAATTGATTGAGAACGTTGAGCTCTGGCGTATAGTTTGTCACGCTGCTGCACTTGGCGTTTGATATCGGCTGTCACCCAGGGTTAGTTTCTAGTAGAGGATGCCGTTAGAGTTTTGTAAGGGTGCGAGCTGGTCAAACGCCGATAAAGTAGCATTGCGGAGGTGGAAAGTTTTTGAGTCGATATCGATAGCCAAAAAATCGGAAAAAACAGGGTCACTAAGATCTATCAAGTTACTTCTTGAGGGAATATTTACGGTATTTACAGTATTTGCGAAGTTGGAAGTATTTACAGCATTGCCACAAAATCTTCGAGAGCGTCGTGCATGACATCAACCGAGCTTTTCAAAATGTGAAAGTTCAGCACCTTATTGAAAAGTGAGTAACCCATGATACTATTAGAAGTATTGTTTTGAAGTACGTCTGCCTCATATTTCTCTTTTGTCCTGATCAGGGTCAAAATTTCTCTCGCCATAGAGTGAATCTGCTCTGGACTTGCATCGCAAATTCTACAGCAATGAGTTTGAGAGAAGGATGCTACTTAAACGAGAAGGCTATTCAATCCCAAATTATCCCCTGAGATTTGGCTGAGGATAAAATAGATTCCATGATCTTTTTACCTCTTACTGTAATTCGGATACCATATCTTCTGATTTTGATCAGTTTGTGAATCAAATGACTTAGAACAGCTTCGTCCCCGAGCGCTTCCCTGTCTTTTGGATGGAATAACTTGACTACTAAAATGCTCTTCAGTTTCGCAGCAAAGTTACGAGGAAAATAAGTGGTTGCGTAAGCTCCACCAACGGAATTGATACCGAAATAAAACGAGAGAGCGTCGCGCAATCCCACATCATCAAATGCAATTCTCAATGGAAGAGCGATTCCATCCTCATGAAAATTCTCCGTGATCTCATTCCACCTCTCCATCATAATGATCCCTGTATGGACTGCCTTTTGTCGTTCCAAGGTGATCCTTGTATGCAATGGTGGCCGCTAATAAGCCCTCCATCTGGAGAAGTTTTGTGAATGATTTTTCGATAGCTAAGTACAATATCTTGCTTTCAGTCAATTCTGAATTGGGGCGTTCGTTGCAGTGACTAGACTTTTTTTGCACAGTCAAGAGTATTGGCTGCTCATACAACCCCATTCTAATGTACAGTCTAGATCGTTTGTCTTCTGAGCTGGCTATCTCAAATGGGTCGAGATTCCTCTCAAAAATTTCAACAATGGATTTGTGTGCACGCGGTTCAATATTATGGAAAACTTGTGATTTCAATTGGCTTAAGAGATCAGGTTCATAAGTACCTTGTATATACCTTTGATCAGAGTTGGTTATTATACTTATATTGACTCGATTAATATTGTTATGCTGGTACAGATCGTAGGAATACTTTATGGTCGCTTGCTTGAGATCCATCTTTATTACTGAGCAGTCAATCAATTTCCAGGTGAAAATGTCAGAAAGTAGAAAATCTCACCCGAGCGGAACCTTGGAGTGAATATATGTACATATAATTTGACAACATTCACGTGTTCGCACAGGGACGAGGTTTTGGTACTTGTACATGGTTGAATGCCATGCGAAGGTTTGGTCACGATTAAAGATTCCAAAAATCAGTATTTTCAACATGAGCATTATCGTTGGCGTCATTTTCCCTGATGAGGTTTCGAAGTTCGTTCACGGTAACTGAATTCTTGTACCTTTTTTTGGCATGAATTAATTTTATACCTGAAATCTCATAAGAAAAAAGTCTCAATCAATGTATACACATGCACAGCTCCAGAAGAATATTGCAAGCTAAAACTATAGATAGCTTCGAAGCAGAGATCGGCAGCTTTCAATGGTTGATCACATTTGTAGATGAGACTATCGATTACCACATATGACGATGATATTGCTGTGACGGGTCCGCACAACACAACAAAAGGCTGCGCACTCTCGATTGGAAGATTTTTGTAAAAAGCCTCCTCGCTTTGAGCCAATTTTTCTATATCATCGAGAGGCTGATCTCCCTGAAAAGGAAACAAATCGATTGCAAAATAGCAAAGGGCGTCAAGCACTGCTCAATTAACGCGGGAACGAAATTCGAGAGCTAACGGAAAAATACTCACTTCCGTATATTCTATGAAACATGAAGCTTTCTGTTCTTCATTTGACACCTATTCTGTTTTGGAAGGTCTAGTACATGGTGCACTCATCATCAACGGCAACGTTAGGAGAGCACTCACAACTTTGTGCCTGGGATTCATCCACGAATCTGAAGATTGAAAATTCTATGGAAATACCAAGGATTGACTATTTCGATACCATGAAACGAGATCTAATCAAAATCACACTTTATCATAAAACAGTCATCACGAATGACCAGATTCATTTGGCCATCAAATACTTTGAAGAACCGACTAGGACTTCTGTAATCTTACGTTTAAGAGTCGCACAGTGGGGCACGGGCCTGGAATGAAAATTCCGCAGAACCAAATGTCTTGCGTAAAACTGACCCGCAGCGTGAAAACCAATTTTCTTTCTTTGATATTTTGAAGTATGGGGAAGTTGTAACTAGCGACGTACTTCAGAATAAATCCTTTGCGGTAAGGTGTGGGATGAGGTAAATTAATTTTATCTTAGGGAAACTGAGTGAATGGAATGCCAAGCAGAATCGCGCGGGAATGTACGTGCTCAGCGTGCATACAAGATGTTGGGCAAATGAAAAACCACAGGGCACGGACCCCACATTTTGACTCCTCCTTCGATTATAGTTTTTAGAGTAGCCCTGGACCGTTAAACAAATGATTGCAACAAAAAGAGAACAAAGAATGCATCGGTGAAGAACTATACTACCCAAGAAAGTTTGAAGTAATTGATGCGATTTAGATGAATATTATTTGTTAGAAGAATATTTAAAAATATGAGAGAGTGAAAGTAAAATGACTTGTCTCATACGGCAGTATCACATTTCTTCACTCATATGTTATAACCTATAAGCCGTGCTGCGGACCATCACGGCCAACTGCCGGGATTATCATTCGGGAATGGTACTGAAGTGGCACGGCACTCCCAAATGGGAATTGTAAATCAAGGCCCTCGATCCAGACTTGATTGTGGCGCCATTGATAATAATTTGATGGAACGGGAAAAAAAGACGTACGCCCGGGAAACAATTGTTTTTTGGACGGGGAAGAGAGGTCATTGTAACGGGACTTCAAGGTTTGCCCAAGGGAGATGAAGTTATTAGAACGACAATTATGACCTTGTGATGGACAAAATTCGTTCGATCGCGATATAATTGGCTACTTAGCTGCCAATTGTAGCTACCTCTAAAGGAAAACACATAACAACGTGATAGCAAGTATTAAAAGTAGCTTGATCCAAGACAGTATGTTATTATTAATTCATTGAACCAATTTGGTTATAAGTACACTGTAAAAAATTTTTATGTAAAATTACAAGTCTCAGAGTGGGTTGGATACCGCGCTGGGACGTGTAAATTCACAAGTGGCTTGTAAATTTCAGACCTGAAGAAACCTTGTTCAACTGAAACGTACGGGCTACTTGGGGGCTTTTTCAAATGAAATGGAGTCTTGGAATGAAGCATCTTAATCCACGATAATTTTGAAAAGGGTGAAAAACCCGTGCGAGTCGAAAACTCATCGCTCGAGACATAAACACTCGACCGCGGAGGAGCTTTTTAGGTTAGTTGTGCGTGAGCCCAGCAGACCAAACTTTAGATCCGCACATGCTCGGTTGAGCTGAATTTTACAAGCCTGAGTGAGGGAATTTTACAGAAAATTCTACCAGTCTGAGACTGGTATCCAACTATTACCCCCTTTGAGACTGGTAAATTTACAAGCGTTTGTAAAGTTACAAGACGCGATGAAACTCACCACTCCCAGAGTTGTATTTTTACTAAGCTAGATGGTTAATTTTATTCAACATTTTTTACAGTGTATCTTACACCTTAAAACTTTTATCTTTAATAGCATCAAATTATATATGAAAAAAATGAAATATTAATTCTTTTGTACTGATTGGCACTTCTTTAACTTGAAATAGCTCTTTACTTGTACGAAATCAGATAAGATAATTTAAGGCTTGTTCTTCATTTTGTGTGTCACTGCTTATCTCCTGTCTTTCCTGCCGCATGACTCTTGTCTTCCTCTTCCCTGCGTCCTTCCTTGTACTTCTATCCTTTCTTCACCTCGCTTTTCAGCATACCTGTAAACTTTCCAAGTCTGCTGTTCCACATCATTCTGTACAATATATTTCCTTTCCCTGCATACACCACATCTCCAATTCTTTCCAGTTCAAGGTTCCTTGCTTGAATTCTTCCTATTGCCAACTCCTTCTTTCTTTCCTCCGATCTTCCCTGTACTCCTTCGAAAGTTTCCACGATAAAATCTCTTGGTCCTGTCTTTTCCATCGTCATCCAGACCTTTTCTATCAGGATGGGATTGTATGCTTTGAATACCCAGGCTTTTGGGGGCTGCTGGCCACCTTTCTTTTGCAGTCTCTCTATCAACCAGATATTGTCTCCTTCGCTTCTTCCCACTATGTCTTGAATCCATGTTTTCACCCTCTTTCCTCTGAATGCCACCCCTTTCCTTATCACTGTCATATGTGGATCATTGTTGCTCATCATTTCTGGCTCTTCTTCTTCTTCACTCCCACCATCACTTTCCATTCTTTCCTCCCTTCTCTGCAGTGGCATGCTACCTAACCTAGCTGCTTCCAGCTTCTCGAACTTCTCTGCCAAACTTCTATTTTCTTCCTGCATCCTTTCCAGTCTCTCCTCCATTCTTCTGATCCGGCTATTTTCTTCTTCTTCTCTCACTTCCCTTTTTTCCTGCATTCCTCTTCTAATAAAATCTTTTTCTTTTTATTCGCTTTTATTGAACTCGGCCGCGGCCGCGCCACCGAATTCTTCGTGTGAGTGTGTCACTGACGTGGAATTGCGTGGTATCCCGTGTATTCGTGTGGGTTTCCGAGCTCTGCGCGATTCAATATTTGTGTAAATGCAAATAGGTTTGTGCGCAGCGTCGGACCTCTCTCTCTCTTTCTCATTGCATAATTATGTAGAGGTTTATTCGCGCGATCAGCAAGGGCAAGAGCCTCGCTTTAGAATATCACAGCAGCCGACGCAACTCGTCGATTCTTCGCAAACCCTACAAATTTCACTCTTTCTAGTTTTGATTAATCAAAACATAATGATTATCAACAAATAGAAATGAGATGCCTATCCTGTAACAAGTATAACAACTGCCTGTAGGACCCATAACCTCCTCGAAGTGCTGCCACTGCCACGCGATGCTGTCCTGTCAAGCCTAAACTGCTGCTGGCTGTGTTGCTGCTTTTAGTGCTGTTATTGTGATAATTTGATGTTTCTCAGTTTTCAGCAGTTTTCAGAGTGCGGTCGATCTCGCCTAGCTATTGAATTCTTACAAGTTTTCTGCATGCGGCCTTGCTATACCATGGTCTTATCAAAAGTTTCTCTCCACCACGTGTGACCAATAAGTTTGTGATTAGTGTTAGCAGATAAAAAAGAATAGGTACCTCTAAGAGTTGAATGGTTTCATCTTTTTGCAAGCTCAGAGAGGAAGTTGAGGCCTCAGTGTGCAATCAAGTTTTGTGTCGTATGTACAGTAAGCGCGCTGAGCCAAAGTCCTGGACTTCAAATCATGAAGCACAATCAAGGTGATGAATGATATTTCATGAGACACTGTGTGCTTCTTGATTTGTCATTGAATTCAGACTTTCTCCTCACTATTAGTATCGTATGCTTCAAGAATCTTCAGATGAATGACGGAATGGACTACATTCAAAAGTAAAATAGTCACAGTGGCTCTACGCGTTATGAACTTTTTTATTTGAACCATTGAGGATGCTTCCTGTCACTTCTTGATGCATCTTAGAGATTCAACAGTCTCTTTGGATTGAATTTTCATGGGTCCGGCCATTAAAGTGTAGCATACCATGTGATATTGGGCTAAAGACTCATTCCATTTCTAATAAATTTCACTCTACTGATCTAGGAATATGATCATCCATGTTCGAGCTTTGGCATGTGATGTATCATATGATCTTAACGGATGGAGATGTCCTGATGATAAATTAATATGTCATTGGATGTCTTCATATTCTAGTAATAAGGGTAACACAGCCTCTTGAATGTGATTTGACTGTAGCTTGTGAATCAATTCAGAATTATCGGTATGCTCAACATGAGATGAGGAATTATTTCTGATCAGCCATAGCTGACTGATTTATTCCACTTTTTATCAATTTGCACTCTGAAGCGCTTGAGCAGAAATGAATACCCAAGGAACCTTAAGAATAATATCTCAACAATCTGGCTGATATTAATATCCTTCATTCGTGTTCTATATTCCGAGCGATTAGGATAAAACTAAAATTGAGAAAATAAAATAATTAAAAAAAACATTTTAAAAATTCGCTTTTATGTGAACCGTTAAGCATAATTGCATGTCAAAATTTGAAGAAAATGAAAACTGTTATCTATGTTTCTGTCACAAACAAAGAGTAAGTCAGTTGACGTCCAGCTTCACGAATTCCATAATTTCAAGATATCAAAATGGTAAAAGCGTGGGTTGTAAACTTGACACATCAAGAGTAGTTTTCACCAATCAACCCACGCTTTTACCATTTTGATATCTTGAAATCATGGAATTCGTGAAGCTGGACGTCAACTGACTTACTCTTTGTTTATGACAGAAACATAGATAACAGTTTTCATTTTCTTCAAATTTTGACATGCAATTAGGCTTAACGGTTCACATAAAAGAGAATTTTTAAAATGTTTTTTTTAATTATTTTATTCCAGGATGCTTTCTGATAGTGCGTGCACTTGTCGGCGTGCTGTGCCACTACATGTGCGTCCCTGTTGGTCCGCGCGTTCCCTTTCTCGTTCCGTCCCCGTGTTTCCTCTGTCCTTGTTTCACTGTCGTCTGCCACATTCGCTCTGACACCCCTCTCTTTTTTTCTTGCCTCTTTCTTTTTCAAACAATTCCTTTTTAACAGCCTAGTTTTTCAAATCACCTTTGAGAATTTTTTCCCAGGAGCCTGGTGTTCTGGTTTGTGCGCATTCTTCAAAGATGTGTTTCATTGTCCCAGGGACTTTGTTACACATTCTACAGTTTCTATATTCCTCATCTCTCCAATACTGATTATACCTTGCCTCATTTCCCGCTCTGAATCTGGCTATCGTGCTCAGATTATCCTTTACATTTTTGTCTTTTGAGTCCACATATCTCTCCGTTCTTCCCTCTAACAGCCAGTTCTTTAACACCTTGCAATATGTGGATTCTCTTATTTTACCGATGGCCAATTATTGACCTTGATCTCTCTTGCTCCTCTCAGTGATTCTATACATTTCTTACCTGTCTTGTGCTCTTAGTTTCAGTTCACTTTCTTTCCACCCTTTATCGTTGAACCATCTTTCTGTTTTTTGTTGGAGCAGCTTATCTGCCCTACCTTCCTTCAACTCTTTCCATAGTTCATTCCTTATCTCTCCCTCTTTCTCCTTACTTATTTTCTCCTCATATTTCATGCATCTGGTGCCAGCCTTCATTGTATTTTTATCTCTACCTACATCATTGAAAATTAGATATCTTGGGGTTTGTCTTCCAGTTTGAGGACCCACTTGATTTATTTGATCTGGATGTTCACTATCTCCTTCCATTCTTTCCATCCCCATATTTCCACCCCATACATCAGTATGCTCACTATCAGTGTATCTAAGAGTTTCATCCTTTGTTTCCATTCTTGTTTGAAGGGTTTCTCTCCCATGCTCCATACCTTTCCTAATGCTGCATTGGCTTTCTTTGTGATGTATCAAACATGACTCTCATCTTCATTATTCTTCCTCAAGACGTATCCTAGGTATTTGAACTCCTTTACCTGTTCAATTTCTTCGCCATCTAGTAGGAATCTATATTTTTTCTCTCTTTCTTTCCCTTTCCTGCAGATCATTATCTTGGGTTTTGTCACATTTATCTCTAATCCATTCTCCTTTACATATTCACCTCCCTTTCTGAGTAGTTTCTTGAGCCCTCCCTGGTTGTTTGCGACTATACATATATCATCTGCATAGCTTAGACCCCATATTTTCAGTTTATTTCCTATCCTGCATCCGCCTTCTTGTGCTCTCTCCATTCTTTCAAGTTGGTCAGCCAGGCCAACATCGAATAGTATTGGACTCAACGGGCACCCTTGTCTTACCTCTTCTATAGGTATAGAACTCACCTATTTCTTCCCCATCAATCACAATAGCGCATTTGGTTTCTTCATATATCTCCTCTATCCTGGTTCTGAGTTGCTCACTTACTTCTAACTTTTCAAGGTTCCTCCATATACACTTTCTCTTTATTCTATCGAAGGCCCCCTTCAAGTCTATGAATAGTAGAAAGGCTTTACCTTCCTCATTCTCAATCTCTTTCCCTATTATTCTCTTGAGCGTGTACACTGCATCCATTGTTCCTCTTCCCTTTCTAAATCCCATTTGTTCATCTCTCAGTTTCCCATTATTTTCCAGTTCTCTTTCCAATCTTGTCCTCAGTATCTCCGCATATAGCTTGTATGCCGTGTTCATCATTATGAGTCCTCTGTGGTTTCCAGTCTCTTTTCTATCTCCTCCCTTGTGTAGAGGGATCACTTTCCCTTTTTCCACTCTTCGGGAAGTCGCTTTTCTTCCATATCTTGTTCAATATAGCCCTCAGACTTTCTTTGGTTTCAACCGTGGCATTAATCCACGCCTCATTCCTGATACCATCCGGGGCATTTGCTTTCTTTTTCTTCAATTTTCTGATGGCCACATCAATTTCCTCTCTTGTGATTTCACCTTCCTCTTCCCATGTCTTCTTGTCCCTTGTCCAACTGTTTTCTGGTTTCTTGTCCTGACCTCTAAATTATTTTTCGAAATGCTCCATCCACTTCTCTTTCATTATACTTTTGTCGAGGCTTTCTCTTTTCTTCCTTCTTCCATTTACCATTTTCCAGAATTTCTTCTCGGTCTTATCTCTCAGCATCTCTTGCACCTTCCTTTCTCCCTCTTCCCTCCTCTTCTTGTCTAGCTTCCTATACTCCTTCTTGTTTGCGTAGCATACTTGTCCATCTATCTTGTCCTCTTTGGCATCCTTGAAGAGCTTCAGAACCTCTATTTTCTCCTTCCAGCATTCCTCATCCCACCAGTCTTGGGAGTCCGTTTCTCTATCTTCCATTTCTATTGTCGTGGTGGCCCCTTCAATTCTGTTCCTAAGTTCCTCCCAATTTTCTGTCAATCCCCAGTCCTTCTGTGCTTCCTTGAATTTTGTGCAGGCCTCTTCATCCCAGATTCGCACCACCTTTCTTATGGTTGCCTCTTCCATTCTTCCCTGTTTTAAACTCATTTCAATGGGTAGGTGGTTGGATTTGGTTTTTTCCCCTATCCTCATTGACTCTATCTTCTCCTTTCCTTCTATATTTGTGACTGCATATTCAATGACAGTGTTCCCTCTGGCACGTATGTGTGTGTATTCACCCTGTTCATCACCTGCTATGTTGCCATTCAGTATCTCCAGTCCTTGGTTCTCCAGATTTCTGCGTTTTCTGTGTCCTTCTGCGTTGACTGTGCTGTCTTTCGAGTTCCTGATGCCCTCTCCCATGATGTCTCCTCCTTCACTGCCTGTCCTTGCATTCATGTCCCCTAGGAGTAGCAAATTGCCCTCTCTCATTTTCTCTGCTTCTGTTTTCATCCTTCTCCAGTTGTTGTCCTTTTCCTTGTTCATGTAGGCCAAGATAATTTTCCACTTCTCTATACCTATTTGTAACTCACTTTTTATCACCTCTTGGCCTAGTGCTTCTGTTTCTGACCTCAGGTTCTTTTCCGTGGCCACTATGATGCCACCACTGGCTCTTTCCTTCCTCTTTTCCCTGCCTGCTTCAACTATTTCACAGTCGTATTCTTTTATCTTTCTATTTAACCAGATCTTATCTTTCCCCTCCAGCCATGTTTCTGTGATACAAATTATCTCAATTCGTTTCAGATAATCCCATTGTCCGTTGGTCAGGGTTTTCACACCCGCTGTGTTTCATGCCAGTATCCGTATTTTCTTCTCTCCCTCTTGCCCTTGGATTCTCTTCTATGTCTTGTCTGTCTGAAATGGTTCATCTTCCAGCTCGTTCCTCTTCCAGATCTGTCCATCTATTGTGGCGTGTGTGTCTCTTGTTATTGCTTCACCCCCTTTTCGAATCTGCTCTTTGGCGAATTCCTCGAGTTCCCTTCTTGTGTCCCTTTCCTTCCAGGTGAGGTCCCTTTCAATATAAATCTCTGTGCCTTTCAGTTTTTTTCTTGTTCACCATAATTTCTTCCCATTTTATCCCATTCTTACATTCCATTCCTATCATGTCCTCTTTTGAGCCCTTGATTCTCCATGCCTTTGGGATCTTGCATGTGACTTGTAGCTCCTTCTCTATCAATTGCTCCAACCTTTCCTTGAGCCTATATGTCTCCATCTTCAAGCCAGTAATCATGAGGTTGTTTCTCCTAGCCCTCCTTTCATTTTCCTTCAATCTTCTTTCCATTATATTCCAGTCTTTTCCTCTTTGTTCATGTGTCTTCTCTCTCGCTTTGATTTCCTGCTCCTGCAGCCTGATTAATTTCCTCCAGTGCTCTCATCCTGTTCAGAATTTCTTCATACTTCTAGTCCTTTTCTTTATCTTTTACCTCTAGGTTTGAGATCTTATCATCTAACTCCTCTGCTCTCCTAACATTCTGCACTCTTAGCCCTTCTATGAGTTCTTTCATCCTGTCTAACATCCCTTCCTTGAGATCTTTCATGCCTTCCTGCATCTGGGTTATGTGTGGCAGTAGGGTCTCCATCCCTTTGCCTATATATTCTGTCTCACTCGGTTGCTTAGAATTATTGTTGTCTACCTCTCCCCAGTTCTCCTTCTCCAGGTTCTTCAACAATTTTTCTTGGTTACTGTGTTCTCCACTTTGCTGTCTGGTGATCTTTCTTCCTCTATTACCTTTCCCCCCCCTTGTTTTTGGCTCATATAACTCAAAATGTCCTTGTTACTCCCCCTAATGAGGCGACCCTTCTTCTGGTGTACTTATGGCTGTTAGTTAGATTCGCCTCTGTCCCAAGCATGCCCTTACACGTGCTCACCTGCTCCTTTCCTTGCGTGCCCTAACCTCAAATGTCTGGCGTTTGGTTATATGCGTTTTTCCTCTCTGCACCTATTTTCCTGTTGTTGCTTTATCTTTTCTCTTATTCCTTGTTGTTCTAATTTTACACTTCACAGCCTCACTTGCTCTTACTTTTTATGAAACTCTAGCTTTTCTCATATATTCCTGTGATGCTATAAAAGACGTCTGTCTGCCTTGACGGCCATTTTTACTCTCCCAGGACAGCATGTTTATTGAACGTCTAAGGCGAGAGGGAAAATTTTGATAACTATAGTGCCTGGCGCTCAAAAAATCTGGAAAATCGAAGTCTACTCTGACCATGTAATGTGTACTTGTCATAGAGGTATTATAATCTTCACGAAAAACAGACAATGTAAGCACTCAGTTGGCATGATGATCAAGCATAAGGAGGTGGTTGTTCCAGATGAGGCTAAAAGTGTACGCTTGGTGACAACGAATCCTTCCCGAAAGTGTCGAATCCTACGCATCCAAAATGATGTTTTCCACCAACACAACCTCACACTTACGATGTTTCAGAAGCGTGAGATTCGATACTTTCGATGACTATTTGTTGTCAGCAAGTGTATGTACTCCTTGACCAGAAACAGAACAATGTTCAACCATCAAAAGCCAGGAGATGTTTTGATCTGTTCGAATTTCTTAATGTATGAACAATTATCATACATTTTATCTTTCTGTGACTAATTCAATGTTTGCTCACATTAGTGAAAAACGTGCGATTTTAATGAGTTTCATCAACACGTTCGCTGCGACGGGTCCCACGTGTGGGACCCGCGCGTCCTCTTTTGTGTGGGACGGGTTCCACGGGTGGAACCCGTTTTTGTTCGGGCTCTAGTGAGCACTAAACAACGTAGACACATCCAATGGCTTCTGTAGCGGTTTTTACGCACTATATACGATGTCAAGAACATGCATATGTGCCAGTTGAGGGATCGGACTTGATTGCTTCGAGCTACGCCATAAAAACTGAATTTTCATGGGAACGGTGATGAATAACACAAAAATAGCAAGTGAATTGTGAATATATCAAGTCCGTTTAAATATTTCACAACGTATCTTAGCTTATTCGAAAGCTTTCGTTAAAAGCTACGAAATGAGCCAAGTTATTAGAAAAGACGCAAAATAACCACGAGGCAAATCAAGTGAATGGTTAACATTGCAATTGCACTTCCTCTCTTCTAAATCTATTTCATCTCTCCGCTTATGAGGAACTTTTTGTATCCAGAGAAGTTGAAGAGTATCTCAAATAAGCAGCTGTGTCTCGTGGATTCACGAGAATAAAAAATCATACTCACGTGGATCTCAATCACGATCCGCGGTTCTTATGAGGCAAAGATCCCAATTGAAGCCATTGCATGTTCGCAAATTACCCGAATGGTACCGAGAAATCAACGAATGCTCCCGAAAAGCTGAAAATTACATCTTAGGATCACTAATCTTGGTAGTTCGACCATTCACTTCATCCCCCATTGCACGATAGAAATTTTCGCGGGTCCCACCGGTGGGACCCACGAAAGTTCTTAGACTTCTTGTATATACATACTAAACTGATCACAAATCAAAAGGTTTGACTATATAATATTAAAGGTGCAAAATGACGCGTTTGTACTCTCTCGCACTCTGGGACGGAATGCCGGTTTTCACCGTCGCAGCGAACGTGTTAAATAGTACTTCATCTAATAGTTTTTTGACTGATTTGATGTTTATTTACACATGAATTCGAGAAAAAAAAATATGTCGTGCTGGTATATACCATATTTACCGGGGCAAGATAAGTTAATTTCCTGTTCGTTATATTATTTTCTCGTTTATATACCTTCTAATCCCATTAGCTACTTTTTCCTCCCGTGCATTAAGTTCTTTTCTTTTGAATCATTTCTTTCCCGTGCGCAGTATAAATATCCCGTTCGTTCGCCCGAAATATCCCGTGAAATTATTCTTTTCTGGCGTGCCGAAAAATCATACCCAAAAAATATTCTTTTCCATCTTCTGTGTGGGAAATGACTTTTCCGCACGGGTTTTTTGATTTTGTTCCCCACACAGAAGATGGGAAAATAGTTTTCAATACACTGTGCGTAAAAGTGCACTTTGCGCACAGTTTGTCGACTTTTACTCACAATTTATCGAAAAGTATAGTTAGATACACGGCCGTAAAACCTACTATTTGCATCCTCGTGATGATTCATGAAACCCACCACTCGGACGTGAATAAAACGTTCTACGCCCTTGTATCGAAATGTACTAATTCGACACTCGGACGGGGTGGTTTCCGCATTCTCGTAATGATTCCGACCCTCGCTTTTGGCTCGGGCCAGAAAATATCACTCGTTGTGCGGAAACCAACATTCCCGCCCTTGTATCGAAATGTACTATTTCCTTGTTCTGCGGAATCTTTTCTCATTCTTAGAACAGTTTTCAAGAATACTGAGAAGAATGTTGAGACCCAATTCTCTCGTGTTATTCTCTGAAATATCCATCAATAAACTTTAGTTGAAAATTTTTATTGAATTTCACGACACTGTCCATTAATGGAGAGAGGAATTTTCCGAGATGTTGATACGGAATATCCATCTTTTTATTTTGTGATTTGTTTTAGATGAAATCGTGCAGCATTCCACGGTGTTTGTAACTTAACGCTCACAAAAATGGAAAATTCGAATTGATCAAAACCACGATCATGACAGGATAATTCTCACTTTGCGAAACGTAGTATAAAAGTAGTCAAGGAGTACTGCTATGAAAACAATTAAAGAATGGATGAGAAAAGAGCCGGATACGAGGAAACCTGCTCGAAAAATCTAAGACAATCGAGTACACATATTAACACACGGGCCGGCACTGGCACAAATCAGGATTAAACAATGAGTATAGCAAACGGTGAACAGGTATAAAGTAGGATTCGTTGTCACTAATTTTTCTTCGATACGAAAGTACGCCCAGAAAATCTATCTCGATTATATTACTCTGGATTATGTATCTTATTGCCAAACGCAAACACCGCCGCCAGCATTTGCAAGATATACGTGTCAAATTACGAATACGAGAGTGCGGTTTTCTACAAACGCGATGGATATAATCAGAGCGCATTCACTTTTAATAGATTAAGTCAAATATATTCAGAGTCTCACAAACGGCTTTCATAAAATGCATCGAACAGTGTAGACGAGCTTATCAGTATGATATACGTTATTCGAACGAGTATCGCAAGGATATCGAAGAAATTTTGGATAGATATGCGTGTAAAGCACCTCGGGTAAATAGTTGAATATACTACAAGATGCAAGCACTTGGAAAATTGGCAAGTATTGCATGCTTTGTGATATGCGCATATCTGAATCTTTTTGTGGCGGTACAGGTTGCCAAGGCCAAGTTTAACAATAGCAATGTGAGCTCGAATGCGAGAGAAATGGGGAGCAACTATATAGTCTGTAAAACATGCGGTACTGAATAAAACAACAAAATGAAGCATGTTTTGTTCAATGGAAGAATAGAACAGGTGTTATTTATTGGAAATCGATAGAATTGTTCTTTAAATCTGTAGTGTTTTGATCTTTTTACCGTTTGTGAGTGCATTTCGTATACAACATAAATTGAAGAATACTTGAGCTAATATTACTTTAACACGTTCGCTGCGGCGGGGCCCACCGGTGGACCCCGCGTGTCTTTCCCCCAGTGCCGAGAATTTTGGCCTTATGGGAAATAACATTGAGCGGGGCCCACCGGTGGGCCCCCCCGCACCTGGGGAAAGATCATCGATTTCAGCCTCCACAGCGAACGTGTTAAAGTTGATAGCAGCTTACAGATATCAATGAAGTAAATAGTACCCAGAATATCCTACAGAATTCTTGACTACCTGCATTTGAAGTAGAATTTTCCTGTATTCGGGATGTGATTGGTGTATAGAAAGTCAAACAGAGAGCGATGTCCTGAGTACTTTAATAAATTGAATCGGGTTCCTATAAGTCAATTATTGAATGACTATTTTAGTTGATTCAAATCACGGAAGACTGTTTTGAAATGCAAAGTAGTTCATACATTTTTGAATCAGACTATTTGAAGTTGTACAAATCAAACTCTTAAAACCAAAACCTTCAAGATAATACCGCCCTCTGCATTGGCGAGCGAATGTTGATGAACTCAATATTCCCGAAATTAGAATGCAAGTCAGAACTCGTTCGGTAATCGAAGTAGTACGGCAGTATTTTTTATCCCTAATCATACACCCTGTCTGAGTCTCAGGATTGAGAAATCCCTTATAATAATCAAATGTGATTATCAAATATAGAGTTCATAACAGAAATCAAACCCCTATCGCTGAAATAGCAAGAGTCACGACTGAATTGTCGAGTCAAATTTCACTAGTGAAACTTTTGGGTTGGCATTGGCTACACCTTGTAGGGGATGAATTCTTTATAATCCATAGCTTGTATATGCTTTGCGTGATCAAGAGTTGAGCAAGCCAAGTTCTCAGGTATGGATCACAAGAGTACCTGCTTGGAGATTCAGAGATAACAATCGGTGTGGCCCGTTGTTTGCTATCGAGCTACAAGCACAAGCCAGCGCAAGAATCGTTTGTAATTCAATTAAGAGATTGAAGTAGGCAATGATTGAGCTCACGCTAATTGATCACATCTTGCACTCTCTGTGATTTGCTTATATTCAAATTATTTGTCCATTATAATTTGTCTATCAAAGGGTGTCAAAATATTTAATTGTATTGTTAATTACTGCTCTCTTGAGACAATAACCTTTTGAACTATGCTGATTGGAATAGCCCGAGGGAGTGTGGTTTATGAGTGATGTTGAAACTGTGAAAATTGTGTACTTGTAGAGCAAAAAGTTTGACCCGCAAAATTACTGAATCTCACGTTGAAACGATTTTGCGTGACAGTCGAAGACACTAGCATTGGTATATACCAAATAAACACATGCCATGAATGAAACATCTTAAAACGAGGATAAACCTGAAACTCTGCATCAAAGAAATGATCAAAATGTTGCAAATGAATAAATTCACCATAAGTTACATCAAAATTCTTATAGTCATTGATCAACCAGAGGTCTATTGCGAAATGAATCAATTGATGTTGATGGACTTGAATTGCCTGTTGCAGATTGATGTACAGACCGTATGATTTTATATGGGTCAGATCAGTATATTTCGGCAAATCCGTGCGCACGACCCCGCGGATCTTTTCGCCAATTCTTCACATGAAAGTAGGCACCAATAGTAATACTTTCCCAGAGTTTCAGCCCCCTAAAATATTTTTTACTCCCGCTAGAATTTTTTGAAGTTTGAAAAAAGGCATTTTTTAGCGTTTTCTAAAAGAATCGACATTTTGACCAGAAATACTGTAGCGAGGCATGCGAGGTCGCATTTCCTTCGTTTTGGCGTCAATTTTCAGAAAAAAAATATGCAAGACTCTCAAAACCGGATGCGTTCAGTCTACACGACAATACATAAAGTCACTTTTTTTCGATTTATAGCCCATTTTCAAATGGATGCTATTGCGATGCATTTGAATCTTTTTTCATCTCACTTAATTATTTTCCTCGTCTTAAAAAACCCTACAATTTGCGTTTATGCACGTCCAAATCGGATGATTTTGGCCCGAGTTATGTCCATTAGAAGATGTTGAGTTATGGAAAAATGACCAATTTGTCAAGCTCACCAAATCTATCGCCCTCCACCAATCGACTTGAAACTTGACACAGATGTTCTTCCAAGTGTCCCAAACACGTGGAAAAAATTTCGCGCTGTGTTTCAGCCTCCCGTTGGACCTATGGGTTTTACAAACACCTTCATTTTTGCGGATTTTCGTGTAATTTTTGAAGCGGTTGCCGCTCTCTTCCTGCGCATGCGCACATCTGTACTGCTTTGGGAGTATTCTCAATTAATAGCCCTTGCGATTTCCTACGAAATGACCCCTTGACAAAGTCTTTTTGATGCAACTGAACCAGAGATCTAGCTATTCTAAGACAGGGAAAACTCGAAGTGCCGAAAGTACCCCAACTCACAGAATTTTAGGGTGACAAGAAGTGGCCGAGGCTTGCCATTTAGTGATCTCTTTCTGCCTTAAGATAGCTGGATTTCTGGTTCAGTTGCATCAAAAAGACTTTGTCAGGAGGTCATTTTGAAGGAAATTGCAAGGGCTATTAATTGAGAATACTCCCAAAGCAGTACAGATGTGCGCATGCGCAGGAAGAGAGCGGCAACCGCTTCAAAAATTACATGAAAATCCGCAAAAATGAGGGTGTTTGTACAATTCATAGGTCCAACGGAAAGCCGAAACACAGCGCGAAATTTTTTCCACGTGTTTGGGACACTTGGAAAAACATCTGTTTCAAGTTTTAAGTCGATTGGTGGAGGGCGATAGATTTGGCGAGTTTGACAAATTGGTCATTCTTCGATAACTCACCATCTTCTAATGAACATAACTCGGGCCAAAATCATCCGATTTGGACGTGCAAAAACGCAAATTGTAGGGTTTTTTAAGACAAAAAAAATATTTGAGTGAGATGGAAAAAGATTCGGATGCGTCGGAACAGCATCCATTTGAAAATGGGCTAAAAATCGAAAAAAAGTGACTTTATGTATTGTCGTGTAGACTGAACGCATTCGGTTTTGAGAGTCTTGCATATTTTTCACCTCAAAGTTGACGTCAAAACAAAGGAAATGCGACCTCGTACGTCTCGCTACGATGTTTCTGGTCAAAATGGCGATTTTTTTAGAAAACGCTAAAAAAGGCCTTTTTTTACTTGAAAAAAATCTAGCGGGCGTAAAAAATATTTTAGGGGGCTGAAACTCTGGGAAAGTATTACTATTGGTGCCTACTTTCATGTGAAAAATTCGCGAAAAGATCTGCGGGGGTCGCGCGCACGGATTTGCCGAAATATACTGATCTGACCCATATGGAATCTCGAGTCTTATGAGAAACTCCTACGACTATTTTCTATGAACTAGCTATAGAGATTCAATGATCTTCCTCAGTACTCGTAAAAATTCAGATCCTGATTTGGATGTGAAATTTTCGATTATAACCAATTTCCCATTCATCCAAAAAATTGTCATCTTAAGAGGAGAGCGCACAGCTTCTATGAGTTTTCTCATCGTGAATGTCGTTTGAATCGCACCTGTTCCCATGCGGGTATGACTGATTCTCATACACGTTCAATGAACTGTGCAGCCTCAGTTACATCATTCGTGCCACAATAGTATATTATGTGACGAGTGCGCAGCACGAGTCGCAAACGACATTTTCTAGCTGTGCTACGTCGGAAGCGCGACTTTAGACGAGTCCTCGCGAAGCGAGGACGAGTCGAAAATCGCGCTTCCGACGTAGACAGCTAGAAATACTATTTTCATTGATGTATAACGTCCAGTGTTTCTATACCCGCAGATTGTCTGAGTTTACATTCTCTTTCTATATTACATTACTATTATGTACTCAAATAGACGCACTGCCCCGATCAAGATAGATGACCTTCACAACATATAGTCAACTCATTTTTCAGCGCAATTTTCAAACTTCTTCATGTCACTATCCAACAATTCGAGTTCAGATGGACACTATAAGAAAATATTGAATTTTGAAGAAGCAGAAAAACAATCAATGACATCTTTCAAACATTCGAATCAATTTGATAATTCTGCACTATAGATATCAAATTTTGGGGAATCAACAATTCGATCAAGATTAGAAAAAATCATTGATCCTTCTCATCCCTAATATTTCGAATCCTCTCTAGTCATCCACACGCAGCCTCGAATGAAATTGAGAACCAGTGTAACTGGATAAAGACTGCAAAGATGAAAAACGTATCTGAGATCACCGCTCTTCACTGATTTATAAATTCAACCATAATAAATCTGTGAATTGTCTTCATTAAGTGAACTGACTCAGCCCCTCGAAAAACAAACAGCATCTTATTCACTATACAATCCACCCGAGACAAATTAACACCCAAAGGAGCCGTTCTAGCTGCCAATTACTCCGATGTTCATTTCTCACACAAGAAAAAAGAAGAAAGATGGGCTTACTACATGCGCTCCTGCATTCGATAATTTGCTCGATCAGAAGCGTGCGCTCATATACAACACACCCTAAAGCTCAGAATTCAATCCCCGCACACGATGAGCTCTACACTGATTCAACCTTGCTGGTAATGCCTTTTATCCCAAGAGCTGACTCCAAAAGTAGCAGCGTGGAAATTTTAGCAAGGGTAGATTGGCCAAGACAATATGGCCCGTGCCAGTGCATGACTATTATAGAGAATATATTGTGTGTCTAACGACGACCCCCTCTATAGGGCTAACCATTAACAACATGCACCATAGTCCCACGCTCTATCTCGGTCACGTGTCGCATCGGAACCTGTCCCGAACACTATACTGCTCAACTCTCAATCTTTGAGGGATGATTTTACTACTAGCACCACCCTAAATTGATACGTGAAAGTGAAAGAGATGAGTGGCAAGTACCAGTAGCCCGCGTGCGTTTGTACGATAAAGCACGCACTTATGTGTGTGATCATGAGGCCGGAGATGGGCAGTCGAATGAAATATAGTGCAAACACCAATGGGATATACTGAATAGTGCCATTGAAATTGAATGGATTCGTCAGATCGACCAGTTCGTAGGTAATGATTGTGAGAAAGAGATTCGGGTCTGATGAGATAAGCAATCTATTTTTTTGTGAAGTGAATGGGACCGCAATTTTGTAACCCTTGAGTGCGTCAGACCTTTTTCTGAATCTACTCTTCCTTCAAAATTTCCATAGGATCTTGACTCATTTTGTAGATATTTGAATGAAGTCTTGGATCGTTTTAAATGTGATCAGAGTATCCCTTGTTGAATTATTTGAAGCTTATCTTGCTGTCGATTGCGAGGTCGATTGCACCGGCGAGGCTCACCCTGTTTCCGATTGTCATCGAGATTGTTCTAGTGAAATCGAGATGGCATTTATTTATATAACACGAGTAATATCTGAGTGTTTCAAAGCCATAGTGAACGAGGTCCCGTTTTAATCGTGCGAAAAATCAGCCTAAAAATTCCCCGCGCTTTCGCGGGGGGAATTTATCCTTTGCAGACAGTTTTTCCCACCTTTTCTATCATATTTTCCGACTTGGAGAATGACTCCCGAACGGCCTCTACTCATGGTTAAGTTGTGGGAGGCCCCAGAATGAATGAGTCCCAAAAGTGGACTCACAAGGAGAGCATCAAGGTCTGCGGAACACGGATCTTGATGAAACTCTGGGTTTCATGTTGTTTTGGTGAGAAATGAAGGTATCTCCAAGGGTTAAGTCCAATGGGCCTCCTGTTCCGGGATACAGCCATGAAGGTGAGCATTGTTAGTATATCTATATATGTGTCTTCTTAACATGGGCCTATATGGACAGTGTTAATCCCCATAGCTGTATCTCGGGATAGGAGGCCCATTGGACTCAACCCTTGGATATACCTTCATTTTTCACCAAAACAACATGAAACCCAGAGTTTCATAAAAATCCCCGTTTCGCAGACCTGGTGCTCTCCTCGTTAGTCCACCCACTATGACTCTGAACAACTCATCTATCATATGAGCATTCTCAAGAAGCAGCTTGTAAAACCAATTCGCCAGTCTGTTAGGGATCAGGAATTCCCAGGACTACTGCTCAAATTACGTAACCAACTCTTAAATCTGTTCCTGCATGCTCTCGGATCACTGATGTCATTGAATCCTCGTTTGACCTTGAGAACTTTGTCTCGAAATTTCTTAAAGTTTCAAGAGAGATGCTGGGTCAAGGTTCAGGGTAGTGGAGTTGGTCACTTACCTTGAATAACGACTCTTTTATGTTAATTCATTCTATACCAGAGATTAGAATCTCTGTCTATACTTTCATTGATTTTATAGACTTCAGAAAGGAATGAATTTGACAGAAAAAATCAGGAATTAATCAATTAATTATCGAATTCGAAGTAGCTTTTTGGGATGCGAATCATTATTTTCATCATCATCAATAAACTAGAACGTGCGCCAACAGCCTCGAGTCACGTGCAATTTCTTTGGACTTCCGGCAGACGACCCACTGCACTATCCCAAGGAAATTAAAACTCTTCGTCATTCAGTGCTTCCCCTATATAATAAGCTATATATGTACTAGAGAAGAATATTTGGAGCCATCAGGCTGTTGATGCTACTTTCTCGGGGTTGAGCGCGTTCAAGATAGTGAGGAAATGATCAGGTTCCGATTGGAGTAAGTAGTGCGTATCCCACTTGCTGATCTTGTGCCTATTTGATGGTCTGAACAATGATTTAGAAGCCGGATATGCGTCAGTCGGCCAGGAACTTCCCGCGATTGAACCAAAGTGTCATTACGCTAGAGTTGTAACACGCGCCTAACGCTCGATTTATAACGATGCTCTCCACTAATTTATCACACGCGTGCACCGACCGTACGTCCTCTCTCATCTGCACTTTTTTCACTTGACTTCTTTTGAATCTGTTTTGTTTGACTATTCTTGTATCAGATTGTAGAACTTAGAAATGAAGTAGAACTCTTTCAAAAACAGAGGGAAAATATTTCAAATTTTCGCTCGACTAAGCTCTGGCAAATGAGAGGAATGTTTGAATGTATAGCGTCATGGCATGACATTGCGAATAGTCGAGCAAATAGTTTAATTTTTCAGAAACTTATTCTTATATTCTTTGCTGTAGACGATGTTCGATAGTATTTTTAAGATTCGTGGTGTTATTGCATCAGTATCTCTTGTTCTATCCCCTAAAATCTTTCTTCAGTTGGAAACCTTTTTTTGCATATCATGCACGAGATGGTTAAATGCCCATTCTTGAAAACTGCTTTACATCGATGGATATTCTTAACTCTTTATGAACTCATCCCGCCGACGAAATCGTATAATATTGTGGAAGGATTTTGTTATGAAACTTTAAGGGTCATATTCTAAATGTTTTTCGAATGATCTCGAGAGAATGAATATCATCGTAGCGCGGAACGAGATCGTTGAAGTTTTTACAAGTGGATTGAGATGAAAAAACTCTTATAGCAATAGAATATTCATGAATTTTTCAATTAATCCGGATTTTTTTCTCAGTCTCAGATCTTTCGTGACCAAATTAAAGCCAATCTCTTCGGCAAGAAAGAATTTTGTTTTTAATATTAAGCTGGTTGCTCATGTCTATCGGTCGGGCATTGTCACTTTAGTATAAGTGATCACGGGAAGAATCAATAGTGAAAGCTCAGTTTGATGCCAAAAAATATAGGGATATCTATGCAAGATTGACTCACATCTAAACTTCAAAATAGAGGCTAGGTCAGATGTTGGATTCCCATGTAGAACATAAGATTCCATGGTCATATATGATCATGAATAAAATCGGTTTCAAAATTTGTCATTTTCATTCCGAAAAGGTGTGATATACCAATATACAACATCAATACTTCACGATGATGATCGAATATTATTCAGAAAAATTTTTCCCGCAGTGATTCTCAGGTTTTGAACATTTGAAGCACCGAAGAGAAAAAATTCACATGAAATATCATTTTCCGTCGAAAATGTCAGTTTTTGGGAACTTGAGACCGACTCCTGGAAAGATTTTTTTTCAGTGCTATAGGATCAGTATCGTGACGCATTGATGTTAGAATAGGTTTGAATCAATATATCACAATCTTCTGGAATAAAAATAGAATGTTTAAAGCGGTTTTACGTATGATCATATATGACCATGGAATCCTCGGATTCCATGATCATATATGTTCATGGAATCGTATGTTTTACATGGGTTGTCATTAGAATAGTTCTTCGTAATCAGACACTCTAGATCCGAGGATTCTGCCACGATGGCGACTATTTAAGAGAGTACCAGCAGGTTTCACTCCGAGCTCCATGCTCTGGTGTAGGCATTAAATTTTTTTTGCAGATGTGTGTAAGTCACCTTGATTGATTACCTTAAATGTTTTGGAACACAACACTTTCTACATTTTCCGGATTCTAAGTCGTGATTACGACTTTTGTCGACAATACTTCCGACCGATCCTCAATCGATTCTCACACACAACGTCCATGCTCGAGTTCACAGGATAACTACAGAGGTTGATAATACGAGGGCACGCTCGGTATGACTTGAGCAAAGACTATCTGCATGAGTTTTAAATGATGGCATTGATTTAGCATGAGTTTCAACCCATGACATTCAATTGCACATCATCGTCAATCTACTCAATTTTCTGAAAATGATGAGAGCTGAGGGTGCGTTTAGAGACACCTTTCATTTTGATAAAAATTGTGTTGATATCGTCCAAACTTGGTGCGTTGAGGTACAGCTCGCAAGAAAAGTGCCGCAAAAATGTGAAAGTATGCAAAATCTACAAGCAACCTAGCTCCTGTAATCTAGCCCCAGTATTTTGTACCCTTCACTTTGCCACAAGCGTTGTATAAACTGAAATTTGACGCGCATCAAAACCATCCAACTTTACGGTTTTGCATGCACCCATGCTGCATTTTGCCAATTTTGACATTGTATTTACTTGTATCTTTCTCTTTCTCTCATTATTTACGTTCCACGCGTTGAGCGTGAACAAATGTATCTATATCGCAGTTTGGTCAGAGTATCAAGAGACTCATGGATGGCACGTGCCGGTAAGATATAAAACAGACAATACCGCGAATCGTCATTATTCTTGAGAGAGAAGAAGATAGTTGAAAAATGAAGCTGAGAAAGAGAGAAAAAATAGATAGATATTAGTTTGTACGGGCGCTGGTCGCGATAGATTGAATCATGAGCGCACCAACGATTTACCGCCACGTGCCTCATAGTTATGCCACTGACAGTTCGTGCTTTCCGTGGCTATCCGTCACTATACACTTCTTTGCAGCACCAAGATATACGTAACGAGAGGATGACCGATGCTTGAAACGAGACGTTGAGCTTTCAGGGCATACAAATCAACAGCAATCCTTACTTCTAACGATGAATCTAATGAGGATTGAGCTCCGATATTTTTCTGGAGATGATATAGGACAGGCGATCGAGTTAATTGGTTATCAGTACTCAAATTACTCAAGCATAGTTTTTATTCTAATTAGATGAAGGAGTGTATTGACTGATTATTCCTCGGATTATTCCCTTCGAGTTATCAAATGGAACCCCGTGCACCTGCGATCTGAATTACAAAACCGATTTGAATCATTTGCTAACTATGGATCATTAAAAATAGTAGAGTGGAGGGCGTTGAACTGGCGAAATGCCCTTGTAATGAAGGTATGAGTTGAAGAGGTTGTTAAATCAGGGATGATTTGAAGAAATTCAACCATCTCGATTCAAGTCCTCTCACTCCTATGTAACAGAAATTCTCGATAAACAGTTTTGAAATTAGTTCGTCGATATCTCGCGTTTGTGAAGCAAATGAATGAGATGAGAATACATTGAGAGTTCACACGCAGAATAACATTTGTTTTGAACTATCCGTGTTGATCTGTTAGAATGACGTAATGCGATGCACCCTCATGTGAATCTACGCGGGCGAGGCTTGTGGACCTGTGCTGCACGTGACCCCCATAGTACGCCAGTTCAACCGAGTGAATACACCAAGAATCAAGAGACCCTTACACGAATAGGAGATGAGAGAAACGGGTCATTGGGCCTCTAACAGCAGGTTAGAGAGAAATAGTCCAGGTTTGTTGTCTGGATCAATTGTACGTAATTGCAGCAGAGCCGCTTCAAGATAGATAGTATTTTTGGATCTTTTTTCGCCAGAAGAGAAGTCATTAAGAGCAATATTCCCACAGCAAGAGTTCCAAATCTGCCTTCATGTGCTGATATCAGAAAGGGGACGACAGGCTATGTCAATTATATTTGTATATTTTCGAATGACATAATATGATATTTTCATATAAAGTAATCTATTACAATACCTACGTGATGAGTCTACGCAAAATCATTCTCTGGATGCGATAATACCACTGGCTTGGCTCCATAATATCATAACTAGCGTTTTTGCCTTAATCGCTATCGCTCGTTCGGCTTGTAAATGTTCTTGATAAGTCATAGGCACCAGAAATGCTTCTATAGTTCAATAAAAATAGTTGTAAAATAATGATTGCTGATCAATTCAAGGTGTCTAAAAAAAGTTTTAAAATGGTTCGCAAAATTGGTATTATATCAAATTATACTGGCTAGTTGTGGAGATATAACTTCAAGTAAGCAACAATGAATATTGCGGAATTGCATAGTTTCTTCTCAATTAGCTGAGCTGGTATATCTTTGATGAATCGATTAGGCTGAAAAACTTCCGTTACATGGCGTGAATGTAAAGGGTTAATCAAAGCGATGTCAATTCAATTCATTGTGCAGTGTGCATGAGTTGATCGTTGATCTCCGGACTTGGTGCATATAAGAGCAACTACAGACTAGAACAAATTAGGCCCAACTAGACCGAACTAGACCAACCTGATTGGACCAAACCAAACCGAATTAGACCGACCTAGATTGTACTAGACCTAATTGGACCGAACTAGATCGTATTAGACCATGCTAGACTGAACTAGACCGAATTAGACCGGAGTAGGCCGAACGAGACTTAATCACCCCAAACTAGACCGAGCTAGACTTAATTAGACCGAACTGAACTGATATAGGTCTAATTGGCCCGATCTAGACCCAACTACACCGAGCTAGATCGAAAAGGACCAAATTAGACCGATCTAGATAAAAGTAGACCGAATTGGACGGAACTACACCGTATTTGACAATACTAGACTGAAATAGACCGAATTAGACCTTCTCTTATTGCTCGAGCTTTTCAAAGTGGTAGAAGAGCAATGAGAGTTTACCACTGACACGCGGCTCAAGTGGCCGAATGTTTGATGGTTAGAACGTCTTTATATACGAAAGTTCATCTTCGTTAAGCGCTTGCGAGAAAAGTGACTTTAACCCGCTATTTCTATTTGATTTCTCACCATTTTTACTTTTGGCAGGTCTTCGGCCTTCTGCCGGAGATATATATATGATTAATTATGACACTCGATCGATATGATCGGATATCGTATTTATCACTCGCGGGAATTTCAAATTATGGAAGTATATTTGATCGGTCTTTGCGAGTTAAAGTCAGCTGGTATTTCTGAAATTGATCGAGAGTGGAGGAAAATCCACTCTCGATTGATGCCAAAAATTTCAGCAGTACCAGCTGACTTTAACTCGCAAAGACCGATCAAATATACTTCTTTAATTCGAACTAGACCTAATTTAACAGAACTAGACCGAACGAGAGCTAATTACCCCGAACCAGACCGAGCTAGACCAAGCTAGACTCACTTAGACGGAAGTCGACCGAATTAGACTAAACCTAACCTAATCAGAAAGGAATAGACCGCATGAGAGTAGGTTAGACCGAATTTGACTCAATAACGCCAATCTGGACCAAACCAGACCGGACTATACCATTTCAGCCCGGTACTTCCCACCCCCATCCCCGTCCCCATTATCATCCCCAACCATCCATCCACTCATTAATCCACCCATTCATTCATCCATGCACCTCCTACCCATCACCCTTATACAACCACTTGTTATACCGGATTGAAGTAATTAAATCTAGACTGCCTAGTATAACTTTGCAAGTTTTGACTTAATTTTAATCTAAATATAAGTGTTGTGGTTTGGTGATTTTATGTAGTAATCTCTCTTTGACATTCATTAAAGTAAAATATTCTGATAGTAAACCTAACGAAATTGTTGCAAAGCGTTGCAAGCAATAACTGGGTGCTTACTTCTTGAAGTTACCAAATGAGAATTTCAAGTATGCCAACATCCTATTCTTTCGTCTCATTCCAACACCAGCGTTGCCGAGATCAGTCAGTCCCCTGTATAAAACAGCTACACTTTACAAAAGCAATGAATGCGCACACATTGCATGTAATATCAATCAATAAAGAACGCACGAACCATCAGAAGCCAATAGAATCTGGCATTTAAAGATATTTGACTTTGAGAATACTTATATATTGTAGAGCTCAAAACATGTCATCAATGAATGACCTATTTCCACTATGTTTTCTTAGCATGAGCCCTTGGGGGCAATACCAAAGTCTGTAACTCTAAAGCCCTTGAGCATCCAACTGTAAACCTTCAGATATCGTCTTTGGGGGTTGGATGAGACTGTTCACCAAAACCAGAGACCTACATCTCGTGCACCCCTGGTTAGCTCAAATCGGTATAAGTTTCGCAAAAAATTTACGTTATTTTTGTGCCTCCACGCTACTTCTCTGTACCATTGCCATAATCCATAACCCATCACTCACCAACCTACCCATGACCCATACGGCCACCCGACCACGGACCCACCCACCCATCTACCCACTCATCCACCCACCCATGATATTTCAGTCCTTCCACATAGGCAACCAGATACGAGGGATCCGGACGAACAAAATTTAGACTGCCGCTTAATTATTGGGGAAAAAAATTCGATGATGCAATTACATTGGAATGCCTAACAGAGTATCCAAAATAACACACGACGTAACCAGTGAATGAATCGAACAATCTTTCACGTAACTCCGAATCGAACAATCTGCTGTAACTCCTCATAACTCAATTCCTCATAACACATTCCCACCAATTCACCAACCCGTGTCCCACACGGCCACTGTTCCACCTCTCCATGACCCATACGACCACCCGATCACAAACCCACTCATCGACCCATCACCCACGGATTCACAAACCTTTCCATGACCCATACGGCCACCCAATCACCGAATAATAACCCAACTGGACCAAACTAGAGCAAACCATACCGGATGAGGCCTAGGTAGACGTAATTAGACCTAATTCCAGCATTTCTATTCCCATGACTATGCCTCATTTCTGATAATTCATTCCTCATTACAGACTCCGCAAAACTCGTTCCTCATGACTCGAGTTCCTCATAATTCGAGTTCCTCATGACTCGAGTTCCTCATGGCTCGAGTTCCTCATGACTCGAGTTCCTCATGGCTGAGTTCCTCATGACTCGAGTTCCTCATGACTCGAGTTCCTCACGACTCGAGTTTCTCATAACTTAATTCCTCATAACTCATGACCCGTTCTTCACACGTGTTTATACCTCATCCTCCATAATTTGTGCCTCATACCTCATAGCAATCCATCCATTCATCCATCCATCGACTCACCCACCCACCACCCTACCCAACCATCCACCGACCCATTACACTTCACCCCTTCCGAAAAGGCGACCCGATGTGCGGCATGTGGACGGACAAATTTTGCCTGGCTCCTTAATTGTTATAATTCAGAGGTACTAACCGCGAAAAATGGAACTCCTGAGCTTTAGGACGTTTTAATCCATAATACTGGACGACAGTTGATTTTACGTACAAATAGTGATTGATGGAGATTTTCCCTCTCGGATTCTTTATGGAAGTTTATAAGGATGTTTGACTCATTGAATTCTGTCGGGTACACACGCTTGTGACGGAAGACACAATTTGAAACTCGTTGATACTTGTAATCCAGTACTCATTGTGGTACTCGTGCTCCAGAGCTCGTGGTGATAGTCGTGATTCGATTCTCGAGATGGTACTCGTGATTCAGTACTTGAGTAACACTACGAATCCAATACTCTCGATGACACTCGCAACCAAGCAGTCGAGGTAAAATTTGTGACCAAGTATTCGAGGTAATACTCGTGATCCAGCAATCGAGATGACCTTTGTGATGCAGTATTTGAAGTGAATTTCATTCTCCAGTACTCAAGGAGAAACTGGTGATCCAGTACTTCGAGTGAGTGTTGTTATCGAGTACTCGAGGTGACACCCGTGATCCAGTGCAAAGGGTGTTACTCGTGATTCACTCTTCGAAGTGACACTCCTGATCTAGTACTCGGAGTGAATTCAATCATGCCATACTTCAGATGACAGTCGCCATCCAGTACTCGGGGTGCTACTCGTGATTTAGTCCACAAGCTGACTCATCTGATTGAGTTTCATTGTTCAATACTCGAGGTGGCAGTCGTGATCCTGTACTAGGGGTGTTGCTCGTGATCTAGTTCTCAAGGTCATACTCGTGATCGAGGATTTGAGGTAACACCGGTGATTCAGTACTCTACGTGACACTCATGATCCAGTATTCGAGCCAAAACTCATGATCCAGTACTCCGGGTGACACTTGTGATCCGGTACTTGGAGTGATCCTCATTTATCCAGTACTCGAGATGACAGTCGTGATCCAATACTTGGATCGGGTTTCACTATCCAGTACTCGAGGTGACAGTAGTGATGAAGTACTTGAAGTGAATTTCATTATCCAGTACTCGAGGTGAAACTCGTGATCCAATACTTGGAGTGAGTTTCACTATTCAGTATTCGAGGTGACAGCCGTGATTCAGTACTAACGGTTTTACTAGTGAATCAATCTTCGAGCTGACTCTCGTGAGGACGTTTCTCGTGATTCAGTACTTGAGCTGACACTCCTTATCCAGTGTTCGAGATGACACGCGTGGTCCAGTAGTCAAGGTGGTACTCGTATTGCAGTACTACAGCTGATACGAAGGACCCAGTACTTACGATAACACTTGAGACCAAGCAGTCGAGGTGACGTTTGTGACCAAGTATCGTAAGTAATATTTGTTATTCAGTACTGAAGATGACACTCGTGATTATGCTCTTGAAGTTAAAATCAGTATCCAGTACTCGAAGGGACATTCGTGATCCAGATTTTGGAATGAATTCCATTATCCAGTTCTCGAGGTGAAACTCATGATCTAGTTATCAAAATGATATCCGTGTACTGTCAATATCACGAGTATCACCCAGAGTTCTGGATCACGCGGATAATATTGAGTGCTTAATCGAAGTAGCAGGGTGATTATCGGTGAAAATCTGGGAGTCAAGGGTTCTTGTAAGTCCTTCGAGAACTAGATAACAGAAACTTCCTGAAACCTGCATCTACGTATGTCAAATCGACTGATTTGAAGGATTCCGATGTCAAATGCTTCTTCTCAATAATGTGACGAGATCAAACCGAATGGATGGTAATTTTGATTCTAGTGAGCAATTTCACTCGGGGTCCAGTAAGCCAGTTATGTGGAAAATGATTTTTTTTCCAAAGACGCATGCGGCGTAATCATAGGTAATGCCCCTGAAAGACTCGAGCCTTATTGAGCACGATCAGAGCTATTCTTGCTCTGTATAGTCTTGCATAGAAGGATAAAGAGTATAAGACAGCATGGATACTCCTATGAAATCAGCTCCATGGAGCAGTTGTATTGTTCAATAAAATATGTGCTCAACATTTCCTCGCATTTCCACTGATTCGTCATTCTCTCCAACCCCTGCCCTTCTCGCTCGCATATTTTCGTAGAATTGCGACAAAATTCGCGTTAATATTTGCACGGATTTTTGAGCATATCCTGGAAATTGGAATTTCACAAAAAGTACATGAAATTCTAAATGAGACACTCAACTCTTCCTATTCAGGTATGGATGGTCAATCGGGTTTTTGAGTTTTGTCACCATCAGCCACCTCACCAGTCATCCAAAGATCTGCTGATCAAATAATGAGATTTTCAAAAATCTTGATAACTTCTCAATTCACATATTCAAACTCTAGCTCCTGAGCATACAATAACAAACCTGGGGTTGGCATCCATTCAGTTCCAAATTAAGCCAAGCCGAGACAGGCATCATTCTTTTGTCGCCTAATGAATTCGGCTGTAAATAACATTATCGAAACAGCCACAGCCACTCGAGCTTCTCTCCTGCTCTCTCACCCATGGGAACCAGTAATGAGATGGTGGTCACAGTTTCCCACCCGCCCGTTGGCAGATACAGAAGTATTAAATGAAGAGAAAGGGAGACTGACTGCCTAGAACGGGGGTGGGACCTGCCACATAGTCTATATAGCCCGTATATGTAATGCTGAACCAGTGCATTTGTACGAATAATACGGGGAGCGGGTGATGATGGGGGCGCGCTTCGCGTGAGAGCGTCGGCACAGAATGAGAGAGTATAGTGTACCTTATACCAAAAGTCCCCCAGGGTCTTTGTCAACAGCGCCAATATGCTAGCTGCTACTATTACAGCCAAAAACTAATGCTGCAGATTTTAACTCCCTGTGGGAACTGACTGCAATTTTTTCCACTATCTCAGCGATGTGCTCTTGTGGATATATATAGGCTGACATACACCACCATCCGTCGCTCGCTTGCACGCGCCGATATCTGTCGCATTTTGTGTATGAAGGTACTATATAACATGCCAGGCCAAGGTTAGGAATCATCTCGAAATCTTTTCGAGTGCTCTTGTATGATGTTTACAGATTGCGGACGATGAGAGCTTGTGTCTTTTGGCGTTGGAGTGTGGTCGCCATAATCACGTGCGATCGAAGATGATGGCCAGCTGAATCAGCTCACTGTCGATTTTCGGAACATAGTTTATCCAAAACGGACCTGTCATTCGTAGTGGCTCATCTGGAGTGAGACATGATTTGGTGACATGATTGAGTAGCTATTGAGAGTTGAAAGAAAATGTGTCAGATTCGTGTCGATGATTTGATTAGAGTTAGCATGTTTTCGTGGAGTACACGATCGAGCGAAAAGTAAAACTTTCGGTACTTGAATCATACCTGATTGATTCCATTTGGAAACAATTTATGAAGAATGGTAATATCTCGGAGCAGTCCCTCATGATTCTCCGTACATTCTATATCTATTATACTTCTCATCCACTGAGTGGATCAAAAAAGTTTTTGGAGCTGCTTTTGACTTGTTTCTCAATTCCTGACATTTCTAAAAATCATGTCTTTGCCGTGATTCTTTCTCTCAGTAAATGACATATGTCTTCAGATTCGTTCAGCACAGTGAAGAGCGCGATTTGCGCTATTCGAGAGATTATGGAACAATCTACGCATTATGCTCTTGGAAAATTTTGTGAGACCATTTGGGACCCTGATTTGTTGCAATCCAACAAAATGAGACAAATTTTTTGCAGACATCGGGAAATTGCAAAAAAATAGTATTCGCTTCTCGTTCATGAGGTTCCCTGCTTTTTTGAGTGGCTATGTTGACCTTCATCTGCGGCTCAGGCCTAAAATCAATTGCTCAGAAGCGAGCTACTATTTCTCAAACTCGGTACAAAATGTACTACATTTTGAATTTTTCGTGCAAAATTGCACGATCTTTTGAAAAAATGAGTTTAAAGTTGCGATTCTGCCGTTTCATGCGTTTTTAGCACTTTTTGGATTTTTCAATGATTTTTGAGTGGGTTATACAGTTCTGCGGTATGATTGAACCTTGCCAATACTCACGATGGTGCAAAACAAACTTTTGAGTTATGTTCAATTCTTTGTGAGCATAAGAATTTGATATGATACTTCATAACTAATTTCGTTCAGAAAACCAAGAAGCACCACCATTAGTTAATCAGCATTGCGAATAATTTTGTTGAACGAGTTGGAAACAGCTCAGAAACACAGAAACCACGGTTCCTCGACTCTTAAAATTTCGTTTCTAGAAATTGCCACAATGTTTAACTTTCCCACTGGCTTGTCCCATGTATGATTCTGATTCTTCGAGTTCAAAGTACAATATACACGTAGCACCAAGCAAAAGTATGCTGTATCACTTTGTGTTGCATTATCAGATTAATTAGACGCATTCACGCGCGGACGTACGAAGACCGTGAGAGGGATGGTTTACAACGTTTGCAAGGCTTGTAATAGTTTATATCAGCATGTTACATCAACCGCTGAACAACATGAGACTTGTACAACCTGCTATGTTTCCATTTTAACTTGCATAAGTTATAAATGTCACTCTGTCGTGCTAATGAAGCTGTATTGATTGAAAAATAATTTACCACGTGTCAACCGTGCTCATTAGAACGAGCATTACAATAAAAAAACTGTCACCCAAAGGAAAAGAGACAAATTGCTCGGAGACTATAATTTTTGCACTCACTTCTCTCAGTCCTACAGTTCCAGTTTGAAGAAATTTTTTGCATTTCAGTTCTAATCAGGGTTTGTCACGGAACTGATTTTTGAATTTCAGTTCGTCTCGGGTTGGGGGGTCAAACTTCTGTGATAATTTTGGAACTGATTCCCATTCATCTTGAATGCACAGCAACAAAATTATTGGTTACATCTCCAAAATTATCACAGAAGTTTGACCCCCCAACCCGAAACAAACCGAAATTCAAAAATCAGTTTCGTGTCAAACCCTGGTTCTAATGTTTGACTTTGTAGTTTGGTTTTCTAATAGAGATGACAAGATGAGCACTTGGACTTGTTTGGAATACGAGATAGAAATGAAAGCCGCACGTCTTAGTGAATGCTGCATGTGCTCGACATGTTTACTCGAAAAGCACGTCTTGTCGATAAACAAGATACCTAAGTGATGAGCAAGTTGTTTTTCATACTCGTTCGTCACCACTTGTTGATTATATTCCATTTTGTCAGATGTTTACTCATTATAAGGCTCCAGAAGACTCCACGTCTTCACATACTAACCCATCTCTGGATCAAAATATCAGAATTCACTAGGTATCCAAAAATGTTAATTACCAAATGATATATGTGTGCAAGCTGTCAAAATATATCTTGTGACTGTTCTGGTAGATTTTTTACAAAATCTGTCTAAGGTGAAAATTTTTAGTTTGATGATGAATTATATCGTAACAATATTGCATAATCTTGAAGTGTTAACAATGGTGTATGTCTTATAGGCCAAACTTAACGTCAGAAGCTAGACGCGTGTCTAGCATTTGGACCTCGCCCGCGCAAGATCGTTAAGCCAGTACATATATGAAACATATAGCTTGTGCAACGATTTATCCAATCCAGCATTCATCGTTGCACATTTATCACTGCGTAGTCTTTAAAAGCAGCGCAAAATGACTCGACGTGCGCATTATTCGAGCCTTCTATCTATGAGCACTGGAAAATTATGCTTCTATGCACAATAATTTCATTAAGACTCACGAATTCAAAAGATAGTTCGATCTAATACTCTTTGCCACTGTAAGTACGCTATTCAAAATCTGTGAATGAGGTGTGAGTATTATGGTATCGATTGAAATGCACGTATTATGACATTCGTTGCTCAACATAGATTTTTCACAAACAAGTGAGTGAGTGAGGAATAATAATACAAAAATACAAAATGATTGAGCTGTATATTGATGTAAAGACTTATCAACTTGTCTATGCTAGCTCTTTACAAAAGTACATCAGTGTTGAGCAAGAATAAAAAAGAAAGGATGAGATTTGAGTTTTATAGCAAATGTCTCGTGGTCCATTAGCCATTAACGACGACAAGGGCTCACTTGCGATAACTACCATTGCCTATATACAAGGCCATCATCAGTCTGCAAGGCTCTTTAGTCCAGTATATAGCATTTTATGTATGAATCTCATATGCATGCGCGAATCTGAGAGACGTCATGTGCATGAGTACGGCACGCGACGTTCGTAATAAGCATGCACGCACATCTGGGGTTATAATGTTGGCTCTATGTATGAAGAGATTCAACATCCGCCGTATATGAATTGGATTGGCGCGCGAGACCATTACTTTACTAGTGACTATAATTGGAGGGGTTCAGTCACTTGTCCTTTCAACGATTCCAACTAGCTATCGAGAAGTGTAATAACGAAGTTGTCATCCTAATGATGACTGGACTTGTCGGGTTCTACCATTCAGGGTTACAATTTCAATCTTCAGCAAACCTATGGGCCCATCAAGTATACTATCCCTGATGATTCCAACTCTGAGCTTTTATTCAAAGACGGTTATTGAATTCTTTATTCTTGTGTCATTTGGGTGAAGTCGAGGGTGAAGTTTATATTTCAATCAAATTTTTGCCAAGGATTCTGAGGAAATAATTGTGAGTCTGAAAAGTTCGAATACAATTTTGTCCTTTCAGCGATTTGCTTTCTTTTTTTGAATCATTTGACTGTCTCCGTCGGCTCAGTCACTTAAAAAGTCAATCATCTCTTAATCATGTATTTGATGCATCTCGTATTTGGTTTATATCTAGAATTGTGAATCAAAGATGTAAAGAATATCCAAATACATCAAAGTTCGACCTGTTGTGGGGCAATCATAGTCAATTGCTTTTTCGGACCATGACCTGTGCACTTTGAATAATAAGATATTCTTATCCAAATTATAAGTCGAGTTATATATCTTAGTTGATATACTTTCCTGCCCTGTTAAGAGTTGAAGGAAGACCAGCGACTATCAAAACCTTTTGGATCGTAATTGGTAGCTAACTTTGAAGAAGTCTTTCATAACTCCCGAGGATGAAGCAATGGAAGAGGGACTTTGGATAATCTCATGATTGATTCCTCGTTCTTTTACTCTTCATTGAAACTCTTGTATTCGCCACCATTCAAGAACACTCCAATGACGGGATTCGACGATTTTGAAACAAAGTTCAAATTATCAGAGTTATTATATGTCATGCGTAAATGCAAACTTTGAGGTCGATGTCTCTGCCCTTGTACTAAATAATAGTGGGTCACACCCTGATGTAACCCATTGCAATCAAGACAGGTATTCGACTTCTCTGGCACACATAAAATGGCTCAACTTTTTCCCACAGACGGTGGCAGGAATAGGTGGATGTTTCAGACTTACCCTCTCACACACCCTACCCCCACCGAACAGTCCCGAAATCATTCACAGAAAAAGCACATGCTGGAGTCTGCGTGCGATGGTTCTCATGACTCATGACGTAGCATGAATGAACATTCAAGTATCCAAAGTAGTCAACCATTTCTTTCCCCTAAGAGATCGGAGATGAAGCTGATCAAACGATCTCATTAAAAGATTTGCAAAAGTCTTCATGAGATTTTTCATGTAGATTGTACTATTTTCAGGCTTCGAGCTAGTATTGTACGATAATGTGACTGCTTTTATCAGGGAAATGGAATGACATCACGTCTTCCATTTTCTGTTTTTTCTGATAAAACCCTTCACCCCATCCAGTTAGAGGTCCTTCTCGGTTTCAATTTCTGCAACATGATGTCTTTTGAGAAGGTTTTGATTGAATCGCCATGACAATTATTGCACATTTAGCTATTAGCTAAAGTGTCAATCGAGTTTGTTATGAGTCACCGCCATTCAGCCTCCTCATAAATTTGACCCAAGTCCACAATCAAACCGGCGCAACGGAGGGAAGAATTTGATGCCATGAAATATTGCCATATTCTCGAATTTAAACAGCGAATTGACTCTCTTCCATATAATCTATCAGCCAGCTATAGGTTCTGTAGCAAAATCGAGGTCGGCACGAAATTTTTTCTGCAATCGATTCGTTTTGATTTGCTGATTACGAATATCTAATTTTCGGTCCGGGAATCTGGGGAGATTTTTTTTTATTAACAAAATACTGCAAAATTTATGGTTAAATGCGCATAAGTCGAGAAGTTTTGGTCGGAGAAGAAAATTTTTCGAACAAAAATGGTTGCATTTCATGTTGCGTAGGTGAAACATGCAATGGATTGTTGAAACTTACATTTGCCATTGCAAAAAACGAGTTTGTTTATAACAATTTGGTATATCTTTGAATTATGAAGTGAAGTTTTCCCCCAAATTGTGAATCTCAAATTTATTGAGGTGAAGTCATTCCATGAAACCTGGCTCCTAGTTTGACTTTCATCACGAATGTTATCCCAGTACTCGTCAAAAACGTTCCACATATTCCTCTTTTGCTTGCCCATAAATTACTCATTTGGAACGAGTATCTTTTACTTATCTACACGTGTGCCCTCCAAAAAACGTAACAGAACTGGAACGATGCAATTTGCGAAGGAGACCTAAGAGACGGTTAGCGAGTTCGAATATGCAGTTTCTTGTTGACTGGTGGTTACAGAGATGAAATGAGAACGAGTATAGTACTCATAAGGTAGTCTACCACAAGAAGGCAAGTGAACATTGAGGAAATGAGCTTTGTCAAGAGATCAGCTTTGAGCTCTGTGGTCGCGGCACGCAGAGAAACTCTCGGTAACCAACTTCCTCGTGTGGCATCTCATATGAAGGGATTATTAAGTGAGTAATGGACAAGAGATTAAGCGCACTTGATTATAAACTAGAGTTGGTTTTAAGCTGGCAAAAATATTTCACGACAATCTTGAGGTTTTTCTGGTCCTGAAAAAAAATTGCTTCGTTTGTTGGAATCCAGTTGATGAAATTGCTCCCAAACTAACCTAAAAGCGATTTCGCAACGTGAAGCTTGTTGTGATATAGATACGAATATTTTGTGCATGAAGTATTTTCTGTAAATTGAGGTATCGATTTATTGAACTAACTCTTGCTAGCTTCTCCTATCTACAGCCCTTACATGAAGACTCCCTCAAAGGAGCCATATCTATTACATATTTTGTGGATTTCGGGGGTGCTGAAGCTTGATCAGGAATAAAGTTCTTTTTGGTGACCTGATTCCTGAAAGTAACAGACATGTAGTAGTTTCGTCGTTCATCGGATAGTTTCACAGTGGCCCATGGATAAACAGTAAACTATACAAATTAGTATTCTACGAGGAATTATTTGTTTGTGGTTTTGTGCGCGATTATATCATTAAGTTAATTTTTCTGCAGTAACAAAAATAGTCCAGTGGAACCATGAATTCTGGCTTGGGATTCTTCAAAATGTTTTGAATGATTTTGATGATTGAAATTGAATGTTTGTTTCAAAATCTAATCACCCAAGAATTAATCCAAAATGTTTAGAGATAGATTTGCGCAGGATGTTGTGGTATGCAAATCACGTGAGATAGAATTCATATGCAGATGCAGATGCAGATGCACTAGCAACATCATGTGGATAAGTAATCTGGCTCGCGGCTTGGTAATTATGGTGAAATGAATCATACCACATCTCACGCGGTGAGACGAAAGAAACAAAGAAAGGCGCCCTGCATTACCTGAATTATAAATCACTTTACAATGTAGAAATGCCAGCATGAAGATACGCACGAGCAAAGAGGTTAGCGCATTTGAAGAAATTCCCGCCCAAGAGGTTTATACTCGACTCGATTCATCCAGAGTGACAAGCAACGTCGTATGTAATTAATAATCTGCGTAAAGACTGCTACAGTTGGTTTGTATGCTATTTTCTCTCCGTAACCGTGATCTTGGAGTATATTTTGAGCAAGTGATCCAGTTTTGAATTGAACTTTGCAGTATATCACGGGATCTTTTTTGAGTATGAAACCCGCTTAGTAAGATTCCATTCACCTTGAATCTGCATATAGACTTACAAGGGAAGGACCAGATGTCCCGATTAACAATCTTGTCCAAATTTTCTTTACAGTTTCGTACCACCTAGGATATGAAGAATCTAAAGCAACTCTGTCAAATGAGCCGTCTGTTCTGAGCTACAGCCAGAAACCTCAACATTGCTAGTATATCTATATATATCACTTCTTAACATGGGCCCACTTGAGCAATGCTAATGTCATAGGCTGTAACTTTGGACAGAGGGCTCATTTGATGGAGTGACTCTGGATTCTTCATATTTTAGGTAGTACAAAATCGTGGAAAAAATTTGAACAAGATTGGTGAAGTCGAAATTAGCCAAAATTCCCTCACTCTACTTGCAGGAAGAAAAACTCATCTTCATTACCTCTATTAAAGAAATGATATCTAATCAACAGAGATTCTGATATGGCATCTGGCAAAAGTATCTTGGAGGAAAAACATGATTGGAACCGATAAAACTTTGAACAAGTTTCAGAAAGTAGGTGAGACTTTGAGTATCAAACCATAGTGGTACCCGATAATGAAGATGAGAATTACTGAATGTTTGATCGTTGAACATTGAATGCTCTGAGCTGAATGTAAAACCATCTCATTAATGAGCCTCATATGTAGCACATCCATAAAAGCTTCACAAGGTTGTCTAAATCTTCTTTGCAATGTAAGAATGAAAGACCCAGTGAATGAATGCACCGATAACGTTGAATGAAAACTGACTAAGCGTTAGAAGTGAAAACAAAAAAATGTTTTACCGACGAAAGCATTGAAGGAGTAGTAATCGACGAAACTGTTGTACACGATATTGCACAAGTATATCTTTGGTTCCAAAGGGAATGTAATGAATGCTTGAGATTGCAATGCACCTTTCAACGCAGTATTACAACGCAATCAAAATTCAAACGAACAATTTCAATCATACAAAATTGACCATCAACTCGCACTTTCAATCTGGGTATATCTCACACTTGCTCTAGCTAACATTCATAGTCAACGACTCTCACATACCATACCTGATGAAATAAGATTCCTGAAGCCATAAGTATCGAAAGAAAAAAATTCAGAATTTGGATTAGCAGAGTCATTCGTCGACAAAGAGCTCATTGAAACGGAATCACGCGATGCATGATTATGTTAAGTTTAATAATATAGTCATGCACCATATGACTATGAGTGCTTGGGTGACTTTCTCCCCGTTTGTCAATGTGCCGCATACCGGTAAGAAAAGCGCTTCCCTAGACTTACTCCTGTCTTCCACTTATATCACATCGTTGACCGTTCGATGTCAATTGACTATATTATACGCTACGAGAAAGCTAAGATCGTTCATGGGTTCTCAAATATAGATACCTATGCACAAGTGCGCGAATGGGTGCAGCAGCACGTGAAGAGATTCGTCGGTTGGCTATCAATTATTAACGTCTGACAGTGCCGTTTTATATACTATGGTGCCGACCAAGTGTCATGAGCCTTTGCACGCGCACCGCACAGGCTTATACTCTCAACTGAGGTGGAATATATAAAGAGGACTCTGTAGCAGTATGTATGTAACTCCCTGCAGTGAAACTTATTGTAGCTCTGATGTCAGCTGCACGAGGACATGGAATGTTTGACTTGTTGTCTTCATCCGAGTTTCATTTGGTATTGGGTTGTGGTGAATTTGATGATCCACCTCCTGATCATTCTATTATGTACTTTTCATAAATCAGAAAGTTGAATATTGAGCGCCTTAATTTTTGGGCATCTTCTGTAGTCATTTTTGTCTCTCAACACGATTAGCTATTTTTTTTCTTGATTGGAAAGCTAACCTGGAAGATTTTTTTACCGGCAATCAGCTGAACTTCTCCATGTGAATTGTATGCTAGGTTATCGCAGAACTCTGGATACAACTCATCCGTGGTATATACGATAGTTTCCCTCACCGATAGTATTTCATAGCAAGAATTCTTCGAAATCATTCCTAGGAACAAGTTTCTCGTTATCAATGGGCCAATCGATACCATTTATCTCACTATTCAGATCGATTTTCTTTTTTCAAAACGGAAGTCGTATTGAGAGCTCGTTTTGCATTGTCTTTCGCAAACGGTACCGCCTACAATCAAAATTGACAACAATGTTTCATGCGAGTTACGTACACGCATTCGCCCATTGTACTCCGTTTGCAGCGATAGCACGTGGAATTACGGCAGTTGGGTAGCCCAGCTAGTATGCCATATTTCTCAATTCTCTGGGGAAGAGGGAGTAAGTTTCTCAATTTTTTAGTATTCTCTATCACTGCAATGATTTTAGTTCTATTACCCGATTATGCTTCCTATCATCAAAAAAGACAGAGTCTTGTCTAATTGATATTACTATTCTATCACACTCCTTATAGTTGCGAACACTGATTTATTCCGCTTATTTCTCAAAATTTCTTCTAATGCGCAGTGAAATGAATCAATTTCTATATAATTCAAATTCCTACACATTTTCACAAGAAAGTTCAGAATTTTGAACCGAAAAAATGTATCTAGTCTCAGAATTTTATGAATTGGTCTGTAAATTTTTTTGGGGACACTTTCTATCATTTTGAACGAATTGCCATATGGGTTTGATGATCTGTCTAAGAGGGCGCAAACCAGAAGATAAATATGATCAATAAATTTTTTTTGAAAAACCGACTACGCAGGTGCACCTTCGCTTAATTATGAAAAATTCTTGCAAAGATTAGGACATCAAATACAAAATACACATGCTCCTCGCATGATCATGATCAAGCACAAGTCACTAAACAAACCGAGAAGTAAAATACAATAGACCAACATCATGTAGATTCAGGATATCAGAAAGTATCGAAGATCTCCCATTGGAGTAAGAAAAAACTTTTTCTTTTTCAATAACTATTGTCATATATTCCTACCCTGGTAGAAATCTGAGCATTTTTTGGCCACTTTCCTTGGGCTAAAAATGGTCTCATGTAAATGCCCAAAAAATGGCCAATTCTTGGCTATATTTCTGCCAACATAACCTCAAGAACTGATAATCAAGTTTCAAAATGGTGATAACTCAAAGATAAATCGTCAATTTAGTTTCTCAAGGGAAGGGTTAAGATGTGTTTATACATTTTTGAGAATTCGACAATTAGTGATTGTAGAGCTCATATCACATATTTTGGGGAAGTTACATATTTTATGAAAGTTCCCATGAATGTATCTTATGTATGTGGTAAATTGACCATTCTGATAGCTTATGGACTCAAAATGTCGAACATAACCTCAAAAAAGCACTGAATACACCTAAATACCAGAATTGAGGTCGACGCATACTCTATCAATGAACACATCTGTACTTGAGGGTATAGATTCGTATAGGGTCAGAAGGCAACTTTTGTGTTGAGCTAATGGTAAAATTCATCTTTGAAGGTGATTTATTCGATAATTTCCATTATTTATTATTGAATTATCAATTGATTTGTGAAATCATTGATAAACATCTCCTCAAAATTTTTGATTAATGGATTCCATCATTATCTCAAAATAGAAAATTGCCTTTTGAGTCTTCGAATACCCCCAAGCCCAGATATGATCATCGAAAGAGTAAGAGGCAACCTTAATTTTGGTATTTAATTGTATTCAGAGCTATTTTGAGATTATGTCCAATATTACGGGTATTGAGATTGTATTTGGCATTTTGAGTATCTATGTGGGATCGTGGGTTATGGGTCCGAAGATTCGGATATGGGTTCGAAGATTCGGATCCCGGGTTATGAACTGAGCTATAACTACACTCTTTGGTCAAATTTTTTCCTCGCGAACACTATTTCATATCCTGAAATACTTTCCTGATTACTTCATGAACATTTCCAGAATTTTTGAACCGTCATCTCGCATTCATTTCATCGACGTCCTTGGCAGTTTCATACGAATATTCATAAAAGAAGAATGCTGTAATCCCAGTAGTTCCGGTTGGTTCTGGTAGTTCTGAAAGACAATTTATATCAAGATCTTCAACTTCATTTGTATAATATTCTGAAGCTTGACGTGCTCATCGGTTAGGAATTTCAGGGAAGATATGTTTTGCTTATACAATTGACAAAATTCATTATGAAACCATTCGAAGAACCGCTGAAATAGATTCGTGCTTAATCCCATTGGCCAAAAACTGGCCAAAAAAGGATTACATAGTTGGCCAATTCATGGTCAGTGGCTATCCGACTTGGTCAGTTATTGGCCAAGAAATGCTCACCATTTCTACCAGAGTAAGAGGTAAAATATCGATACAGTTCTCATAGAACTCGGATGATGGTAAAATGAAGAGTTGCATCCTCTTCAATCCCAAAAAGTACAGAAAATAACCTCAACAAGTCTCAACAAGTGCCCAACACAGCGTAACATCGCGGAAATCACTGACTATGCAATAGTCAGCTAAGTACAGCAGCTCAACCACCCGCACCTGGAATCTCCATCACAATTATAAATTGACCAGCATATATATCGAATGAGCTGCTCATTGCCCGATCAGATTTGCAAAGATGCATTATGCACTTTTATTATGTAATTGAAGGGGGCACGTTAGGGGACCCCAGATAACTCTGATGTCCTCCAGGCCGTGGGTAAAGAGAGAGCGAGGGCGTTTATGTCCGATTCATCGAGCCGATTCCCGAGCGATTACGTCTCGCTGCCCTAATCGAGAAAGAGAGATGTTCCAGAGATCGCGCGCGAGCTCGCCCGCGCGTCTCGCTGAGAGATATATTGCAAACGTGAGCTGCCTCACGATTGGGATAGTATTAAGTGAGTGAACTGGGAACGGCATTGCGGGCGCCATCACATTGAGAACTTGGTTTGTATGTATCTAAAAGATATACATACAACGAGTGGCGGATTGAGCATTTATCGAGTGATCCGTTATGGCTCGTGTCGCACGTCAATGAATTTTGTGAGTAAACAGTTTCGATGTGTCATTCTTGTATCACGACTCTCTTGGCTCAATGAACTTTAACTACTATTTGAATTTTATAATACACATACCATCGAAGAAAGAGAGGAATCGATCCTAAGATACGCTCTCGCTCACCGATCACGTCTGATTACGATCGAATCGGTCTTGAGAATCTTTTACCCTTTTCTTTTTGCTGCTGTGTGCAGTTCCTGGTGGTGATTTCTAGTTTTTCAACTTTTGTGTACAGTTCCGCTTGGATCCTTTGTAGATTATGCTGAAGAATGGGACGGGCGTACTTACTTTCCATTATGCATACGTTAGTAGTAGATTGAGCCCCTGGAAACGAAGTCGATTCAATCTTTAGAATATCTCGGATTTTCTGGTAACATGATCAGATCATCGTTTCACAAATCAAAGCGAAGATATTATCTTGTGGGATAAATTGTCCTACGGAGGTGAAATTTTCACTTTAACCAAGCTTTCATAAGATTCTCAATCAGACGCGAAGAGTCGTCGAGTGCTTCGACAAAACCAATTTTGGATCATCGACTATCTGAAAAAATTGTGAAAAACATCAAAATTCGAAAGTCGGAATGTCCCTGATTGTTATTTTATTGAAGCTGAACTTCTCTACACAAATCGTCTCACAAGAAATCGATATGAATTCTAATAGATGTTCATAAATGTTCTTGGAGGTTTCAGATTTCCCCAATGTTTCTTTTGAAGATTATTGTGAAATATTAAAAATCGCGTTTGACTATCATACTGGCTATTGAAGAGGGTTGACGTCTTTTCAATTCGGGGAACACATGTTTCATGAAACCGAGATGAAACTCATCACATTGTCAAAATCATACATCGTATTTCACTCCCAGAATTGTATTAGGTCTATGTTGTGGGACCCGATTTCTGCCCCAAAAAAAGCTCATTTTGAATCAAGATGGAGAGTATTTTTCGAAATTCGGATAAAACAACCTTTGCGACTGAATGTATTCCTGAATCACCGAACTTTGATACTGTTCATCAGATTTTGTATGTGTTCATTTCTGCATTTCCGGCTTCCAGTTTCGTCTTTGTCTAAGATTCTTTCTGGCTCAGATTAACCCCAGAAACGAATGGAAGTGAGAAAAAAATCGGTAAATACGGAGGAGTCGAACAGTTTTTAATTGAAACTCAAGCGGTAACTCTTCAGAAGTCTTGAAAGTCTGAAAAGTCCTCCACAGCATGCTCGAATATTTATGCTCTCTCTCTTTGATGCATATACCAAGTAAGAGCCGAAGATACATGTAGTTTGTCCGACTGTTAGTATTTTAAACTTGCCATTAAATAGTTGAATGGACGGGTTGTCTTTCTTGGATATAAAGTCTGCTGATTCCTCATATGCCATGCACATACATATATTCATCCATGTCACTTCTGTATCAAGACATCACACGCATAGTGAGCGAGTAAAGTGTCCTAGTTGCGACTATTGATGAGCGCTCATTGCTATGTAATTATGGCCAAAGAAAAGAGAATACCGCAACTGAGTGGATATTGCAAGAGTGTATGAAAGACGAACTTACGGATGGGTTATTTATCAAAGTGAGGCTTGACCGTCTGGCATATCTATACGCATTGGAAAGTACATTCAAGAGCACCTGTTTTATTCAAATAAATTGGAGTGCATTCTTGTGTCATGATTTCTCTATCCTACTTTATGTAAGATGTTAAAAATGAAAAGTGATTTATACTTCTGTGCTATTTTAATACATAAACTAAGTACAGAGTAAATTGATACAGCCTCACCCTTGGGGAGAGTTTTAGTAAGCGAGCTACTTTGGTAACCGGTGGTGGTATAGTTTTCGATTAAAATATGCCATTGTTTTTTTTTTTTTTTTTTTTTTAATCTAGGAGTACTCCAATCGTGAGCCTTCGTTGAAAATGTGGCTCAGAATCGCTGCAAGATGTCCAACCAGACCAATCAATTCTCTTTCCAAAGAAGTGTTTTCTTATATTCAGAATAATATTCTCGCTCGCTTTCATAAACCAGAATATTTGTGAGATTCGAGGTGAGATTCGTCTTTAGAAAAAACTAACGAGGGGAGCACCAACCTTGCGGGTCCTGGATCTTGACGAAACTTCGAGAATCTTCTTGTTCTGGTGAGAAATGGAGGTACGCAAAAGGGTTTTGTCTAATGGGCCTCCTATCCTGAGATACAGCCATGGAGGTTAGCATCGTCAGTATATCTATATATGTGTCATTTTAACGTGGACTTGTATGGACAATGCTAATCTTCATAGCTGTACCTCGGTATAGGTGGCCCATTGGACAAAATCCTTTTGGGTACCTTTATTTCTCACCAAAACAAGAAGACTCCCAAAGTTTCGTCAAGATCCAGGACCCGCAAGGTTGGTGCTCCTCTTGTAAGTGTGATGTTGATCGACTCGTAATGGGATGGTTGTGAACGTCTCCCGAGCGTCTCCTTTGGATCAGTCTAGAGTCATTCGGCCCTGCTGGACAAATGACATACCACGAACGTGCTTGAGTTCTTGTTCGATCTAAAAATTTTGCTAGTTAAGCGGGAAGACTTTTGACTGTCTATAATTTCTTCGGTGAAGTCAAGACTGATGAATGACCTTTTAAGGCGTCATTTGCCAGTAAAGACATTTTTAATTTGTAGTTTTTGAAGGACCGTTGCATCAGACTTTGATCGAGTCTCTCACACTTTTGGAAATGGTAAGACACAATTGAAATTTACGGATTGAAATAGTAGCTCACTTCAATAGTTGTAGGTGTACCATGTTTGCTTACTGAGTTCAGGTTGGATGAACGATCGAATCAAAAGTTCTTGATCATTTGCCAAGGGATAGCCTTGGCTGCTTGTTTCTTGACTACTTATGCTTCTAGAAATGTTGATTAAAAGTTCTCCCACGCAATGTTCACGTTCAGCAAATGGACCATCAGTTTCGTTAAACCAATGACATTGAGGGACCATTTGGACGGAATTGCCCTAACCAGATGAAATTCCTTGAGACGATACAGGAATTGAGTTATCCCTAGATTCTCATTCCGCTTGGCCGGCAAAAATTTCTGAGGTATCATGCTTCCGTGTGTATTGGTAGAAATCGGTTGAAAAACCATGGATTTTCCATTCATGGATAGCATTGGAATTTGATCTCGAAGTACCTCTACCAAAGAATTATGCAAACAGATGAGGATTCGATGACCTACCTGAAAAACCTCGAAGCAATACTCATGAAAATTTCGAAAAAAATACCTTTTAACTCTAGACCAAGACAAGCACAAGAATCTCGGTCAGATTGATTATTCTCCAACAATAATTTTCTACACTTGTTATCTAGCAAAGTACGACAGATTGATCAGAAACGATTGCATGCAGAACCCCAGAGCCAAAAATAGTATGCAGCCCTAAGGCCCAAATCTATCGTTGCACAAACAGAGAACGAAGCTGTCAGACACACGAGAGAACTCTGACTATAAGAAAGATTTCGTATTCCTAATCATCGTTGCGAGGGCAGCATTGCAATGCGTATCGGAAGAGTTGTGTATATATGCACAAAGTATGCACCCGCGCCCGGGGCACACGCAATGTTTTGCTCGAGCAATATACATATAGCTGCACAACCGGATAATAAATCTCAATCATCGCCAGATTATCTTAGTCCTCTTGCGCTTATAATATATGCTAGTCAATGAGATATGCACATTATTATGAGCGACATTTTGTCGAGTCCGAGTGCAAGGATTATATCGACGCGCGCGCGCTTGATGTACGCTTACAAGATTGTATTATTATTATCTATGCGCCTATATTCGATGACTTTTCGCAATAAGACGCAAGTGAGATTTGCTTGAGCCTCACAACAGGTTGTATTGGATCGTACAACTTCGAAACTTTGATAGCTTTGATATAGCACGATAGATTCTGGAGGTTTTCTATTTTGATATGATGGATTGATGAAGGTATTTCTATTAATATTTGCTGAATGAGTATTGTTTGTTTGACGTCTCAAATCTTGATGCTAAGGTGTAGACCTATCTTATAATATGCCGCTGTATCGAGCTGTTGGTATAATTCTATCGATCTTTTTCTCATCGGAAAACAACGTTGTGAGCAATACACACATTTTTAAAATGGTCCGTCTCACTAAATTGTTACTGATGTTCCAGTGTGAATTTTTTCACTTTGCTGCTTATCGGATTCATCCTCCAGAAAATGATGAAGCAATTTAGAAATCATTCATCGGTATCTTTCTTGTGAATAAAAATGCGATTCATAAAACTTTGAGCCATCGACATCTTGAATAAATCAATCAGTACATCATTTCACTTCGAATTCCAAAGTGCAGTCTTTTCCTTCAAACATCTGCAAATCCAATGGAGACAGCATGTCCAACACTTGTAGATTTTTTACGTAGAGAATACCTCAGTTTCAGTTTAAGTCGATATTGATAAGAACTGTTCGAGAGAATAAGACTGGCAACAAACGCCGATTATGAAATGACTTTTCCCTCATTCGATATCACGACAATATTGATATGTGAGTGCTAGAAATGCTCAGAAACACGTGAAAGAACCATTAAAAAGTGCCAAGATTCTCGGAACAGTGATTGGAATCCGTATTGAGCGGATTAAACGTTGGTGAAACTATTAGAGCAGGATTCTTGCAAAAACGCCTCAAGAAACGCATTGTTCGATAAGAGAGCGCAGTGGGTACAGAGCACCAGACGCGATTTTGCTCTCCACTTCGAAGTAACATTCCCCGACGGAGTAGGTGATCTCGGCGCCCGCACTTATCGCCTCCAGTAGTCTAAAGCACGCGAATGAACTTATCGAGAGACACTCGGCATGAAACACTTGAGTATACGCGGTAGCCAACCGTTGGTCAAATCGCGAAAGCCAATCCAGGGGCGCGAGTATATATGCGTTTATCTTCGACCTGAGTTTAAAAATTCTCAACTCTGACAAGATCACCCTATCAGCAAGAATCAGTTCCGGGGTCAAGGAGTTACTTTCAGTCTTATCAGGTGGAAGGTGCGAAAAAAGCTGTTGTGTTACTTCTTGGGAGTGGAGAATGTCAAACGGAGAGAAGAACGGTATTCCTGGCAGTGAAATTCAGTTGTTCCCTTCTTGGATACTGATTTGTTTACAGGATACTTCAAACAGTTATTATGAAATTATTTTATTGATCTTTCCTACCAGTTCTGCAAATTATATTTGAGACTTTTCGGTTTTATGAATACGACCCTCATCAGGCTAAAATATTTCTTAATACCAATCTGCGTGACCATTCATCGTCCGGCATCATTAGATTTTCCCCTGGATTGACTAACTCTACCTGAAAAACCACCAGAATAACTCCTAGGTTCACCAAGCTCAGCTGAAAGGAAACTAGATTTTCCCCTAGAATGATTAACCCTACCTGAAAATCACCGGATTTTCCCCTAGATCGATTGGCCCTAGCTGAAAAATCACTAGATTTCTCCCTATAACGACTAAAATGATTCAAGAGAAACTCTAGGTTTTTTCTACATTCGACTAACCTTATCCAAGAAAATAACTACATTACTCACTCCCTGTATCAAGTTTACTAGATAAGGTTTGTCAGTATGTGAGATTCCTTCCTTTGCATTAGAATCCACCAAATTCCTATAAGCACCAGCGTATCGTACTTAGATTTAGTCTGTGGACTACGCTAACAATAAGTAGGTCAAACAGGCGCAGGAAAGTGGCTTCATCACTTGGTCCGGTCGTGATTCTGTTCAGTTTGAGTCGAATCAGTCTTTGTTAATAAAACGCGAATTGGGGAGGATAACGAGTTGGTGGGGTTGAGGCATTATTTTAACATTTTAAATCATCTATGAGAAAGGAAATTACTTTCCAAATAGAATAAGTATTCTCGTATTATATACTTTTTTTCGCATTCATTTCATACTATATTATATTTATACCACATGAATATTCATCCAGCATTTCGCATATTCATATATTACTATTCAAAATTTAGTCTTACATTCTGAATTGTTCAATCATTTTTTGTTACTTACCACCAATCACTGAGCATAAATCGTGTATTAACTGGCAGGATTGTTTCGCTCGCTGACGCTCGCTACGCCTATACGTTTTTGGAGGTAGATTCAGAAGGCTCATGGTAATATTCATAAATGTGTACATTTTGGATTCTACATATTTTATTTCATCTTTCATTTAATTTTTTTCTGTTCGTTTCATTCACGCCATCTTATCACATCACTTACACACGCCAATGATCGCCTACTTGTAGGTACATCCTCGCACGTAGGTAAGCCGTCTTCGGGTGCAAAGGTTGCGTCCAAATTCATAGCCAAGTAGGAGGGTGGGTGTGTCATTCTCATAAATTTCATTTGCAACATTCTCATTATTCCAATAATCATTCCACCACTCATTGTATCATACCTTCATATCACATCTTCACATTTTATCGCGTTCCATCAGTCACTACCTCTATTCACTTTATTATATCATGACTTATTTTTATTTCATTTTTTCATTCCTTCCATTTGCTACATTCCCATAATCTCATTCACTACTTTCACGACATACTTGACATCATTCATTCCTCATTTTGTTCCATCTGTCATTTAATTTTTTCATCCTTCACACCATTTCATCACATCATTCATATAGGCCAATAATAGCCTACTTGGAGGTGGATTTCTGCACGCAGGTAAGCCGCGTTTGGATGCAGAGGTTGCGTCCGGATTCATCACCAAGTAGGAGGGTAGGCCAGTCATTCTCATTCATTTTATTTGCAAAATTCTCATCATTTTATCACTCTATCTTAGCTCATTGTATCTCATTTTCATCCAAATCCTTCATTCATTGTAAATTTCAACTTATTTTCTACATTAACACCAACTGATCCATTTTAATCTAATTCCATTCCCCTCTCTCATATTACCTCATTTCCATTCTCCATTTCAGACATCAACACCATTCATTTCCTTTCTTATATCCACCTAATCTCATTTTCTCCACCACCCTTCACTTCATAATTCACCATCTTTTCCATCGCTCAATTCATTTCATCATCCATTTCATTCGAGACATTCCATGAATTTTACTTAGTTGTCACATTTCATCTATAGACAGAGACAGAGGGACCCGAACTCCCATCGTTGAGTCAATCCATATTTCCGCACTTGCGACATCATGTTACCAGACGTATGGCGAGTAAGTGCGGAAATCGGTGCGAATTCAACGGTAACTCAGGGGGAGGGGCAGGGTTCAACAGACAGACTTGAGAAAATTTCACTATCATTAATAAAATAGATTCAGACAAAAACAGAGAGACCCACAATACGCTTAGAAACATTGCTGCAGTAGCCCAGGTTCCTGCACCTGACACCACACGAAAGTGTGGTGCGCGGGGGCTCTAAAGAACTTGTTGCGAAAACAATGATAACACAAGGCAAGGCTGCAACAAACGGAATCCGGCAGATTGAAAATCATTCCCATTGATCATCCAACGTCTCCCACACTAGCCTATACAAAGAATGTAGAAAATTGGTGTGAGAGGTGAACTACAAGTTAATGAAAATTATCATGAATCCAACTTAGAGGATACAAACTGAAATCTGGTGAAAGAGGGAGGGAGTGGGTCAAAAGATTAACGGGTAAAAAAGCCGTATCGAGTGAAAATGGAAAATAGAACAGACAAAAAGTCGAAATCTAAATAGGTAGGGAAAACGAATCAAAATCAGGTGAAAGGGGGTTCATAACCGGAATTAGGTGAAAAGACCTGCGCTCGTGTGTTGAACAGGTACGAAATCAATAAGCAGTTCAAATAAACTGTATGTCAGGCTGAGTAGAAAGAATCGATCGGAAAATGATCGGGTGAAAAAGCCGCATTGAGTTGAAATAGAGGAAGGAAAAGAGAAAATGCCGAAATCTAAAAAAGTAAGAAATACTGAGGGGATGCGGATCAAAATCAGGTCAAAGGGGTGTCAAAACCGGAATCAGGTAGAAAAACCTGTGTCGTGTGATAAACAGGTGCGAGATCGAAAAACAGTTCAAATAAACTGTATATCAGGGTAAGTAAAAAGAATCTCGGAGGAAGGCGTGAATAGTAACCACGCCTAGGTGCATTTTTGAAGTCAGGTCAGGTTAGGTTAGCGAAATCTAGGGATATTCAGCTCTAGGGTTAACATCGGGTAAAACTGAGTTCAATACGTGTAGAGGGATTTTCCACCACGACAGGTCAGGTCAGGTTAGGTAATAACAGGCCTAGTGACATTTCTAAAGGGTTAGGTTAGGATCTGAGGGAAAATCTAGTAACTCCGGACACCACAACAGTCGTCATGCGACTTGATATTTTTCAATCTAAGGCCCGAATTCACCAAAATCATTTTGTCGGCTCGGTAGGTACCGGGCCGCTAACTTATCGGGTCAGCGCTATGTGGCCGGTAAGGAAATTGCCATTCACCGCGCACTTTAATCAATCCGGTAGCTACCGCCACAGTAATCGGCGGCGTTGCCACATCTCCGAATGTTCCCGCGTTTTTCAGTGTTAAAAAAGGAGCAACCACCGCTTTTGAGTTGAGAACAACGTGTGAAAACGTGCTTTTACCGGAGCAGTAGAGCGCGTGTTGAACGATTGCAGCTAACCTCTCGTGGTTCTCGTGATACGATGTCACGGGAAAGAGGAAAGAATTTCATCAGCTCGGAAATCACAGTTTTCACAGAAATTCTACTGCCCAAATACAAGGGCAGAATAGAAAATAAAAGACAGGATGGGCAGACGGTCAGGGAGAAAGCTGCAGCATGGGAAGAGCTGCAGCAGGAATTCAATGCACTCTCCAGTTACTGCCCCAGGACAGTGAAAAATTTAAAACATCTTTGGGACAAACTAAAAAAAACTGCGAGAGGTGCTCGAAAATCTCAGAAAGAAGGTAGATCTCAGACAGGTATTTGATGAATTATATTGCGGCCATCATTTTGACATAACATACCTCTTCTGTTCTGTGATGTAAATTGCAAAAACTAATGAACTCAGAAAATTGTTATTACATGTGAAGGTCAACTCAGGTTTTGTGAACTATCCATCTGACCATCAGTTTGCTTTACTACAGGTGGTGGTACTAGAGATACGTCAAATGATCCCACAAACGTTGACCAAAAAGTCCTGGGCATTCTTGGACCATCAGGAGTTGGAATAAACAGTGCCTACGGTGGAGATGTTAAACGACAACCAAAGAAAAACATCCATGACATTGTTGAAACTCATCCTGATGATGATCAAGTGGAAGCAAATGACAACTCACTAAATCCAAATGAGGATGGCCAAGTCTCACCAAGTAAGAATAATGGGCCCTTGGATGAAAAGAATGGTGCTTTGGAGGTAATTCAATTCTGCTGACTCAAAAATTCTTTTGAATGAAGCATTCATTTTTGGCATTATTTGTGATGAGTGAGATTCAGCTACATATCATGTACACATGTGTACATCCATGCAAATTTACATACAAATCATGCCAAGTAATACGTCTCATCACTCGTATGAATTCCATACTCATGTTCCGCTGAGCCAAGAACTTACTAGGTTGATGATCAAATCCAAGCGAGTGATGGCATGTATTACTTGGCATGATATCTGATGAGTTCGAATACTTGTACTGAATCCAAATTGTTGATTCTTCGCTTTCGCTGCAAATGGAAATATCTTATTCTTCAATACAGCTCCTTGTTTTGAGTTCTATCAACTATTAATTGCTACCTCGTAGTTGTGGAGTGTGTGGAATGAGGTGGCATCTGTTTTTGGCATAACTTGGGATAACTTTCATACAGCTGATGAGTTCCGCTGACTCAAAAACTAACTTGAATAAGAAATCCATATCATGATTTTCATTTTTGGAATTATTTGTAATAAGTAAGATGCAAGCACATGTTATGTACACATGTTTATGTACATGCATATATGTACATACAAATTATGCTAAGTAATACTTATCATCACTCGTATGAATTCCATATTCATGTTCCGCTGATCCAAAAACTCAATAGGTTATGAAAAAGAAATTCATGCGAGTGATTGCATGTAGTTCTTGGCATGATAAGTAATGAGTTTGAATACATGTACAACATCCAAACTGTTGATTCTCTGCTCTCGCTGTAGATCTAGAGTATCTCATTATTGAATATAGCTCCTCCTATCTGGTTCTATCAGTTTCTTTCTCACACATATGTGCTGGAGTGCATGCTTATTTTCTTTGTTCAGACATTTCATTTTCTGTTTACAGCCTATCATTATCATGGATTTGGATGATATAAAGCTCCCTCCAGTGACTAGTCCAAAGATTGTTGCTAAGCTTGAGCATCAAGAACATTTTGAATCAGTTGGAATTAAAACTGAACAAGGCAAGAAAGATTGGTCAGACGTGTCACCAAGGATGCTATATTATAGAAAACCAGAAGCTCTACGCGCTGGATCAACCAACGGTGGATCTCATGCTAACACATCCAGCACAAATAATACACCAGATGATAACATTTCTAAGGAGCTGGCATGGGCCCAAAAATGTAAGCGGCGTCGCCCCACTGTGCAGTCAGACAATTCTCAGGAAAAGCTTACCATTGCCAAACTCCAACTTGCTGAAGAATCAAGGAAGAGTATTGAAGAAGAAAGCCAAAGGAAGAGAGAGCTGTTTGAGTTGGAAAAAAGGAAGAGAGAGTGTGAAGCTGAAGAGGCTGCTTTGCGACTACTGAAATTAAAAAGAGAATTGAGTATGGAAAAGTCTCTTGATAACACTTAATGGAACATATCCATCAGTCTGCTTGAGCACTGTCCTTGCCATACAACTTTTCTCTTTTTAATTTCATTCTTCATGTCTCATCGTACAAACATTTAATTCTTCCATTTGATCATCTCGAGCTGTCTCACCAAAAAAGTCTGCAATTTTTTCTTACGTGTCCAATAGAACTGATTGAGTCAAATGAAGACTGAATGCATGGATTAGAAATTCATGCTATGATCGTACTTACATAAGAGATGCCTTTAAGCGTGCCAATGATTTTAAATTTAAAAATCGGCGTGAATGTTGAGGATATGAACGATACTTGAAATGAGCTGCATGTACTTCATTTTAAGGCTATGTACAAACTGTATGAATGCGAGTATATTAATGTACATATCGCGCATATCCATATAAGATAACAGCTTACGAGAGAGTAAACGTAGCTGTTGGAAAGTGACCTGCGAAGGAAAAATGCCTTCAAACTTCCTTGTTACCAGTATTGTATCAAAGTATATCCATATCTCCTGTTTATTGTTACAATCTTGTACTAATAACCACATTTCGCTAAGAACGAGAAACCATGACAAATTTTATCATATCTGAATGACTTTATTTGCGATGATCAATTTCGTGTTTCATTGTCAAAATTCATAGCAGTCAAATTTGAAAACTGTAATTCGTTATAACTGTGGCAGGCCACTCAGACTGTTGGTGTATTAGAGAATGTTCCATTAGTAAATGTCACCAAATTACCACTTGCCTACTCTTTCATTTATTGATAATTCGTGCATCATATCGCAATATTAGTGTATAATTGAAGAATATCTATTGGAATTCACGTGCTAAATGGCCAAAGTAATCGTCAATTAGACTTCTTCGAGCTTGATCCCTCGCCAAAGCTCTGTTTCTATCAAGTTCATTATCATAATTCCGTCTGTTCAAATTAATTTGGCCTCGTTGGATAAGCTCTTCCCACGGAAGGGGGAGTTGCAGATTTGGATCGTCGGGGGCTTCAGGATCATTTTCCCGTCTCAGTAGATTGAAAATTACAGCGGTAGCTATAATTATGGGCAATGCATTGTCGAGACGGACGTTTAAACCAAGGGCCAAAACAGGGAATCTCCTTTTCCATACTCCAAAGATGCGCTCCACAGGGTTTCGAGTTCTCACTTGCGACTCATTGTAGAGAATCTCCTCTGGGGTCCTTGGATCATCCAAAGGTGGCATCATATATGGACGACTCGAATATGCCGAGTCTGCTACCAGAACAGTTTCATTCTCATTGTTTTCCATCCTTTCTCTTGCCTGAGAATGGTCAAAAATCGTTTGATCGTGGCTGCTCCCAGGCCAGCGAGCAACGACATCTAAAAATTCTAGATCAGAATTGCATATACCCTGGCAATTGATCGAGAACCAGCCTTTTCTATTTCGAAAATATTCAGCATGCTCACCACCTGCAGAAATATAATCCATTATTAAAATGTTCGGAAATCTCGGGTTACATTCAATGTCGACGACAGAAAATTGACTACTCACCAGGGGAGCGTATTTCCACATGCGTACAATCTATTGCTCCCCCCACTTTAGGGAAACGGGCTATTGAATAGAATCTAGCTTGAGTGCGGCGACTCTCTTCAGCATTTCGTGGAAAATAAATGAACTGTTCGTAAAGATCGGCAATTGCTGCGCTCACTCTGTGAATGATTCGGTGTGCTGTTGGTTGGCTAACGCCACTGAAATCACTTGCACTCAACTGTGTGCAACCTGTTGCATAGTACCTCAAGCTCAATAATAGCTGATTTATTGGAGATACTGCATCATTTCTGTAAATTTTCCATGAATTTGTTTCATAAGTGTGTGTGAGTATATATATCTCAAGTGGGATATAATTTAATGGTTTTGATAAAAAAAAAAAATAAATAAAAATAATAATAATAATAATGGTTTTTGAAGATGATGATGGGCGAACATTCGCTGCAATTTCATTACCTCAACATAAATTGCATATACTATCTGGATTCAATGTGACATGACGAATGAAAATCTGATAATAATCATGGGGAAAACTTACTTGTCAGTGGGAAACTCCAACCTCCAATCAATCAATTCTAATAGTATCACACAGCTTCGCTTGGTTAATCTGAACCGTCTCACGAAATCGAGATCGTCAAAATCATTGAAGTGATCCACACGATGTCGGATAACTCGCGGTCTTGGTACTCGAATGTTCTCATCATCTTCGTCTGATTCAAAAATTAAATCGAACGCAATTTGCAAAAAGTGATCCATATGATCCATGACTTGCTTCCGCGTGGGTGAGCAGAGGTTAATTTGCTTGGTTAGCGCTTATCCGGCCCGAGTTTGGGCGGTTAACTTTATCGGACGGATAGAGCATTAGACCGACCGATAAAGTTCGGTGAATAGCGAATTGTGTCTACCGGACGGATAAATGAGGCGATAGATTTATCTGCCCGGTATAAGTTGTGGTGAATTCGGGCCTTACACTCCTTTGATCCCACTTAAACTGCAACTTCCATATTCGTTGCCTCCGGATTTTCCAAAAGAATGGATGCCCCTGATTCATGCATTTTGTGCAAATCTATTAGGATTTTCGAGAGACCAAATTTCTGCAAAACTCTTGTACTTAATATTTGCCACGTTCTTTACTGTTCCATACTGTTTCACTGCTCCTTTGTTCTATTTGATCTCCTCTAGTTAACCGCTCAGTCGAGACTGAGCGGAAGTTGCTGCGTTCAACTAGTTTCATCCAATTTTTCGTACCACTCCATCATCTCATTGTATCTTCTTTCATAAGCTCTCCAAAGATGATTTTGCACCGTCAAAAATTGTTCGACGAACAACTGATCCCGTACAAGCACTCTCAAGCCAAATCTGAAATAACGGCACTAGATTCTACTGAGCCGTATTAGAACTTTGACGATCCTATCGTTATACATTTATGTATAATGATAGGACAACACCACCATACAACTTATAAGTTAATTTTCACCAGGAACACATTGAGTCGAGTAAAAACTGAGTATTACTTGGAATATAGCTTTGGAATAATCTGGCTCATGAGAGGTCTTTGCTTTTCTACTATTTACCCTCCACTTTTACCATGTATGTACCATTAATCTAAGCATATCTCAGAAGATTTTAACCATTCTTATGACTCATTATTGTAGATGTCCCGGAACAAAATGCCAGATACAAAAGTTTTTAAGCTTTTCAAAATCACAGTGAACGCAGGAAAGAGTGTCTCAACGAGAATGCCAATGAGAATCTCTCCTGAAGTCAAGCTGTTAAGTGATAAAAAATACTCGTGTAGCATTCTACATTATTTGACAAAATGAATTAATATCACATGGATGTTCAGAAATTAACGGAGAGCAGTACAGCAATCCATTGTCAAGGGTTCTCATGTCTCAATCCTTCTGTTCCAAAGCAACCCCAATGGGTGTTCGACATTGGAACATTACTCTTGAATGCGCATAGCTTTGACTACGGACGTTGTTAGAACGGGCTTGGATACCCGTCAATCAAAAGCTGAAGCTATAAGCATTAGATTGACCACTGACACATATGCACAAGTTACAGAAGAAGTTACGAGGACGAATGTTCAAAAGTGTTTTAAAGTGACCTAAATTGACGGTCATATAACTATACGACTGGCCACAAGGACTGTAATTGAACAGGTTTAGAATCATTCATTTATGCCGCAAAAGAAGTCGCTATGGATAGAATAAAAATAAATCGACTGCAGATGGGTTATTAGAGTTTGATTTGGAATAATCTGATGGAAATCAGCATTTTGACTTTTGACGTGGATATTGTCAAGACATGAACTTGCATTCCATTCCTAGACCGCAGAGGGAGAAATTGACCTTTTTAGGAGCAATAACAATTGTATGAGTTCCATATGGCTTCCATGCGAGTAACTAAGGGTCACATTGATTATCTGATCAATTACAATGAGCTTATTTCACCACGTTTTGCACTGCTCCATGTACAAAATGAGCATGAGTGTCGACAAATTTTTTAATAACATTTCACATTATATGTATCGAAAACATGTATCAAGTGTATCGATAATGTATTGGAATGCAGTTTGCATTCGCAATTCTGAACTTCCAAGGGAGAAACATACCTGGTCGTATGATCTATACAGTTTTTGATTAGAATTTTGTGGATCATCGTCTAAACTCATGTATCACTCACCACTTTAGTGATGATGACTACTTACAAAGTTTAGTTGATTTTATTGCATATCACAGTAACCCACAGTCTCAATGTAACAGATCCATCAAATGTAAACGTTATTCACTTGATGTCCCCATGCTACCAACATTAATCAGTATCCGGCGCCAGGGTGAGAACTTGGCTCGCGATGAGCTTATTATTCGCCGTGATTACACACCTAACTAGTTTATTTTCAGAAAAAAGTTCGATACAACCTTATGAATAATTTGAACGTTCAAGTGTCAAAATACTTGTGCATATTCTAAGTGGGTTGATTTGTTCCAATGATATTCTGCCATGTGGATCTGCATATACAGACAGGAGTGCTCGCTAATTGCTTCGAAACGAGAATGGATACATCATTATACATACCTCTTGCGTCTCTGTCTATATACTCATAGATTGGCAATTGCAGAGCAAGCTCGTGCAACAAATAAGGAGCTAGAGCCAATTGGGATTGGCTAGGCCGGTCTTGCGGTAATAAGACTGCCCCATGGTGCTTCTTATGCCTTACTCTGTTTAACTTGCTCGAATTGACAAGCGCACGAGAGCATTGCAATGCTTGCAATATGAGTTTGGCTTTTCAGCTGTTCACCTATATCATTCGATGTGAAATACAACTACCAAACCTCACCACCTTAGCAGATCCTGGGGTTTCTAAATTATTCCTTACGCCCGTTGTCCTTCTAATGGGCAGATTTTTTATATAGTAACTAGAACGTGGGCCTGGGCATAAAATATTGTTTTCGGGGTGGGGGAATATTTGACATTCTTCAAAAATCGAATGAACTGAAGAACAGTGAGAATCTTAAGAAGAATTCTGAAATAGAATATCAAGCAACTAGGGGACAAACAAAAATTTGCGCACAAGTACGGGGACAAGAGCGGAATCGTTTGCCACGTGTTGCTTACGATATTTCATGGTATTGTTGCGAGCAAAGTTGCAACTCGACAGGAATAGGCAATTATTGGATTAAATCTCACATTGATGAGCGTTAAATTGTTTTATCAGCAGGGATTATTGAATCAACCATCTCAGATTCTACCTCTCATCATTCGTTGAGTGAAAGATAAATAATATTACAGAGCCTGGAAAAAACAGTGAAGTCTTCCCATTACTTTTGTGAGCAATTAAAGGTGTGATTCGTCTGAAACTTGTCAAACAGTTAGTATAGACGGATTCCATTTAAAAACGACACATGAAAAATAGTGATGTCTCGGATCGGTTTCTCGTAGTTTTGATTCGATTCTGTAGTCCAAAATATAAAGTTTCCACTCACTGGGAGGTCCCAAAAAAATTTCGGAGTCACCTGCGGAGCTATTTCTGTTTCGATTCCACCAGAGAATCAAAATCATGATCTTTTTTTACAAAATTAGATGTACCTCGAGTTTGGCTCAAGATAATGCCACGCGGTTTGCGCCATTCTAAAGATCTTAAATAAACCTATCGAAATTGACCTTCGAAATTTTTGTTCAGCCTTTTCAGGCTCTGATCAGGCAAAATCCGGAAAAATCAGGGTAACCTGATTATCTCAAAATAGTATATTACGCAATTAGTGCGAGAAGGTCAATTTCCGCACAAGTTGCCAAACGAGTGCGGAAACTTCTCGCACGTGTTGCGTATACTATTTTTTGCAACTGTGTGCGCGAAGTTGTAAAAAAATGAGACTTCTCTTCATTATTTACAGTGCGAGAAGTAATGCGTGAATGACTTCTCGCACAGTTTTACATTTACGCACTGGTGAAGTGTGCGTGAATGTAACTTCTCGCTCTAATGCATTTTCATTCACGCACAGTTCCAAAATATGATATCACATCATCCCTCTGAATTTAGCCTTTCTTGAAAACGAACTTTTCAAGAAAGGCCAAGTTCAGAGGGATGATGTGATATCATATTTTGTAACTGTGCGTGAATGAAAATGCATTAGAGCGAGAAGTTACATTCACGCACACTTCACCAGCGCGTAAATGTAAAACTGTGCGAGAAGTCATTCACGCATTACTTCTTGCACTGTAAATAATGAAGAGAAGTCTCATCTTTTTACAACTTCGCGCATGCATACAGTTGCAAAAAGCAATTTTTTTTAATTTTTTAAAAATATGATTTCTCATGCAAAATTGCACGATCTTTACGATGCAACTAGTCCACAAGTGTTTTTTTACGGTTTTATGCGTTTTCTGGTCAATTTTCCGAATTTTTAATTCTCCGACCAATCAGAAAACATATTTCTGCGCATGCGCGTGGTTTACCGGATTTCAAAGTAGTTCCAATCGAAAGCTGAGGAAATTTCCTTCAAAATGACCCCTTGCAAAAGTCAATTACATGTTCCCAGTCAGTATTTACGGCACCTTTATTGGAAAAGAAGGATGGCCAGAGCGAGATGACCTATCTATCATGAACCAGAGCCTTGAGACCTTCTTTTCTTGCATCCATACTGTAAGTCTTGTTAATAATCTTGATGTCTAAAGAATCGTGTACCTTCAGTTCCAGTCGATCAATTGGAGTTCTGCAACAAGTCATTTTGAAGGAAATTTCCTCAGCTTTCGTTTGGAATTACTTTGAAATCCGGTAAACCACGCGCATGCGCAGAAATAAGTTTTTTGATTGGTCGGAGAATGAAAAATTGGAAAACTGACCCAAAAACGCACAAAACCGTGAAAAAACAACTTCGGACTAAATCCATCGCAAAGATCGTGCAATTTTGCATGAGAAATCATATTTTTGGAAAATTAAGAAAAATTGGTTTTTGAGATAATCAGGTTAGCCTGATATTACCGGATTTTGACTGATCAGGGCCTGAGAAGGTTGAACAACAATTTTCAAGATCACTTGTGATAGGTTTTTTCAAGATCTTTTGAATGACGCAAACTGCGTTGCATTATCTCGAGCCAAACTCGAGATATATTTAATTTTGTTAAAAAAGATCATGATTTTGATGCTCTGGTGGAATCAAAAAGCGAAACAGAAATAGCTCCGCAGGTGACTCCGAAATTATTTTGGGACCCGAGTTGGGACTTTCCAGTTGGTGTAAACTTCATACTACAGAATCGAATCAAAACCACGAAAAACCGATCCGAGACATCACTATTTTCCATGTGTCGTTTTTAAATGGAATCCATCTAAAATCAACGAAATTTCGCGTTCGCTCCAACCAGTTTCTGTGCTTGGGAAACCTTTTATCCAAGCTCACTTTTAATTCTTCTGGGATAGAAGTCTACCCGGTCACTCTGAGAATCGAGAGTGTAGGAAATCGTGTGACGTAATCGATGACGAATCGTATTCATCATCGATTGACTGCTTTTCTCACAAGTATTTGTGTGCAATATTAGATCTTCATAGTGAGTTAGTTCCACAACTTCATATACAAGTTCTCACACTAACAATCAGGTAATGAGAAATAACAAGATTAAAGGTCGTCAAAGGGCACAGTCTTATTGAAAAACCCTCGGAGAAATCAGAGTACAGAATCTTATATTAACTTTGGTTAGATTTATCTAGTTAAGTGAGCCATTGAGTCAATTGGTTCAATACATGATTTTATTGGTTCTTTGATGAAAAAAATGATATGCGAACCAACCATAAGCTACGAAATCAATGAATTAAAAGTCGCAGCTTCGCGAATTTATGAATACTACACTACCGATCAAAATTCTGAGGACACCTGGGAATCAAGCTGATGATTTTCAGAGTTGGATATCTCAGAACCTACTGGTCGTAGAGAGATTTTGTAGCACATACCGAGCATTTCAAATCTATTTCCTGTATTTTCCATCCCGGGTATTATACCAGGGACACACGAGTCAGAAAAATGACTATTTTCGCAATTTTTTAGGCAAGGTACGAACGCCTGCCGATTTTGGAGAGATTGTTATATCGCTATGAGACCGATGACATCTTCAAGCCCATGAAAAGACCTTCAAAATCCGTTTTTGAACGTTTTTCAGGGTGGTTCTAGTCCCGAGATCAAAGTGATTTAGTGAGGGAGGTTTTCTCTCACAAAATCCCTTGATAATCCAAAAATGATGAGAAACAGCCCACTTTGGGGCAGCTGACCCTCATTCCTGTAAGAGTTTGACTCAACATCGAGATACCCATGAAAAATGAAGGCTACCGACCTTGGACTGGGCTGTTTCTCATCATTTTTGAATTAACCGTATAATTTTATGAGAGAAAACCTCCCTCACTAAATAACTTGGATCTCGGGACTAAAACCACTTTGAAAAACGTTCAAAAACGGATTTTGAAGGTCTTTTCATGGGCTTGGAGATGTTATTGGTGTCATAGCGATATAAAAATCTCTCCAAAATCGGCAGGCGTTCGTACCTTGGCTGAAAAATTGTGAAAAAAGTCATTTTTCTGACTCGTGTGTCCCTGGTATAATACGAGAGACGGAAAATACTGAAAATAGATTTGAAAGTGCTCGATATGAGCTACAAAATGCGACTACGCAGAGCTCTCTACGCCCAATGGGTTCTGAGATATCCAACTCTAGAGATCATCAGTTTGATTCCCAGGTGTCCTCAGACTTTTGACCGGTAGTGTATGTTCATCTCTCAATGTTGAGAAATCCACTATCTATTTCACCGACATTTTCTTGGTTCTTGTTTTGATCTGATTCAATAAGACATATCTTAGTATTTTGGCATATCGATACGCATTGTGCAAGGATAGCTGGCGCCCTTTCTCATTTTTGAATCACGCAAACTATCATGGAAACATTCTTCTGAGATCTGGAATTGTGGTAGCACAATAGAAAACAAACCAAAGACACGATAAGTAACAGTAGGCGGGAAATCGATATGGTAATATCCTTTAACAATAGCCCTCGATTTATGAAGACAAATCTTCCATAAGTCTGAATTTGAATCTAATTCGCAAAACCATGTCGATCGAGTATAAATACGTGGGCAAGCTAAGAATTCATATGAATCGGTCATCAATCAATAAAATCCAGCTTAGTAGCTACAGACAAACGATTCCATGGATTGATCATACGACTTTGTCACGATAGTCACACAGATTTCAACCACACGTCCACATCATCAATTTATCTACAATGCACAGACTCTGCTAGAAAGTGGCAAGTCTGAAAACTACCGATTAGCAAATCGCAAATGATAGCGCATTGTAAAATTACAGAGAAGCAAAAGTCGCGCAGGCACCCGATGATCTATTAACAATTAGAACCAAGCTCAGCGAGCGTGTGCCCGATAATTTTTGCACTCCGCTTCCGATCTTACTGCAGTATTATATTATGCACCCGCTATACATACAAATACTCTATACCGATTGCTTTGCAAAGATAACGAGAGACCCGCGCTGAGGTAAAACATGCCTTCAATGGCCCATTGTACAAAATCCTTCTCTTTCGCGACTTCTTTTCATTAATCGATCGGGACCTCGCCCGACGAATAAATTAAAACGAGTCTCTCTTTTGCAAGCTGTACATTTGTATATATTTATTATTGGGACCCTCGCGTGTTTAAAGACTAGTACAAACTCAATGTATATTGCACATATTGATCCATGATCACATGTTGTAATTTCCATTGTGCGTGCGAGGCATTTATACAAGGTATATAGGCATATGATACCTTTGGATTAGAGCTGCTAATCGCGATTTTACTAGATGACAACTTTGCAGAGCTGATCTTGAAGATCATATGGCTTGTCTACACCCTCGCCCGAGACGTTTTGCTCGGGGGCGGGGTGGGAATAGAAAATTGTTAGGTGGTGCATACTACCTATTGGCGACCTATCGATACCACTGATCATCTTTCGATGCTGAAATCCATTGCTCGGATCAATCGATATTGCATAGCTGCATTTTCCCACGTCTTTAATAAGAGTTGCTGTATGATGGCTCTGCAATCGCAACTGCGGCAATCTAATTTGGTTGTATCGGAATTTCATTGAGACAAGGTTCAAGCGCTTATTACGGCAAAGGTTTTTTATAGAATCGCTTTGCAATCACAAAATGCCAACTTAGAGGGGACCAGATCAGAAGAGGATGAATTAATTTCTCAGAAAACAAACGAGATTAGCGAGTTTTGTTACCCATAGGCCGATCCTTGGAATGGACACTCGTTGACTGTCCTGCAACTTTTTTGATGTTTGTTGAATCATAATAATAAGAATAATAATAATAAGAAAATTGTAGTAAATAACAATAATGAGAAATAAGTGCCTTGAATCAACCCTAAGTGATTTCTGTGTCCTCCAGAAAAAGTAAAGTGATTTTTGCACTTTTTGTGTTTACGCACCTGAGAAATCGCCGAAGAAATCGTGCGCATCTTCAGTGATTCCATGAACCAAATATGAAAATAAGTCGTGAGGTGTACCCAACTTCCCCCTATTTCTCTTTTTTGACTATTCTCTCACCTCGCGGTGTGCTTTTACAATATCTGAACGTGTCTGGAAATGTATGATAAAAGCTGTGAAATTATCCGTAGAACGTGTAATTTCGAAATCAAAGAGCAGAAAAATTGCAGTTTTATGGAACCCTTCAAAGATATATGTATTTCTACTTTCTTTGAGCTGTAGACTTCTGAGATACAATGGGGGCTTTTTGAGTGCACTCCCTTGCGAATTTGCAAAAATCTTGTCGTGCAAAAATCGAGATAGCTCGGCTCTCTGGTATGTCAAAATCAATTTCACTTCAACTCATCTCAAAAGTCTTGAAACGAGCTTCAATAAATTGGTAAAAACGAGTTTTAGACATCGCTCTGACTGATATTTTGAAATTATTGAGTTAAAAAACCAATAAATCAAAAACACTCTGTGTATACGATCTCATCTTCGATTTGAATCGCTTCCAATTTAATTATGTCTGAAATCACACAATTAGTCTCCGAGACTAATACAGCATGTATTAGGAATGTTCAAAAAAAAAAAACGTAGAGTGTTGCATGGGGCATTCGCGAATTTATGTACGCATTGTACAACTGACCGTGAAGAAGTTCGGGGCGCTGACCGCGATCGAAACGATTTGAAACGTTTCTGATGCCACCGCGCGCATAGGAAAGCATATGATATCATATGTGCATGCATTCCTTGTGTCCTCTTACTATATACTTGCGACTCTCCAGGTACTTGCGACGATGCATCAGGTTTTGACAAGTTTGGCAGGGGGCGGGGCGACCACGGGGAATCGCGGTGTACAGCCAATCCATCCCAGATTCAACGTAGAGAGGGTAGAGGCCCTACCTTATCGCTCACACGGACACAAGTTTCGTCACCAACACAAGCCACCGTACAAGATTTTTCTAGGAAAAACGCCGAAAATCGCGGAGTAGGGTGAAAAATGGGTGGTCCGAGCGTCGAGTGGGGAGACGTGGAAGTAGAATAAAAGCGATGAAAAAAAAATAAGCTGGGATACTTTGAAAACTATTGAAGTGGGTCAAAAATATTCATAGAATGGTTCGAGAGAGGGTGCACTTACCTTAGTCACCAAACATTGAGTTTGAATCATGCAGGCGCGGTTGACGTTTTCCTGGACACCTTATATACCTTCACTTTCTTTGACCGTCATCAAGATAATTTTTTAACAAGAGTCTTTTTGTTTTATGAATGTAGATCCAAATGTTACCCTCGTTGGAAACATTTTTCCAGATTTAGACGATTTCACATGAACAATGTGCAAATAAAATTTGCTATATTCCACTCTGTAATTTCTTCTAACTGGCGGACTAGGTCTTGGTTCTGATGATCCACTTTCTATTTGAAGATCATCTACATGGCAGCGTATCATCGATTCGTTATACAAAGCAGGGTCGACCTGTATTTCTAATGACCTGCACACGGGGAAGAGCTGTATAATCACAGAGCTGAACGTCTAGTGAGTTAACTTCTTGATAATGCCATTTGCGTTCAGAAATTCATGCTTGCGTATGCGTGTATATGTATTTGTATGGCGCTGCATAATGAACAAGAGTAATTGCTTCTAATGGCAGCTGTAATATTCATAAAAATGATTTGAACTACTCTCAAATTGTTGAACATAATGTCACTGGGATCGATACGGATACGTTGTTTTAAGCGTGGGTGATGCTATTTGCCACAATTCCTTGACACAGATATGAAATTGTTACAGAAATCAGATTACGGCCAATTTGAATTAGGTTAAGAGTGCCATCGTGGAACTGGCCAAAGTTTCAATCATAAAGTGACCTAATCGTTTATAATTTACAACCTCTCATGAGAAGGCAACTTCAAAACATTCATCAGTCACATGAAATGAAACTGAAAAAAAGTTGAATGAGTATTTTCAGAGCACTCCGAGAAATGCTTCCTAGTTTTAGTAGCTTGGTGAAATGATAAAAAAAGGTGATCGATCCAAAATTACCAATCCATCCCAGTTGCGTCATTACAGAGCTGTTGATTCCTCTCAGAAAATCCCAGCTTATGAGAGTAGCGTCAAAAAGTCCTTTATGGGTCTAAAAATTCCTCATGCGTGTCCAATCATGATCATCCCAAATGGGAGATACCACAAACTCATATAAAGCAAGTGAACTCATTCCAGATCGCTCTCTAGACCCTGGCACACAGAGCTCATGTACAATTATCTTATTCATGCAGAAATATCAGAATCCTCGGAGGTACATAAAGATAGTATTATTAGGGGGCAAGTCTCTTACATCACTCGGACAACCAGTCAAGATTTTCGTAACAGAATCGTGAACAAAAGCCATGATATGATTGTCTATTCATATATATAAGAATCCATGGCGTCTAGCTGGCGTCAACCCTGTTTGTTGCGAAGGCGCCAATCGAGCGAGATTCCCTAAGAGTGGACAATCGCGTGCGCGTATACTTACAATGTGAGCGCGTGTCCGGCGTCAAGGGGATCGAGTGTAGTGCATATTGTGTTTGTGGTATCACCGTGACAATTTCGCAAGTATTATTCGAGCAGCAGCCAAGCCAGCGGTCGTCGCCGCCACGGCCATGCACCACCGCTTTTCACACTCAAACTGCGTGAAATCATTTGTTGCTGCAGTGCAGCCACCGTATTATTATAATACTGGCTACGTGATAGCTAGTTTGTATGACGTGTAGTATTACAAACTCAAATTTCAATGAGCTGGTCTTTTTACGGATCAACTGACTTGGTACTGCTTAAAACTAAATTGCTTGATTGCATGAGCTCTTCTGTATATACTTTGTAATGAATTGAGAGTGAATCTTCCTCGGTGATCATCATATTGACTTGATTTTTATGTTCCATTTTCATAAGCCTGGGTCAATACAAACGATATCAAACCAGATTTCGTCTCTGAATATCATATACAGCCTGCGATAGAGTCTCAGTATCAGATCAGATTTACTCACGCCGATTTTAACTCGCGTGCCACTTGTTAGCACACAAAATAAGGGTGGTGCATGATTTGTCTTTCATTCCCGTTCACACAGACCGCTAAATTTCTTTCGAAATATTCAAGAAAAATACTTTTGCAATGAGGCATCGTAGCTCCTCAAATTTGCGGTCAGAAATGACTTGTCTGATCATTCTTTTACTGATCAATTTTTCAGGAAAACTGATGGAAAATAGCTCATCTTGAATTTGCCACCACAACTGTCGTATAGGTTAGTCGCACCACGTGTGAGGTAATGTTATCGTTCAGATGTCATGCCACGTGCTCTTGTTATTGTTTTGGTGCCCCATTTTGCGATCACGAATGTAATTTTGTAGATTATCCACGGCATTCACAGTAGGAACTCGTGATCGAGTGAGAATGTCGATCGGCTTCATACCGTCGTAAGATATCAGATGCCTTGAGCATGTATGTACTCTTGTACCTTCAAGTACAAGAGTCCAATAGTGCGGAAAAATTGTGTATGAGTCGTGCGATCAAAATTCTCCAATGTCGGTATTGGGCCAATCCCTCATCCGAACCTCTCAGAAAATACCCGCGTAGAAATAATTTTGTTTGGGAAATGTTTGGGAAATGTTTTCCCCTCGCAAGCATTGGGCCAAACTTAAAAAATGGGACATCCCCAAACTTGGTGATTACGACCCAAGTTTGGCATGCAAACTTCTCGCAACTTCTCAGAAGCTTTGCGTAAGTTTGGGAAAACTTTGGGAAATGAATGCTTTCCGGCATGTTTGGCAAATTGTTGCCTACCCAAACTTTACAGATATGAAAAACTAGTTACGAATTTCGTTTGGGAAAACGTTCGCATAACTTCAGCGCTATTTTGAGAAGCTATGGCAGGGCTCGCAGAGGTCTTTTCGAAAGCATTGGTACTTTGAAATTACATGGAAAAAGTGCAAGCGTTTTGAAGAGCTGTCTGCAAGCTCTGAGATAGTCTACTTTGCGTTTTTGAGAATGTTTTGTACACGTTTCTATCATTACTTAGAACACGTGCTTCATTAACCTGAAAAAATAATTAGCCACAAGGAATCTTGCGCACTTCCGGAAGAAATTTAGAACCATTTGTGCGAAGAAGATTAGAATCAAAATATTCAAATCGGGAAAGTGTTTGAAGGTTATCACACGGTTCTGCGTACTCTAGCACAGTTGCGGTACACATCATCTCGACACGAATATACTCATCTGATACCGATTGCCGTTGACAGTGAGTGCTTCTCTTTTCATTAATGCACAAGCGATCATTCTCTGGAGCTTTGATGGGTTTTTCGTAAGTACTCGTTGAAGTCTAGGATGGTTGAATTATTTTCAAACGCAAAAAAGGCATCAGTGTGGATATTTGTCGATCTCCTTAGTTACGATCGATTTTCTATGTTGACAACCAACAAACAAACAGACTGGTCTGCAGATGCAGAAGAGTCTGCTGCTAACAAACGCCAAGGCTTTGATGTGATGAAATTGCGCGTCCGCCAAAGCTTTAAAGAAAGATTATTTAGACATGGTGTATGGGTGAATTAGAGCACTCATCGTGAGAAGCACTCGATATCAGATAAGTAAATTCGTATCGGTATGATGTGTTTGTCGCCGACTGTAACTAGCAGAGTCGTATGATAACCTCCGGGGTAATTTCTAGCCTCTCTACACATTTGAATTTTTTCCGCGACTCTTGATTCTAATCTTCTTCGTCTAAGAGGTTCTAGTAAGTTTTTGCTTTTTTTCCAAATTAATACAGCGCGTGCCTTGATTTAGACTTGAGCTAAAGTATGATAAAAACGTGTATGCGAGGTATTTTCAAGAAAACGCAAACTAGACTATTGATAAGTTTACAGATAACTTCTCAAAATGTTTTCACTTCATCCATATAATTCAAAGGAATAACTGCTTTCGAGAAGACCTCTACGAACCCTCGATTAATGCGCTTCATTAAAGTTCTGCCATAGCTTCTCAAAGTAGTGCCATGGTTATGCAAGCGTTTTCCCAAACGAAACTCGCAACTAGGATTTCATATCTGTAAAGTTTGAGTAGGTAACAATTTGCGAAACATGCCAGAAAGCATTCATTTCCCAAAGTTTTTCCAAACTTACGCAAAGCTTCTGAGAAGTTGCGAGAAGTTTCCATGCCAAACTTGGGTCGTAATCACCAAGTTTGGGGATGTCTCATTTTTTAAGTTTGGCCCAATGCTTGCGAGGGGAAAACATTTCCCAAACATTTCCCAAACAAAATTATTTCTACGCGGGTAGTAATGTCTAGCAGATTCAGGTGGTGATTCTTAATTACAGGTATCTTATCATCTGAATTCTGGCTTCAAATTTTCGGAAAAATTACTTCCCAGGTAGATTATGAAGACGAATCGAACTGGTATCTAGTAGCTGGGGAGTACAAGAATGTTTGAAAAAAATATTCGGCTTCTGCGGCTTATCTAGCGAGGGATCAAAATTACAAGGAAACGGTTGGTTTTTGAGTGGATTTTAAACGTGAACCTGCTAGAGATTGGCAATACCAAACAGATTCGACTTCTGCATTTCAGTTATAGGAATTTTGTCAGCTGAAGTTTGACTACAAAGTTGGAGGAAAGATGGCATCAAAGGTAGACTATAAACATGAGTTGAACAAGTATCCCGTGAGTGAAGAGTATAAAAATGTTTGAAAAAATTGTGCCTTCGACTGCTCACGTATAGGATCAAAATCCTCAAGAATGGGAGGGTCCTGTGTAAATTTTGAACGTAAACCTACGAGAGAGTCATAATACCAAACAGATTCGAGTTCTGCATTTTGTTTATAGAAGTTCTGTCAGCTGAAATCTGACTCAAATCTCAGAAGAATTCGTATCAAAGTAAATTGTAAGCTCGAGTTGCGACAGTAACCCGTAGCTGGGGAGTAGACAATTATTCGAAAGTTGTGACTCCGACTGCCCAGCTTAAAATCTTGATTCTCAGGGGGCCGACAAGGTTAATAGAAAATCTCATACGTGAAACTACTGAGAATCGTGATTTTAATCATATCGTAGTTTAAAATTTCAAGAAAAACTCACTCACTTTTGAGAATTCTGACATCATATTTGGGGCAGTCGAAGTCTCAATTTTTTCAGACATTTTCCCGTTCTCCAGCTACTGGATCCCAGTTCCATTCGTGTTTATAATCTACCCGTGATGCAAATTCCCCCAAACTTTGTAGTCAAATTTTAGACGACAGAACTTCTAAACTTGGAGAGCAAAACTAGAATCTGCTTGGTGTCACCCATTTCTGAGAGATTCGGGTTTGAAATTCTTTAAAAACTCACCTACTTTTGAGAATTCTGATCTCATAACTGTACAGTCGAAGCCACAATTTTTCGTGTATTTATTCACGTTCCGATTATGAGATACTGATTTAATTCGTGCATATTATTCGCCTACTCATGATGCAAACTATTTCCCGACTTCGTGTTCAGATTTTTGGTTGAGAAAATCTTCAGAACTCAAGAGCAGTATTCAAATCTGCTTGGCATTATTATTCTCTAGTGGGTTCACGTTTGTAATTCTCAAAAGCACTACCCACTTTGTAGAATTTTGATCTCGTGGGGAAGCAGTAACAGACACGATTTTTCAGAATTTTCTAAATTTTTTCACCTACGAGGTACAGTTCTAACTCGTGTCCATGATCTTTTTACCACTTATGATACAAACTTTTCTCAAACTTTGTAATCAGAATTCGGGCGATAAACCGTCTAAAATTGAAAACCACCACCTAAATCTGCTAGAAATTACTATTTTCTAAGAGGTTCGGGCGCCGGGTTGTTCCATTTTTGTTCTACATTGGAGAATTTTGATGGCATGACTAATTACAGTTTTTCACGCATCATTAGACTCTTTTTCTGGAAGGTACACGAGTTGATGCTCGATGCATCTGAAATCTTGCGACGATATAAAGCTGATCGATATTCTCACTCGATCACGAGTTTCCTCTGTCAATGCCGTGGATAATCTACAAAACAACATTCGTGATCATACATTTAACACCAAATCAATAACAAGAGCACGTGACATTACACCGCAACAATAACATTACCTAATACGTAGTGCGACTAACCTATACGGAAATTGTGGTGGCAAATTCAAAATAAGCTATTTTCTATCAATTTTCCTGGAAAATTGAGCAGTAAAAAAGTTATCGAGCAAGTCATTTCTGACTGCAAATTTGATGAGCTACACGATGCCGTATCGTGAAAGTATTTTTTTCAATATTTCGAAGAAAATTTTCCCGTTCGCATCGAATTTTCCATTTCCCGAATTTATTCACCTCACTATCCTAGGCCATATGTCAAACCATGTGAAAATCAATTTCGATTCAAGTTGTACTTCGCGGAAGAAAAAAATGCCAAGGAGCGCCCACCTTAGCTTGGTCATTCGATATAGTTATGAAGAGTTCTTGAATCGTGAGGCTTTCCGAATTAAGGTTATATTGTTGACCTGGAGATGTGAGGAGAGTAGCTCATTAGATAGGGAGGAACTGATGCCCTTCCGTTGCACTGGAACGAGTTCCAATGGGTATCCATTTGAGAGTTATTTTTGCACAATTTTTTTCAGCTCTGATTGAGTCTTGAGGGTGTGAAATTTATTTCAACCAGTTGAAAGAATTCAGGATACTACGGATACATCTCTCGTCCATGATCGTGTTTAAACCGTTTTATCTCACTTTTCATTTTCGGATTGGCTGGGTAATCTCTCATCCGAGTCTTGTCCATTCAAAATTCAAATCATACGTTGATTTTTAATCGATTATCTCTTGATATTACATAGTGATAATTACACCGTATCATCTGTGAGAGGGCCCGTGTGAATTCTGCCAAGAACATTAGACCAGCTCAGTAATCTGTAATCAATTGCGTAAACTAGAAAGTCCCTGTCTGAAGTGATCTTCAGACAGTCAGAGGCAATATGCAACCGAGCAAGTACAAAGTGTACAAGAGGAAGAGATGAAGCGCTAACACATATTTAGCGGTAATACATACCCGTGCTCGCGAGAAAAAACCATCTAACATGCCAACGAATGTCGACAGGAGCAGTTCAACAGAACATCAAGACCCAAGTGCTTTCATGCAGTCATGCTTATGTTATGATTTAGAATCCCTTACATTCCAGAATAGACGTACAAATTTCTTGAGTAATTGTGACGAAATTTTGGAACACGCCTCGATCTTGTAACATGATCCTATTTGCGAGGATAGCTGCTCATCACTGAGGCTCTTCAAAATTGTCACACATAGAACAGTCACAATACTCAAAAATCCGCCGAAGAGGAATGAGAGCATGTTGAGTGACTAATATTTGAAATATTCAGAAACAGTTTAGTTCATAAGCCCAACGAATCTCGCAACGAGTTATAGAGCCGGCATAACTAAATATTCTTAAAAAGTTTGACCCATCATTGAAGTGTTTAAATGACGAAAATCTTACTCGGTAATTTCTTTTTAAAAATGATTACTATACCTCTACACATTTTACTGTTATGATAAGACTCGACCACAACATTAACTGTAATTTTTTTCCAAGCCACGTATTACTTTTTGCACTTATGAGCCACCCGACCATCAGCCGCCTTTAATCATATTACCGTAAGTGTCAAGTAATTATTTTTCAAAGTATATCATCGTGTTGTAGAAATTGAATTTGAAGGATTAATTCTTAACACTGCACGAGAACTGATAGGTGGTAATTTTTCAACTCACGGGAGACGTCTCACGAAAGAATTTCTTGTATCCCACAATCCTGTAGCAGTCGGAGTGAGCAAGAGCTCGAACAATTAATTATCGTGCCCAAGTCGTATTATTACTTATGCGTCTGGGAGTTCGGAGCGTTAAAAAAATTGCGCGGGCGAGGAGGCAGTGTCTCAAATCGAAACGTAGCATCTGAAACACGGTAGGGATCGGAGCAGGAAATCCGTAATAAGAGGAGAAAACCTGTCTCAAATTTATTGGACGACTTGTATCTCAATCAGCTTGGGCAGCAGCAATATTGGCAAGCTATACTCTCCAACTGTGGCAGACAATAGCCCCTGTGGCTATTAATTTTATCAAAAAACAAAAAAAATGTAAATATATAAATAAGCCAAACGATGGCGGCGCGCAGTCTCGTATATTTTAAAGAGAAGCTGCAGCAGGAGTATCAGCAAGCAGCAGTGCACCGACTCTCCCTTTGCGATAACTTTCGTAGTGTAGATATATAGGCGTATACACTCGCGAATATAAGGCGCCGCAGTTGCAGTATCTGACCGGCTCGTGACGTGCGACGCCCCCGCATTCAAGATTTCCGATGCGGTGCATGCAACGCTACTGAACCGGTAACATCTCGATTTACCGATCCCCTATATAAATCTACTCCTTTGAATATCTGTATAGCTTACTTTGCAACTTATACCTTATTATTCCTTATGTAACGTATAGAACATTCGATTTCCCGGATTATATGCACCGTCCAGAAAGACAGACAGACAGACAGAACTGCGCGTCTCGTTATTCGGTTGTGCTACCTGCTAATTTCGAAAATTAATACGTTACCCGCGCTGGACGTGGGTGTATCCGCATTGGAGGCTTTGATGGGAGTATATAGGAGGATTTTGAGTCTTTGCGAGTGTGCGATCGATGGGTTTACGTGAATGCGGGAACAATAATGATTTATGGTGGAAGGATTTCACTTGCTTGAAAATCGTTGGTCAGAGTTGTGGATCTGTCCAAAAAAGGATTGCATGATAAATTATCTCGATTTCACTGCTGCAGAATGTTTTCGATGTAATTTTTTTCTTTGCATGTGCTGGGTAAGAACTTTTGGGACATAATCGAGGCCATATTTGAATGGGAGGCGCTGTGAAGTCCCGAGCTTGCTTGATCTAACAAGCTGAAATTACGAGACTCTTTCCGGAACTCTGATCTCAAATCCATTTTCCACTGCAGGGGAGAGGCAGTATGACTGGGTGTATCATTCGTAACACAATTTTCATCTTTAGTGTATCAGCAAGAGAATATAAAATTGCAGGAAAGACTTAGCTTCAAATCAGATTTGATGTGCATGAGGTCAGAGTGGCCCCAGCCAAAATCAAGTTGAAAGACTGCTACTGAGAAACTATAATAGCCCGGTGGCAACTTAAAGCGACCATTAGTTTGGGACACGAACTAAAGGTGGCGCGCGGCTGTCGAATTTTGGTGATTCCAATATCATGGAAATGCCATAACACCATCGGAAGTAGTTCTTATCCAGGGTGGCGAGAGAAGGCTGACATCCGACTGGATGGTACCTTGGGAGAGTGTCTTCTACTTCTAGGCTTATTACTTTTGTTGGTAAAATTTTTGTTTGACGTCTCCGGAAATTTGCGATTTTGGACTCCTTTTTCCGAGTTCTGGGGCCAGTTTTGTTCCTGACTCAAATCATATCCAGAACTCCATCTCAAGAAACCTGGAAAATTTTTATTTGAGTATTTATGCTTCTGAGGGTGGCATCTCAACCCCGACTCGACTACGATAATGAATCTCAAAATTAATTTTAAAAACTCAATATCATCCGATTTTCGAGATTAAAAGTCCTTTTTGAATCTTTATTCGAATCTCAATATCACATTCAGACGAAAATATTTCATTTGACTTTTTGTCAAAAATTGATTCAAACACTCATTCCGCCTAATGACTTTTCAATGAGGTCAGCCGATGCGTACACCTGCGCATGTCATTGACCGCTAACACTGAATTTGTCGACTCTGCGGGTGCTCCGGGAAAAGCGAGTCCCGCGTTCACATTGTTCTTTCCATGATAACTGTTATTTTCATACCGTCAACGGGGTAACTTTGGAAAAAAAATTGCATCTTTGCCCTATAAACTCGCGAAACTTGTACGTATAACATCAGAAGCGCATTGTATCTGGGGTCAATCAAAAGGTTACAGGTTCAGCTCTCGAGTGCAGAGTTTATAAGGTCCATTCGGACATCTCTGGCTGGAGCAATGAACACTGAAAGTCGTGCTTCAAAGTTGAACCCGAGCTGGGGTAATTTTAAAACTGGGGGAATAGGGATTGTTATAGTCATTTATTTGTGAATTAATTCATAAACTGGATCACGCAATCGATTTTCACCATCAGTCATCGAAAGCTGAGTGTCTTAGCTTTCCATTGACCTATTGTAAAAGTCCATTTGATTAAATTTAACTTCTACAATTGAGCATAGACACCTTCAGCATGCCTTACTGCCCGCGTCGTGGCTAACTCTCGAGCTTAGGGGGAAAATACCTTCATAGTCGGTTTCTGACAAAGACTGACATAACTTGGCTTCCGTGGATCGACATGAGACGTTCTTTGGCTCATTTTGAAGCTCTCATCAACGATTACTCAAAAAACTATAATTTCAAACTATATGGATCCTGGGGAATAATTGAGAGTACATGAACAAGTGTCCTAAATTTACCCGAGTTTTCGATAAAAATACGTACTTGTCAGTTTTGACTTCACAAAAGTGAATTTGGATAAAAATACTCCAATGTAACAGTGGATTCGTCCAGATATGTGTACAGACAAGTGAAATGTAGCTCCGCTACCATAAGTGATTTTGGTAGTTTTTTTCGTCCTTGATGGTTAATATACAAGTTGAACCTTTGGTCTCGTCGATCTTGAAGGACGGTGGGGAACTAAATAAATTCCCAAAATTTCATGATGGAAATTTTATTGCAACGTTTCGTCCACTAGGTTTTGTGGACCTCATCAGGCTTCAGGTTTCTGTTTCGACATATGTATAATGATAGAAAATATGAAAATTTTTTACAAATGATGGATGTATAAATATTAAAGATGCGCAACTTACGTTATTCTTTAGATCGTCATGATATTTTGGACGATCTTGTAATAGAGCATAGACATAACGTCTGGCTCCTGTCAATACAAGTAAACAGAGTGAGTCATCGGTCTCATTTTTCACTCATATTTATATTAGCGCGATCACAGTGTACAGTAGGTGACATATATATAAAAAGTAGTGCATGTGGGAGAGAGGAAGAGAGCGGGGGGGGTCAACGAGCTTTGTCAGCCGTTGCCCACAACGGGTTATATACTTGACTGAGATTTTGAATATCGTCTTTTCTGTTGATGCAATTCTCATCGAATTTTATATGGATCATTTCAGAAATCAACCGTTTTTTCCAATTTTTCTCTGTGTCTAAAATTTTGGTTTGATCCCAATGGAAATCGTGTTTATCATTGAGTCTGTGAACAGAAACTACGGATTTTTTATCTTTGTTTGTAATATGATCTTTAATGCGTGTACCTAGTTGTCTTTTTGTCTCTCCCACATACGTTGCTGGGCAATCTTTACACTGAAATTTGTAAACAACACCAGTTTTGCTAAATTTATCTAGTTGGTCCTTACCTAATTTTACTATTGAGCTTAATGACTTGGAAACTTTTGGAAGAGTGTGAATATCGTTATATTTGAACAGAGCATTACATTTTTCGAATAAGCGTTCGTGGTATGGAATACAAATTCTGTTCTGGCCAGCATATAGAATTTGGTTGCAACGTATTCTTTCTGCTCTGTTCATCAGATCTTTTGAACGATGTAATCTGGTTTTTATACATTTGTCAGTGAAATCTTCAGGATAATCATTGTCAGAAAGGAGTTGTTTTACAATTGATAAGTTGGAGGAATGAAATTTTTTATGTGAAAGTGACGTGGCTCTGTCGACTAAATTGAACACTATGTTCCTCTTTTGATTCATGGTATGATTGGATTTGAAATTCAAGATCCTGCTTGATGACGTTGGCTTTTGATACCAATTGGTGATGATTTTTTCATCCTCTCGGATCAGAGATATGTCAAGGAAATTGATGGTATTATTGTTTTCAATCTCATGTGTGAACTGTAAATGCTCATTGTAGCTGTTGAAAACATCGAGGACTACATCTACCTGTTCTTTCTTCACACACATTAGAGTGTCATCGACATATCTATAATAGAATAGAGGAGTGCAATCGTGATCATTTTTCAATTTACGTAAACATGAAGTTTCCAAGTCATCCATAACAATGTCTGCGAAAAGTGGAGAAATGGGTGATCCCATCGGACTACCAAAAATTTGTTGATAAATTTTATTATTGAATTGAAAAAATGTGTTGTCAAAAAGGAACTCAGTGCATTTACGAATTTCATCAAATGGTATGTTGGACTTATTATGTATATCTGAAAATCTGCGGTCAAGCGCCTCTAGCACTAACCAGCATAGGATGTTTGTAAACAGAGAGCTAACGTCGAGAGAAAGGAGTATATGATCTTTTGGGATCGTTAAAGTCTCCAACCGTTTTTTTAATTCAAAGCTATTGTCAATGCGTGATGCAGGCGGTTTAATACATTCCTTCAGCTCTTTATACAAAACGGAAGCAAGAAAATGAGTAGGGCTATTGACTGTAGAAATTATTGGTCTGAGTGGAACATTTTCTTTATGAATTTTTGGTAACCCATAACAACGAGATAAGTTGGTGTCCGTCTGTGTGAGAGCATTATTATGATATTTTCTTGACAAATAATTTAAATCATTCCAACTTCCTAGTATTTCATGTACATTTGCCTGTAAACTTTTGAGTGGATTATTTTTGATCGGAACGTATACTTTTTTGTCACTCAACAAACCGTTCATTTTATTGGTGTAATCAGACTTATCCAAACAGACGGTGACATTGCCCTTATCTGCACGAGTGAAAAAAATATCTGAATTTTGTTTCAAGAAGTGCTTAGTGAAGCTCAATTTTTTTGCGAATACCCTGTCTTCAGGAGAAATGTGCCTTTGTTTATTATTTTCAGTGTATAGGATATTCGTAATCTTGTGACGGATGTTATTTTTCTCCCTATTATTCAAATCGAGGTTCTCTATGCACTTTTCAACATTTTTGACAGTATCTATGACATTCTTTAAACTGAGGTTGCCTTTCTGACTGAAATTGGGGCCCAATGAGGATATGTCAATAACATCTGAAGGAAGAGGAGTATTGCTGAAATTTTTTACCCAATTATTTCTATCTATCGTGCAAGGTGTTATGGACGGCTTGATTTTTTCGAATTTTTTCATATGTGTAGAATCACATTTTTTACGTAGTTTGATAGATTTTTCATTCAAGTTAGAATGATTTAAATTATTTGTCAAGAGAATATCATAATAATGCTCTCACACAGACGGACATGCACTGAGTTCCTTTTTGACAACACATTCTTTCAATTCAATAATAAAATTTATCAACAAATTTTTGGTAGTCCGATGGGATCACCCATTTCTCTACTTTTCGCAGACATTGTTATGGATGACTTGGAAACTTCATGTTTACGTAAATTGAAAAATGATCACGATTGCACTCCTCTATTCTATTATAGATATGTCGATGACACTCTAATGTGTGTGAAGAAAGAACAGGTAGATGTAGTCCTCGATGTTTTCAACAGCTACAATGAGCATTTACAGTTCACACATGAGATAGAAAACAATAATACCATCAATTTCCTTGACATATCTCTGATCCGAGAGGATGAAAAAATCATCACCAATTGGTATCAAAAGCCAACGTCATCAAGCAGGATCTTGAATTTCAAATCCAATCATACCATGAATCAAAAGAGGAACATAGTGTTCAATTTAGTCGACAGAGCCACGTCACTTTCACATAAAAAATTTCATACCTCCAACTTATCAATTGTAAAACAACTCCTTTCTGACAATGATTATCCTGAAGATTTCACTGACGAATGTATAAAAACCAGATTACATCGTTCAAAAGATCTGATGAACAGAGCAGAAAGAATACGTTGCAACCAAATTCTATATGCTGGCCAGAACAGAATTTGTATTCCATACCACGAACGCTTATTCGAAAAATGTAATGCTCTGTTCAAACATAACGATATTCACACTCTTCCAAAAGTTTCCAAGTCATTAAGCTCAATAGTAAAATTAGGTAAGGACCAACTAGATAAATTTAGCAAAACTGGTGTTGTTTACAAATTTCAGTGTAAAGATTGCCCAGCAACGTATGTGGGAGAGACAAAAAGACAACTAGGTACACGCATTAAAGATCATATTACAAACAAAGATAAAAAATCCGTAGTTTCTGTTCACAGACTCAATGATAAACACGATTTCCATTGGTATCAAACCAAAATTTTAGACACAGAGAAAAATTGGAAAAAACGGTTGATTTCTGAAATGATCCATGTAAAATTCGATGAGAATTGCATCAACAGAAAAGACGATATTCAAAATCTCAGTCAAGTATATAACCCGTTGTGGGCAACGGCTGACAAAGTTCGTTGACCCCCCCGCTCTCTTCCTCTCTCCCACATGCACTACTTTTTATATATATGTCACCTACTGTACACTGTGATCGCGCTAATATAAATATGAGTGAAAAATGAGACCGATGACTCACTAGGGTTATTCGATTACGCCGGCCACGCCGGCGTGGCCCATCGGACCTCTCTCTCTTTCTCGCGGTGATAGAAAGAGAGGTCCGATGGGCCACGCCGGCGTGGCCTGGCGTGGCCGCCGTAATCGAATAAACCTACTCTGTTTACTTGTATTGACAGGAGCCAGACGTTATGTCTATGCTCTATTACAAGATCGTCCAAAATATCATGACGATCTAAAGAATAACGTAAGTTGCGCATCTTTAATATTTATACATCCATCATTTGTAAAAAATTTTCATATTTTCTATCATTATACATATGTCGAAACAGAAACCTGAAGCCTGATGAGGTCCACAAAACCTAGTGGACGAAACGTTGCAATAAAATTTCCATCATGAAATTTTGGGAATTTATTTAGTTCCCCACCGTCCTTCAAGATCGACGAGACCAAAGGTTCAACTTGTATAGTAGCTCCGCTACCTTGGATTCGACCTGCCAAAGTCGGAACCAGACCACTTTTTCCGAGAGACTGTTTGTTGGATCGAAAACATACTTCTGAAAAGGTCAGCTTATAAACGGATTAATAGCTGATGGAGGCCCTCGCGCCAATGCAAAACATCGTTTATGCTTGTCCCAAGTGGAAGGAGCCGGTATTAATACCTCAGGATCATCTGCCTAGCCCACTGTGCGTGATAAACACTCTTTCATAGGTTGTCCCAGAGTTACCCCCCCCCCTGTTCCAAAGTTACCCCGGTTGACGATACATTTTGCATTTGAGCGAGTATTTTTGTCATTAATTTCTGCATGAGCACTCTATCTATACATTTTTCATGGAATTGGAACCATAATACTTCGAGTGCATGTATCTGATTATTGGAGTAATATTCTGTATCATTCCGCGAAATGGAATCCGGAAGTTTTGAAAGCTGAAGATATTTCTCGAGATATTTGCCAGAACAGATACCTCGATTGCACGGACGAATGAAAGACATGGAAAATACAGTTTCTCCTCCTCGACCACGAAAGATCCAGATTTCTCGTTACATCGTGACGTGCGCATCTCATTGCATGATTAGCCCACCTTTTTAATACATTACATCATCCTTCATTCCTACCCATCACGTGTGTATGAGTCATCAGTCGTAAGCCGTCTATTCCCCGGCTTACCAAATTTTTACACGCAAAACGCGCGTAAGCCGGCTTTTTACCGGCTTACAAAATTTTCTCATGTTGAATGCACGTAAGCCGGCGTTTTACCGGCTTACCAAATTTTCTCATGTTAAATGCACGTAAGCCGGTGTTTTACCGGCTTACAAGTTTTCTCAACGTCAAACAAAACGTAAGCCGCTTATTCCTCGGCTTACAAAATTTTTACATGCTAAAATCACGAAAGCCGCTGTTTTCCCGGCTTACCGAGAAAACCGCGAGTATATAAGACCGGTCGCTAGAGTCAGTCATCATCAGTCGTCTTTCGACCATCAGGCGCATCAGTCGCCTTCGCTCGGCTTGGACGCGGACGCCTCCCGTCAGCCGTTACCCGTCATCACTCCGCTATATTCACTTCACGTCACGCCGCGGTCTTGTAGAGAGCCGCGATAGTTAATTATACATAGTGTTATATTTGTGCGTAACTTACGTGTGTATTGGTTAATTAGATTGTAGTGTCGGCCACCGCGTCAAGTGTGTGTATAATCCCTATGTATTTAATTCAACCCCTTCCCCTCCTAATCCTATGAACCACTCAACTCTTCAGCACCCGCGGTGCCCCAGTCAACACGCGAGTGTCACGCACGGGAGTGCAACTGAGTCAGTGTCCAGTGTAACGCACGACCGTGCCATTTCACAACGAACCGAATCAAGTGTAGAGTCATTCATGTGCGTATGCATGTTTCATTCGATTCTCGCCCTCTCGCCGCGACCTAAGGTGTGATAGTGTCGTGACGAGCCAAGACTCTTGAACTTTGAGTGACAGACCGTCGGCCGGTCTCGCGGGTCACACCAACCTGCCGTGAACCCCCGACGCGGCCCTGTCAATTTTGGCGCCCAACGTGGGGCTCGAGGCGAAACCCATTCCGTCTCACCAAGCAGCGAGACGACCCATCCTCCGATGAGCAGCCAGCAAAGATCAACGTTTTTCACAACAACAACACGACATCCAGCTGCCCGCACTTCTGGGAGTGCACATATACACCCAGTGGCGTCCAACATTACCCCGATGCAGCGCTTCAACGATGTACCAGAACACGCAGGCAATCGGACAGCGTATTCATTCTAGCGCAAGTGAGTAAATTCTTGAACCGGAGCACCCGGGGTGCGCCAAACCGGGCGCACCGGGCGTGCCTTATGGTTCTTGCGGACACAATGTCACCGCAGATCTGGGACTGGCCATCAGCTTCATCACTTGGCATATCCGGGCGTGCTCCGACCTGTCGCACGCCCTGGACATTCGAATGTCCACGTCTGCGACCATGGACCAGGCGCCGCACTCGACGCCTTACATTATCAACCAGGTTACAGCCGAATTGCATCTGGCCGCAGCTGGACAGCGTTCTCTATTAGTATTGTCCTCTTCATCTCAAACCAGTTCCCAAGCGTTCATCTACCACTCCACACAACATCACCAGCAGCCTACACCATCGCAGCCAGCCGATATGCGCCAACTGAAAATGTCGGCGCTTGCCTATGTCATCGTCAGAGTTTTCGTCATAAACGTAATCTGGTATGAATTACGACTGAACGCTATCAACTACATCAACTCCCAATCGTATGCTTGTCATCGTGGATCACACTGGCACCGTTTGACTTCATCGTACAATGCCGACGAGCAGCGTATTCGCATCACTGGCTCCGTAGAGCCGAGCATGAGCCACGCGTGCCACTTGCAGAAGTTTAAGCGCATCGCCACTAGCAACGAAATTGCATCACTCACTAACATGACATGGCCGTCCGGCAACGATCCAAGCTTACAATTGGAACCGACCACTGGATGCGAACATACTACGCACAACCCTCCGGCACAGCGTCGAACTGCAACTAGGAGATACATTCCCTGGAGTGCGGTACGGTTTGACCACCAAGGTATCAGCACAATCAGCGCGCACCTTAGCCGGCCTCATCGCTGGACACTTCACCAAGTTTCGAATAGACACATGGTTACGATAGGACCAGTCGCGCCCCGACAACCTCACCAAGAGTACATGAACACTCTGGATACGGTACGATCGGGCGCTCGCCGAACACTTCACTGCGGGCCGTGTACTGCCCCAGTTACGATAGGATCGGCCGTGCTGAACACTTCATCGCGGGCACTGCAGAACCCCGATTACGATAGGATCAGCAGGGATTTCGCAGCCGTCGCAGCCGGGGACGCCCGACTCACCTCGAATCCCGCACCTCACGCGCCGCACGCAGTCGCGCAACGCCTCATCCTTCACTCTGTCGGGGGCTCAACGACAGAGGCGCAAGGGCATCCGGTACCCCAAGCCCAGGGTCCATCATCGCAGCTAACTATATATGAGGTTCCTACCTCGTTCCCGACACATCTGGCAGAGATGCGTCAACCAGGATCCCGAGTCCAGGAATGGAAACGAAAAAGGGGTCGCCCAACGCTATTGGAAGCAGTCAGGGCAGCAGCGCAGCGGAAGCTCGCGTATCCATCGCGTGCCGAGAGGTATGCAATACGCCAACGCCGGAGCAATCCTGGGTCGTGCGATTAGATCACCCTTAGGTAAAGATTCTATGCCGGCATATAAGTTTGGAGACCCGATATCTACATATTATTTTGCTATATTTAATCATGTAATCCAATTTCTAATTTTTGCTATGTTGAATCATGTAATACAATTTCGATTTTGCTATGTTTAATCATGTAATCCAATTTCTATCATCATCAAACATATTTATGCAACGTTATCAATAAAACGACGTAGGAGCCGATTAGGGATGAATGAGTGTTGAGATCTATTGTAAGGGTAGGAATGAAGCATTTCATCCGGGCGCTTGACGTGCGCATCTCATTGCATGATTAGCCCACCTTTTTAATACATTACATCATCCTTCATTCCTACCCATCACGTGTGTATGAGTCATCAGTCGTAAGCCGTCTATTCCCCGGCTTACCAAATTTTTACACGCAAAACGCGCGTAAGCCGGCTTTTTACCGGCTTACAAAATTTTCTCATGTTGAATGCACGTAAGCCGGCGTTTTACCGGCTTACCAAATTTTCTCATGTTAAATGCACGTAAGCCGGTGTTTTACCGGCTTACAAGTTTTCTCAACGTCAAACAAAACGTAAGCCGCTTATTCCTCGGCTTACAAAATTTTTACATGCTAAAATCACGAAAGCCGCTGTTTTCCCGGCTTACCGAGAAAACCGCGAGTATATAAGACCGGTCGCTAGAGTCAGTCATCATCAGTCGTCTTTCGACCATCAGGCGCATCAGTCGCCTTCGCTCGGCTTGGACGCGGACGCCTCCCGTCAGCCGTTACCCGTCATCACTCCGCTATATTCACTTCACGTCACGCCGCGGTCTTGTAGAGAGCCGCGATAGTTAATTATACATAGTGTTATATTTGTGCGTAACTTACGTGTGTATTGGTTAATTAGATTGTAGTGTCGGCCACCGCGTCAAGTGTGTGTATAATCCCTATGTATTTAATTCAACCCCTTCCCCTCCTAATCCTATGAACCACTCAACTCTTCAGCACCCGCGGTGCCCCAGTCAACACGCGAGTGTCACGCACGGGAGTGCAACTGAGTCAGTGTCCAGTGTAACGCACGACCGTGCCATTTCACAACGAACCGAATCAAGTGTAGAGTCATTCATGTGCGTATGCATGTTTCATTCGATTCTCGCCCTCTCGCCGCGACCTAAGGTGTGATAGTGTCGTGACGAGCCAAGACTCTTGAACTTTGAGTGACAGACCGTCGGCCGGTCTCGCGGGTCACACCAACCTGCCGTGAACCCCCGACGCGGCCCTGTCAATCGCCTAATAGTGTTTTCTAATTTTCTATCAAGGCCATTTAGCTCACTTCTGACAGGAAATGTCTTATACGTTTCTTCGTGCAGAATCCAATATTGGCTGGTTTTAAGAGCCACAAAGTTTTTCAGGACAGACAGTGCACATTATTCGTAAGAACAACATTCTACTAATTTTAAGCCCTTTGATTCCTGGGGCATTTTCTGATCATTTAAAAAAGTATCACTCTGTTAAAAATCCATCGTTCCTATCAATTCAAGAATCAACCTCTGCAACAAGTGAAAAGATAAATCGGTGAATAGTTTCATCATAGTCGACTAATTTGGTAAGATGATTTGTGTATCTACAGCTATTCATCGCATTTCAGCCTGGCAACTCATAAGTCACGTTATAGCAAAGTTGTAGAAGTCGATAAAAACATTTGCAGCGCACAAAGGAATGATGAATATTTTGGTTTGAACCCCATGGCCCCGGGCCCTGATGCGTCTCAAGACTTAAACTGATGTGAAAAAGGGAGCATTCCGCGAGGGGTGCCTTGTAATTTGAAAAATTAGCACTTATCAGTCGTATTACGAAGACTGAAGAGGAGGAGATTCGCGCACAAGATGATAGCAGACGTATGATGCTCGCTCAGTTTCATTTCATCCGTCATGGTCGGTTTGTGATCTCTCGTCTCATCCGAATCTCTCTTGAGGGCGCAAAGATCGCAACGATGCATGAGCGATTTATTTGAATTAATGAGTTCACCTCGTATATACCCATACGATTACCTACACCATACACCACGGCAGCTCGAGCCAACGATTTGATCTCTATCCTTCTCTTTCTTTCTCATACATTCATTCACCCATCCTTCCTATTTTTCCTTCTGCTGTGGCGCTTACAATCACATCGAGAGAGTACGCCTCCGTAATATACCGAGCAGAGATTCATACACGCATGATTCTTCAGGGGCCTGATGCTCTTTGTCCCGTGAACTCTGCCCACTTGATGAATATGAGCCAAGACCACCCTTTCTCTTTTATGGCTGTTATCTTGGCTGCTACTAGACTTTTAAATCGGCTACTTTCCATCAATTAACGTCATCCTGGTGCTGCCATGAACGATGAACCGCTGAGGGAAATTTGATCTTAATTGAATCTGATCGAGAGTCTCAGCCAAGCTACACCAGAGGCAATGAGCAATCAATTGCAGAATCGTGATTGCTGAGGTTTGGTTGTGCACATACATTAGTGTAGTCTTTATAGGTGCGAAACCATAATTACAATCTAAATGATCTAGCACTAGAACTAAAGAGATTGATGATTCCATTCGATCGAGAATATCAACATGGTTGAAGTCTATCATAGAGTGGCGGTAACAACAATGCTGCAATAATTTTCTCCAATTTTCGTATGAATGAGTCAAATTACACCAAATAAGTTTCCATTAATAATATCAAATAGTTCGAGGTTGTCTTTGAGGAGAAATAGAAGGAGGGGTTTTTCTAGTTGTCTCGGTGGAATAAGAAAATTATTTGGTATTTTTGCGTAGATAGTTCTTGAATCGGCCGTAGCTCCCACAGAGAAAAGATAAAAATTGACTTTCACCATTGATTAATTTTTCCTAGATCTCCGACACGACGACGAGCCCGACTACTGCAGAACCAACTTTTGATTTCCAGATTGATACCCTGCCATTCGCAACATCAATTGCTAGAGTGAAAGTGGTGGGAAATTGTAAGAATAAGGAAATCAAAGATTGATAAATTTTCGCATAGTATCTTCAATTTTAACCTCTTTTGAATTAGGATGATTTGTGAAACCAATATGCTTCTTAAATATTCAAACATTATGTGACTTTTTACCGATCCCTCCGATATTAACTCCAAAGAACATCATATCAAGGTTGGCAATGACATTTTCAGTAAGCATAAATAACGTCCGATGTATGTCAATTGCTGCTATATTATTTTGAGCTAGCCCGGGATGAAGACTGACCAAAAGTCACCAAAATTCGCTGTGAGTACTCGACACTCCCGATCATTTGCCTCCTCAGGAAGTACTAATGATTGGGAAATTAAAATTGAGCTGAAGTCTAATAAATCCAAAAAAAATTGAGTTGAGAGGGAACTAAGAGTCAAAATGTGCCTTTTTTGAACCTCTGCTCAGGAATCTGTAGGAGAAGCCATTGTGCATCGAGAGATTGATTGGTTCGTTGATTGCACCTCTGCTTACAATGGACTGAATAACTATGACAGCATTGACACAAACTATCACAGACTTGGGGAAATTAAAATCGACACATGGATCCTGAGGATGAGATTGACGCTGGATATCAGGGCTCGTTTCAATAGAGGAAATCTGAAGCAGACAGTGAATAGAATGGTGTTTTTGAAAAAAAATTCAACCTCGAATTCAAGAAAGTGATTACATCGGAAGTAATTCAAATGTACTTGACACACATGGATTTATAAACAAAGATGACCACAGGTGTATTTCGTTCAATTTCCCTTGGAAGAAACAAAGATGATAGAAACTACTCAGGAAATTCCAATCGCTTCACGGTCATGAATTCTCTATTCATCGACATTCAGACTTATATTTTCCTCTTTTTTCATCATTCTTTTCATCATCGCATACGTGCTACATTAAACTTCGTGAGTACGAGGTTCTTCGTTCACGTATGATCATCACACAGTAGAAAGAGGAAAGTAGATAAACCTGGACGGAAAATTGTTCCAAGTAGGTACTTGGATAGATCTTTCAACTTAGTAGTAGAATTAACAGGATGAAAGACAACCTCCGGGACACAAGATATTATGAAAAAGTTCACCGAAATCCCTTACCCACAATCACCAAGAGTATTAAAAATTTCATTCAGAAGGTGAATCCGAGCCAAACAGATTCTAGAAGTAGGAAAGAGAAAATGAGGAATAACAAAATCAACATTGATGTAGACAACAAAAATGTTGCGAGGGCGTATGGGTTAGTCAAAACACACAAGGAAAACTTCCCTCTTCGAATTATAGTTTCCGCAATTGGTTCTCCATTACATGAACTCTCAAAATTACTCAAAACAGCAATCACACGAGGCTGTCAGAAGCCCAAGAGCCACGTCAAGGATAGTTGGTCTTTCAAGCAAAAAAACAAGGATATCATCATCCCACAAGGTTGGATTTTTGTTAAACTGGACGTTGAATCGATGTTCACCAATATTTCACTCGAACTCATTCTCAAAGCAATTGATAAGCGTTGGAATGATATCGAAAATCACACTCCCTTGAACCAACAAGAATTCATGGAAGCTATAACACTAGTCTTTGAAAATGCATACATTCAATTTGACAATGAATTCTATAGACAAATTCTCGGGGCATCAATGGGTCTCCCACTATCTCCTATAGTCTGTGATCTTGTCTTAGAAGACGCTGAAGTAGAATGCTTACGATCTATTCACGATAAATACAAATGGGAACCCATCATTTTCAACAGATTCGTAGACGATATCTTTGCTATTATACCGGAAAATCAAATCGACAACTTTGTTAACGAATTTAACAAATACAACATGAACCTGAAATTCACTATTGAGATAGAGAAAGATCACAAGCTGCCCTTTTTGGACATGCTAATGATAAATGACAATGGCACCTTGATTACTGATTGGTATCAAAAACCAACTCAAAGCTCGACATACCTGAATTTTAATGCTCACAATCCCATAGCTCAAAAAAAAGCGACAGTATACAATCTTGTTGACAGAGGCATTAAACTAGCTCACCAAAAATTCCACGCAAAAAATCTCATTAAAATCAAAGATCTATTGCTGAAGAATAGTTACCCCCTGAAATTTATTGCCAAACATGTCTCCATTCGATCTCATAGAATAAGGCACGATGAACTTCATCAACAAGATGTCAATCTTCAGCAAAACGTGCAAAACATATTTTTCAGTCGAGAAACCAAAGTTGTGATTCCTTTCATTAAAGATTTTTCGGAAAAGATCAAGAGAATCCTTTCTAAACACGACATACTGACTATTTTCAAGTCTAACAACAAGTTCAATAGATTTATCAGATTGGGGAAAGATAGAATTGATCACAAAGAAAAAACACATGTAGTTTACCAATTGAACTGTCTAGAGTGCCCAAAGAGCTATATCGGACAAACCAAACAGTTCCTAAAAAAGAGGATTTCGCAACACAGGAATAATATCAATAACCGTTCCCAACAGCCCAATGTTCTCACACTCCACAGACTCGAGGATGGACACGAATTCGATTGGGAAAACCCAAGAATTCTTGACACAGAACAACATTATAACAAACGTCTGATCTCTGAGATGTTCCGAATCCAATTAGAGAGAGATAGTTTGAATATCAGAGAAGACACAAAAAAGTTGAATTCTTTGTACAAGAATTTCTTCATAGATTTTCAGAAACAGATGAAATTTAAAGGGTGAAAGAATTATACCTCAACTCAACACATCATACTAGCCCAGCCTCCACCTTCTTATTTTGCAATATTTCAGGAATAGTTATGCGCGATTGACATTAATGAAAACAGTGATAATTTGATGGAAATGAGGATTGTATAAGTGACTTTTTCAGTGCAAATGGGTGGTGTATTATTAGTGGAACAACGATGATGCAAATGGTGGATAAATCCGCCGAAAAACAGTGAAATTGATATATATATATGAATAATTTTTTTTTATATATTTTTTTCTAGGGAACGAATCAATGTTTTTTTTTCAGTACTATTCGGAGATGTGTGAGTGGGGTGAGCGGTTGTTATGTGATGAAAATGATGATTGTATCAGTGAGTTTTCCAGTGCTAATGGGTGGTGTATAGTTAGTGGAACAACGGTGATTCAAAAAAGGTGGATAAATCCGCATAAAAACAGTGTAAATTTATATATGATTTTTTATGTTATTATTTTATATAAATGAAACCTTTTTTGGGGCGTGAACCAGTGAATTTTCCAGTGCTTTTCGGAAGTATATGACGAGTCCAAAAAAACAGTGAAAAATTGATGAATTTTGTGAATGGATAATGGTTAGGGCTAATCCACCGTATTAGTGTGACTTAACATAATGTTTCAGTGAAATTAGTGAATTCCCAGTGTGGTTTTATGGAACCAGTAAAAAGTCCATAGAAACGACCAGTGAAATAGTGATTTTCGATGAAAAAAATATTTATAAGAAATGATGAGTGTAGAAATAATGAAAACAAGAAAAATTGATCGAAATGGTTAGTGAATCGGTGAGTTTTCGATACTATTCGGGAATGTATGATCAGCGGGAAAACCAGGTAAAACAGTGAAAATTCGACGAAATTTATGAGTGAATCCGTGAATTTTTCAGTGATAATGGTTGGGTTATGATCTGTGAAACAGCAATAAATACCGCGTTGGACAAATTTTATCAGTGTAAATGGTTAGAGTTACCAAGGACCCAAGTTTTCTTCAGTATTATTAGTGATACCACAAATTTTTCACCAAAAATTTTTTTCTGTGATAATGGTGAATACTATCAGTGATCTTGAGTGTAATGCTGAAGTCGTGGCCAAAAATTACAAATAGTGATTAATTTCTCCAACTTTGTGCTCACCGCCTGACCCTCGGTCCACATTTGACTGCGTTATCGGAGACACCGGTAAAACGAGTGCGAGACTCGCATTGAACTTCCCCCCTCCCCTTCATTATTGTGGAAGTTGTAAGAGAAATCACACGGAATAGTTGCCGATTTAGTATCATTCTCGTGCAAAAAATTTTTTTTTTCTCTCCTTTTTTTTTTTTTTTTTTTTTTAAATAGCACTTGGCATACTTGCAACTCTCGATCCCAATCCTTATAGAAACTCCAACGATAACAGAAAAATGTCTAACAGAAAAATGTCTTGCTATAGAATCTCCCCCCACACGTTATAATGAAACATCAGTAGCCCAACGTCTTGACTATTCAGGAGGAGCATTAGAAATCTCTCGAAGCAAAATAATAAAAGTGACGAATTTATGAATGGAGTAGCACGGGCACTGTAGGACCTTTAAATTTTTATGAGCACAGAGACGCCAACGCGACGTCCGCTCCCCCCTCAACTTGAGCACATATGCGCTATTTATGCATTAGAAGTCTAGTTCGAACAAAAATTTTTTCCTCAAATTTATAAGATTTGTCAGAGTAACCCCACTTGTTTCTAAATATTCTCACACACATACACACACACACACACACACACACACACACTCATATACACAAACATCTCATTCAACCCAGCAACAGCACTTAACACCATCCCATAACCAAATCAGTTCGAACCCGTCGCTTGAAGGGAACGAATCTTAGACAAATCTCTCTCACGCCAATCTCAGCCGATTTTTTATATATTTATTTTCCTTTCTCGTACACTATACATTTAGCCGAACACAAATCGCGCACTAATCACAGAATTTGGTGCATTATCTATACAAACAGTGGTGCAGTTCGGTGTAAATTGATCAAAACCTTGTGAGTGAATCTGTGCATTGATACATCAATCGACCTGTTGGTCACGTGGCTGATCATCAAGGAAGTCCCTGCGGGTCCATGACGATCGAGATTTGCACCAGGTTCCATCATAGAGGGGATCACAGAACACCGCAGCTGCGTCGATAAGTCTTAGTCATTTAAACTTACTTATTCCAACCATTCATCCCTACATTAGTTGATATATATTATTTTTAACCTGAAGAAGGGCATAGTCAGATGTCCGAAACGTTGTTTTCGTAAGATAATATTGCAGTGGTCCAAAGAAAGCATTAGAGTCTCGAAATCGATTGCCTTGCTCCTGGACATTAGAGTCAAAAAAAATCAAATATTTAAAAGTTTGTTCATTATTGGGAATCATGACTGCAAATACATAAAGCAGAGATGTAATTCGCGATAGAGGGTGATTTCCTTTTGCTTTGATTAATACCCCATCCCTCCGAGATTCACGAGGGGGAAGAAAAATTGTAGGCAGAGTCCTAACGTCTAAAAATTCAAATACAGTGAATCGCATCATTTTCCAAATACCAAGGGAGGAGAATAGGTGAAGCCCAGAAAAAATTTTCATTTTGCGAAAAGAGAATGACGCGGGTTGAAATGATTTTCAAGAAAAAGTTCTCATACTATCCGCAGGATGAATGAAAAAATTTAACACCGAGAGAAAAGAACATTCAAACGCAATTGAGTCGTTACGTATTGTTTGTTGTCTTTCATTGAGCGAGTTAACTTGAAATACCTTGGAATCTTGTGTCCTTCCACTCTTTTGAGTTGAACGATCTCTGAATATTCTATTGTTGTTCAAATTTCTGTTGATTCATTTGGGTGGAAAATGTGTTCAACAAGGTGTCATGCATATATTAGAGAATATTTTGAAGTACAAGGTGTATGTGCTACATTGTGTGCCGCAATAAAATCTTATCTCTGGATGTGCGGTAAGGAAATGAATTTATTCTTCCTATCGTCGAACGAGGAAAATGTAATTCGATCAACAGAATTCGATGAAAAGACTGAGTTCCATTAAGAATGCTCATTGGCATTTCGTCTTTGAATTTTGGATATACCAAAATTAAAGTGGGTTATCGACCTTTCTATGAACCAAAAACGAGGACACATAAAGTAATCTAAATTTTAACCTTACGGAAAAACCAGTCAATCGTATAGATAAAGATAAGCTTGGGGGAAAAATTTCGAAGAGTAGTTCGAAGGCACTACTTATCAAAATTGAGAAAATACAAAATTCGAGTTCATTCATGTTTTACCCACTTTTCAGGGATGTCTAAATGATTTTTAAGGGGGAAAAACCTTCGGAAAATCTCGGCAAAGGAAACGCGCAGGTGGCAACAACCTCAACGTTGACGCATTCAGGGCATTCCTCCCATTATTATTTTTTTTCTTCCTAAACTTCACCTACCGTACGGAAAACTATACATAGAACCAATACTTATATGTGTAGCTATTTATGTATTATAGCCCAGCATGCACCGGGTGTGCAGACCTTTTGGCGGTAAACCTGCCTGATGTCAAAGGGCCGGAGACGCATCAGACTCGGTCTTCCTACTCTCCTATAGATGCTGCAGCTTTTCATTCAGCTTCATATTCACATATGTATATAACTACATAAATATAGTTCAACCCAGTGTATACATACATATGGGTATTATCGCGATAACTTGTCCGGCGCTTCTTATGACCTTTCATTTCGACGAGCAAGCTCCAAATCACTCCTGTTAAATTTTCCTACATGTATTCTGTCAAAATTCACTTGGGAATGGATTTTTAGATTCATCCGTTCACTCTTTTCTTTCATTCTCGAAGATTGAGTGTCGAAATGTCAGTTCCGTGTATTGTTACATCTGCAGATCGACGTATACCTCCAGCGCCTGTTGAAGTAAGAGTTGCTGTGGTTATTCTCGAATTTTGTCTTCAAAATACAATATTGACTCAACTGATTTTCGTTGGTTTTATGGCCAGAATTCTCAGTTCGATCCCCGAGCCATGTGCCTCGATCTTGTTATGGGAATATCGCTAAAAAGGAGGCTGTTGATCAAAATGCTCACAGCGTATGCTTAATTCACTCTATGTCACTATGTCGCGGATGAAATTTCAAGGAAACATGTCAAATAATCAAATCCCAGCACGAGCAAAGGTCCACTTTTGAAGTTTTGAGTGCTGCATGTACATTCGTAGCCAAAATTTGGCCATGTAAATAACTTTGTCAGTTCCGTGCATACCATGTTACCCCATTGAATGTTAATTTATCTGAACGGGAACAGTTTTTTCCACTAAAATGTGGTGGAAATAGAAGAAATCTACAAGGAGAAGTTTTTATGTCGACTTTATCACTTTTGCGAGCGATTTTAACACGTTTACTGCGATGGGCCCCACGGGTCGGGCCCACGCGTCCTTCCCTGTGTGCGATGGGCCCCACTTTTCATTGAGTTTCAGCTTCAACCAAACAGCGGAAATATATCCAATGGCTCATGTCGTGAGTATTTCTCGTTGTTTATGTTATAATGAACATGTGTGCACAGCAGTTTCGGTATTGGACTCGATTTCACCGAGTATTTCCCGATTTTCGTTTTCCACGCAGTTTATTCATTAATTACATGAAATCAAGCGATTATCAGCAGACTACTTCCTTCGGACTCGACAATTTGCAGTGTATCTTAGCTCATTTGAAAGCATGTTTCAAGATCTACAAAGAGAGCCGAAATGCGTTGGAAATGATCGAACCTCACTCGAGTAATCTTCCAACTACGCGCGGAAAAAAGAGAGCGTGAGATCTTTCAAGCACAGCCTTTGCTCTGTCCTATGTGTATTGTCATGCACTATAAAATTTTTGGCATTGAAGGTATAGAAAAAGATGATCGGATTGAATCTATATCTTCTCATGCTTGAAACGATTTGAAGAACGTCAATGAACCGCAGCCCAAGATCAGGTTCAGCGATGCTGAAGCTTCGGCTGAAGCACGCAACTAGTAGAACCATGATCAAACATAATTCTCTGGGTGGAAAAGATATTGAAGGACAAGTTCTCTTATAGACTTATAACATTGCATTTGAAGATTTTATTGATTCTACTGATCATCCTCATGAATATTCTTTATATCAGAAGGAAATCTTTGGGCCCCACCGGTGGGGCCCACCGGTGGGGCCCATCGCACAGAAAGATGGTTTCCAACTCTGTGTGCGATGGGTCCTACCGGTAGGGCCCACTCAATTCCATGGAAGTACTGTGAATAGATACCAAAATCCAAAAAGTTTAGCTTCCGAAAGTGCTGAAACGCACATTTGTACTCTCTCGCAATCTAGACCGGAATCGCGATTTTGCCTTCGCAATGAACGTGTTAAAGCGTAATGTTAGTTCAGTGCATGTCAGTTCCTTGCATACAAAAGTTGCTCCCTGGGCTACTCAATAGCACGAAAAAGACGAAGGAATGGATTTCTGTGCTCCAGAGCATGTACTTTCGACTCAAATCAAGCATCCAAACACGAATTTCAAGGTCATTCGGTCCCATATCGCGTCAAGATTCCTCGCTAGACAACAAAACGTCAAAATCGATAAATGCCAATTCCGCGTACTACTTTTCCTATGTCTTATACAAGTGAAAATCACATTTACCGTTTTAAAATGTTCCATAAAACTTTCCGTATACTTTTTATCACATATTATCGCTCAATATGCGAAAAGGAATGGAAAAAGTCGACTCAGACACGCGCAAACTCAATATTTAGTTCCTGAATTTTTGGACACAAAATGTGTAAGTTATCGCGATAATACCCATATGTGTGACCCTGTATACATGTAAAAACTATGTATAGTAAGCGCATTCTCGAATCTATATATACGTAAGCACAATGAGGGAGCAAATATAAAAGCCAAGAATAAGAAAAGAGAGCTACCTGCCGCGATTCTTTGGTATATATAGGAAAGAACCCGCAGGCAGGCTCTATATCGCACTCTATACATGGCACATAGCGTCTCACCTGCATCGCCGAGACTTTTGATTTCTGGGCCACTGCACCCGGGCTCATCTCATTTTTGATGGGCTTCTTCTATTTACTGTCTCAACAATGCACGTGCGCGAGCTCGTATGAACCAGAATTTTATATATGACAGGTAAAAGTAGCATAGGATAAGGCGTGCATCATTATGACGAGTTTGATTTTTGATGATCAATTTTTGAAAACTCACGGTACCGAGCACGTTATTTTTATCTGGTCTCTGCGATCCTTTCGTGTATCATATGTATTTCATCTCGGAACGGTGTAATATGTGATTCATGATAATAGCACATGGAGCTCATGTGTGGTGCGATGAAAATCGTCTCAAAGTCGGCGATTGATTTTCCCATGAAGTTATTCACAAAAATGAGAACCATATCGAGTTTCTGGACGGAATTTATGATTCGTAAAACATTGATGTGTAATAAGTGATTGAAAAATTTATTCTCGATGTGCACTCCAAAAAAGTAGTCGTCTGATTATTCCAACATTTCACCGAACAGATGCTATGCCAAGCTGAACATCCGATATTTCGTTCTTGAGGATGATTGAACCAGGTTTGAGATGATTCCTCAATCCTCATCCATCTAATTTGATTATTTGAGATTCAGTTCACGTACATGCACAATACGAATAGCTGGCTAAGTACCAGATCAGATTTGTGATGAATCTTTGATCATGACGGGAGTTATCAAGTTTTAATATTCTTGCGCTTTCATCGGTTGAATAGGACCTGCACCTCACGACTAATAAAACCATATAACTGCTTTCTTTCATCTCGTTAAACTGTAGATCTGATGAGAGATTATTCACAACGATTACCATTTTTTGACCAGCCATAATTTTCCAGCGAATGGCAGATCACATGAAATGTAAACCCTCAATTACATTATATTGACAAACTAATATACCCATATTTTGTTCAGCCTGTTGGAGAAAATCCGTCGGTGCTAGTAAGTAAAAAAGCATATAAGGAAGTACTGGATTAACCGGAAATGCTATACGGGATGCCTGTACCGAAATTCCTATGTTTCATGAATCACGAGTAGGCTAAAATTCTAGACGGCAAAAGTAGTAGCACTGGTGCACTATAGCAGATTGTACTATTATGTGCGGGTATTAAATAAATCCGAGCAAACACATTCTTAATCCATGAGCAGTAGGTTCAACATAACCAGATGAGTAGCCCTGCAACAGGAACTTGGAAGCAGGAACCGAGGGAGCGAGCGAGGAACTCGTCTGGTATGTCTACCTACGACCCTTCGATCCAAAAATACAGGAGGCAAAAAATAGAAGGGAAGAGGGGAAATAAAGAGGCGGAACGGTAAACCATAGTTCTCGATGTGACTGACTACCGAATGAGTTACGCTATGAGTAGTCTATCAGCCAGCTATACGTTCTGTAGCAAAGTAAAGATAACCGAAAAATTCTTTTTGCATTCGATTCCTTAGTTTACGCTGATGATACCCTCATAAGTTTGCGCCCCGAAATAGTGGATACATTTTTGTTATTAACAAATTAATGCAAAAAATATGGTAAAACGATGATAACTCGAGACCTATCGTAAATACAGGAAAATTTTACAGATGAAAACTGTGCCGTTGGGTACAAGCTACGAGATCATGTACTCCATTGTGTCGCAAATGTTATAGTTTAAGCAATAATCATATTTGTTTATAACAAATAGACATAACTCAGTGTATTATCCAATATTCGAGGATATTTTTACGGAATCGTGAGAACACATCGATTTGAAGGAAATAAAGATTCTTGATATTTTTACGTAGAATCGTTAGTTTTTCAATTATACATGGTTAAATGTTGCAGTACCTCTGCTCACCAATACTAGTGCGGGCACTGGGGTGGGGTCTGAGTCGAAAATTCGTGTTCCAGAAGGTTTCAAGGTACAATCTCCTGTATTTTGAGGCGCTGAATCGATTGCACGAGGTCGCCAGCCCGAAAACCCCAGAGTTCTTTTGTTATTAACAATTTTTAGTGCAAAATTGTGGTTTTTTGCAAAAAACTCGGAAAATATGCATTTTCACGAAAAATTTGTAGAGACCAAAGTTGTAGAGCGCAAAATTTCCTAAGGAAAAAGTTATCACAAATTTCCCGAAAAACCCAAGCCCGGGGCGAAAAATGCGCAAAAGCCGTTCCGCGCGTTCAACATTGGCTTAGATGGGGCAGCCGACGCAGCGCTACTAAACTCGCTGCCAATTTGACAGTTTCCACATTAGGCCTAGGCAACCAAAAGCATCTTGAAGAGGAAAAAATTCCCTTTAAAATGATTTAGGTCGTGTCTCGCTAAGAGCCAAGCCCTTCGAGCATGGCTCGAAAGAAAGAGAAATAAGTGTGTCAAAACGCCATTTCTGCAGCAAAGCTGCCCGCACGCAGCGCTCAGAATCTGCAATTTTCCTCTCCTTCCCGCTCCACACTGGAAAATCTTCGTACTCAGCGAGATACGACCTGCATCATTTTAAAGGGAATTTCTTCCTCCTCAAGATGCTTTTGGTTGCCTAGGCCTAAATTGACAACTGTCAAATTGGCAGCGAGTTTAGTAGCGCTGCGTCGGCTGCCCCATATCTAAGCCAATGTTGAACGCGCGGAACGGCTTTTGCGCATTTTCCGCCCCAGGCTTGGGTTTTTCGGGAAATTTGTGATAACTTTTTCCTTAGGAAATTTTGCGCACTACAACTTTGGTCCCTACAAATTTTTCGTGAAAATGCATATTTCAGAGTTTTTTGCAAAAAACCACAATTTTGCACTAAAAATTGTTAATAACAAAAGAACTCTGGTGTTTTCGGGCTGGCGACCTCGTGCAATCGATTCAGCGCCTCAAAATACAGGAGATTGTACCTTGAAACCTTCTGGAACACGAATTTTCGACTCAGACCCCACCCCAGTGCCCGCACTAGTATTGGTGAGCAGAGGTACTGCAACATTTAACCATGTATAATTGAAAAACTAACGATTCTACGTAAAAATATCAAGAATCTTTATTTCCTTCAAATCGATGTGTTCTCACGATTCCGTAAAAATATCCTCGAATATTGGATAATACACTGAGTTATGTCTATTTGTTATAAACAAATATGATTATTGCTTAAACTACAACATTTGCGACACAATGGAGTACATGATCTCGTAGCTTGTACCCAACGGCACAGTTTTCATCTGAAAAATTTTCCTGTATCTACGATAGCTCTCGAGTTATCATCGTTTTACCATATTTTTTGCATTAATTTGTTAATAACAAAAATGTATCCACTATTTCGGGGCGCAAACTTATGAGGGTATCATCAGCGTAAACTAAGGAATCGAATGCAAAAAGAATTTTTCGGTTATCTTTACTTTGCTACAGAACGTATAGCTGGCTGATAGACTAGAGGTGCGTTATGCGGGGATTTGAGGCAAAATGTATGTATTTTTTGTCTGTTTTTTTTTTGTATAAATTTTTAAGTACCCTGAAATTGCATGCATTTCGTATTCTATTCAACTCAATCGATATATTTCCGAATCAGGATGCATTCTTGTAAGAGAACTGACAAACTTCGGTCCACTATTCAAAGTAAAAATACATCAACTCTATTAATATGTGAGCAACGCTTTCTTACCGAAAGAATGTGGATTCACTTTTGTAATTTTTTCACTCGAAACAATAGCTAGCTTCCATATTTTCATCGTCACATACGACATGCATAAGGTTACACGGTGCATCACTCCCCCAAAAGGATGCTATGTAACTAATGCTGACATCAACAGAGCAGTAGATCAGTGGAGAATTGACCCGAGTTGTATGTACAACGACCTCAATTCAAATCCTCGCAATTCTCATTACACTAAAATATCGATCTTATCATGCTACTTTAGATCAAAAGATTTTTTTCTTTTTCCCCAAGCTCCGGGTGATCGATAATAAATCATTAATTTCACAGCCTCTACTACGTATTAATTAGGTAAGAAATATCCAGTTTCAACTGATTAACATTTGGATTCACTCGGATTCACCGAGTGAAAAATCTCACTCTTTTTTCTGAGTGAAACTCACTCGAATATGATTTTACTTTGGAAAGTTAAGAAAGGTTATATAAACACTAGGACCCTTTGCTTCGTGATTCGGATATGTTCTGAGTTGCCATTTGCGGGGTTTCTTTTTATAACCATTTCCTCCATTTTGCCTCGCTTATTCCTAGTCCCATACACTCTCATCGCGCTTGGGATCCGGATTTTTGCGTTCTCCTTCAAGACCAACTCCTACTGTCACTCATAATATTTGAGTCATCTGCGCACCCAAAAGTTTGATTATGTCGTTCATTTCAAGACAGAGCCCGCGATTACTCTGAACTAGGGGCTTCTCTTTCTTACTATCACTTGAGACAGATAGTCTCTACAATAAACAGCCCAACACATTTTTGTCTGCCACTTTATTCAGAGAATCAGAAACCTGCATCCTACCACCAAGTTCACATGCTAGCAATTGCTAGATCTTACTATTTCTAATGACAGCATTTTATTTTCAAAAATTCAAGAGAACTTTATGTGAGTTCACTTTGGACAAATATCCCTTGTCACCTTGTTTCAGAAAGTGTAGATAGACAGTTCAGTGATATACACAACAAATGTGAAATCCCTTTCGACGGAATTCACAATGCTGTCCGAGTGATTTTCAAAAACACTTTTTCCAAATTTGAATAGAAGATCTATCAAAAAATAGAGGAAACTCCCATGGGTTCACCCACCCGCCTCGATTTGCAGACCTGGTAATGACCATCTTGTCAGTCGATTGTTTAGCAGAACTAGGGAATGATTAAAACGTCATTCCAAAGTTTTACCATAGATATAGTGATGATACTTTCATGCGGGAATCAGAAACACCGCCTAGAAATTAAAAGGATTACTCAGATTGTGTTTGTGCATAAAAATCAGCATATGCCTGAACGCAACCCGGTCTCGCCTATTCCTCAACATTCAAAAGTTAGCATGGAAATTTTCATGGGCATGAACTGATTCATGGCTGATTAGGATTAACATTAAAGTGAACGAAATTTTGCCTCAGCATCTCGAACCCAAATCTACTTATAGATGAGCACTGAACATATCTAACGGTCTCACTGCAAGAAAGGGCTCGATTGTCTTATTTTAGGATCATGATCCCTAAAGGGCATGAACTGCAAGAGGGGGGCAAAAAATTCCTGAACAGCTCTTACCATGCCGCTTAACAAAGGAAAAACTTTCTGTGCAAGTCTGGTCCAGCTTAAAATTCCGGCAATCTGTCACCACTATATGCAATCCGGACTCCATATCTATACCCTCCAACCCCTAAATACATGCGTATTCGCTGCACCAGCTTGCGTTTCAGGGTCCATATGTTTCACCACCACATAAGTACATCTATATAGCGCGAGATGTACGTATTTTATTGTTCAGCATATCTGTGCTTATACGTATAGGCATGCCAGTTTACTGTTTTATTCGTAGGTCGCAAGTAATCGTGGGCATGTGTGCACATGTGCAGGCTGCAAAATTGGCAAAGAGCATTGAAGAGGCACGAGGCAGCAACAGTGGTAGCGACAGCACCAGTGAACTTATATTTATATTTATATATATGTTGTATACATCGAGGGATGCTGGAGCAAAGAGGCGCAGATGAGCCAGGTGCTTTTTAGATCGTATATAGACGCGGGGCGCGTGTCCTGTGGCTCAAAAAAGTGGGGGGGGGGGACAGACCCGGGCAGGTGGGCCCCCTGCGCATTGTCAATCTCGGCCCTTTTTGTCCTAGTATACATATATCCATACGAGGGTCAGAGAGGTGCCGCTAAAACATAATGACGATGTATGCGTTGAGAGGGGTGCCAGCTCGGGTGCCAGGCCCCGTTTTTCTTCTTTACGCTCGTGCCATCACTGTGTGTGCATCTACATATATACATGTTAGGGGCAGAGGTGAGCAGAGTACCGCAAAAGCTATATTTATATATATATATATATGTATGAGATACACCTATGAAGGGCCCCGTCGTCGTGCATCAGGCCGAAACGGCGCGCGAGCTTATTGTGATGTGGAAAGGCAGGTGATGAAGACGACGGTTGAACCACGCGACTACTATGATTTTTGATGCTGCCGCTGCTGCTGCCGGTTTCAGTTTCTGTATACACATATGTGTGTATATGGTAAGTGATGACGATTCTAAAAGCGGCTCTATATACGAGTTACATGGTTTTGATCGATGGTAAATTCTCGAGGGACAAGTCGCGCGCGACATTTAGAGTGCATGTGCCATGAGGTATAAGGCTGACCCATAAGGTTGAACTGGTTTAAAAGTTCCGGCTGATGGTAGAAATTTTTAAAAAGGAAGAAAATTGTAGAATTCATGATAATCTGGCTGTTCAAATACAAGTTCAGATATATCGTATGATTTATGAGCAATACTTTCCGGAATGTCACAGAATAAGGGAAATGGATACCTCAGATCAAGAATGATAGGAAAAAAAGGGATCAAGTTCGATAAATGTCTCGTTGTAGAAATTTACTACAACGAAGGCCAATCATTTAATCTCCAAGTGATAAAAACAGTCAATAGATTCACTGGAACCTAAATTTTGCAGCATTGCAGCCTATGGAGTCGTAAGGCGACAATAATCCAACCAACATTTTTTGAGAGTCATTTTTCCTTAGGTAGTCCATTCTAATGAGAACCCTTTGAAAGAATCCTCGCCATGAGTGACATAAAGGCTGAAGGGAACAAAGTACTTAAGGGATAGAAAAATCTCGTTCCAAGCCAACCCCTACTCTAAAACTTTTGCACCCTGAAATTTGAAGAGGGCACGTGCCATCAGCTGTCCACTGATCACTGGACCACAGCAGACAGCTGGTGCGGGAGGTGCGCCACGCGTCCAGCACACATTGCGTGCAATATATATTTATAGGGTCGCCTTTCATTATTATTGGAGTTTCACGAGCTTAAAGAAAAGCACCCTCCCGCGAAAAAGCCATTCCTCAATGGGCTCAGTCTGATGCTATTAAGATCTTGACTATAAAAATGCGTATGAATGTACTGTATACTCTACTTTGATCCTTAATAATAAAAAGGACGTTATCAAGGCAATGCAGCTTGCCTTTGCTCAATGGAACGATTTTTTATGTTGACGCACGCCTGCGTGCTGATTAAATGTAACTATTCCATGAAAACATTTATTTTCTCAAAGAGGCCTTGTTAATGCCGTTCGCAATGATTTTCATTACTTTTTCGTGGAAGCAATCAAAAATTGATTTCGACTGTCTAAGATACTGGCCATGTGGTGTATCATTCACGCTAGCGATTATTGCCTCCCTCGCTACCACTCGTTTGGCTAGTAAATATTCCCAATAAGTCACGGGCCTCTGAAATCTTTTTGTTCTTCAATACTGATACTAAAAGGATGATTGCTGATCAATTTCAGGTGCCAGGAAGGGATTCCTAACGGAATTTGTAAGAATGACATTATCGTGAATTATACCTGCTAATAGATGAATCATTTTGGAGAATTTGGAATGACCACTCTGAATTTTCGGGATGGCTGGGTTGGATACATCAATATTATTTGGAGATTCAGTCCTCATTACTCAAAACTGAACTAGTACGGACGTAATAAGACCGGATTACTCCAAGCGAGATTAAACTAGACTCAACTGGACCGGAATAGACCGAATGAGGCCGAACTAGACCGAACTAAACCTAATCACACCGAACTAGACCGTATTAGTACAGTATCTCCCACCCCTAGACCACCCACCTCATCTCCATCCCTATCCCTGTTCCTATCCCTATTACTACCCTCATCCCCATGCCCCTGTCCTCAATAGCACCGAACTAGACCGTTTCATAAGGTGCTTCCCATCCCCAGACCACCCACCCCATTTCCATTCCTAAACGTGTTCCTGTCCCCATCGCTGTTTACATACCCGGCTCTATAGCTATCCCTGTCGAAATCCTTAACCATATACCTATCCCTGTTCTCATCTCTATCCTTACCCCTAACCCTATTCTTATCCCTATTCCTGACACTATCCCAGCTCCTATCCTTGTCCCTGGGCCTGCCCCTATCCCTGTCCCATCCCTATCCCTGGATCTGTTCCTATCCTTGTTTCTGTCCCTGATTTTATCCCTGTTCCTATCCCCAACCTCATCCCTGTCCCTACCCCTGTTGCTATCTCTGTCTCTGCCATATACCTGTTTCGTTCTTATCCCTATCCCTATCTCTGTTGCTATCACTATCTTTGTCCCTCTTACTACCCCTATTGCAATCCCTACCCCTGGCCTCATCGCTTTTCCTATCCCTATCCTCATCCGTATCCCGATTCCTATCCCTATTCATATCCCTGTCCCGTGCTCAGCCTTGTCCCTAGACCTTTTCCAGTTGCTATCCTTATCCCTGTCCCTAACCCTATCCCTGTCTTTGTCCCCATCCCTGTCCCTATCCCTATCCCTCTTCCTATCCCTATCCTTATCCCTACCCTATCCTTATCTATGTTCTTATCCCACCCTTGCCTCTATTTCCGTCCATATCCCTACGTCTTTCTCTATTCTGATCCCTAATCCGATCTCTGTAGCGACCCTTGCCCTTGTCCCGTCCCAAGCCCTGTCCCTATAGTTTCTCCTATTGCTATCCTTATCCTTGTCCCTAACCCTATCCCTTTCTATTCTTATCTCTATCCCTGTCGCTGTTTCTATACGTATCACTTCTCTTATGCCCATCTTCATCCCTACCCCGTCTCCATGTATATTCCCATTCTACCCCAGCCTCTACCCCGGTCCCTGTCCTTATCCTTATCCCTATCCCTAACCATCCATTCATCCATCCATCCATCCATCTGCCACCACCACCACCGCCATCGCCACTACCTCCACCGCCACCACCTGACCTCGATTTTTTCAACGGAAACACCTACTTCTGACCTTTGATTCCGAAAGAACGTGGAAAACTATGAAAGATTTGCCCGAAACATTATTTTATTTCGTGCTTGCATTCATTCTAAAAGTTTTTCCATCAAAATTCCAGGTTAAGCTACTCTCCTCTTGATAAATCGAGTTGACCTCCAGATGACCTTGAAAATGACCTCCAAGGTAAAAAACAAGGTCACTAGCTCATTTTTACTGTGATCATGAACATTTTTCATCGCGAACATTTTTCGATAAAATGATCACTCTTGGAGCTACAGAGGTTACCGTCAACCCGTGCTGACCTTCATTTATCTCACGAAGGTCAAGTCGGATCAAAAATAGTTTCAGACGAAAGTTTCATCATTTTTCGCGTTCTTCCAGAATTCGAGGTCAGAAATAGGTGTTTCTATTTGAAAAAATTGAGTTGACCTCCAAATGATCTTGAAAATGGCTTTCAAGGTAAAAAACAAGGTCACCATCGGATGTCCCTCTCAAAATGAGTGAAGACGTGTTCCGGGATTTTGTCCCGATTTCTAACCGTTTCAGAAATAAGTAAGAGTAAAAAGAATTTTTAAGAAACGCTTTTATGAACTATACCAAGAAACTTTGTCAACCTTGGCATGATATTAAGGAGATGAAAATTGGTAGAACGATGAAAATCATCAGGAAAAAAGTACAATGTCAGAGTACGCGGTGCTTGGAGAAGAATGATCTATGGGTGTCGTATAATATCGTATTCGAATTTCGGCGCCATTAAGGTGGGTGATGAGCGCTGCTCACTTCATATCAGTCGCATCGATATCGATCTCCCCATATCCTCCCTAGCTCACGGTCTGGCCGAGGGTCTGGCTCACGCGCGTCCGAGCCCCGAGCTTGCACCAACACGTGTTCACAAATATGTGATCGGATACGAAAATTTGGGAAACAATAGACGAGCCAAGTCCGGAGAAAACTATATGGGCTCGGTGTTCTCTGGTGAAGCTTAATGAAAGCGTCTATTAATGAGCTCTAGTCGACCAGAGTCATCAGACACTGACGCAACTGGAGGTGAATACAACCTCAAAGATCTGACAATTGTGCCGGTAAAGTCACTCGCGACTGCTGACAAGACCGAGGGGATTCCTGAGATTTCCCCAAAACTTATAAATTCATGACTGTGATTGGCTGATTTGAAATGCCGCTTATGATGATGATTGGCTGTTGGCGGTGGGCCGGATGCTTATAATATTCATGCACCGCTAGTTATAGTTACAAAGCGCCAGACCGAGGTGAAGTTAAATAAAAGCGTTTAAAGGGGGGGGGGGGGTTATTTACTTTTTGGACACCCTGTATAACCTCTGTAAGACAGGCACCCGATAGGGGGATCCGGACGAACAAAATTTGTCTGGGCGTTAAATTATTATAATAATTTGACATAAACATTTCCTTTGATGTTTCATGACTTTTCGACTCTTATTGACCATAAAGTCTCATCAGGTACAGATAAAACTGTCCCGGGTGTGGTTCATGTGGTTCGACAAGTAAAAAGTCGATCCCGCAATTTTATCAAGTAAACTATATCCCACAAAATTGACCTCCGGAATCAATGGTTTTTTCGATTCTAAACTTTATGATATTGGATTGAGCGAGAAAGCTAAAACAGGCAACCAGCGACATTACCCTTGATATTCTACAAATTTCTTCGTGTATCTACACGATTGTCCTTTCTCAAATTTAGACATTTTTGAACTGATAATTCAATGAATATCTGCTTTGAATATCTTCCCATACGTCATAGATAACAGCTGGAGTAGTAGATTCTGGTGATGAAGAACGAGATCAGGATTTTGCAGACTTCGAAGCAGGCTTTTATTTGAGTATGTGAGCTGACTAAAATCCCAATCAACCAAAGCTCACCGTAATCTTATATTTATCTCAAACGATCACTCCAGATACTGAAGACCATTCGGCAGAAAGGAGCTATCCACTCAACACTTGCACAAAATATAAATCGAAATCAATGAGAGAAACCAGAAGCTCATCTTATCAATCAAAAATTCATTCTCAGCACAGGCGTATCAAATTCAAGGATTTGCATTTTGTGCTCGCTAAAAGCAATCAGTGCAAGCCACGTGGTACCATAAGATCCTTGCCAAGAGTCATAAATAACGATCACACGCAAGTTGGATATCTATCTGTACTGTATCAGCGTATACTATATAGTGGTAAACGACAAAACGAGGATGCCGAAAGGTATAAGGAGTTACGAGTGCGCCAAGAGAATCGAGAGCGGGAGCGAGGCGAAAATCGTAAATCCGAGAAAGCGCAGTAAATCCGTGCATATATGTACAGCAAGTAATGCGACAACGTTTTATTCGACTCGCAAGCGGAAGCCTTCGAACGTCGTTTGAATTGGATTGGATATAGTCAATGCGAGATCGCTTTACTTTGGCGTGGCGGATGAGATTACTGCAAATATGTGTATAGGTATTCGAGTTAGAGAAAGGGCTACTGATGGTCTTGAGCAAAGTATTAATGAATGCACTTCACTTTTGTAGTGGCGGGGTTGAAAGTAAAAAGGAAGAGAATGGCTTACCCAAAATTCGCAATCAAGTTATTTGAAACAATCGAAAATTCTTACGAAAAATTAGCAATGGTCTGGCATTTCCTAGGGCATTTCACGAAAAGATCATTCACCATTATTTTATTATAGCCAATTCAGGCCCCAAATCAAATTTCCATTTTAAGAATGAGAGACCAGATTTTATGAATAATTCATAGAATAGCAGAAATGAAGAGCTATCTTCTTTCACTCGTATAGTTTCAAGTAGATATCGATAAACTTCCATAAACTCTCAGCTGTAAGTTGTATGGTATGAAAAAAGCCTTTGAATTTCACGATTTCATCACTTTGTAACTCATTTGTAGTTCAGTATCGGCAAATCTGAACTTCTCAAAATTATTCATTATTAGGATTTATGCTTCTAAGATAATTTAATGGAGATTGGTGGATCCCTCCCCCTCCACATATGAGATGTCCTAGATAATCTAATTGATGTTCAATTATGATGTCATTCGCCATTGTTTGACGCTATGTTTATCTAGAGAAGTTATTCTATCAAAAGAATCTTGAAATTTTCCGTGAGCTATTTTGAGGTTTATCTGTTTTCGGGAAAGGTGTTATAATTCATCAACTCAACACAGCATTCATTTCAAATATTTGTATAAAAATTTTATCTGAAATTACGTTTTAGTTTTATTATGGTATAGAGGACATGCTTGCTTGCTCATTATTCAAAGTAACAAAGCGAACATAAGTGCTTGATTAACAGTAAAATTTTCCATGTTTTTGACTCAAAGCGTATACGAACCACGCATAACTGCTAATTTTTAATTGGTTAATCTGTAACATAGATGTACCACAAACTTGCAAGGGCCACTTTAGAATACGAATGACATGCCAAGGTCTCTTGAAACCTCTTCATCGAAAACTTTGAGAACCAAGGGTGAGTCTCGACAACCACCTTGCACAACATTATACCAGAAAAAATCCTCGACGCTTTTTCTGCCAGCATGGTAACAGCACCTATAAATACCATCCATGCAGGAATCCCAATTTAGCACACCCCTTGAAGCACTCAGCCGACTGAGGTAACGGCCTTGCGATTAATAATGAACAAATACAATGAGCGATTGCATTGGTAAATATGTACCACTGAGTACGATTTCAAGTACCCAGGTGTTACCGGTACTCGCCCTGTGCAGTCGAATAATTCAAATCAGACGTCTAACATGTACATTGCATGTTTCAATGACTCGTTGTACCAGTGGGTAGTTTTTTTGCCTTTACTTGGCCAATTTGCCCTCACGCTTGTGAGGGTTGTTCGCTTATTCGTGACGAAAGACAAGCCTTGCAAATCATTCTCGGCCTGGTTGGTGGGCCCAGCCACTTATGCCAATCTTTTTTCATCTCAGGTGTGCATACACAGAGACGAATCTGGACAATTTGAATTGCAAGGTCGAGGTATGGCTCAATTACCTCCGCGTGATCAGACTCATGGATGTGAAATTTTTGACTACTGAAAGAGTTAACTTTGTGGTCGGTGAGAGTTTTTCAATTCTATACCCCAGTATGGCATAAGCCACTGAACTTCGAATGTTTGTATTTCATTGACTTTTAAAGTAACCATCAAACAAATTAGAATTTCCGGAATCCTGAAACCAAAGTTTGAAGTCATTTACTGTCAGCTGGGGTAATTTTGGGACACCACATGAAAAAGTTTACCATGTCCAATCAGTGGGGCAGATAATCCCAAGGCTTCACAATCGGTTCCTCCCATCGTGGAGCAGGTATGAGCAATATCTTACTCCGGCGCGAAGACTCTCATCAGCTATATGTGTTCGTTTATAAACAGACTTTTTCAGAATTATGCTCTCAATCTAACAAACAGTCTCTCGAGAAAATAAGAGTGGTTTCGACTTTTGCAGGACCACTTCAAGGTTGCTGAGCTAGATTAAATTTGTTTGTACAGATATTTCGATGAATCCATCGTTTTATTGGTGTATCTTTACTTACAAGGAGTACCCAGGAGTTGTGGGCCACGTATTTGGCTGAAATTCTGGGGGACAGTCTCCTTTTACCACCAAAAGCTGAAACCCAGAGCCGCACTTGCAAATGCCCAACCGTTATGGGCCCATGTTCAACAAAGATATGTATAGATATACTCGTAATGCTAATGTTATGAGCTGCAGCCGAGGCTGCAGCTCGAAAACGGTTGAGCATTTGCAAGTGCGGCTCTGGATTTCATCTTTTGGTGGTAAAAGGAGACTATCCCGAGAGTTTTAGCCGAATTCGGGTTCCCCAACCCCTGGGTGTCCCTCGTTAGTACCAATATTGTAGCATTAAAACTGGAAAGAATGTGTTTTTTTTCTGTGCGTGTAATTTTCTTATCCTTCGATTGCCGTAGCTTTCGATTGGCCACATACACAATGAAATTCTGATGTGGCTGGTGCGAGATTCACAACTTACATGAGTTTTAAGGAGAACAATGCAATTTTTTCTCCCAAAGTTACATCAGTTGACGGTAGCCATGAGATTCCCAATATAATGTATGCTGTCCCAAAGTTACCTCAAACCGATTCAACTTTGGGACACGACTTTGAGCGCTTATAGCTCTATCCAGAGATGTTGCAATGAACTCTAGCCACTCCGCAATCGAAAACTGAGACTATAGGCTTCTGATTGACTACAAACACACTGGAGCAAATGGTTCAAGTTACATGAGTTTTAAGGGGGAAAATGCGACCATAGTCCAAAGTTACCTCAGTTGACGGTAACGCGTTTACTGCGACGTCAAGAATCGCATTTGGGTCGTCTTTGCAATGAACCCCATCAGGTGGCCCATCGCAGTGAAAGTGTCAGTTAAATGTTGTGTATTCGATTATCTAACTTGATAATTTGCACGTTCATCATTCTTCGAAGAGAGAGACGGGAAGAAGGACGTCCTATGTTATGCGAAATGAGAAATAAGACCACTTGTGCTGCTGGTGACACAAGATGAATTTGAGGAAGTCCCTCCACGATCTGAGAATTCCTCTCATAGATACCAAAAGAATTGTAAGTCAAGAAATGAATTGAACTTTGATTCAACGCTTGACTTCTACGTGTCAGACCATGTCTGATTCCATGGATAAAATTGTTTTCTGATAAGACATCGCTTAATTTCAAGGACTAAGTGGTATTGTTGACAAGGAGCCACGCGCCAGGTTTCGCATTTCTCGCATTAGTCAAGCCAAGCGTCGAGCTCTCCTGATGTGGCATCTGCATCAGCTTACGACAAAAGAGTGTCTCGAGTTGCAGCGTGCAAGTCTCGCGAGTTACGCATCGCCACATACCATCAGATTAGAAGAACCAGTATGAAAGAATCAACCAGGTCGCGCCCATATTTTTGTCGACCCAAAGTACTGGGGGTCCCTTTTTTCATCAGAGGAGGCCCTTGCTTTCTAAATGACTATTTGCCATTGTCGCGTTGCAGATCGTCCAAGACGCCTGCAAAATATTTCGCGGGGCTGATGGGTTGTCGCGGAAGTGGGTGTCGCATACCTTCGCTGCACATCCGCTGCATGCAAGGATCCACAGGGACGTCGCACAGCACTTTTTCAACCTCGATCGGCGAGTCTCCCCCCGCGACGATGCTCAGACTCGCGAGGGGTGGTGTTGTTGTACAGAGATCGAACAGAGTGGCAGATGCCCGCGTGTATCGGGCGACACCCTCGACTCAACACACCCGTTTACGTGCACCGGCATGCCTCCACATATCGGCCCACTCGGCTCGTTTTCCACCCCTCGACCCCGACCGGCCGGCACGGCGCTCCGATACAACCCCGCAACGGGCTGCATCGGGCTGCATCCCCCGGTCCGCGTACCTTTTGCACATCTCAACAGATGCGCGATATCGTCGTCCGTGTGTGCGTGTCTACACGCATGTCCATGGGCATTGTGATGAACTCGCTCATATAGAGGGAGGCTGCAACGATTGAACTGCGCGAGCGGTTGGGCAGGTGTGCGCGCCGCGACATCATCCCCTTCAAAAAGCAAAGCATCAAGCGGGGCGCGTGCCCCACACGAGCGTAGGAGGCTCCTCGTCTCCCCTACTTTTCATTTCATGCATAAGACCAACGCCATCCGACCTAACCATCAACACGCCATTGAATCGGGCTGATGGTGGCAAGAGGCGCTATTAGGGTGTGTCCACAAATGAAGCGCATGCGCCACTCACTGGCGTACGTACGATTGGCGTACGCTGGCTCATGAGCCCATGCGCCGCTCACCAAATTTGAGCCGACTTGGGTGTTATTCGCGTTACCAGCTAATCCAAAACAGGACTCGAGTTTAGCTAACAAAAACGATGGACGATCTCGTATCAAACCAATGCAGAAACACAAAAGCGGGCTCAAACTTGGTGAGCGGCGCATGGGCTCATGAGCCAGCGTACGCCAAGCGTACGCCAGTGGGTGGCGCATGCCCTTCATTTGTGGACACACCCTTAGAGCACGTGACCGAAGGCGCGCGCCGAACGTCTTTCAAGACTTTGAGCCCCTTTCTTATTCAAGACGACGCCACTCTAAAACTGAACGTACCTACATACATATCTATTCATCTGACTGGGCCGAGGACTGGGCGACTTCGTATGAAAGAACTCTGGTCGCTCGCCATCATGACCTATCGACTCAGCCTTCAAAAAAATCTCGATCCAGCTGGCTGCTTGCGCCCGCTCTATTTTCGTCATCTGCCGAGATGGGTGGTGCGCGCATCTGATTTCATTCATTGTTTGCACCTTGACTCGGGTTGATTTAGGTCTTGTAAATGTGCTCGTACAACAGAGTATTGGAGACAAAAAGGAGAGTGAAACTGACATTGCAACAAAATCTTCATGAAGTTTTCTGAAAAATAGCCCAGGCATAGGTCAGGAATTCATTTAGCTAAACTGGGCATCAGTTTTCAACATTTGTTCGAGGGACTTTATGAGAAACATCTCCATTTCATGCAGAGAATTTTTATCCGATGCAGATCAAATTAGAATGGATATCAATATTGACACAGTATGGGCACGACAAACATGTATTGAAGACCCTCTTTACAATGTATTTTCCCACATATTCACATTTTCATGTAATTTCACGACTGATTCTCCCAACTGGGTGACAAAATGGAATAGCTTCCACTATCATGACACATATCGAGCGGAAATCGTTCAAGGTCAGGAAATTCTGAATCTCTAAGAGAATTGATTTGCTATTCTCTACGCTGAAAGAATGCATAAATGCATTATCATCGGTGTCAATTTTAAGGTCAATGCCAAGCCTGAACGATACGTTTGTAATAATATCGGTGAACATTGACAACCACAGAAACAATAGTTTGTGAAGCCTGTATCCACTTCATCAAGGTTGGCTGCATACACTGCATAAGCCTTGAGTTAATCAGAATGGCCAAGAATGGCATGGAAGCAGTAAAAGAAGCTTCTGTAACGGTCATTCCGATGAGCAGGTTGGCGACATTATCCGACAAGGGGGAATGGCAAAGAAATCAGTGAATACTTTTTGGAGAGAGATGAAGAGGGAGAAGAGAGAGATGTGACGGGGTGAAAGAAGTGGCATGATCGCTCAGACCGCTTCAGCACCGACCCCCATGCTTATATAAAGAGCGGGCTTATTTCAAACGATCGACACGTGCCATTACTAGTACAGAGATAAATATCCAGTACTCTACGAATACAGTATTTACTCTACATATTCAGGTTGACCAGTGCAATGAGATGATTTAACTTGCATTATGAATGGAAAACATGGAGCAGTAACAAGGGTGAATTGCACCCCAGAGGTTTACGATTGCATCAAGCATCCATTACTGTGTAATAATCAGAAGAAAAGACAACAACAGTGGAATTCTGGGTTTGAGCAGAATGTTGCCGATGTATTCGAATCGAGCCAAGAAGAGTTTGATTCATTACTGACTGTGATAACTGAGTAATTTTACAATGGATACCCTCTAGAAGGAAGCGAGAAATTAGAAATTAAGATAAATTGACGTGAGCAGATAACTGGAATGGGTTATAAGGACAGTGCAGTCAGTAGTGATCTCTACGTTGAAGGCAACTGCGAATACTATACATTTAGACCCATTCATTTGACACAAATAAATTTCCTGAGTAATTTCTCTACAGTCAGATTATTTTGATGAACAAAACCTGGAATTGATGCATAGATTTTTTGAAAATCAATAATCGTAGGGATTATTCTAGGTCACGGTCTGCAGTGAGCCACTAGTTGGTCGTACATGCCATTACTCAATAATGTATAGATCTGAATGTGCATGCAATTCTCATTATTGCTCACCCTCTTTTTGGGCTTATTTTCCCTCTGGATTTGGCTTTTGTTTGAATGAGTCTTGAAATAATCTCATGGCGATTGAATCCCTACAAGGGAGCAGATCATCTCGTAATTCATCGAACAAAAATGTTAAGAGAAATTTCTAGAAGAAATGATTTGTCGTTCAAATCTGACTCTTAGACTTGATCCATCAAAGGAGGCCGGTATGATAGAAATTGATACATGTCCCAGAAAAAATATAAGGGAAACTTCCGACACAATCGTTATATACGAATAAGGTTTATTCATGGGTCGAGTCGTTTGAGCGTAAGAGCTCTTGAGATCTGAAGAGTTAGGAGTGAAAAATTTGTCTCGCCAGATTTCTTGCAAGACCACAAGAAGATTGCAGAGCCGTGAGGAGAGAGATTGTCAAGATTCGAGCTCACCAAAATGATATCCCGCATCCGTGCGCTACGCTACAAGACACGTAAAAATACCCTCACTTACCTATACGACGGATCTCCGAACCAGAACAAGCACTTGTGCTCCCGCATCCTCCGAGGCACTAGATCTCAGAATACTCCCCACCACCACACTGGCGTGTGGCATTCTGCACTTGCCGCTCTATCTCACAGTGTGTCTTGAAGAATCCATCCATCTTTTATATAAACCGGTGCAGCCTAGCATCACCCGGTTGCGATCTGTTTCTTTATTAGACCACGCGCGTAATGCACCCTGTGCATGAATGGGATTGAATCCGCGTGAGCTCACCTGAATAGAGCTATCTTGGACCTATACTACACTGAATATACTACACATTATTGACAAAGGAAAAGCGCCGGGTGCAGAGAAAGAGAGAAAAGCCTTCGATATATAGCTGACAAAGGGCGTCGTGGTACCTTTGTCACGTACGCAGCAAGGTGACACTGGGCCTCACATACGAGTTTGGGTACCTACACATACACATGAGACGTCTTAGGATCTGTGCTATTGGTCATGAAAGAATTCTACAGCTTTGCGCTCATGCAACACCAAAAAATGAGAGCGAGGGCAAGCAGTGAATTCATAAGGGTGTATGCTGGGCAGGTGGAGCGTGTTCTAACCTCTAAACTACTTAGTAGATACAAATACGGGCAAGCTGTATCCTGCATTTTTTTTGCATCTGTTAAAAATATTCGATCGTGATTGATCTTGACCAGTCCTGGCCGAGGCCCTGGCATAATTTCCACGAACCGAGAGGGGCGAGGGGTGCCATTTGTCACGCGTTGGATTGGTTCTTGTAATCATTCATTCGTGAGACAAGGACTTTTCTTAGATCTGATGGCGTATCTTTGAGAGTATACTTGAGCTGAGACCCATCTCTCTTGACTTGAATTCGGAACAAGATTAAGAAAATAATCACCAAAGTCAACCAAATTCCATCGTTTGGCGCAAATCCAGTCGACAGTGCTGGCATACTTTTCTCGAACTTCGCCTCAACATCCATATTGACGCCCCAGAGAGTCGTTTTTACAACCTCGGCGCGATTAGAAATAATTAAGGATTAAGGAAAGAATTCTCAACAAATGCTTTTATTCACTGGTTCGACAAACGTTAGTTCTACAAGAAAGATAGGAATGAGGTGACCGATGGAAATCGCGTGGAAAAATCGCACTATACAATAGCGAGGACGTGTGAACTGGGTGGCCTAATTCAAGCCCTATCGATGTTTCGTATTACAATAATATGGCACCAGTATGACGCGAGTCACACACTCATCATTGGATGCAGTCATGACTGGTAGACGAGAACAAGCACTGCACTGATCAATCGCGTCGAAGTCGGTTCATCCTATATACGCACCTCTCAATGTCCGTAGACCATATACTACCCAGGTGAAGGATAACTCACTCAAGCACGTGTTTCAAGCATGTTTTTGTCAGAAGCCAAAATCATTATCTCAGAAATGGGGGAAATAACTATGTCAGAGGTGAAATGGAATTCTCTTATAACGTTCAATGAAAATATCAGATGATGTAAGTATTTCACATGCCTCCTCAATACCCTTAGGTTGGAGATATGACCTAGAGTACAACTCTGTGAACAGAAAAAGTTGAAATTGGAACGAAAACTTGATTTGAGAAGCAAAGAGCAGACTCTCCTAGGGTACAATAGTAGTGAATTATGTGCTCATTATGCACTGATTTTATGGCAGGGATGTTTCCGGGATTAATCTTTGAATTCAATTTCATGCCGGTACCCATCACGGAATTTTACCGGATTAGTTTTGATAAGTAAGGATGTTTCTGACTCACTCCAATGCAATTTATTAGAAATGAAATTATAAAAAAATAAGATAAGCAATCTTGAGTAGATCCCTGCTTCAAGGTGTATCATTCCATTCGATTTGGACTGCTCAGAATCGTGCAATTTTTTGGCATGAAAGAGTATATTCAAAAAGTACCTTATCAATACTCAAACTGCATCTCGGTTGTGATTCTTGGATGATTCCACCTCGAGTTTCAATGTACTCGCTCGAACAATTGTTAGATTTTTCTGCAACACTGCTAACATCAAGGCCCTTATCAGCAGCTAACTACAACTGTCCCGGTATCTTAGCAATACTTCACCATTACTTCTGGCGTACTTGATCGGTACTTGAGCAGGATTTGACCAGTTCTTCTCAAGGACTTTGTCGTTCCCAATTTTTTTTCAGGATTGGTTGATCATCACCTGCGCTCAAGAAAAATGATTAAAGCAAAGAATTTTCCATTGGTGGATTTTCACTGTCACGATGCAGTACTCTTTTCGTCCTGTCTTCCGAACTTATAGTACTTCTGCCACATTTGATCGGTATCTGAGTACAATTTTAGTACTTCCGTACTTGTAAGACTCGTTTTAGAATTGGTCAACCTCTACCAGCTCTCAGGAGAAGTAGCGAGAACAAAAAGGTCCCTTCTAGTTGATCAGCACTGTATATGCTAGCAGCACTTCATCAGTACTTTTTCCGTACCTGATCGGTACTTCTGCCATATTTGATCAGTTTGGAATATAAGTTCAATCATAGTCATTTCTGAGCCGAGGGTTTGATCCACGGATCAAGCGCTGTAGTTTTCGACGCCAAAGAACGAGTTTGAGTTTCTGGTATTCTGCTGCGCTGGAATAGCGCAGAGATATTCATTCAATAATTCGCCATACCGACTATGCAGCGCCTAATCCGCGGATTGAACTTTTATAGGCCGCCAGCCAGCTGACATTTTTTGGTAGTTATTTTCGCGTCGGTCTGCCACAGATAGATCGGTCATCTGCGGCGAGAAGAAGACGAATGTGCAAAGCCATTCCATATCTGATCGCAATAAATGAACAAACATGTCGGATAATTCAATGTTTCAGAATCATTATCTACTCAAAAATTCAACAATATTCCGTCAGTTCAACTGTAAAAGAGTCAACTCTGGCCAGTTGGCATACTAATTTGGCGATTCCTAGTGCCTACCATATCCGATCAAAAATGTCAAATCCCCCGAATATTTGAATCATTTTCAGTATGGCACTTTGATATCCGGATAGATTATCGAAAAAGAGAATCCATCGGAAAAGCATCGCCATACTGATAGAGCGATTCTGTATTAATCAAAATCGTTATCAAAGTTGCATAAGATGCACCAAGTTCCACTGCTCCGCTGCGCCATCTCTCGGTCAACTTTAAGCGTCGCTCGGTGACGTGGAAATGACATACATTTCACGCAACTTTGATCGCGCTATTGATTGATTCAGAATCGCCTTATCAGTATGGCGATGCTTTTCCGATGGTTTTTTTTTTTTTTTTTGATAATCTATATATCCAAATATCAAAGGGTCATACTGGAGAAAATGATTCTATACATTTGAAAAATATGACATTTTTGATCGAGTATGGCAGACACCGAGAATCGCCAAATTAGTATGCCAACTGGTCAGCGGTGACTTTTTTCAACTGAACTGACGGAATATTGTTGGGCTTTTGCGTGGAAAATGATTCTGAAAGATCGAATTATCCGACACGTTCGTTTATTTATTGATCGAAAACGCCTTCCCATCTGTCACTGCACAATCGATTTCGCCTCACCGCAGATGACCGATCTAGCTGTGGCAGCCCGACGCGAAAATAGCTACCAAAAAGTGTCAGCTGGCTGACGGTCTATTATTTTTGGTTCACAAACGACGATGAGTATTTCAAAATCAGAATTGCATTGATTTTGTAATCCCAAGACTCATTCCAGTCAATTACCGAATTGATCAACACTTACCAGCCCTGCAGAAGGATGTCAAGAACAAAAACAATCCCATTGGTTGACTAAAACTATCACAAGACGTTCGAGGTACTTCATCAGTACTTCTGCCGTATTTGATTAGTATTATCACCATACTTGATCAGTGCTTGAGAAGGATTCTAGAAATTTTCCTGATGCACTTCCATGATTCCAAGTCTCGGGACAGCTTGTTCTAGAATTGGTCACCCTTTACTAGACTTCAAAAGGAATGATAAGAAGGAAAGATTCATGTGGATTGACCACCGCTGTCGCAGTATTACCACGATACTTCATCAGTACTTTTGCCGTAGTTTATCAGTGCTTCTGCATCTCAGTAGAACATTCTCTCAACACAACATTGAATGTTTTTGCAGAATCAATTTGTTTCTGAAGTACTTATAAATTTATATCGTCTCAGGAAAGATCGCAGCATCGGTACATCGCAACCAACCACCAAGAACAGTAATGAGAATCGAAATATTTCAATCTAGTTGAGACTCTGTTCGAGGATTCAGAGTTCTCCCATCCCCATTCGGGTTTAGAGGTATTCACTTTGGAACGTGTATCCTTTGAAAACTCCTTGTGAATGAGCAGCTTGGGACAATTACTTCAAAATCAGGAGTTGCTGATGGAAAACGAATTCGTAGGGGCACTTTCTGTGGACAATTTTTATTTCTAGATAATTGGAAAATACACTTTCAGTCAAAAGTAGCTCTCAATCTGGCTTGAAATCTCCTGTCCTGCTAGCTTCTTTGAGGGAACCTCCGAGAAACCTACTCATTGCAAGTGACATAAGAATTCGGCCTCCGTCAAATCAAATAATGTGCAAATAATATATTACAGTACTACGCAAGTAAGCTGGATTTTTTTAACGATCCGATAACCAATGCGGAAGCGCAGCCGAGGCAATTTTATCATATTGTCCCGAGCGTCTCACTTCTTCGCTGCATGGTGCATACTATTCTCCTCCCGCTTGCGGCCCAAAAGTACGTGCCTTTTTGTTTGTACTCGACAACCAGCTGCATGATGATGTAATTTTTTATGTCAACCTAACTTTCGCTGGTCGAGGTGGACGTAAGTAAAAATACTAGCATGGAAGGTGTTGAAGTAAACGTTATTATTATAAATATCGTCGAAGTGGCGTGCTATCGATTGAATAGATTTTTCCTAAAATTTTTTTGCGACAGATGGCTCAATGAATTTGCGGCGAGCTGACTCCGATGAGGCACTCTTGCTCGATATGAAATCAAAACCTTTCGAATCGTCTGTTGAATGAGTTTCCGGTTGTGATGATCTATTACAAACATAAAGCCTATGCCAAGTCTCAATTCAAGTTTTAGAATGCTTATGCTCTCGTCTCAAAGCCAAATTAGTCTCACCTTCCAATCTCACGCCAATACCGCCTCTAAAAGAATGTATTGCGGGTGTATTATAGATAGTTTTGAGGTGATATCGTCAAGCACTCGTAGAGATTGAAAATCAATGAGAAACATCTATTGAAAAAATTATGTGCATGAATACAGCATCTGCGTCAAAAGTAAACCTAACCCCTGAGCTAACCCCAATATAGGTTATGACACGCATGCATGTCTCAACTCTCAAGCTCTTCCTATTTGCTGCAAGCATTAGGAAGAGGGAGCAAATACCGAGGCAAATACATATCGACAGCCAATAAGAGGGCGAGTTGACTCGAGCCGGCAGCAAGAGTCATCTTTTCGTGACAGAAACAAGGCACGAAAAGACCATCTTACGCGTCGAGCGGAACAATATTTTCTTCCAGCATTTACATGATTTGAGACGAGGTAATAGGTTCCGCCGCTTTCGAGGACGCTTTTTATGAGCTAGGACCAACATGGCCGACATAAGTTGTAGGTCACTCAAAATTCTCAAAGGCTTTTAAAACAGCTTTGCGTTATGAATCACATTGTTTGGACCGTCGAATGAACTAAACAAGCTCCCTTTGTCTAAAAAAAGATAACAGATGATCAATTCTACGAAGTACTCAACACAGGGAGTGTAGTTTATTCTCATTCAGGTTGCTCATTCTTTGATAAAAACTTGATGAAAACTACTGTTTTAGAATAAAGAATCCCATCGCCACTTGTAACTTGAACTGATCTATTCGGGGTGAATGAATATCAGTGAGTTTTGCGAGGAATTTTGTCATTGGAAATTGTGAGTATAAGTGATACATCTGTCTGTTGACATTTCTGGCGTAGTGATGACGCATTTGCCAGGAACAATACTCAAATTCATATCCCTCTTATTAGTTTAAACCCAATGATTCCTGATTGCTTTCGAAGACACTCGTGACAAGAAAGATAAAGAGATGGTATTTGCCTTCCTTACTAGTTACTTCCAGAATCAAAAGTGTATAGTGTTCAAGTTTCAAAAGACTTGAAACATCTGCTGAGTAGAAAAAATATATTTCAATCTGTATTATAGATGCTCAATAAATCTTCTTGATCAAAGATCTACGTAAACGACTCAAAATGATAAAATTAGATCCCGTTTTTAGTAATACTCGCGTACAATCCCTACAACTTTCTAATTCTTAATTCGATGTTAGGTCCAATATAGAGAATAATCATCAAGGTCACGACTCTGACTCATTAAGCAAATTTTCTTGATCTCTTGAAAAAATATGTTCCAACCAAAAACCTCATTGGCCTTCGTTGAGCCTCTTCCTCGTTCACCAGCTTTTCCATGCATTCTTTCCTATAGGATTGATCGAGGGATTGATGCTCTATTTAGCTCAAATGGGATGCTTTCTACTCAATTTTTTAGAATTAATTAAAGTACAATAGAGTGAGTATGGGAAGTCTTCGTAGTGATGCATTTTGCATTTTTTTTATACATGGTACAACTGATCTTTTTTCTTTTAATGGATCCTCAGATTATAGATTACGTCCATGTTTGTATATCCTTGTTCAATATCGTCAAGCATTTTCCTTTGCAAGGATGCAAAATTCCTTGCTTTCTTTTTATTTTTCTGAAATTGTTATAATTTATTCAAAATTAACTGTACGTCAACTTGACATGACTTACCTTGCCATGATCTCAGAATTCCTTCGAATTCTCTGAATTTGTGCCAAGAATTTCGTATTCATTTCAAACAATCAAAAGATTCTTATTTGATTCATTAATTTATTACAAATTTGATTGTAAGGAAAATTTACGGCGAATAGATGCTAAGAGCGAATTTGCAAGAGAAAAAATTGTGAAATGAAAATATTTAATGAATTCCAAAAAATTAAGTCAGCAAAGGACTCTCACTTTTTGAGAGAAAATTTATTATCATATAATTATATTATATTATGTGTGGTTTTTCGACTCTCATTGGGGATAGGCATTTGGGTGGGTCAAGAAATAATCACAAGCATAAATGCGAATTGCATTTAATCACTATTTATTTAGAAATTCATCACTCAATTTAGCGTATTTTTAGACATGTAAACGGGCATTTATTTTGACCGTGAATGAACTCACTTGATAATATATGAAAAGAAAAACACTGATTTTACAAATACTCATACTATTATATTACGAAAAATCAGTACTAGAATTTTTACTGATACATCGACACTTGTAACCGAACGGAGAAAAATAACGACCATTAATTCAAAGAAATTAACTCTCATCTGAAAAACGACTGTCACGTCAAAAGAATATAAGATGCCCGAAAGTGTCAAATAATTATTAGCGATCACTGCTTCAAAATAGCGAGAAAAAGTCGCACGGTCGACCTTCAAACCGAAAGGGTTGACGCGACGCGGTTGAGAATTCATCCGCCTGCAAGAAAATTGTATATCATATATATCACAAAACTCCCCCACTGGCGCAGCGATTCCGATTCCACGAAAACTACTCACGGGGCATGTATTAAAGAGCGAGGCCCGCGCGCCGCACACAGAGAATTTACTTGCACGCGCGGGGGTGCATTCGCATTTGATTCACTAAGAAAATAAAACTTAGGATAATCCTTAAGTGATGCGGCAGCAAGGCTCTTCGTACGTGATATTACGATGAAATCGCCATCAGTACACGAGTCAAGCGTCTCCTCCGAAAATCTAGTCGGGGATATTTTCACCGCTAACCCAAAAGGATGAGAAGATCAATCACAGGCATTTCTAATCACATTACCACAAGGGCCATGACTCGAAAACGATTGCCTTTCTCGTCGATCAAAGATCTCGGAGAAACGTGATGGTTTGATCAAGGCAGGAAATAAGGATGAGGTGATGGGTACCCGAATGCTACGATTTACCGGCGCGCCTAGCTCCAGGCATCGGCGTGCTTTCTTTCGTTGCGGCCTCCTCTGATCACTAAAAGTGACAGGGATAGGGTAACCCAGGAAAGGAAAGGCATTTTATTGTATCATAATGCTGAATAAATCAGTACTCACGTCGGCTCCTGGTGGCAAGAATTGTTGCGTAGGGCGCCAGGGTTGCAGCTCAGGGAAGATGTGAAGCTTGCGAGATGCTGGATGAGTAGCCGACGGCGATGCGCAGCTCCAAAACTGGCAAAGTGGTTGAAGCCAACTTCTTCGACTTGAGAGTCGGACCCTGGAGAGCTTCCAGGTGTTGATCCTTGGATGGGTATCGACAAGAATGCCGCTCCGCTGCAGCTTTCCCAAGCACATAAGCTCGGTTTCCGCGAATTAAGCTTCTCTCCCCCCACTCCTGGTGAGCTCGACCAATCAGCGTCGAGGTCAAAGAAAAGCTTCGAATTTTCAAATTCCCAACTATCGAGTGGTGGGGTAAAATTACTAAAAATAGTGATTTCCCCTCATCGTAGTTGGAATACGGGATAAAAGTTTACATATTTACAAGTTATTATAATTAATTACACTAATTATTAATATTAAATATGATACAAGTACTGTAGCATGTAATTTTCAAAGCGGCGCGCATCCGCGCACGCTGATATAGCAGCCAAGCATGCTATACCGGCACTCAAAATGGCCGCCGCCAGCCCCTTGCAACAGGTTGTTTACACGGCTTCCTGGTGCTCGCGCTACGTCGTGGAGTGGTGTTTTAGTGTTCCGGGTGTGTAATTGTGTGCTGTGGATCATTAGGAACCTGCAGCATCGTCGTCGAGGCGTGACACTGAACGGGGCGTGAGCTGTGAGCGAGACAATCAGCGTCTACTCGAGCCAGCAAAACCGGGGTGTTTACATCGTGAGTAATTTTTTTATTGATAATTTTAATCATCAATTATTGGTCGTAGCACCTGCGCTAGACCCTTTTCTTTAATATAAGTTCCCTGGGAAAATTGGGAAAGTCATACTCACACTGTATTCTGTGTTGCAACAGGACACTGTTTTACCATGCATTAGCATGGGCTGCATGTAAATAAAGATTAATTTTTTGACCAGTCCCATTAATTTGGGACTGGGTGTGTAACTTTTTGTACTTAAATGATTATAAAAAATCTAATCTTTTTAATGAACTAACCCACATGTAGCTAGCTTAATTATATCTAATATTTTCCTTGTTGCAGGTATTGCGGAAACTAAGAAACGGAGGCTGGGCTATACCACGAACTTAGTCTGGTGGTGTTTGGAGGTGTGGTAATGAACTCCACTATTTATACCTGTCTCCAGCAATGATGTAAGGCCTCTTTTATGTATATTTAGTGATGTTTTATTTTGAATTGCCCATATTCACTATTGGGAACCTCTACTTGGAGTGGTCTGGGTTTCGGTTTCATAAGAAAGTCTCTTTCGGATTTGATCAACATGAATGAAATAATATACCAAAATGATTCTAATTGATTTTGTGCTTTTTCTAGGTCTACCTGGATACTCAAGAAACACCAGTGGGGCAAGTCCAGATGTGGAGACCACCTCCAGGGGTGTACCAAGAGAATCCGTCGTGGGGCAACCAACTTCAGAATTCAAGGTAAGGCTTTTTTGAGCTAATATTACTTTAGTTTAATGGTTAATGATACTAATGAGAATGATTTCCCCTTTTTAGGAAAATATAACCTAATTCACCCTTTTTTTACAGATTATGGTCTATGCCAATTGTGTGGCAAAGACTGAAATAAAAATAAGAGTTCTAATTCTTTTGATTTTTACAGGGCTTGGAAAACAACACTTGGAAATCTTGGTCATTGGACTTGCTATTGGACCAATTATGAAATCAGATGAGAAAGGGAATAATTGCAAAATAACAAAGGCTGGCCTTCGTCGAGGGAAAACAACTGATTCAACAAACTGTGTGAGTTTTTATCTCACACGGCCAAGGTATTTTGCCAATTTGATGACTCTATTTCTTTTCGCATGAATAAATAACTTAAGGATCATTTTTTTTAGCAAACTAATTATATATTTTTCTTTCAGGAAATGGACATCATGAATTTAAAAAAAGAAAATCGTATAAAAAAATAAAATTTACATAAATAATAATACTAAATCTCACGTCTCTTCCTCGTTTAAAACTGAAAATTAACTTATAAAATACTTTGTCAAATCCGAATCGTTGCACCTTCTTTTAATTATCTGCAGAGTTTGTGTCAGTACTTAAGTATTCAGAGAGTATATCTTCTGAAGTATTCACCGTTGCTCTTTACGAGGATCAAATTTGAGCGATTCCATAAGGCCTTATCGATTGAGACTCAAAGCGTCACCCATCTGCCGAATTATACGTCGAAGGCGCGGTTTATAGCAAAAGACGTTGAAAGATGACTAGTTCATGTACGATTGCATCAAAACTTAAAAATAATCGGCTATGGATACGTGGTGTAGCCAATTAGTCCAGAACAATCATGATTATGTTTCGAACATCAGGCTAATAGGAACGTTACAAGTTGAAAAAGGGTGATGCTAGTACAGCGTTGATGTAACAGCTGTGCCTTTGTTTGTTACATAGCTCTTGATGGATCTATTGGAACTGGCTCAATAGTGAAAAAATGTGAGCTGCATCGAACGTTAGTATTGAGGTTTCGAGACGTCCTCAAGTGTTGAGGTTTCGCCTCTTTGAATCTACAGCTATTTGAGTTTTGAGTTTCAATCTCTGATCAAGAGGAAGATGATTTTAATTCGATTTTACTAATATACCAGCGTGATTGCCTGACTCGCTACCACTAGTTTGGCTTATGAATATTTTTGATTAGTCAAAGGCACCAGAAATGCTTTTTTATCATGTGCGTATTGTAAGGGCTTGAAGACCATTTTTTTGGTGCGTAAGGTAAAACTTTATACATATCGAATTACAAAAAATATCGTACTATCCGACCTCGATACTTTACGCACTGTCGGAAACTTTACACACTCGAGTAACACTTTACGCACGGTTCCACTGTACTCGCTAATGCTCATGCGTAAAGAATCTCAACAGTGGATAAAGTTGTTACCCTCGTGTATGAAAATTTCCGGCAGTGCGTGAAGAATCGAAGTCGTTTTGTAATATACGATTGTAGTTCAGTAATGATAGTTGTGAAGAAAATATCGATGGTGAATTTATCGTTCATGAATAATACATGACTCACGACAGATCAATGGATGAATTGATCAATGTCAGAAATTCAAGTAACAATGATCAGTCAAACTAATAGACCAGTCCAACTAATTAGTCCACCACTCTCTAACTCATTCTCTCTTCACCCGACTACCTACCTAAGCCACCTGGCGAAAATCTTCCACGCAGCTACCCGGAACTCACATGGCCTATACATTTTACCCTGTTCAACAATCATCAGAGATATTGATGAAATATTCAACATTGATCGAATTCTAATCCCGAAAATTTCAACACGCTCATGCCCATTGCCATCCTCAGTCCCACCATCCACCACCGATTTCCCATCTCGAAACTCCCAACTCTTTTCACCCATCTCCCAACTGTTGAATTCATCTCCTAACTCCCGAATCCTCATCTCTCATCTTCCAACTCCTAAATCCCTATTTACCATCTCTCATTTCCCAACTCCCTTCTCCCATCTTCTAACTCCTGCATCCCCATCTCCCAACTGCCGAATCCTCATCTCCCAACTCCTCAATTCCCATTTTCCATCTGCGATCTCCCAACGCCTACCTTCTAATCCCCATCTCCCAACTCTCAATTTCCCATCTCTGATCTCCTAATTTCCACCTCCCATCTCCTGACCCCCATCTCCCAACTCCCTCCTCCCAACTCCCATCTCCTATCTCCCAATCCCCAACTCTCATCTCCTATCTCCTTTGTTCCATCTCTCATACACCCAACTTTCATCTCGCATCTCCCATCTACCTACTCCCATCTCCTGCCTCCCTCCTACCATCTCACAACTCCTATCTCTCACCTTCCATCTCCCAACTCCCATCTTCCGATTCTCACTTCCTACGTCCCATATCCCATACATCCATGTCTCATCTCGCATCTCCTATCTCGCACCGCCTTTCTTTCAAATCCCATGTCCCAACTCCCAAATACTTTCCCCACTCCCAGTTGCCATTTCCCACATTGGCAAACTGATACGCGGGATATGGACGGACTGATCCCAGCCAGACGTCAAATCATCATTAGCGATGCTGCCTTACTATCCACCACTCGGTCGGTAGTAAATGTTCTTGATAAATTAGTAGCCCCTAAAGTCCTTTTTTAATTCAATGATGACGGTTTCAAATGATGATTGATGGCCAATTCACGATCTGCATGAATTTTGCAAATATGATATCATGTTATCTGCTAATAGCTAGTATAACCTCAGGTGAATGACAATGAGTATTCTGAAATGTAGAAAAAATTTTCTAACTACCCGAACTGATCCAGCATGGATTAATCGATTGGATCTTCGGCAGCTCAAAAATCACATTCTCAAAATAACGGGTAATAATCGATTCATTATATCTGAAGGAGGTTTCTTGTGAAGTTCAGAGAGATGTCATATTGCTGATTAGTTAATTGATTGGTCAATCTCACCCGCAACTCGCACGGCCACATCATACATCTTAGACAACCACACAAAAATAGACCGTACTAGACCAAATCAGACCCAACCAGACCGAGATAGATGAAACTAGACTAAACTAAACCGAAAAAGATCGAATGTAAGTGAGTTAGGCCCAATCAGACATCACTGAACCGCAGTAGTACGCCATTTCTAGTAGAGTACTGGTGCGGACCTCGCGGCTCTAGCAACACTAGTTACGTCTTAGCTGTATTAGCGGTACTAGTGCGGGTGTAGTAGTCATAACGCGGTCTTAGAGTGGTCCCAGTGATCCCAGCGGTTCTAATGTGGTCCTATGGTGGTCCTGGTAGCAGTGGTGCGATCCTAGCAGTCCTGATGGTTGTAGTATCGTACTTCAAGTAGCTACCCCGTATTAGACCGAACGAAAGCGGATCTGACTAAGGCACTTATCCACCTGACCACCTACCCACCCACTCACCAACCCATCTACTCATCGACCCGTCCATGACCCATACGGCCACCCATTACATTTCACCTTTTTCAAGTAGCCAACCCGATACGCGGAATCAAAATAAACAAGTTTTGGCTGAACGTTTGATTATAATAATAATTCACCCATTTATATAATCCACATCAAAGTATTTTAGTTTGGATGCAAGATAAGGTAGACTCTTTATAGAAACCTCGAGTCTCTCACAACTTTTTGACCTAAGCAACTAATAGAAGAGGGAAGTCTCCACGGGAACATTCTTTATTTTTCTTGCATAATTAACTTCTGATGGGTTCCCAATGATCAAATCGTCTTCTCGTCGTCTGTGTCAATTTCATAGATAAATGAGATACAACACTATTGACCAATATGATAATAGTTCGTCTGAAGTAACCCGATAAATACATTTGACTCACATAATCTTAATCCCTTAATAACAAGTCAAAATCTTCCAAAGTTGATAGATCTAATGTCTTCTCGGATTCAATATTCACACTCAATGAGCAATTTATCCCACTGATGATCACAATTACGTACTATACTCTGCATGAGCAGGTTATCAAAAAACTGTACCTACTCACTGCATTTTCAATGTGTCCATAATGGATCTTACAAAAATAGGTCCCTTTCAAGAGCATGATGAATATCAGCTATGAGGGAAAAAGATTGATGATCAATATTAGGCGAGGAGTTGGCTTCTCAACCGAGGTAAATACTTTTTTACATCTCATCATGAAAACTAGCCAAGATAGACCATGGTAAGACCTCATAACACTATTGAGCTACTTGCCATACTTGTAATAATTGTAAGCACGAAGTCAAGGATAGGTATATTCAGACCCTTGATCTCTGTACAATCTCATATGGAGCTCAATATTTTTGCTTCTACACAGGGTTCAATCGACCTTAGTAAACTTAGCCGTATTTCATTTGCTCAACTAAGAATTATAAGTATACAGAGTGCGATTTTGACGAAATAGCGCAAATACTCGGAATAATAGATCGGCTGGCAACTCCATTGCTTCTCAAGAAAGACTTCTCAGAGATAAGCAAGAAATAGAACATATTCAACAGTGAATCAGTAGTTTAATAGGATGTTGACCAAGTTCATTCACTTTCCAGCAGGTTTGACGTAAGCACGATTTTTAACTTTTGACTAGTCATGACCTCAGTCTTTCATATAATTCTCGAGTAAGTAATCGAGGTGTGAATGCAATTTTCTACATCATTGAATAGCAAATATGGAAAATCCTTTAGCGATAAGTAATCTGAATACACTTGACGCTCTGAAATATAGTTCACCTGAAGTAACCCAATGACATAAATCAATCGTTTCCGGATTGACTATTGTTTGTATCAAGGCGTATTCTTATTGTCATCTCAACTGTCATTGAACTCACTTTGTAAATATGAACGATAGCGATTGAAGGTAAAAAAAAAAAAAAAAATTACGCATCTTGTTCAGTTCATGAAGGCACAGTTTCAATGATTTCTACCCTACCTGTTTAGGGCCCAAAGAAACACTTGTATTCATATCTTTGTACTCTCCTTGTGTTTTCATCACTCCGCAGACGGTGAAGTGATTTGCATAGCGAGTGAACCTTGCTATCTGTCGTGGTTTCGAATCAACTCTCTTCCCGTATACTCGGGACAAAAAAATGAAATAAAAGGAACTAGGCAAGTCAGAGAGCAAGGTGTCTCCATAAATGGATGACTATATAGTTTGACATGAAAGAAAAGGTGAGGAGAAATAACAGGAATATACCGAGAGGGAAAAAACTTGATCTTTTAAAGATGCGCTGAGAATGGTCATACACAGTTTTATATATATGCACATGTGTGTATGACAAAAGACTCAAAAGTCTCCTAGTTTTGCGTGTTGGTAGGTACAGGTGACTGTGGGAATGACGGTTGGACGAACAGGTTGAGTCGTCATGGCAAGATCATGTCAGATGCTTGCCACAGCAGCAGCAGCATCAACCCTCGTATCTCAGACATAAATGAGAAACGTAGAAACCGTTGGGTGAGAACAACTACGAGAAAGGTTTCTCGTTTATTTTCTGGGTCATTGTTACGCATGGTTTGGTTTTCTACGGTTGCAAGTTTGGGACAAATATTTTTTGATCATTTTCTTGTAGAAAAACGAAGGATAGATCGGTCCAGGACGGACGACTTTGATACCCTTGATCTATGATTCATTGAAAAATTGCAATGGGATGGTTTTGAAGTGAAATTTGATACTAAAATTCCGGTCAGTGACTCCTTTAACGTCAATTCTGCCATATATTTATCATCTGGATATAATTTGAGTATTCTCATTGCCAAAAGTAACTCGCAATAGTCGATTCTTCGATAAAATCATTATTTTGCACAAGTTGATCATTTCTGTCTAAATTTAAATTAACCTATCCATAAAAACAACTAAGAGGCCACCTGTTCGACCACCTGTATCTTCGATTTCTCTGTTTAATGATCCAAAGATAAGCTCAAGGACTACTGTACGGTTTTGACGTTTCAGATAGTTCAGCTCTATCTACTGGAATCATGCATAATGAATGCGTAAAGTATTTGAAATTGGGATGAAATATATGATTGCATCTTCAAGTATTCATGGAAATGTTAATCCTTCATTCTCAATCCTCCCCTCTTCAGACATGAATTCTTGAACATTGTTTTTTCTATGATATTGTGAGTGTACTTAGAGTGTTCATCACATCGATTTCATCTATTTAGTGCATTTACCACCTCATTCTAAATTCTTGCAGCTCAATTAGACAAAAAAAGGATACCATCTGCTGGTCATTGAATCCTCATAATTTATCTCGTCACTGTCTAACTTGGAAGAGCAACATTGCATTAAAATGAAAAATGTTTTACTGGAACAGAATCTTATAGGAAACCTGTGAGTGACAAAGTGCATTCATGCAACGACTCATCTGTTTGCCATCACGTTGACTAAAATACTATTGTTGGCGTAATCTTAACAACAAAGCACCAAATCACGGATCTAATGTCAACGCCACACCGGTTAACCACTGAGGGTGTTACTATGATAGAGAACAAGGAAGCTTCCAAATACTGCGAGACAGCACGTGTACGTATAAAAAGGGTAAACCTCTAATCAAGCGTAGGAGTGATGATTAAGTAAGCCTTCCTTCTTTTTCCATCTAGCCAAGCTCGTGTATTACAGAGGCTGATCAGTTCAAATAGATTCACGGATAGAAGGCGGTTGTTTCGTTATTACGAGGGGTAGGATATACCTAGTGGGAGGAGGAATGAGTTTTAAGAGCTGCTGAGGAGCATCTGCTGGGGTCTGATGATGGTTTGATGATCGGCACGGGCCGTCGGGGGTCGAACCACAACTAATATTACTCGCCAGGTGCCTTATACATTTTGTTTCACTCGTTGGTGCCGATAAATAACCCCCGTATAATACGTAGTATATACGCACGCATGGCACGCGCACGCCACCACGAGGCATCAAACGATCGTTTCGACACTTTTGCGTCTGATGTGGCCTGCAGTTGCCGACGTGTGGTATTCGAATAGTCAGCCATTAGACTATTGCATTTCTGCATTGAATGGAATGCTAGAGAATGCTTGTAAAAAGCCGTAACCACACTGGCTGATGAATAGACTCACGCGTGCCGAGTCGGTAGCCCTCATCCACTCATCATTCTTCTGCTAGTCATTCATTGCCTTATTGCATCATACAGTGGTTTGAGACTTCTTTCATCATTCTTCACAAACATAGCTTGTTTATCAGTTCGAAAATGTGATATTTGTTTTGAACTCGCGACGAACTCTGTCTTCTAATATAAAAAATATGACCACATTTGAACATCTCTAAAATAATTTTAACAGACTAAATAATCGACCTTGGACTAATAACTCAACCTCGGACTCAAGTTTAGGTTCATTTTATAGATTGTAACTGCAGATCTCATACCTTCAAAATATGTTTTTGGGGAGCTTCTTCAGTGCCCCCATACAAAATTACAGTGGAAACAATTAATTTCCAAAATCATTGCATTCTGTCCTTTATCATTGCATCAGCATGTACAGAAGAACCCCGAAATTCTTATGATATCTTTGATAATACCAAACTGATAAGTATTCGATCAAAGCAATATTTCATATTGGAAAATAAAATATATCAGCTGTAATGAATTCAAAATCGATTCAAAATTTACAACTACTCTACGACGCTGTTGTTACCAGTATCAAACTCGTAAACAACTGGTCCGATATTTCTATAGAGTAATTGAAAATACCTTTGTGTGAAATACTATTGATAAGACTTGCGGGAAAACATGGAATAAGAATGGATTGTTTCCCAATGATAACTCATCGAGTTGTAGTGCCACAACAATCGCAAAATAACAGAATTCAAAGTATATTGTTCTGGAAAAATTTACGAACAACATTGAAACACTTGTATACCACCCACAGCCTCGGCACGAGTTGACCTATTTGCCTATAGCTATTCTCCTTTGATCAAGAGTAAAGTATTTTGTGCACAAATCTTGGTGTCCTCCCTTTAGTAAAAATTCTTTGATGCTAGAACTGGATTATCGCTTTGTCCGCTGCGGGCGGCCGTCAGATAACGTGTACATATATAAATTTTTTTTCACTCTCTAAACTGGTTACCTGTTAATACATGGATTAAGGGAGTGCTTATGCGCAAAATTGAATGCGGAATATAGTGATCCGTCATGAGAAACTGTACGGCGCCATGAATACTATGTTGTTACGATTGCGTATTGCTACATCAATACACGAGACTCGCACGAGTAAATACCTCACGATGTTGGTGCGTGAGTGAGCTCATTGAACCTGATGAACGAGTTATTGCGTGGGAGCAAGTTTAGTCTTCAACTTTCTGATTCGATAAGTGCTTTTAAATGTTTATAATTACGGATGGCCTACTCAGAATGTAATGTCGAACGATATTTATCCATGACTCATTCATAGTTATGCCTTACAGTATTGACAAGAAATGTTGACTTTCGAAGAAAAAATACCAATGACCATTCCTTAATAGGTTCTCCATGGGAAGAAAATGAGGACGGTGTAAGATGAGATCCAACGGGTTCTCTGTGATAAAAGAAATTTGCAGAGCAGCCCAAATTCACCGAGGACCTCTGGATTTCGTGGTTTCATCAGAAATCTGGCCAAATTCAATTCTATCCATAATCACATTTGATAATTTTGAATATATATTTTTCATCAGCCAACAAACTTATGGGCAGAAATTGTCAGTATTAATATGATCGTTCATCATATCTGAGTGTATGGGTTAACAAAAAGCACATCACTTGTCCAGTTTCGTGGCCCAACCTCGAATTGTTTAAATGAAGAATGCCTATAAATTAGGCAAGAAATGCATGGTTCTGGACATCCTTGTCCATCATCGTCAGAATTACTGGATGCATAATAATTGATGAATCGGCAGCATTTGGGATTAAGAGACCTCCGCCTCTTTCTCTGGCACTCTTACGTAATGAAGGACGTAGAAAATTTAGAAAACGAATGTGAATGTTTTTGTCGAAATCTATCTTTTTGAGAAGATGTGGAGGTTTCTCCACGTGAAGAGTTGAGAAAAATCATGGATATTTACTGGGAAACATGGTGCTTTTAATCTTGTGACAACACATTTTCGTTCTGTGATCGGATTCTCAGTACTACTCAGCAAATTATACTATTTTATCTATAAATTTCTTGAAAATGTGTGAAATCCCCTGAATTATGACATCAATAACAGACACGAAATAGGGGTTGTTGTCCTGCTTTTAATGCTTCGATGAGACAGAATGATAACATTTTCCACATGGATCAAACTGTTAAACTGTAAGCTTCGTGCTTTACAAAGTGTAGTAAAGAGTTGTCGAGAAATAAGAACAGGATCGAGAGGTGAGATTAGAGTCGGGCATTACAATGTACGTACGACGCACCCAAGACAAGGCTCCATGAATCGGTAGCTTTATACCAACTGCCGAATGATACTGCTTGTATATATACGATTTAGTACTAGACAATAGCCCCATCACGAGTAAATCTCACTTTGTAACGCGTGGGATGTGATGGAGGATGTAGATATCGTTGAGTGGACGAAGATTTTTGCCTTCGACTCAATTTTTTTGGTCCTCGAAACGATGCCACTGCATCGGTGGCATGAAACACTGAAGTAGATGTGATTTGTCTTATTGAGGTGCTTTGTAACTCGGACGATATCTTTGCGTGCAGCTAAAACTCGTTCTTTGGAGACCCCGGGATCGACAGCTGGGTTGAAATTTAAGGGGCGCCGCTGGAAAAGCATCGTCGAAGATAACATTCACTTGCACGTCCGATGGCGAAGGCCAGACATTCATCGAATATCGAGGTCTAGGGCTTGTCTGTAATCGACATGAATTCTTACTGTGTATTGCTTTTGGATTGGCATGAATTCAGTGCAGTGCATCTGTTCTGTCGTTTTAAATGTATAGCTTTGATACTGAAAATACAGAGGGCGTTTTAAAATACGAACTTTGGAATGATATTGATACGGTTGATGAAAATGACCGTTACGAGAGCTAACAGTATGATCTTAGTGTTGGAAGTGTAAAGTTCGGTCACAGATTGTTTGACGGGAAAAATGAGATACTTTCAGCGAATAACAAATTGCATTAGAAACGTGCAGTATATTCAAGAGATTAATAAACTTACATCATAATACTAGCTGTATATACGAGAGGCGATCAAGTAATAAGTCTAATCCTATGATGGAGTTGTATATTAGTAAACTCCATTCAACGTTTTGAGTAAGTATCCATTGATAATAGGATGAATGGCCACAAAAAACTATTCGGTAGCACGAATGAGCGTGAAATAATCATATCTAACATTATCTAATCCTGTACGACTGCACTCTTGCAAAATTTTGACGGATGATTCCGGTAGATACGTAGGAAAACTGTTGCGAGAGTGTGCAAACAATTTCATCTACTTTCTTCTGTGTGACCAATTTTGACCATAAACTTTTAGTAGATGATTCTTTTCATGCTCTGAACTTTGAAACGAAATTGGGTCCTTTTTGCTGAAGAATGTATACTAACAATTTTTTAGAATGGAATTTTCTATCTGAAATGAATATCTAAATACCTCGCTGAATACAGTTGTTTTGGACTACTGAGTTCTAACAGTGGATTTGCTGAGCCAATGATTTACATAAGTTCTATCTTTTTATCAGACTCTGTAGACTCTGACTGATGGTTTGGATGATGGAGAAACTCAAATGAAAATCATACCAAAATAATTTTATTGAGACTTGATTGAGTTGAATATCGGCAATCCTCATTCCGGGGAGAGCTCGTGCCCCCTTCAAAATGCTTGCAAGCCGTTGAAAATTTACTTGGAAATTGAACCAAAATCCACCCTATCGAGGAAAGACGTACGTAAAGTATCCGAGGTGACACACGCGGTTCGGGTCGATACTCGTGATCCAACACTGGAGGTGCCACTTGCGATCCAGTACTAGAGGTGACATTTGCGATCCAGTACCAAAGGTAAGTACTTAGGGTGACATTCGTGATATAGTGCTCAAAGTGACACTGTAATCCAGTACTCGCTATGACATTTGCGACCCGGAACTGAGGATGACACTTGCGGTTCAGTACTAAGGGTGGCCCTCGTGATCCAGTCATCGAAGTAACTCTTGTGATCCAGTATTTAACGTGACAATCGCGAGCCAGTACCACAGGTGAGTACTCAAGGTAACATTCGTGATAAAGTACTCGAGTTGACATTCGTGATCGAGTACACGAGGTGACCAACGCGAACAAATGTTCGGGGTGACATTCGCGATCCAGTACTAGAGGTGGCACTTTTAGGTTTTAACGGAAACTTGTAATTTCTTGGCTTCCCCGCGGTGACTGTCGCCACCGAGTGGCTATCCTAGGTGCCACTTCCAATCATAACTTGCCATTTCTCGGGTCATCCGGGGTGACTTTAGGCATACTCTAATTGTCATCTCTAACAGAAATTTCAACGTAGAACTGACCTTTTTCGTCTTTATTTAATCACCACGTCTTCCGGGGTGACTTGAGTCACTCGCCCGGAGTGGCTTTGGGCACCCTGCAGTATAGTCAGCTGAGTTTCGTTGTTCAATCTCAGGCGGCAAGTCTCAATTTTATCGGCATGATTTTATACGACTTTTATGTTTTTTCTCTGGATTTATTTGCTATCAGGAAATTTTTCCCGAGGAGAGGATACCCATTTTGGCGTTGAAAAGTACAAGGAGCTCGCGGTGCTTAACAAAAGCGGCCAAAGCCACCCGGGTGCCACCCGAGGGGATTTTGGCCTCCCTGTTGTTTACATGTCTAAATAATGTGAATGGTTGGATTCGAATTCTGAGCACAGTATTTCAAAGAAAAAGTCAAGACGAATCGAATGACCTAAGATAGATATGGGTTTGGTCGGAAAATTCCAATGAATTTGATTAGAAGCTCCAAAGTGACCAAAGTCAGCCTGGTTCGCGGTATTCATAGAGCAAAATAACAATAACCTACTTTCCTGAATTTTTCACCACCACTTCATGTTCTTATAACATGATATAGCAAGGATCATATGGATGTTGAGAAAACTATCCAATATTGATTCTAATAATACCGCAAATCAAGCTTTGGCGAAAAGAAAACGTATCCACAACTCAAACATCTTGAAAAACTATTTCGTGGTGCTGTCGGGGATCCAGAGATAAGGTGGCGCTCATATACCGGTTTCCTTGGGAATGGCCTACTAATCTCAGCACTCTGAATGCCAGATTCATTAGTGCAGTGCGGGCGTACGGAGTAAAAAGCCTCCCCCTCGGGGTCCAAATCGGCAACATAGTAGACTATACACGCGCTGCATGCCCCCGCGAGCAAAATTCGCGCGCAGGGCGTGATTGTGTTGCACCGGCTCGCGGTCTCGGTCAGGCGTAATTTTCTATGCTTTGGCGCAACAGCTTCCATAACGCCATAATCTCCAGCTATTTATCTATCTCCCCCTTCCTTCCATCTCAACTCTCTATCTCTATCTCTTTCTATTTTCTCGCAACGAGTCAATACTAATATATTTTCTTTGCTCGGATAGCCTAATATACAAGTTAGTATTAGGCACATACATGCAGAAAGTGAGATCTGATCAAAGCATATGCGAGATCCATCGATCGAATTCGAACGTATATTAGCTCTTGTAGCATGATGTTATTAGGAGAGTCTACTAGCTTAGGCATATTGGTGGCTTGTATTAATACACGTCGATAATTGCCGGTTGCATGCTCGCGCGGATTTTCGAACGAGAGCTATCTATCATTCTCGCATATGTAATGTGTATTTGAGGTTATGTGGTTCGGTGTCGGTGGCTCTGGTTGCTGAGGAAATAACAATGTCGAACGCGGGTGTGAGATTGTGAGACTATCTATAAGTGAGTGTTGTATTAGCGTTTGTTAGCTTGTGATGAAATTCACGTTTGGGAAGTCACTCTCATATAGTGTATAATATGAGATGCCCTCGATATGCTATAGATTTCCACTCTCGATTTCGTACGCGAATTTGTGTCAGCTTCCCTAAGATACAGCTACTACAGTATTATAATCCGTCTTATCAGCGGATCGATATATCATAATCGCCTCGAGCTATCGGCCGCTAAATCCTCGAGTTTAGAATTTTTCCGACTTCGATGTTGAGGTTCTTGAACACGCGAGAGGAATTTCATAATTTCGCGCGTTCCTTTTATCAGACATGGGTACACGGAAAAGCTCGAGACTTATCTAGATTTTTTTTCTTGTTCAGTGTGCGCTTGTAGTTGCGTCAATTTAAATTACGTGTGCATTTGCTCAGGGAATTTACAATGTGAGAGTCGATATTAATTTCTAATGAGCGATATATTGCTTGAGAAGTAGGGAAAACGAAACTAGCGATAAGTATCTTCGACTGCGAGAACGTTAACGAGGTGTGAAAATTCAAAGTCTCTATCGTTGAATTTTATACGATTCACAAATACCCTATAATTACCGTTAATCCATGATGAAACGCAATCGGAACGAAATCCAAATCCACCTGTGCGGGATACCTGATATAACAAGTCTTGAAAATGAGCAATTGATCTCGAATCGTCATTCAATTGAAAAATATATGGAAATTGTAAGCAAAGTTCCTCGACTTTTGATTTAAAAAAACTGTATAGTCAGTTTTGAATACGAGACAAAGGAGTGAATTTGAGTTTTTGAGGCTTCAGTAAAAAATTACAGGATTATTCAGCTGATGAATCGATGGATATGTGTAAAGATAATAATTTATACGTTTGAATTGGTAAAACGATGTTCAAAAAATGCGTACTCAAAAAATATTGATCCCAAGTTTAAACCAAAAATTAGGTTTCATATTTGATAATCGAGCGATATGATCGAACATCGCCCTTATTGGATTGGTATTCGACTAATGAGCACACCATACCGTAGATTTTTAAAAAATCTACAAAAGACTGTTGTACTAATTTCCCGATAAAACTCATCCCTTCCGACGTATTACGAAAAAGATGAAAAACCGCGATAGAGGCAATTTCTTACCTATCATTTGTGATGGGTGAATAAAAAAAAAATGACTTCATTCAAAAATCTATCGACGAAAAAGTTTCAATCATTTTGGGAAATGATCGTGAAGGTATCTAAAATCCATGATCGTATACACAGATCTTGAAACTTTCTTCAGAAGCTTGACGCCCTTAGTGAAGACCGAAAGTTTTTCCGACCGACCATCTGACCCCATGGCACTGGAGATCGAGTTTGCCATGATGTTCATGTTCATGTTCCCCCGACCAAACTCTAAGAACATTCCATACGCGATTAATCTGTCCCTCGGTCCCTCTCTTAGCCCTGATTCGTACATAATTCGTGATTTTGTTAAGGAATACCGTGGCTTTGATGTTTAAGGAAGAAACGTTCAAGCTAAAAGAGAGCCGACCATAATTATAGTTTTCAGTGATCCTCAGACTCATAACAAAATCATCGCAGAAGCAGAAAACTCTCGAGAAAACTCGTCACGTGTACTTTGCCCTCGATTTTGCCACGTTCAACGATGTTGTCGAAAAATTTGAATCATGTAATGCAGGCAGAAAAGTATATTGGAGCAGGTAAAGATAAGACTTTCTCCATTTTAGCATATGATTTCTTCACAATCACGCATGGTTGGAACTTCTAAAAAGTTATAATATCCTTCTGGGAAGCTGACTACTGGGAGATCTTCAATGGCTCAATGTGTAAAATTCAGTATACCGCGAATAGTTTTGACATTGTCAGGAACAGAACGCTATTTTTATATGTCTTTATGAGGTTTAAATTTCTTCCCTGGTATTGCAATCACAGTGTGTTAGTGATGAAAACAAAATCTTATTCAATAGTTATGTTTACGTTTACATTTTGATTTATCTTCCACCCGCTCGGAACGCCCTTATATGCGTTGAGGTTAAAATTCAAGACTCGCGACGTTTCACTACGGGCGGGAATTACTAGACCTGTATATACGACCCGGTGTACCCCCCCCCCGCAGGGATTTTTTTTTCCTCAAAACATCAACTTCCCCACCTTTTTGACCCACCGAGTGGTACGCCCTCCAAAATATTTTGTGCCAAAAAGCAATATTTCTGGCCCAAAACTTTTTTCATGTGCTCATCCTGACTATCTTAATTGGATCCGGTTATATTTAGGTATAGTTTTACATTGATAACATTTAAAATTGTTCATTATTATTGCTTGAGAAAAACAGCCAGAAACATTGCATCCACTAAATTTGTAGGTAACGTGGTGTCCCATTGGCAATTTTGATTTTTTACTCATTATTACTTTAATTCTGTTGAAAATTACAAAATTTTCTGTCTTTCATTTCAGAAGTACTCATTATAAATGATTATGTTCAGCGACGAATGCCAATAAATCTTTTTTATTGAAACGAGTCGAATTCTTCTAAAAAATAGATTGAATTACAAATGAACTACATACTTTACCAAATTGTTAGAACATTTCCGTTTCTCACAAATTGTAACCAGATTTGGGCCTGGCAACATGGATTTCCATAATCAGAGGAGTCTGCCGGATAGGATTCTACAAAACTATTCTGCAATCGGAATAACCCTTTCAACGGTGGCTCCGATTCGTCTCAGATTATTTATAGTTATCAAAAACTATCACTGAATTCAGAGGACTAGCAGCTAGGAGGCAAAGTACTCGTGAAAGTGATTGGCGTGATTCAATCCAAAAATCCACGGAAAAATTGTAATAATATATTGACAATACTCATTAAATGCTGAATCAATGTATTTCTATACCATTGCGTCACGCATTATGGGTCTCGCAGGATCGATGGAATACAATAAACATCGATTGTGCAACATCATCTCGTATAGATTATGATCAAGTACGCGTTTGGAGCGTTAAATCAATTTTCAAAGTCGCACAATATCGCTAATTAATGCCGGAACGAGTTGGGGGACTGCCTGGACTCGCAGTGGTCATAAAATTACACCGCTAATCAGCATGTACGTACACAACTCGCGTCTGTTGTTTCTCGCGTATATTGCACATACTATATACATTGAACAAACAAGAATCTCGTAAGCACTGGAATTAGCAGTGTACAAGTGGACCTGCATTGCATTGGTGCATTACGAAGATACAAAGATAAAGGATCTGCCCATATTTCTGTTCCACGATATATACATATATTGACAATGCGTGATATCAGAAGCCTGGTGGCGCGTGGCCAATTCGAGCGCCTCGCGATTCCCTAATCATTTTGCCGCTGCTATTAAGGCCATGCGTACTCAAGCGTATACATATGGATAATATACGCAAAACCACTTTCGCTAGCAAGTGAGACAATGCGGCCGCCGCCCTCGCGGAACAATAGACCCGCACGCGCCAACGAGTCGGAGTCTGTGTGGTCAGTGCACTCTATCCCTCCGATCAGTGTTTTATTATATTGACTAGCATGGTCCATGATATCGATGAATTAGATCGATCTAGAAAATGTTGTATAACTACAGGTTCTTCGAATAATTTGCGTATTATTTAGAATAAATAATATTCCGAAATTGTAGAATTTTCTCTACATGGAGCTGCAATATTTTGCAAAATATTACGCTTACTAGGGACAACAATTTATTGATGATTGGAGTACTGAAAGATGAAATTGCTCTCCACAATTTTTGCCTGGTAATATATTCGAGCAAGTGTATTTCGAGGCTGCGATCCTCATTCTCCGATCGCAAAAGATATGCTCTACAAAATCAATATCGTGAAACAAACCAATATCGTGAAACAAACCAATTGATAGTTATAAAACAGAAACAAAATGAGATCAAAGTTGTTCATTTTCACTTTACTACGAAAGTAATATGGAATAATTTTTTAATTCTTTCATGCAAAAGTGGAGAGCAACAAAGAAAAATCCTGAATACAAATTCTGATTTACTGAGTGTGATAATAATAACTTCACCCAGTCACTATAATAGTCATTCTGCTAAGAAATATAACAGAATAGCACTGTGAAATTGAGTAAATTTAGTACAGTGGGTGCAACTTTGGTACACCCCTGAAAAATGACTTTCAACGATGCTTTCGGCAAGGTAAATGTCTCTATCGCTCTGAAACCTATATCCTACCTTCTTGGCACACACATAAACATAATGTATAAAGATACCGTAGATCCCGCTTGAATAATTGTGGTTGAGTATAATCAATAATTATTGAAGCTTTCTTCAAAAAGCCTAATTTAACACCGATACGCGAGTGGTCCAGCTAGTGTACCTGTCAAGAACTGTTTCGGAACGAAGTACGGGTGAGTAACGGTACAATTTGACCACATATATCACCATATTGAAGAAACCATTGTTACATTGGGGTATTTGAAGCATTCGGAATTTTAATGAATGAAAAATCGGGAAAAAACCACAAAAAATCGTACCAAAGTTACCCCACTCTACGTAAAAAGCATGGGCATAGGGTAACTCCAGAACAACCTCCAATGACAGCTTCTGGAAATTTCACCTTGAGTCGAATGATGGTCTATGAGGGTTTAAAATGTTTCAAACAGCTTCAAATAAAACTTCTGAACGATTAAAATTAGTTCACTCACATGGTGATGGGTAGAGTTGAGATATTCTGTAAGTGTACCAAAGTTGCCCCATCGGAGTCTAACTTTGGTACACTCCTTCAACTGCTAACAGCTCCAGCTCAGACACATCAAATTGAACTTTGTAGCCCATCAATCGAAAGCTGAGACTGTAAGCTTTAGATGGAGTACTAATAGAAGTGGGTTTTGTCTATGCATGTTGGAATGCCGAGCCAAACAAAATGAAAAGTAACGAAATCGTACCAAAATTACCCAATTTGACGGTATTCTGAAAAAAAATCTGTAGATCTCCCGTCAACTAATCCTCATACATAGTACTTATATTTGTTTGAAGATAGTGAATAATATTCAAAGATCCTCCGTAAAGGTCTTGTGTAAGATCATTCGATATAATATCTATAGCCTTTCGAGGATACCTCAAACATTCTCAAAGTTAAGTATACATGGGAAGAAGAAGTCAAACAACGTTCCCGTTTCATTTGAACAACTTCATCTGTCGAGATTCAATTGATGTTTTCCCAATCAGCTATGGAATTTTACAAAGCTAGTGGAAAGTTTATTCACAAGTTGGGTATCTCTCATGTTTTTCACCAGTCAAGTATCAGAAGCTAAAAATTCGAGAAACTCATTGAACAGAATATAAATAGTCTACTATAGAATAATGCATCCACCTAAGAATTGACACGTATCAATGAATATATCTATGCGAGTTTTATGCAAAAAATTACAGGTGATTCAGATTCAACCTGTCGAAAGATGTAATTTCTATTTGTTCAGGGCAAACAGATTGGAAGCGCCGTTAGTTTCTGCTTTCTTAGCTCATATTTCATTCTTGAATTGAGTTAATATTGAAATTAATCGACGGAATATTACGTGTTCCCATGACACACTCTTGAACATGACTGTGCAAACATATCCGCAGTCAACGATCTCGCGCACTGACAAGAATAGTTTGTTTGTGCGTCATGTGTTATTCAACTAAAATCAACTCTATGCACATCAAGACTTCAGGGTCCCTTATCCAAAGTTGTACAATTACATGATCTGACCTTGCTAAAATACACAGAACTTTATTTCCTCTATGAAACATACCGCGGCAACCTGCTGTCATCGATTCAGGAAAATGGATACTAAATTGTCACTATCTAGTGTCATTGAGATATTTGGTTGTGTTCACATGAATCATATGTGTATTCAGTGTATTAGTATCAACAAAAAAGACAGGAACCGGGTAAGAATACAAACCATATATGTACTTTCGAGAAACTAAAATTCTTGTGCAATTGCAAATCATGATTTAATATCTCATCTACGTCCTGAGATAACTTATGAACCAAAAATTCCACTCGTACTCATTCCAACACTTGCTGATTGTCATCTTCCGAAAAATGTTTGGAAAATTACAGCAAATTGAGGAAAGTATTGCGCAATTGGCATCTTGCATTCTTTATGACCTCTCTGAGAAAAGATTTGGTGAATTAGAGCAGTTTGAGAGAAGTATTGTGCAGTTGTGATAAAAATTCTAAAAAAAATTGTTTGAGAGTCAGATAACTTCACTCACGCCAAGGTAGATACTTGTCTTTTCTTCCGATATTTGAGGGCTCTCTTGGGAGTGTGGCCTCAGTGATTGAGCCCCGCGTGACGTCACAGGGATACAGCGGTCGACTGCTGCAATGGTAAACACATAGCCTAGCTAATTTTGTGTGATTATTTCCGAATTTTTGAGTGAAAAGAGCCATCGCCATGACCAATAGGATAAATGAAGATTTCGTGAGATCTGATTTGAGTATTTTTCCATAGTTACAGTGACTATGATCTACATTTTTATGAAATAGAGTGAGTGATTTGATGCTCTACAGGTGCGAGGAGTGAAATCAGAGGGGTGAATTAATTCGCACGGTTGACCTGAAGATTTTTGTATAGAATTCCTAGATCAATGAGGATATATTTAGATTGGAATGGACATGAAGCGGAGCCAGATTCACTGATCTCGCCAAGGATCCCGACATAATTTGACACATTCGCTGTTTAGGTTGAAATCGCCCGTATAGAATGTTATTCTCTATCCTGATTGTGGACGTTTCAATTGGTCAAAACTCAACGCACTCCAACTCATTCCAAAGGTTTTGAAAAAAGCGCCAAGATGAGTCTCGGTACGTTGGAAAATATTGAGATGGGCCAAAGTTCTGAGTTAAATAAAAACAGTGAGAAAAATTAGGCTCTTTTACCGTAGGTTGAACATACATTAATTAGACCTTGTGGATAACGGACAACACTCTCAGATTGTCAACCTTGCTCACTCAACCATTTATTCAATCAAAATCATGAAACCCGTCATGAAACCATGCAGCATCAATTTCTTGTCTCCTGCCTTATAACTTCAGTACACCTCTGATGCAATATGGATGAATAACTTTGGCCAACTCCAGGAGGCACTCGACACCCCATAGCTTTACTTGTGAAATGGTGACCATATCCAATATAAAACCGACCCCAAGTATCAGCATAGGGTCACAAACATTTAGTTTTCTTGAAAACGTAAATGAAACCTTCCAAAATCACGCCTCTGACGCATTTATCGACACCACATACGCGGCGGGCATCCTTTAATACGACTGTGGACCGTGGAGATTGAAGATATTTGATAGGATTGTTGTGGCATTGTAAACTTAAGAGGGCTCCCAGCATCTATATATGGGTGCGATGATCATCTTGTTCAGGTATATAACGAGATCGTTTGTCAAAGATCTGTACCATGATCCCACACAGACGTGTTGTAAGCCAATGGCAGTTTCGGATGCCATGTTCATCAATTTTACATGCGATCGATAGATGATAGATATGCTCTTTTACGGCCTACTACGCTCTCGTGACTATAGGTTATTGCCTCAAACTCACACACAAGAATGGGTTTGTTTTACTAGATTGGTTGATATATGGTGTGCTTGGATTTCTTCCAATATAATCGTGAATCTTTTCATTCCTCTGAAACAGAATGCTAGCTGAGTGCACGGATTGATGAATTCATGAAAATATCAAGATTCTGCTTTAATAGGTGTACATTTTGGTGTCTGCGGTAGATCTATATCCTGAAGATCATGTCGAGTGCTTTCAATTTGTCAAGACTGAGAGGTTTGTCTGTATTCTCTGATTCAACTTCCATGAAAGCTGCATATTTTACTTTGTCAACTAGTCACAACAGATTTATTTGAATTGTAAAAAAACGCGGTCGAAGACCTATCTCGTGACGGCACGAAGACATTGACAGACTATAACTCAATGCACAAGAATGCTCCTCTTCAAGAACAAATCAAGATCTCACAGAGATGAAGTTGGAAAGTTCGTCGAACCATGAAACTCTTGCACGTATAGATACTGAAAATGTAGGTCCACTTAAAAATGCTGAGATTAAGGAGAATATAATTTTGTGGAGTGCAAACTTTTTTTGACCTTATTCAACGCAAGCGATTATGTTACAGAGTGTTATCAAGTAGTTACGTATTCATCAGATACACAATAAAAAAAGTGGAATTATTCACCATACTGAGTTATTTAGTTCCTGAAATAACAAACTAATCGTTGCTTCCAGAGAGGCTCAATTCAGCATATTATTCGAGTTATTTCAAGAGCAATCGCATGGAAAGACTGATAGTAGAATTTCTCTTCCATTAGAATTTCCAAGCTTAAGTCCATACGAGTTTTGAAAGTGCTGACTTGAAACTGACTTGAGTTCATGAACTGCTCTAATTCACATTCCAGGTTGTCCTAATTTCGAGTCCAAAATCCAGACTACTAGTCCAAATACCAGACCGTTCGATTTCGAGCCCAAATTCGAGACTGTCAGTCCAAATTCCAGAGAAGTTTGGAATTCGAGTCCGGAATTCAGACTGCCAGTCCAGATTTTAGGCTGTTTTAATTTCGATTCTGAATTCCAAACTCGTGCCAGTCCAAATTCCAGACGATTTCCGGGCATTTTTCCGAATCTTTTATCTCCCGGAAGGCCAGTTTCCCGAATCCGCGTATTCCCGAAAAAAATATATCCCGCATGTATTTTTTCTCGAACAGTTCTTTTCTCGAAAGTAAAAAGCCACAAAATATTAATTCTTTGGCCACTATTTTTTAAAAAATGGTAATGAATTGAATCGTACAAATTAAAGTTGAGAGATCTCGGAGACATGATTGAATGTGGAATTCTAAAACAAGATGATAACAAAATGAAAAATGCAGAATACAAGGTTGCAATTGATTTACTATTCGTATTTTATTTTACAATCTAATTTCTTCGATAAAAAACGTACCATAACGTTTTCTCCCAACTTTTTCGGTCGATTGCACTCGTTAGATTTCTAAGAATTCAAATATACGTGGAATTTCTTTTGATATTTGAAAATAATTGCAAAATGAAGCACCCTGTAATTATTTTAAATAATATCCTTGTAAAATTGAGTTTTACAATTTTTGGTTATTTTATGTGAAAAGTCATATGATTATATTGGAGTAATAAGCAAAAGTACTAAAAATTTTGATTAATTTCCTCGGATTTTCGAGCATAGATGAATAGCCACGTTTTTATAGAAAATTCCAGAGAATTATCTTTTTGTTCATCACGATAAAATGAAAATGATTTTGTTCGATTTGTGCATTGAATATAATTGAGTTTGGGATACAGAATCCAATGGTGTAAATGAATCGTGTGAATATCTTTGATTAAAACCTGATTTTTCACGGGATATGGGTTCTTCGAACGTTCCATCATCTATTAGAATATCCTTATACGATATAGACATGTGAAGCCAGAGGACTGAGTATAAATAGAGGCTCATTAGCCCATTGCGGGGACCTTGCGCTCAGTCGAAATTCCAAGAGCTCTATCGAGACGAAGTTCTCTGGATATTCAATATATTTATACGTGTATGTATTGAATGCTGGAATAAATGCTTTTTGGTTGAATATACATATATGTGTTTTACTAACAAGGGGAGGTCATGGTCTGTGGGTCGGGGATTCAGCTGAAACTCTGGGAATCATCTCCTTTTGGCACCAAAAGATGATATCCAAAACCGCTTACTTGAATGCTGAAGCGTTTTGGAGCTACAACCCATGACATTAGCATTGCCCATATAGGCCCATGTTAAAAAGTCGCATATATAGATATACTGACAATGATAATCTCTATAGCTGTAGCTCTAAAACGCTTTAGCATTCAAGTAAGCCGTTTTGGATATCATCTTTTGGTGCCAAAAGGAGATGATTCCCAGAGTTTCAGCCAAATCCACGACCCACAGACCATGACCTCTCCTTGTAAGTATCTCTCGATGAAGCTCTAAGACGATCATCTTGAGAAACGAAGGCTGAAGTCCCTTCGAACTTATGATGAAAGTTTGATTTGACTATGCGACCTGGGTAACCTGTGTTCGTGGAGGCTGAAGTCCCTTCTCGTGCACAGGCACTTAGGTGAAGGCGAAATTGTTGATTCTCATCTTGAGATGGGACTGTGCTGAAGTCCACACCTCATCTCTGGGTAAAACTCAACCCCCAAAAAATCCACTCATGTCCCTGGGGTGGATGGGCTGAAGTCCATTCTATACTTAAGCCACGTGTGGAAAACTATTCACAAGAGTTATACTCCCTATCGAATTTTATTTCCACATGCTAAAGTGCTGAAGTCCACTTGGTATGCAGGGATAAAATTTGATCCTATATTCGATCCGTACTTTGGCGTTGCGAGAGCTGAAGTCCTCTCGTATACGTAAAATATGACCGAATGAATCAACCCCAATCGATCCGCACATTCTGATCCTTATATCGATCCAAGAATATTACGTACACCTCTATCGAGGTACCCATCCCTTATGAAAAATTTTGACCACTGGCTCTCTCCCGAGATCCAGAGCCTATTGGTCACTCACAAGCCCTCTCCATACCTGTCGTCAGGTTGGATGTTACCAGTAAAATACTCAACGCTCCTTCCTCCAAACCCTCGAGCTTGTCTCGCACAATCGCTGATGGAGGGTACCCAGGATTCTTTCCAGCACGTCGCGTGTCACTTGAGATCATGCCTCACCACAACAGCCTCTGCTATCTCTCAATTTGATGCATAATTATGCTCCGATTTAACAGATCCTGGAATAATTAGTCAAAGAATGCGGAGGTCATACTCGTTACAATATCAAAGTCGCAATATCTGATACAATCCTAAAATACAACAAATTATATGCAGAGATTTGGGGAGTGTTGTGACACATGGTTAAGCACCTTACTTTAGCAAAAATATTCACAGGTCATTGCAACTCTGAGGCAACAAGGAGCTGACACTAGCAAATATTTTCATAATGAAAATCACGGTTAGAACTCGTAGCCAAACAATACCTTGGAAGAATATTAGTTGTCTATCAGTGATTGTTGTGACTGCACTGGCATTACATTCTCTGGATTATAGCCACTGCCAGCCCAATATTTGTTTAACTTACACTGTGTTGGCTTCCTCAAGCGAGGATAGATGAACTTTCCAATGATTGATCCCTTTTTGACTGAAAAATCTAGGCTCCATCATGCAAATTCATCGTATAATATTTCATAGAAAATCGGCGAGTCTCAAAATATTGCGAAAAGTCGAGTAATGCTGCATCACACAATCCCACACACGTGCTTGTGTTGATGCCCACTGACTTCAGTTTATCCTTATTCAAAATCGACTCCGTGGTAACTTTCGATTGCTTCGTGATTGCAGAAATCGATGACATTCGGGAAAAGTGCCGTTCGGGAAAATAGTCATTCGGATTAAGAAGAATTCGGCAAAGCGGTCTCAAAAAGATCGTGATCCGGGAATAATCTTTCGGGAAAAGGGTCATCGGGGAAATGCTATTCGGGGAAATACTCGTTCGGGATATGGTATTCAGAAAAGTGAGCGGGAACCCTCCAGACTGCTTAGTCCCCAGTCCAAACTTCAGACTCATACCAGTCATTTCAGAAACATGTCAGCCCAACCTTTGAGCAGCAGTTGAATCGAAATCTCAGCCTTGAAACTTCCATGACAGGGTGATTGTCTTGCATCAACTACAGTGAAACCCGGATGCTCCGTCATTCTCGGTGTTGAAATTCTTCTTCAATATTCAATCGGGCTCTGATAGTATCTATTGAATTGACCGGACAGCATTTCCATCAGCCCGGCCAGTCAATATCTGATCAGATGCTGGAGCTGCAATCAAGAATTGATCAAGTGTTTGGATTCCCAGTTCAAGCCCTGGTCAAGGCGTGTGATGGCGCCTCTCTGAAACCTTGATCAAGCACCACTCGATGAACGATGTTACTCTACTGTTGAGCACGCGCATAGTATAATATTTCGCTGAGCTGCACCTCGAGCTGAATGATATTAGAGACGGAGATGTTACAATATGTTCACCATTAAAAACAGGGGATGACTAACAATCTTCTCATGAATCAAAACCCGAAAACCTCATTGTAATGCTACTGTTTGTTGCATTCGCCTGATGGAAATTGATCAAGCTCATACATTTCAATCAAAGGGAAAAAGACAAATGATGCCTCTCGGGAATTCCCATGATACAAATTTATTGGCATGTGTCAGTCACAACATCAAAATAACGCAGAGCTCGCCAGCGCTTTTAAGTTTCATAACCACTTACAGGAGCTGTACAATTTTCTCATTCAACTAGCAAGTCATATTTACAATCTCATACACATCCGACAGTGGAAAATAACTACTAGAATACTGGAGCATATTCACGCAATTAAAATTAGATTGTAAGACTAGACAACAATTTTGACTCACTACAGTCATGCTGTGAGAGAGCCACTCTGCTAAGAGAATATTTGTACATGTTTTGAGATATTACGGAAAAGAATGAAATCCTTATACGTCCTTGAAATTATTAGTACTTGGTCTGACAACTTGATGAACATCTAACCGAATATCAATATGTTCTTAGGCTCCTTCAGGGAAGTTTTCATGTCCTTTATATCCTGCTCTCTCCGACTCGGTTGCTCCTTAAGTTCGTGAAGAATTGGGGATTAAATTTAGAGAGGTAGCAAAAACAGGTTCAATCCGTTTGACTACTTGTTTTCTATGTTCATCCCGTCTCGAGTTGTACATTTGTAAAAATGGACCTAAGAACTAACGATTATTTGAAAGATTTTTTACAGGAAAAACTGAAAAGACGGGTTGAATATTACCTGCTGAGGACTTGAACATTCTAGCATTAGCTTATCGCCTATTGACCTTTGAGCTGGTAGGAGAGCAATAGCCTCTTGTCCTAAACACTTCTACCAAAGGCGTCAAATTAATCATCATATCACCTCCGCTTCTCGGAGTAGCCATAGTATGTTTCATCTGCAAATAATAACAAGAAGAAATGTATTGTGGTAATCAATCAAAACTCCAAGATAAGGGAATGACTGAGTATCAAACATTGAAACTTCTTATTTTTGTTCGGTAACCTCCAACATTTTTTTCTTAACAGTTCACGAAAGCTATCAAACTGCTGTGAGATTTCGATTGGCAATGTGAGATTAAACTTGATGTTTAATTCTTCTAAAGGTATAGCATCACTCAAATCTACAATTGGCACAATTTTCATAGTGATATTCCAGATTTCTTTGAACTGTTCCTTACCTTCTCATGGGAGAATGTATTGGAAGCGTAGTCAATTTTTTCAATGAATCCAACCATTGGAATCTTCATGTCTGCAAAAATTGTGGATTGAAAACTCAAAAATTCAACAAGAAATGAAAAGTTCTAACTATTTGCTTGTCTCGATTGGGATAAGGTTGATCATCAAATCTTCCTTGGTAATTAATGAATCCTTCTCATTATTATGTGATAAAATACTAGTAGAAGATGCAGTTGAGGATGAAGACTCTATAGAATTCTCTGTTATTCCGAAAATGTCATTTTGATCTTCACCATCGCTGACAATAGTGCTTGCTGCAACTATGGAAAGCTCATGTTCGCACTCACTCATGTTCATTTCTCACGGAGTCGTGAATCCTACTTAAAGAAATATGAGCAGTCTTCACAGCTGCTAATAAGGTTAGGTACCGCGCACAAACCACAAAACCTCATTTTGAGTGATTTTCAGCAATCTCTCCATCCCACAGAGTTGATTAGGCGATTTCTACTGACCCAATTAGATGAATATTGCAATACATGAGGTGTCTACAACTGTATATAGTGTTCTCGGCAAGCAACTTCCCCCTGTTGGGAGGCCATCTGGTTTGTGTGCAGCCCCTTGGTCCAAGATGGAAATAGTCAGTTTAATCCAAGCTCCATTGAACTCCCTGGGAAATTCTCCTACACACAGTGTTCTGGAAGCCGAAAAAAGTTCGTCTGAAATGACGCTAGAAACTGAATACGGGGAGTGGTTCGTAATACCAAATAGTGAAGGAATCTTTTCGAATCAAAATCGAAGCTGCTCCTTTTCACGAATTATTAAAGAAATCGTCATCAAAGTGAGAGGTGGTATATCCTTAGATATTGCGGTAACTCGCAGGGAATTTTGCGTACGTCATTGGGTTCTATCAAATCTGTCATATATCTTTCATATATTAATGATCATGAAATCGTCTAGATGAACCTTCTCACAAGTTTCGAATGCCTTCGAAGACAGTAGAAATCTCCGTGCGGTGATTTCCGTGAGTATGAATCTATATAAGCTGGTGGATTGCAAAATCTTGTGAGGGCTTATGCAAAGCTTCATGATTTCACACAATACGTCTGGAATAGAATAATGACGATGCAACCAGTCAGTCCCATAGATGATATACGGGTGAATTGAGCGAATCGAGGAGCATGCTGTCGAAAATATGCAATGTTTTGACGCGAGCTTCGCGGGTGCTTAGCACGAGTTTTGCCGAGCGATTTGCTGCTTATGCTTATGTTTACATTTTGACTACTGTGTTGTGATACGCACTTGGCGTTGACTTTTGTAAAAGCTCAACGACGGACAAGTGAGTCTTCTAATCATTCGCTCGAGAAGTGCGAGCTTGCAAAGAATGGTTTCGTCGCAACATATCCGAATATTAATGATAGTTCTTGTTGTTCCTTTATAACATCTCTTGATCATCATCGCGCGCGCGAGTGTATTTACTAGTTTAATATGCCAACCCATTCTAGTCAGCCGTGTGATCATGAAAAAAATAGGTAAAGTCTGTGGTCCGTGCGGAACAAAGATTATTGTGGGCCAGAAGAAATTGAGTGCTTTCAAGTTGAACGCGAACCACGAAAAATTGATTAAGCAGTTTATTGATAAAAGTTATGACTCAAGTGATAGTAGGTATCCTACAAGCATCTGTATTACGTGTCGTTTGACTCTGTTGGAACATTCGAGGAATATCACGAAAAGACCCTTGCAGAACATTCTGAAGTACGGTCGAATTTTACTATCAAAAACTACTAGGAAAGTAAAATCGTTCAATAACGATTCTTGGGCTTGTAATTGTTATATATGCCTAACCGCCAGATCCACGAATCACCGCGCCATACTCAAAGCACCAAGTGTAAAACGGTCCTTGAACAACAAAATAACTATATCCAACGGGTTATATGGATCTCACAATTCGAAAATAAAGACTTTGCCAATACTCGATCAAAATAGTACTGGGAAAAACAATTTGGAGTGGATCAAAATATGCTCGAAATGTCGCAGCAAAATCCATAGAGGCAAGCTACATGCGTGTAGTAATAGTAAAAGTCGAGCTCTTACTCGTAGACGAATGAATTTCATGAATGAATTTGTCGAGTTACCGGATAAACAGAAAGAATGTGCTGCATCCAAGATTATCCGTGATAAAACTAGAGCCGAAGGCACAAATTCTATAACCTTGAGATCAGATGGGAGGCCCAAACGTATTTTTCTCAAGAACCAGAAGAATGAAGTCTCAATTCCTATAGAAAATTTGGATGCATATCACACCAATACGAACGCATCGGTTCGCCAGATGAAGAATTTGTCTTCACTTGTCCGTCGTTCCGTTGGTAGAAAGTCCATACCAGCTTACTATTTGGATCATGTTAGCAACAGAACCAAGGAACTTGAAAATTTATATAATATCAGTTATTTGGATTTCGATACGAAGAATCCTTATGCTCAGGAGAATCGGCCCGTAATATGCGCTAATGCTCAGGAAATCATTGACGCTGTGAAAAATAAACGCAACTGTGATGAACATTGAATCAAAGTTGTTGCCGATGGAGGGCAGGGATGTCTCAAGGTCAGTTTTTCGACGGTAGAGGTAGTGAGTGGTGAAGAAACTAATTACAATATACCCTCTAAAAAGCAGAAGCTTGAATCTGAAAAGCTTGTTAAACAGTGCTCTACAACTAGTGGGAAGAAGTTGATCATTTTATGCCTAGTCCCCGAAATAAAAGAGACATACGAGAATGTGAAACAGATTTTCGATCTTATAGGATTGAATCAAGTCAAGTTCAAATTTGTGTCTGATTTCAAGTTGTTGTTGATGATATATGGATAGCAAACGACTACGTCGATGCATCCTTGCCCATTTTGTGATATTTGTCTTAAGGATTTGAGAAATGATTTCATAGAAAAGTCTGAGAATGTACGAAATTTCAAACTGAAAACTTTTGGCGATCTGAGGAAAGATCATGATAGATTCGTTGCTCTCGGTGGTGATAAAAAGTTAGCAGAAAATAGCAACAGCACCATCAACAAACCTCTTTTTGAAGAAAAAAAATGAGACGTTGATTCTCGAGAAGTGTATCATACCTGAGCTACACATACTGCAAGGGTTTGTCAATTACCTTTGTTGGAATTTTCTAGTGATTCTTCTCGGACGTGAGCAAGCTCACAAATGGCCCAAAATCTTGAACCTTATTTCCCAAAATTACCATGGAGAAATGTTCGAAGGGAATGCTTGCCGGACTATGTTGAAAAAGACTGATCCACTTCTGGACAGAGAAGTCCGCGGAGATACTAGTCTGAAAACAATGAAATCCTACGTTTCTGCTTTCAAAACGATGGATGAGATAGTTACATCATGTTTCTCAGTCAACAGAAAGAAGTCAATTGAATCCATTCGTAAACAGGTGGATAAGCTGCACAAGAATTTGGATGCTTTGGGAGTCTCCAAAACTTTGAAAATCCACGTGCTTCTCCGTCACCTCGTGCAATCATTAGAACTACTCGATAGAAAAGGCGGCTTAGGATTATGGTCTGAGCAAGCAGGTGAATCTGCTCATCGAGAGTTCCTCAGGTTTTGGGAAAAAAGGAAAAGGAAATCGCTGCTCGATTCGTATCCGCGAAAATTGAAAGAGGCAGTGGTGGAATTCTCCTCACTTCATATTTAATTTATTTCTCTTGGCTCTTCCCGACAATTATTCTATAATGGAATTGTGACTGGCTCACGAAATTTACAAGTAACTGATGACTTGTTTTGATTTAAAATGTGTAACGATATTCCAGGACTGTGAATAATCCAATAAATTTGAGTTCATTGTTGTTGATCAAATATAATTCCATCTCCTCGAGTTTTGCTCTCATTCCTGTCTAACTCACTCTAGCCATCAACTATTGGCTCAAGAATGGCTTTTCGTACTATCATATGTAAGTAATATCGAATAAAATTGATTTAGGTTCACAATAACTACGGAGTCTCCCTTCTAAGCGATCGCAAGATTCGTTCATGATATAGCCTGCTACTCGCAGCTTATTCTATAAATATTTCGTAAAAAGGAGCAGCTTCGATTTTGATTCGAAAAGATTTCATCACTATTTGGTATTACGAACCACTCCCCGTACTCAGTTTTTGTCGTCATGTGAGACGAACTTTTTTCGGCTTCCAGAACACCGTGTTATAAACTGCGGAGCGCGATTGTGATCCACGCGAGTATGATCTTCTATCCTCGTGAATCTACAAGATACAGCTTCTTATTCGAGATACTCTTCAACTTTTCTGAATACAAAAAGTTCCTCATACGCGGAGTGATAAAATAGATTGAGGAGAGAGAAAGTGCAGTTGCAATTTAAACCATTTAGTCGGTTCGTCTCATGTTTACTTCGCGTCTAAATTGCTGATTAATCGGCTCCATGGCACTCATATTACGCGTATGTGGCTTCATTTTGTAGCTTTTGACATAAGCTTTTGAATTGGGCCAAGATATGTTGTGAAAAATTCTAACGGACTTGATGGATTTACCATTTACTGGCTATTTTTATGTTATTTATCGAACTTTTCGCGAAAGCTGAGTTTTTATCGAGTAACTTTTACAAATCAAGTCCGATACTAAAACTGGAGTGCGCATATGTTCTTTGCATCGTATATAATGAGTCAAATTTGCAACATAAGCCATTGTGTTTGTCTACGTCGTTTGGTGCACACTAGAACCAGAACAAAAACGGGCTCCGCCGTGGGATTCATCGCAGTGAACGTGTTAATGATAACCAAGTTTCCGTCAAAGCTCATCCGCAACTTGAACCAATCCAACTCTTTAGTGAAGAAAATGCTTGCTCCCTCGTCGGGTTTACAAAATCTTTCAGAGTGATAATGAATAAGACAAGGGCTGGAAATAACATACTCAAAGCTGTGTCTGACTTGAATGAATCAAGAAATATCTCGAGTGTGGTCATCTATTTGTCCGTCCTCGAAGCAGCAAGGATCGAGACTCGCAGAACTCATGTCAAGATAACATGTTTACTCGAAAACATCCAAGAACTTTCACACCAGACAGCTCTACGAGTCACGTCACTGCTGATCAGAGCGGTCACACTAAGGACTTGACTCATTTAAACCATAAATCATTCGCAGGATTATATATTATAGTCAAAACATACTTCTCATTACCAAGGAAGATTGTTTGTTAAGAATATTGAGAATAATGTCATTATTTACAAGACTAAAGTACTGGATGTATTTTGTGGTGTCAGTCACTTCCTCATGACTCATCACAGCAATACACGCCTTTGCTTATTACTCGTCTTCCTCACTGGGTGTAAGATGCACAACTCATGCAAGAAGATTAATAAGACAAGTCTGTACTGCTCTGTTTTATCGGCCTAGCGTGATTTCATCAGTCTCCAAGTTCTGAACATTTGCAAATGCTTTTCGGGACATATGAGAGAGTCAGCGCGGTTCTTTGTAAAAGTCACAGTCACTATTTGAGCTTCTTTACGTCTCAAAATTCACGACATAAATTGAAGGATTTGGAAAATTTAAATCGTGCATCACCACGTAGTCCCTACGAAGCAATGCCGATAGCTGAAAACTGCGCTTTTCCAAATTTTTCAAAATATATATCGTGAGATTTGCTTGTACTTTCGAGCAAGCGTAACAAATTTTCAAACAATTGAAAATAATATATAAAGAACCGTGCACTGTCAAATTTCTATGATTCGAGAAGTAATTGAAATTATCAAAAAATCAGATAATGTTGAGACTAGACAGAGCGATATGTATGGGACATGTGTGATGAAGATCTACTTATGGTAATACTTTCCCATGATACTGTAAGATGAGACCATGCGACTCTGTACAATCCACATCTCTCTTTGAGAATTGAGAATATTCTAAAATGGTAAATGGCATGCTCAAATTCTCAGGATTTATATTTGAAACTCGATTTGAGTAGATATTTGAGTGTGATACACAGGCAGATATCTCTGTCTAACTTTTTAAGAAGAGATTTCCTTGAAATTCTATTCTTGGTATAATCTTAAAATTATTGAGGTTGATATTTGAAAATGGCCTGGTGCTTTTTCATTGATCTTGGAAATGATAACCCAATGTTCATTCTCGGATATTGTGATTTCTCTGAGAATAATTCTTCTTTATTTACACCTTTTTTCCAAGTTGTCAGAATGGAACGACATTTTTACAAAAATAGCAATGTCGTGAACATTTAATTAACATAATGTAAAAAAACCGAAATCAATTCAAAATATTCTTTGATGAGAGATTAGCATGAAATTATTTCGTTGAGAATTATGTAATAGCCTCATCAGCTCGCTCATGAGTGATATTCATAAACCAAATTGCGGTCTCGAGAAGTGTATTAAGAAGAAGAATATCAAGTTTTCCGTGTTTAAGCATTCGGATGTTGCAATAAGCAAATAAAATTTTTATCGCAAGGGCGTGAAATCAACAGTTGATGCACGGGAATCGAGGGCAGAAAAGATACAATCATCGGTCCTGTATTACGCTAAATAGATATTATTATACCATATCTTAGATGGAAAATTTTTGTAGCTTTTATTCTTGTCCGCCCAAGTGCCACACAAGACAGGTTGGGACAAGTAAGAGCAAAATAGCTCTATAATGCAGTATACGCATGCGTAAATACTCCCTGGATCCTGGACTTATAAACAGAGCTACTCATGTCGAGTGCGCCATCTTGCGATCAAACTGCTTCGTTATGATTAGAGAAGTTGACCAACTGAATCGATGGGCGGTCCAACACCATCCACGGGAAATTTTTCCACAAATTAACAATGAAATTCTCTGATTAAAGGGGAGACTGAAGGTGTATAATCTAGCTCACAAAGTTGCGGCAATAAGTGGACGATTTTGGTGAATTGTTAACAATTTTTGACGCAATTTCATGAGGCCAATTTAGCCCCTTTTTCATGAGATGCTTCAAGTAATTTTGTAAAAATACTCCGCAAATGGCGTCATTCTGCACGTCGTTCTTCATTGATTAATTTTTTATTCACAAAGGTCTCAAACATTGGGTCTCTGTGGATACTAAATATTATAGGACTCGAAGAGACTCATGTAATCACCAAACGGGCAGGCTAACGAGTGACTTAGCACGCGCGGTGCTGACCTGTCCAATGATCCGCCGTACAGGTTAAAACAGGTCAGAGCAAGAGAGTCTGGGAGATGGTTGGACTCAGCTGCGTCATTAGAAACTTGACGCATGCGCAAACGCTCTATATCGATGCTATTCTCTTCAGATTCGCGATGAGCGTGATATTATTGAAAAATATGCAACTCTAGATCTTGCAAGAGTGATGGATAATATTATGGGGCGAGAAGTATAGCTCGTGTTGGAGTTCATGCAGGCAAAATCGAGGACAAAACATGACAAACAGCGCGTCTTGCAGGTTACGACAAGTTGAAGTTGAAGAGTCGGAGCACGAAGTGTGCGCATGCGCAGACCTTCGACTTCAATCGATCTCGCAATCAACGCTTCCTACTCAACCCTTTTTAGCGTAAGGGTGACTATAGGCGGCAATTAGTCTCGTCTGCGAAGTTCGAATAGAATTATGTCATTAACTTGACTCAAAGCTAGAGAATAGCATACATCCTTGGCTCGGCAGGTTGTTTTGGAGCACGAAGAAAATTCTCGCCTCATTATACCCGCGGTATAAACTATTACCGTGACTCAGAATAGCTGAATCTCGAATCGGGAGCTACTTATATACTATATGAAACATTTAGTCATTCCAGCCCCTATAGGTCATGATCAAAAGGCGCGGCAGCGCCTTGCTGGCGAGTATATGAAAGAGAAGAACATGTGAGAAAGAGAGAGAGAGCGCGCGCAAGGCTGCCGTGCCTTATATACGCTGAGTTGGGCCGTTTTAACCTCACCTATTTTTTCGAACTTACTTATTTCGTGCTTTTCTGGGTTCAGGAGGGTTTCATTCCCTCTGAACCCGTTATTTCGGTCCTCAACAAGGATATTGGCAACTCATTTCGCCGCTGACAGCGTTTAGTGCCAAAATATCTTACTCACTAATTTCGACCCTTCCGAATTTTTTCGCGTCAAGATTTCAGCCGCGTCAAGACACTCGAAGTCGAACACAATCGATTGTTGGGGTCGACCACGCGGGACGATCGACCGCGAGAACACGGGTGATGTTTTGATGCAGCCGCATGTGTAGCAGACGGCGTTATTCCGCTCCAGCAGTAACATGTTGTAGCAGTAACATGTTGTAGCAGTAACATGTAACTTTTTTGACTATTTTGATTATATTATGTAGAGGTAATAGCAGAGATTGAAAGCCAATCGTAGGCCGTAGCACCGCCTGCAGCGAGCTTGTAGAAATCAGCTCTCATTGTTGGAGGAATAAGAGCCACTTTATCGTTGTGGGTTTTCTTGTCTGGAGTGATATAAGAATAATAGGCCAAAGGCCAAAATGTGTGTCATTCTCGCTGTTGTGCAGTGTCAAGAATTGATCTCCAAAAATAGTTGGAGAATTTAGGATTTGATCGTGAGGAAAAATGAGTGCCAGTGTCAATCTACATTTCAGCAGTGTATTGACTTTCAGTTTCCTCAATACTTCAGAGAGACCCAACTCTGAAAAATTATGCCTCTTAAAAACCACTCTAGTTGAAGAAGAGTGTGACCAATAGAATATCTTTCGTGTTGCTTTTCGTAGACCTGTCAATGTCCAACACATTAAGAGGGATCGTCTCTCACATTTAGATGTTGTAAGACAGATCAGTCAATTGACGACTGTCCAAGAACAGTTGTTGTGATATATAAGCACTGATATTTGGTGTTGCTCTGGTTATTACTTTTGAATATGATATGTCCATTGCGTAATACTCTAACCCAAAAGTCTCAGCTAGACTCTTACTCTCATATGGTATATGGATTTTACTTCCTTGGCACTAAATTCTGAATAGGATAAGAAAGTTGCACAGGGTTCACCTGTTTCATCAAGAGTATTATGAAGTAAGAAAGGGACTTTTACGCTCTTGGTGGAGAGTGGCAAGTTCAAATTGAAAAAATTATTACTTGAGTAATCAATCACTAAACAAACTGGATCCGTACATCTATCTGGAAGTATGTTGAGGATCATTCAAACACATATCACATAATGCTACTGAACCTTCATTTCCCTCAGAATGAGTTTGCATGGATTGATCCAACTTCTTGATGTGTTATGAATTACCAATGTGCTACATGGAATTTGTTTGAGTCTTTGGTCCTTAGAAAATTTTGGACAACAGATGTAGTGTCATAGTTCTATGTTTCATTTATCAATTAGTTATTAGTTATTCACTTTGATATTTAGCATGCTCTCTTGCTGAGGAGTGGATGTGGTTCATCATTTGGGGAATTTTCACAATCTAAAAGTTCCTCGTGATCCAAAAATTTTCTCTTGCAAGCACCATCACAAGTGGGTTAGGAGTCTTCGCATCAACTCAAGTCAATTCCATGAACTTATTTCAAGAGTCTTGCTATCAAAAATACAAAGTTGTCCTTCTCCAGATTTTTCTTTGTTCATGATCAAAAAATGTTCATCTTGGAATGAAGCACTCTAGTGTTAATTAGGAGAATGATTGTTATGGATGAGATACATAGAATTTTTTTTTGTTTTCTCACATGCTACTATTTACAGCATGTTCTTCAATCTCAGAATATTTAGTCATTACCATAGCCGAGTGTTGAAATCTCCCCCCCCCCCACTTCACTTTTTCCAAAAGTATAACTTGGCGAGTATGGCCATCCTTTCCCCCTATCACTTCATCTGGGATCAAAAATTGAATTTCAACTCTTGAGGGTCATGAAATCAGGGGAAACATGTCGAGTAACTATTTAGCAAAATTTAAACATGAAACAAATGGGTATAAAATGAAAAATATTAATTTCAACTCTTGAGAGTCGTGAGATCAAGAAAAGCATGTCGAGTAATTGTTTTGCAAAATCTGAACGTGAAACGCATGGAAAAGGATTGATTACATTACGATTTGACTTTCTCGGTAATTGTGACTCAACTTGAGTTACTCACCATCTCTACTGAATTTTAAACTAAACCGATCAATGCTAGATTGAATTTTCTGGTTTCCTTTTCTTTTCAATGGTCTGAATAGATTATTATTTTCATTACATTTCATAGACGAAGGAGATGGTGAGAAACTCAAGTTGAGTCAAAATTACCGAGAAAGTCAAATCGTAATGTAATCAATCCTTTTCCATGCGTTTCACGTTCAGATTTTGCAAAACAATTACTCGACATGCTTTTCTTGATCTCACGACTCTCAAGAGTTGAAATTAATATTTTTCATTTTCTACCCATTTGTTTCATGTTTAAATTTTGCTAAATAGTTACTCGACATGTTTCCCCTGATTTCATGACCCTCAAGAGTTGAAATTCAATTTTTGATCCCAGATGAAGTGATAGGGGGAAAGGATGGCCATACTCGCCAAGTTATACTTTTGGAAAAAGTGAAGTGGGGGGGGGGGGAGATGACTAATACCTCAAATGGTACATTAGGTCAATTTGTAGTACATTATTCCTACTAGACAATCATACTAATACAATTGATCGAAGGCAATAATTAGACGTTGTGCGGCAAAATGAAATTATTTTGCCCCCATATTTATTGGCGTTGCGTCAGGTTATATACGATCGAAGAGTTTAGTTCAAGGGTCACCAAAAGCTTCTGTTCCATCTGAAAGTAAGGGCCTGCAAGGTACTACGCCATTTATTTTGTGCGATGAATACGTGGATTCTCCGAATTTTAGTCTTTACTTATATTCATGCTGCACCGACAAATCCAGACGCGTATCACACCAGCCTATGACATATCACATTCAATGCACTTGTACGGAGTATACAACTCTCGATAGAGCTGGTATACTCGACCAAAATTGGTCAACGATTTTGGCGCAAGCCAACTCTGTCGAGGGGTGCACATGTCCCAAAAAATGGGTCCAACCCGCAGGGCCACTATAACGGGGCCACTGAACTAGTCCTGGTGGGGCTTGGCATTTGCAGTAAATATAGGTATACACAATTGTAGTACAGATATCCAGCCGGTAATGCCAGGTGTTTCAAAAACTTGGAGTGAGCATGTGTGGATAGATATTCGGATGTATATGTGATGATGGGGGCCAGGGGCGCGCGCCCGGTTGCCCTTTGCCTCTTTATTTTTTTTTTTTTTTTTTTAATCTTTCGCCTGGATGGAGAGAAATAATAATGAAAAGTAAACCAGCTTCCTTCCAACTACCGCTATTATACAAAAAGGGGAGAGTCGAACCCGAAACGGCTCGTCTCGCACTTTGTGCTTATAATTATACAGATTTATATCCGAGGCGACCACTGAAATACATGAAAGCAGCCTAACCCCTTACGCGTGATGTTCAAATTATGGATTCGCCTAGAACGTCTGATCCATAGCACCTTGTTGCCGCGTGCGGCTATTACCGTAGCTATTATAGAATAGAATCCAGGTGAATTGATTCGGCTTGGCTTTAATCGAATCGTTTGCTCAGCTTCCTTAACTTTGTCAGCTCTTCATTAGAATTTTAGGGCTCTAATAGAAAACGGAAGCCACTAATGACCTGCCGAATTATTGGATGCTCCTAGATAATTCGCGTGGCTTGGCTCAGAATGCTCACAAACATGATGACTCATATTTCCTCAGATCTTGAGTCCCAGATCAACATCGTCCTTACTGAACAGTTGTGTGGACATCTTGAACCGAGTCTTTGACATTTTCTTTGCATAAATCTCAAAAATGGATGGAATATTTGCCGTCAAAACAAAATTGGCGACAGTTATCGATAGACGGTCAAGCTGCTGAGGGATATGATCAAAATTAATCGTGAGTTTTACATGGGTGAAAGTAATTTTCATCATTCTAACCAAAAATGTCGCATTCAAATGCGGTTTTAGGATTCTCATGATGAAAAATCATCATTGCCCTGTGCTCGCAGGCCCATTTCGGGCGCGGAGGACTTATTTCCCTCGCTTCGCTCGGGAAATAAACTGTCCTAGCGCCCGAACTGGGCGAACGCGCCCAGGGCAATAATGTACTATTACACCCAAAAAAGATCTTTCAACAATTGTAACAACTTCCGGACCAACTCGCACGCGGTTATCTGCGCACGTGATGTACTGAGGGTTTTTTTGCAAGGATATAATTTTGTGTGATTTCTACTTGATACTCAATTAAGTTAGTGCATAAGTTGATACTGTGCACCTAATAAATATAATGCAATCACTGATGGGTCATATCATATTCGGGACTCATCGTATAAGTGATATTTTTATCAATGGATTAGGATGTGAAAATTTTAGTGCAGATTACAGACCCCACGTGGAATATCCTAATTAATGTGGTCTGATTAATGAAGCTTATAATCAAGCGGAATATGATTAGTATATGCTTCAATATTTTTCGAGCCATATATTGAAAAGACCAGCATCTCACCATTCCATATCGTCGTCCCCGACGATGAAAAACACGTCACCATTCAAAAATACATTAGGAGAACAAAAGGAAGTGTTTTTCTTTTTCGAGGGAGGACGATATAATCAATCCAAAAGTAGCTTGCCACCTGTTTACACATGCTCATAGATATTGAGTAATTGTCATCGAGCTGGTTTTGTTCCTAGTTTACATCATTTGTCTGAAATCATCAGCATGTGATAGTGTAAGCGACGAGGAAACGATATTGAACAGATTTAATTCAACTAGTCTTGGAAAGGAAGCCAAGAAATAGACGCACTAAAAGGATGATAGAGAATGGTGAACATTTTTTCGTCAATAACTGGTCCAGTCACATTACTACTGACTATAGGTGGTTAGAAAAAATGGTCAAGTTTCTATGAGGGTCGGAGTACTGGAGACAGTAATCAAATAAGTATTTAAAATGTGCATTGGATCAATTGAACTGACTATTTTTCATGAATAAAACAGTGAAATGCATCTTATCATATAGTCTTAAATATCTCCGATCTCTGAATTCGTGCATTTTCTTACAATACCACATCCGTATAAAACTGCTTAGCCCTAGCCGAGACCCTAGTCATTTAGATCGGCGTTTCTATAAATGTTTTTTAAAAGTTCTGGGATTAGATGATACTCAAATCACCACCTTTCATTTCTAGTTCTTGCTTGCAGTTAGGTTTGAAATTAATTTGTTAGATATCGTTCAAATGAGAATGCAAATTGGATATAGATGACCTGGTCTCATTTTGAATCACTCATATCTATAACTGTCTGTGCGAGCAGCTCTCTTTTGAATAAAGAATTTTTTGGAACTACAATTTTCAAAAACGTCTGTTTTAGCAGAAACTAAATTATTCCATTGCGCGTGATTAAAATCATACAATTGCTTTTGAGGATTGATTTCTTGATAAGCTGTGTAAATTTTGAGCCTTGGATTAACTTTCCGGGGTTGACAATTGGATCTCAAAATTATTATTAGTAAGTCAATATGATGTCGAGACTGGGAATTTTTTTAACATCGAGTTCATTTTGTGATGAGCGTTGATCAGATTTCCAAATTTATGATAAGACATTCATAAATTCTGAATTCACTCTCCAGCAAATATATTAAATTAGTGCTTTCACGAGATTAGAAATATCTTGATCCTCATATAGCTTATATAGCATATCTGGCATCATACGATGACTTGGATTCTTCTCATTTTGAATTGAATTCGTATTGATTTTTGAATAAAAGAATTAGGTGATCCATGAATGGAAAGTGATTTGCCTCAAACTTTGTCCTATCTTGAAAGCAGTGAAAGTATCTGCTACATATAGCGCCAGAGGACGAACATCTATCATTGTCAAGTTCGTCATTCTCCATCAGGGCTTGTAAACAGCTTAGTCACCGCACTTTGACTCCAAAAGACTTGAGCTAGACTTGACGCACCGGCTTTCATGAGCCTCTTTACGAGCGCAAAGTGGTCAAGGAAAGTAAGCATGGTGCTAATTCGTTACTGACACAAATAAAAATGATCAAGGTTATTACCTCAAATGACATTTGATTCTTGCACATAAGAGAGTTTGAGAATTGAGGGAAGGGGGGTGTTTTATCGCAAAGAAGAGGGGTCGGGTGAACAATTTTGTACACGAAAACTATTTTTCCTCCACCATAGTCGGAATGATGGGAAGGGCAGAATGCTCATCTTGGTTAGGATAAAAAATACTCCATTGATGAATGTTGTTTGCGTCAAGTCGATCACGGAGAACAATGAGATATCGAGCAAAAGATGTTACAGCTACGACTTTCAGCAAAGAAATAATTTACCACGATCAACACGAGAATCTGTGGACCTTATGATTCGTCAAAATGTAGTGTGTTTCATGAAGTCAACAAATATAGTGGACGAAAAGTAGCAAATATATTCATTTACAAAAAATCCTTGCTGAAACATCTTTCGCACGATACAGGCAGAACCCCGTATTCGCGGTAGTTACGTTCCCAAAAAATACGTATACCGAATTCGTGAATACGGGAGTATGGTTCTCATGGGAGTTATGGGATCGTTAAGGACAAAATCGTAATTTCCCCCAGAAATTGTATTTATTTTCATTCTTCCCAGTCATGTATTGTGACTATTGTAGTATAAACCTGGGTATGGAATATACCGGCGTGAAGAATGATTCCAAGATCAAGAAGGTTTACAAAACAACGATACAATTGAGCTATTATTGGGTTCTGGGCTCTATTACAGGGCCTCACTGCCTAGAGAGGAAAAAACTCATCCGAGATTGTCTCGCGCTCTGCAGACAAGATTTCCTTGTGCATCATTCAGTATGGTTTGATTACAGTTTCAAAGCTCATCTTCAAGTCAAGGCTCTTATTATACATGGCTCTGGATGAATGGTTGGAAAATTTTCGATTACACTCTCCGAATTGAATCCATTCCTCGAGATATTATCTGACCTGTCAGAACAAAATCAGGCTGTTTAACAACTGTTCTGGAAAATACAAGTACAATTCAAAGATTGTAAATCCTGTTAAGATGACCAGGTTTTTATTGAGTCTTTCAATAATCTTTTCCTGTAAAATACCAGAATTTTCAAAAAATTTCACGACTTGAGAACCACGATTGCTGGATAAAAAAAAACCGCTAATGATGAATTTTGGCATCAAATCATCTCACCGCGAATACGGTAATCGCGGATACCGGGTTTTGCCTCTGTACCTCATTGTCCCCCAAGATCGTGCATGTTTAAAGCAGACAACAGGTATTTTTAAGGAAGGGGACAATTCCATAGTGATTGTGATGATAATGTTAGAAACGCCCCATTGAGTTTCTGAAGAAGTTTTGAAACTGGCTCCTGCGAGGCCTCCTGAAAAGTTGAACCCCCATATAGATTCAGAATACTGTTGAATTCACCCGGAGCTATTTGCTCACTGAAAATGAGTATTGAAATAAACTCCTTGGCGAAAAGTCGGAATCAGAGGTTGAGGATTGTCAGATGCAAATGTCATTTTAATTCTCAAGATATCCGCAAAGATCAAGCAAACTAAAATATTTTTCTGGAAAATCCTTTTCTATTTGACTCAGAATTCAATCTATTGTTCTAGTCTTGAATAAAAATTTTGAATCCTTGTGATCGATCTAAATACCCAAAAACAAAATATGAGCCATAGCCGTTTTCATCTAACGACACTGTATGTATTGAGCAGTATGTATGTTCAAACATTGTATACGCTTGGAAAAAACGCTTGGCTCATATGTTTTGTTGCATTTATCCAGTTACCAACTGCTCGAATTTCTATCAACTGAGCATAATATACTCTCTCCGTGTCAATCAGTGAAAAAACACTGAAGTTTGGTGGCTTCTCACCGATTGCCACAGAGAAAGTACTTGTATAGAGAAGCTAAACTTGTACGCAACAAGTTATAATATGCATGCATATATAACGTGAGTTTCAGTCTCTTCCTGGGTGCATGAATGGCCTCTGAGCAAGAGATAAGATGTCATTCGACATGATATGGAGTGAGAATCAATGGAAATTGATAAGGGATTGGACACAGAAGAATTCGCTTTAATAATTTTCATAAACCACCAGCAGTCTTGTTTTGAATTAGAAAAATTATACAGGCTTTCCGATAAATCATCATCATATTCTCATCACTATCATAGGGCCTATGTAAGAGCCACTTTGAAGCACAGGAACCAATAACTGGTAAGCGAGGTCAATGATCGGCAATTGTTGTCCTCGAATACTAACATAGGAGCAGAAAATAACTGCTCTGAATCAGCACTGAATCGATCGTATACTTGAACGTCAAATTCATTGTATCAGTAAATTTGATTTTGAGGATAGCTTGAATAATCTAAAGACTGTGGCTTGTTTGTTCCTGGAAGAAGTGAGTTGGCTAAATTAGCCTATTTCCATAATATGGAATTCATATTCCCATGAATAGACCAGTCTGTTGCCTCTCATTCCCGATCGAGTCCACGAAACGAAGGTTCAATCGTGTTTCTTTGTGTCAGCCAGGTTCACGATACTCAAAGTATCAATTTGCAATTTCTCACATCCGCAGAAAAAGTAGGTAAAGTCTTGGCTTACAGCTTATGGTGAGCGAGCGGGGGAAGCATCAGGTGGAGGGGCTGCCGCAGGTAGACGGACGCTCAGCGATTGGTCGGCGGCCCGTGGCTGCGCCGTCCTCCAGTGGCGGGGCCACCAAGCTACATTGGCCGCAGCACACGTGTGGATCGTAGCCACCTGCGGGAGTAGCGGTGGGGGTCCCGGAGTCCCGCAGTGTACTAGTCCACTGAGCCTTGATGGAAAAGCCTCAGAGACCGGCTCGCAGTCGCAGAGAACGCAATTCCGCAGTTGCGCGCGAGCATCCGTCAGGGTAGCGTCTACTTGTTCTCGCTCCGCTCGTGTCGCACTTTGTTCTTGCACCAGTGCCTGTGACCCTGTTATCTTTGTGTCTGGTGTGTTCCTGATTTTTGTGCACCAGATTCAGGACTCATAGTTTGCTGTAACTCATCAGTGCGTGTCCTGGCCGCCGTCGTCGCTATCGACGACGCATGGTTAGCCCGACTTGCGTCGCACGCCGGCAGCGACTTGCTGCTGAGGTGCAATCCCGTCACCTGGAACGGAGACCATCAAAACTTCCAACATGCTCGTCGACGAGGTGCCGCGCAGCTTCGTCAAGAAGAACAACAGCTACAGCCACTGTCCGCTCAAAAAGCGACCCGTCAACGTTGCCCTCGCTGAAGATGCACCCAAAATCCACACCAAGACCGAGATCAAAGGTAGGTATCTCAAACTTTCTTACACTTGAGATCCTGGCTCTATGACTTTGAGATCGCTAATACTCTACCTCGTAACTGAGCTGCTTCGTCGTCTATCGCGTTTTCTAAGTTGTTCATCACCGAGATTAGAGTTTTCATTTTCCGCCACATTCAACTAATCTCAACAGGTAATCTAAAACCTTATCATAGTATTTAATAGATTCAGGTATCCATCATTCACTACAGTTCACACTAATGTGAATGTTATTTGTCTGGTTAAGGATTATTTTGATACTTCTGATTTAAAGTCAGCTAGACCCAAATGCAACCGTCAAAATGTTCTCAAACTCAAAAAAGTTTATCTACGCTTCCGAACGCACTCCCGACGTTGCCTACATTTTCCAACAAATCACCAAATGTGGCTAATACAAGTAGTTCCGGATGAATTTAGCCCTTCCTTAGATCTATCACTTAAGATGATCTAGCCTTTGTTGAAGAAATTGATTATAGGCAATACTCACCGTTTTCATCTTTGAAGCTCATTACTCTCCATGCAGGAATGAAACAGATCTTAAAAACGAATATTATAAATTTTCTGTCTTCAATCTATCTGCACCAATAGTAAAGTTTCCTTTGTGCCCATGTAAATGAAAGAAAAGTCTCCATCCTGAATCTCTAGAGACTTTTCCAAGCTCTGTTCTAACCTTATCGACTTCTCGGTTCGTCGAAAATCATCAACTGTCATGTTATCAATGACCTTATACTGTTTTGAGATTTTTGGGTCCCCACGAAATGAAACATAGTGGGCAGTCCTCTGTTCCGATACATGCTAGCGATTAAGCAGGTTTGAATTATCCATCTGCTTTCATTCCACAAATGATGTAGTTCTGTTGTATCTATGATTATGGTTTTTTTAGCGAATGAAATAGTTTTCTGACTTCTTTTCTCGAATTTTGCCGGACAGCTTTGAATAAAAATTCCTGAAGTAGTTTATTGCAACGAACGTCTCTTGAACGCGAATAATCGAGTCTGAAATGGTATTTTCTCATTCAAGCTTGTATCGTGACAGGAAAGTAATTTACATTGATTGTGATTATGTGAAAGATTGATGAACATGTGCTCAGAAATGAATCACAAAATTCTCCTTGGACCTTGAGAGTCCCCGACAGAATGTGTTCAAGTGGATGGCTTTGCAAGTGTCGATCAATTACCATAAGAATCTGATAATCTAATACTAAATGATGAGTATGTGTATTGACAAATTCGGGTGACATCTTTTGTTGAGGATGACGCTAGTTCAAATATCCAATGTTTTCCCATGGAAGTACAGCTCAGTGCGGGGGAGGGTGACGAAACTTGCTAGTGATAGGCGCAACAGGTTGTGGATGCCGTACCAGTCAGAGCTAACGCCCCTTTTCCTTCTCTTTGCAGAAGAATCGATCGAACTCGTGGATGAGATCGTCGAGCCGGAGAACCTTAGCACAAAACCCGAGGACCTGAGCCGCTCATCTAATACCACGACGACGCCCCAGAGGCCAATCAAGCGCCCGCGATCGCCCTCGCCACCGATCAAGCGATCGCTGTCGCCAGCACTTGCGACTCCGATCGCCGTCCACCAACTGCAGTCTCAGTCCCATTACCGGTCGATGCCACCGCAGTACCAGCCGCACCAGCCCATCAAAGCCGTCAGTCCACCGGTGAGCGTCGCGCCAGTGCACCCCGTGGCCAAGCGGGCCCGCGTCGAGGTCCTCCAGCACCACCACGAGTCCGCACCGACCTCGCCGACCCACCTCCAGCCACAGCACCCGTACAAGTCGGAACCCCTGGAGCCGCTGGCGCACTACCCCTGGACCGCCCGGCCTCACTACGCGCCTCCACCGCCACCCCCGCCTCACTACCTCGCTCTGTACGCTGCGAGGTATGGGGGTGCCCCGGAGCACCTGTACCCATCGTACCCGCTGCCGGCCTACTCGGAGCACCAGCACAGCCATCACCAGGTGCCTAGCTCGCCACCGCCGCACCAGGCTCCGACGCTCCAGCGGCCGATCGCGTCGCGCAGCTACGCCAGCCACTGGATCGCCGCCGGGGGTAGTACCAGCGGAGGCCAGCTCCTTGCCGGTGCCACCACCACCACCGCGGAGCACTGCGGCCTGTCGCCCACGAGCTCGCTGGGCTCGTCTCTGCCACCCCCATTGAGCCCAGAAGACCTGTCCTCGCCCTGCAGCGACGACAGCGGTCGCTCGTCGGCGGGCAGCACCTCGGCAGGATCGAGGCACCAGGAGGTGAGCAAGGGCCCGGGATCGCCCCGGTACCAGTGCCCCGACTGCAGCAAGTCGTACTCGACGTACTCGGGGCTGTCGAAGCACCAGCAGTTCCACTGCGCCGCGGCCGAGGGCCAGGCCAAGAAGACGTTCACGTGCAAGTACTGCGAGAAGGTGTACCTGACCCTGGGCGCGCTCAAGATGCACATCCGGACGCACACGCTGCCGTGCAAGTGCCACTTGTGCGGCAAGGCGTTCTCCCGGCCCTGGCTGCTGCAGGGCCACATCAGGACCCACACGGGCGAGAAGCCCTTCAGCTGCCAGCACTGCAACCGGGCGTTCGCCGACCGCAGCAATCTGCGCGCCCACCTTCAGACCCACTCGGACGTCAAGAAGTACTCGTGCGCCGCCTGCAGCAAGACCTTCAGCAGAATGTCGCTGCTCAGCAAGCACCAGGAGGGTGGCTGTCCGGGGGGCCTCCATCCCCAGCAGCCCCTCGGATATGCCTGCTGATTGGGCTTCGTGTCCAACGCGACCACGTTCAATCACATCCGTGCCTTAAACTCCTCTGCGCCTGGCTTCCCGCAGTACAAACTGACCACGAAAGACTTTACGAAAGTAATTTTTATTCGTCATGAATTTTAGAGTCGAGTGATGTGTGTATGAAAGTTTATTTTCTGTAGATCTTAGCTCAAATCGAGCGATAAAATTCATCACGAATGAGGAAGATGAAAGACATTCTAACGATTCCGACGCTATTACACTCTAACCACACGATAAGTGCGCTTTTACCGTGAAACCACTGTGCCATTGAATATTCGCTAACAAATTTTGTGACAAAAACGTGAATACAAAGTCAAAGCTCTCTTCAGAAAACTCCGTCGATATCGCGACTGCTCGTGAGCGATGACCACCAAAATGCCTTTCTTATTGAATCGTGAGTTCTTGACCGAAATCTCTGCCGAATATAACAATTCAATGTGTCTCGAGTTTGAGAACCAATTTTCAAATTCTAATGATGAAGGTGCCATGCTCATTTTTTGCAAATATGACCGAATGAAAAGTGTACTTGTGTGAGAATGAGGTAATCGAGCTTAGTTGTAAATATGAAAATAATATCCATGTCGTTGTAAATATCTCGCAAATGTATCTCAGAAGCCTAGAGATCATTGTTCGAAGTCCTTCGAGTTCCCTCTCATATTGCGCATTCACTGTGCTATTTGAAACAACAAACTAGTCATTCCATTATGATTACTCAAAAAATGGATATCATACCTTGTCCTGAATTCAAAGAAAGATAAAAATCTCAAATATATATATATATTTCTGGGCTGCCCAAAGGGCATGGAAATTTTCGAGGAACATTATTATAATTTTGCTATCCCCTTGAACGCAGCTCAGGGACGAGTACCACTGTATCTAGATTCTATAAAGATGGGATTATTATAAAATTGAGAACCACCTATTTATAGAGACTATTTTATGCAAATAAATACGAAATCTCTTCTTACTCACGTAATTACTCAATCAATCGAACACACACCCGTACCCAAAACAACTCCCACAGCTTCCTCTTTTCAGAGTGACCTCATAAATACATGAAGTCTCCATTCCAGAATTTTCATGTTTCATCCCAATTCTTGAGTTGATATTCAATATCACTATAATATTGAAATAATATCAGGAAATCTTTGATACGGGTTGCTTCCCCATCAGCATAAGTATTCAATAACAGAAACTAATGGAATTTTTGGAAAATGTGCCGAGAAATTTATATGAGTTTTCCCAAAATGAACCAAAATTGCATTCTTGGGGCTCATACAACTACAATGATAACTCAAGATTCATTGAAGCTTCACGTATATGCATGCCTGGATATCAGTCCTCTATCCTTCAATTTTGTTTATGCCTCAGCATTCTAGAACAGATACATTTGCATGTGATAAAAAAATGGTTCAATTTGATTAACTTCCGATTTAGATGCAAATTTATTGGTTGCAGATTTTTTTTCAATTCATAACTTGCAAAGTTACGCTGGACATTGAAATGAGTAAATCCGAGTGAAATTTTAATGAGTTATTTTTTTGGAGATTGATAGTCTCTCGTTTCATCACGTGTTGACTAAACCGATAAAGAAATAATTCTGTCCAATATTTTCTCAGGCCTCAGGAATGAGCATGAACCAAATGAAGTTATCCAAACGAGAAATGATTCATTTCGAAATTTTTACAGTACGCAGTGAGAGCAATTTTCCATTCACTTGTTTTCTTTTCACTAAATTTCACGTACCAGGCCAGAGAATTGCCTATTGATGAATATGGAGTTCTACGTGGTCTTACGAAATTTAGACATCATGTTGGCGTGCAGCGACGAACACAAGAATAAACATGGATAAGTTTATCTTAGAGAGTTATGAGTCTTGAACAACAAGAAACTGAAAGAGCGAATTCCTTAAATCGAAGAACATTTGCATTGAAACGGAAAGCCAACAAGGTTGTGCCTGAATTTCCTCTGTGGGTTGCGAGGTGGGTTGAGAGTCAGTTTGGGTTTTGATTCCGAGACAATTGTTAATGAACCTCAATGTATATAGCATATCAATTTCACTAGTAAAATGTTTGAAAGTGATCAACGCATTCATCACATAATCTCGAATCTGAGGTTTGGCTGCCTCACGCATCAGAAATGAGTAGTGTCCAACCTGTCGCAAAACCCACAAAATGATTCATTCGTAGGGTGAAAGATATATCAATGTTACAATCCAAGTCATAAACTTCGAATTTAATGAAGTAATGTTGACACATACTCATCAATGTCAAACTGAATTCCAGTAGCCCAGAGTATTCTGGTTTTTAGGGTTACTAAGTAGATGCCAAAAATAGTAGATTTATAGGTCCACAATCATACTTTTGTCAAAGTTCGACCCAAAGTTTATCAACGCCTTGTCAACATAGACACGGTCAATTGTACGGGTTTATTGAGCAAAATATGTTGAGGTTGAACCCTTCGGGTCTTAACGCTTTTCTAGAATCGAGCTTTGTCTTGTCAGGTGTTTGAATCTTGAGACAGGTGTGATCATACAAAATACTCATTCGAATCTTTTTCTTGCGGTGAATCAAAATTGCCAAGGGTAATTGCTTTGTAAATGACTGATTCAAGTTTGGAATTTATCCTGACAAAGTGTGTAGTCTTAGGCGTGATAGTAATTATATGGAGATGGTAAGATATTTTATTAGGCAGGAATGAGTTGAAAAACAAGGTTATTTTGATTTTCGTATGGTTTAGCCATTTTTGGAAGTCAGTAAAAATACCTCAAACATTTTCAAGAAGTTTCGAATGTTCACATTGTTCACGTTGGGTATTGGTATTGAAACAATTTTACTTGTAGAGGCTTATTACACTGAGAAGGTGTGCAATCAATGTCATCATTGACATTACGGAGCACTTGTCATACGATTGACTTATCCTAAATAAGATGTAAATAAGGCCTTGCGCGCTCAAGTATGGGTTTACTTCTCGGTCCGTGTCAACTGCGCACAAATGCAATTACAAAAAGAAAAACGTGTCAGCACAGGTGTTACGATCGTGCTTGCCAACAACTGTGTTTGTTTTGGCATCATGTCTACAAAAATAATTCAAAAATCGATCAAGAAAAACATCCATAATCATCTTGTGATATACACATTGAACAGCAAAAGTTGATTACGAGGGTGAAATTCAGACTCACAAGTTTACGCACAAGCCGAGGAATGAGTGCAAAAATGCAGACACGTGCGTGCTAAGAATTTACACAAGTGTCAAGATTCATAATCGCACAACAGCCAGGTTTTATCTCATTTCCGGTAAAAAGATCGGCGAACAGGAATTATGTTGTTAATATAATGACCATATGTGTATTGTTGTATTACACACATACAACATACATAACTGACAATGTTACATTGTACAAAAGTTGATAATACTTAATTCCTAAATGAAATATACTCCCAGATAGAAATGTGACCATTTTTTTCTGGCTACCTAAATAGCCATGCATAGCAGTGCGAATTGGACAGTTTTTGGAGAAAAAATGCTCACTATTTCTGCAAGAGACTTTCGATGAAATGTCTTTCCTATCAACACTTAATAATTGACAATGATTATTCAAGCCCAATTACCTTATTAGAAATTTCTCGCTACCAACAAATATGTGTATATCAATCGATTCATGTCGTTATCTTCAAAGATGAGCTCAAATTATCGATGGCTAATCTCGAGCATACATAAAATTTGAAAATACCAACTTGCTATATAGTTACGAACTCTGGATGTAGCTGCTTTTAACTAGTTTTTCACTTTGCACGTCGACTATTTCAGGATAGATCTTGATGGTTAAAAAACATTTCGTTTTGAGGATAATCGAAACTACATAAAAGTAGTTCCACGTGAAATGAATGATTCATAAAACACAGTGTCCCAGGTGTTCTGCGTATGATATTTTAATAATTCCATACCTCAAAATATGACGAACAACCGACCGCCGAGAAGGTAGAAAGTTCTTTTGTGCAGCTGGTGAGCCTTTCGGTTAAACGTTTGATTTTTCTTCGATAAAAAAAGCGCTAACTTCCCGATTAGAAATGAACTTCAAGTCTTTATCCAGTTTTGATCAAAGGCTTGATCAACTTTATCAAGCCTTGATCAAGAAAAAAACTCCTACTTGATCAAACTTGACGTTCTGACTTGAGTATTCTAGGGAGTTATAGGGTTACTAAGAGTTGAGAAGTTCAGATTAACCTCAAATCCGAGATTATCAAACAACAAAAATGCTCAGAGATATACTGTCTGCAAAAATGTGCCTAAATTACAACGAAAGCTCCTTTCCTTTGAACTCAAATTTAAGAATGAACTGTAATTCACTCCTTTTACGGAATTCTTAGTTGATATTTGTTTATCTATGATCATTTTTCCCGAACGACTGCTCTAGCAATAGAAACACGTAGAATATTTACGAAGCTTGTTTTTATGGATATCAAGGATCACTAAATATATTAGAGAGTAGAGGCAAGTGATTTTTGCAGTAAGCCCACCCCATCGAGGCATGGATATCCTGAAGACACCTAACCTAAAGAATGGTCGCAGTCTGAGGTACTTTTTGGAGTGCTATAATAATAATAAAAGCATCCTGCGTGTCGTTGATAAGTCTGAAAAGAGCTGCAGATGACTATAAATCTTCTGTGGCCACAGAATTGTAACAACAATACGCGGCACAGACGCGTTATGCTTCGCGTTGTTCCGTAACACGAGGTAAACAAACGACCAAACCTCAAGTAAACATCAAGAAAAAGGTCAAGTTTGATCAAGTAGGAGTTTTTTTCTTGATCAAATCTTGATAAAAAACTTGATCAAGTTTTGATAAAATTTTCAAGCCACTTGGACATATTTCTAATCGGGTTTTTCACACTAAACCAGCTCTAGATCTGAAATGAAACAAAATATCGACACATGGTTCAGTTCATTCGAAAGCTGAGATACGCTGACAACTGTGAAAAAACAATTGGGAGCATACATAAGAGATCTCGTAAAGACCACGATGTAATGTCTTTCTTAAGAAAATTATTTGAAAAAAAATTTGAAACCACGTATTTTGATGTAAAATGTTATCCTTTTCTCAATTGAGAATGTTATGGAGAGCATATCTAATTAAATTTTGACACTCGATCGATATGATCGGATATCGTATTTATGTTATGGAGAGCAGATATCGTTTTTAACTCTGAGTTTGGCATTCCAAAACGAGTTTGGAGCGATTTTTCGTGACTTAATTTTTCTGCCAATCAGAACACCAGATTTTTAAAACCTTGCGCAACCTTGGAAAGAATACTCCAAGACATATTTTGATTGCTTTCAATCTCAGCTTCCAAATGCGCTCAAGTGCATGCATGTTGATACTTTGTTTAGTTTGAGAACTAAAACTGTTTTAGTGTAAAAACTCAGCACTTTTTAATCAACATGCTCACCACTCGGCTCACCAGCTGCGCAAAAAAATTTTCTAGAGTCTTGGTGGTTGGTTGTCCATCATACTTTGAGGTATAGAATAGCTAAAAAAAATCATGCGCCAGATGATCACGTGGAGATGCTCTAAAGTCTTATATAGAATCAAAATGAAGACAATTGCGACTCGTTTTGAGATTTCAATTAAAAATAACAGTTGTCGACACACGCATTACTGCATGGAAAATTCTTCTAGTTTAAGAAATTTCTAAGGATCTTTGAATTACGTTAAATTTCACGTCAAGGAATAGCAAATACTAGTTGTTAAAATGCATCGTACCAGTCATATCATAGAAGACATCGAAAATTTCATTTCCAGCTAGATGTGTCCTCATCCAGCACAGAGCACAACAGATTAATGAAATTAATCCTCTGACGCTTTTGAAAAAATTCTCGCACCCGGCCTCGACTGGGGGAGACGGCTCTGGGTGCAGTAAAACCAATCCCATCAAATAAAACGCCAAGAGCTTTTAAAATTTGACAAAATATTCCAAAAGCATAATATGTTCCCGTCATAGCACGCATTATTCGCTTGCTGCGATGCGAGGTGAACGAACAAGTTCCTCACGAACTGATGTCACGGAAAGAAATACCCGTTGCTGTAATACTCCTGAGGGCTTGAAAATAATTGGCCGCACAAGATCCGCGTCCCCTTTCAAAATGGTCCAACGGTTTCAGCGTCACCTCGTAGCAGTCACTCCGGGGAAGAAAAAAAACACGCCAGGATACAGAGTACTGATGCAAAATCAGCCCCTGACCCTTCTCACATACATTTTCGTGATCACCTGCTCAAAGGTTTCTTCTCAAGTGCTTTACAAATCGACGTTAGGTGCACTTGTTTCATGTATTTTTGATTTGCATCAACTAACGCCAGAAGCTATTTTTGTGTGAGATTCATGAGTGGAGTGGGTTCTTAAAAATAGGATATTCATAAGTGCAGCCCGTCATTTGCGTTTTCTTATTAATAGGTGCAAGTTCCTAATGACTGGTGATTGAAGTTTGCCATCAGTCATGAATATCAAGTTAGAATGTTGCAAGTTTTTTGAACCATAAAATTCATTAAAATATTCTTATTTATGCACTCGAAAGATTGATCATTTCTATTGAACCAGTATCAAGAGGTGACGGGGTATTTTTACCGATACACACTCTCTTCTCCTAGCCGAGGTGATTAGTTATCGTTTGACGCATCAAATCAGGACAAGACTTTTTTTTCAGCAAACTTCATACCATATAAATTGATTACACTGCCATCAGTGATGACACGTGTCATTGATTCCTTCAGACCATCTCTAATTCTCCTATTTGAGAGCAGGAACGTGTGCTTTTCTGTTACTGAAAACTTGTTCTCCATTTACTCTGTATAAAATACATAGTCAAGTTAGTTATTTTCAGAAATTAGATGACATCTCCTAACTCCATTTGACATATTCATACAGCCGCATACGGCAGCAGCACTTTTGATCATCAATGATTCAAATTAGGATTCCAACATGTAATCAATTTGACCGCGCGAGGCACATGTCAAATCATACGCACAAAATTCAGAAATTAAAATCAATTGTTACGTCCAAAATTGGAGAATCAGACATAAGGAATGCTTGGTGGATATTGTTCGTATTGTGAGGCTTCAATCTTTCGAGCAATCTTCTCATCAGTTATATGAACATTACATGTAAAAGAATCGAATAAATCAGAATCACTCATTTATGTAACCAAAATGTCTATTTTCTTATTTTTGACATAGTAAAACGATCAGATTTTAGTGCACTTTATTTAATTGTTCTCAGACAGCGATCCTATTTCTTGAAGATTGATCACGATTGTTGGTGTGTTAATTTGACTTCAAGTGAAAAGATGTGTCAGCTTGGATTCTCGGAGTACCTAGGAGTGTAATGACTTATAATTACACCATAATACGTGCACTCATGTTCTGGTATTATCCATAACAGTATAATATAACCCTGGAAAAAATGTGTTCCCGTGTGTTGGGGTTCAGCAATGAAATGGGCAATATCCAGCATATGATCATGGACTAAGAGAGAAATTCGTAAATTTTGGACTTTTTCCTGTCCACAAGTATAAAATCGACCATTCTATGACTGACTATCATAGGATTGAAGTTTTAGTTCTACCAGGAATTCTATGATTACTCGACTTCGTCAGTCAAACGATTAATTGCTTATTTATACCTTCTTTGTTGGATCATCTCTGTATGTGGCTGACGAATTTATTAAGACACTGTCTCGGTGTTTTTTGTCTCTTGGCAACAATGGTCGAGTATTTGGAGTTTAATTTTGGAGTTACGTATGTACGAATGAAACTTCTATTGATTTAAGCTAATGAACATCTGCGTCGTAAGCTGAACATCTTCGTTTGATCAAATTATTTCCTCAAAATACAAAAACCTTCAAAATTTTGATACTTGAAATTCCATTGAATTCTTCACAAAGTATTATTTGGCTCATTTCCATAAGATAATACTTTTCTCTTAATTTTTGGGTAATTGTGAGTTAAATTAATTTTATCAATTTTACTCTTGCATAGGTTAAATGTGACTGAACGCACTGAATTATTCAATCATCAATTTGATGGTTTCATTTGGAACCGAGTTGTCTGGAATACTCACAGAAAACGAGCATCAGGCCGACTCGTAGCAGATTTAATTCAAAACGTGATCGTATATCTTACTCTTCTCCAAAATCGAGAGTGCCGACATATTCGAAGATAAATGACATAAAATTGTTTTCAACTTTTGGAGAGAGATGTTTTTTTCATCTTCGTGGGCATTACAACGAAACCTCGTTCCATGAATCTGTTATTAGATTAAAAATGAGAGCTATACGTGACGGAGAGAAATTTGCTAGCAATTTTGACATTTTCGGGGATAATTTGTATTGATTCCCTCTGTATGTACCAGAAATCGTGAAGATCAACCACTTTTGTAAATCTGGAAACAGAATTTGCAAATGATTGGGTAGAATTTTTATTGATCAGTTTGGAAAGTTAAGTGATCTTTCATCATATCTTGCTGACAAATCAGTCAATTTCACCTGTATAGGGGAAAGTGCGTTGAAATCAATTATAAAAAAATATAATGGGTAGATATCCGATTAGTGCTTATGTAAATGATTATTTCTATTTCCAGCATTCTCTAAGTCACTATTCACACGCAGCATATTGAAACGAACACCGACGAGTATTCATTTCAGATTTTGCTGTACAAATAATAGAATACTCTGAACGGGATCAAAGTTGAAACATGTTTTGTGCAATGATTGTGTTGACATGTTTACAATTATAAACTTTATTCTAAAGTCGATCATCCAAATATAAATTGGAAATGAGCCCTTAGTATTCCTTTTCAATCGCAAAACTCTTAAGATTTTCTGACAGAGATAGTTTTGAGCCAGTTCTGATATCGAAGCGTTCTTGCGTAGCATGGATAAATCAATACTTGCATTTTCTGCACTGGAAGCTGCATGTACAGTACCGTCCAAAAGTTCTCGATGGGTCATCCCTCGAGTACTCTGACTTGCAACAGTGATGAGTCAAATTTTATGCGTTGTACCAAAATTTCAAAAAAGCATCTTAGAGAGCGGAAAAAATACTAACTTTTACGGGGTTTGGATGATTTTTATCGAATATTTCTGAAAGTCCTGCATGCTGATGAAAAAATAGAAAATCTAAAAATTTTTTACTTTCATTGAGACACCTGCAGTTTCAATGCGAATAAAGATACGGCAATTCTGTAAAAAGCTTCTTGTAGAGCGGAAAAAATTCTATGTGTAGCCATTTTTTGATTATTTTTTACGTACCGCGTGTGAGAACGTACGAGCTGTCTAGATACCCAAAATGACTGTTCATCGCCGGAAACGGCACAGAAAACGGTGAAAAACCATGATTTTGGGGATTTGGACAGCTCGCACGTCTTCATACACCGCACGTAAAAAATAATCAAAAAATAGTTACACATAGCATTTTTTCCGCTCTACAAGATGCTTTTTTCAAAACTGCCGTATTTTTATTCGCATTGAAACTGCATGTGTCTCAATGAAAGTAAAAAATTTTTAGATTTTTTATTTTTTCATCAGCGTGTTGGACCTTCAAAAATATTCGATAAAAATCATCCAAACCCAGTAAAAGTTAGGATTTTTTCTGCTCTTCAAGATGCTCTTCTGAAAATTTTCGTACAACGCATAAAATTCGACTTATCGCTGTTGCAAGTCAGGGTACTCGAGGAATGACCCATCGAGAACTTTTGGACGGTACTGTAATAAGGTGAGTGTACTCCACTTGCCCTTGCCCCCAATGACCCATCTCCTCAACAACTCCGGTTTACTTCACTACTCTAGCCTATCCTGATATTTTGTCACTCATTTATTGTGGTTCATCTTGAAGCTTGTTTCAAACTCTACATAATGAGCTGAAGTACGTTGGAAAAAATTGCGATAGGTCAAAGTAGTGAAGTAAGCCCTCCTATATAAAATCGAGTAAACTAGAGTTGGTGAGAGAATGGCTTAGTGGGGGCAAGTTGGGTACACTCACCTTAGTACATTTGTACCAAGCTCGTGAGGATGTAGCTTGCTTCTGAGCAATTAGTTTTAAGCCTGAGCTACCGTAAACTGGGGTAAATGTGGACCACTTTTGACCTTCCACTGTGATTTACTTCCTGGTCTTATTCATACCAAAACATAATGTATGGGTAGTAAAAATTTGAGACTTGAGCTCAGCTACAAGATTCCGTCGTCAGATTTTGATTTTGGCTCCACGGCTTTTCAAAAACTGCAAAAAACAGGGTAGACACATTCACCCCGTCGACAGGGCCGCGTCTGAAGCGCACAGCTCGTGGGTTCAAGATTTTGAATGCATATCAAGATACATCATCCTACGTATTTTGACCCGCTGAACATGATCCCAGTGGTTTTAGAACGATACAATGCAACCTTGTAGTTATATGAGTTAATTGGTCCACCTGGTATTTCGACAAAAATCCAAATCTGCAACAAATCTTCAAAAAATCTCAATACGGGCTAGAATAGATCAATTTGAGCGTTCAAGGTCGCATTTTCTTCGTTCTATCACATACTCTTAAAAAAAATTGTCCGTTAGCTGTTGAGGCACTGGATTGATGTCAGAACTGTTGTTTCATGAAAACCTGTTTTTGCAATAATACTTGCTGGATTGAGATCACGAGACAAAAAATTTTCCCTTGCGCGGGGTACCTCAACATATTTTCCCAACGCAAAACCATCGTCTGAGCACGATCACGTGGTTTATTTCAAGCTAACGCGTCAATATTCTCTGCTAGCCCCAAAAAACCTGTTTTTTGAGGACATTATAATTTTCAAACTTCATTAAACAGCAAAGAAAGTACTTTAGACTCAATTTTCATGAAATTGAAATTATTTATTTGGAAAGTAGAGATTTTAAGCTTCAAAATGACCCTCAGCAGGTTTCTATAGGTGCTATAGAAGCGAAGATATGATTGCTGCGAGTGATACTGACAATCTTTTTGGGGAAAGCGAACACATTCACCCGGTGGACACATTCACCCCAGTTTACGGTACAGGCAAAGATTGAAATATCATTTGGATGGGAAACCTCGGAAACCCCATGAACGAATCACGAATACTACTTTTTACAATTCTCTATACAGTTACTTACAAGTAACCGCACATTGAAAAATTGCAAACAAGCTATTTTTCGAAAGGTTTGGTTGGCCGATGAAGATTTTCCGTATAATCCAATAGTATGCTGAATATCGCAAGCACCTACGCAGAGCAAAAAATTCAAATGTCACAGAACAAGTGGACGGCAGTTTGTTCTACAGTAACACGTTCTGGATCGCGAAAGTGTACCATAAGGGGGGAAAAGAACACATCCGAGTCGATTATCGTTCTTCTCCGAAGCATAGCACTGGCTGCGAGCTCTCACACGTGCAGAAATACAGAGTTTGCCAAGTGCGAGGCAAGTATATATATCGCGAGAAAAAAAAGGTGAGGCTGGTACAGGACCACCTACGCGTATATACGTGCGCGGATATACGAGCAACATGTGCAGATTCTTCCGACACGGTGATGCAGCTCATTGTAATGACGCTCTCTGGGGCGCGCAAATCGACGATGACGATTGCTGTATATAGTGTGACGACGACAACGACGACCACGACGCGGGACCGATTGTTTGGACAGTTTTGCGACGTTGAATTGAGGATACTCAGGAGGAGGAGTCCTATCATACTTGATTACTAGTTGACCCTGAACGCCTCGCGGTGTCTATGAAGGGTCGAAGACTAGCTTGGGTCAAAGTGAGATCCCAAGTGATCTGGTCTCATTCGGACTCTCATATTAAGTCCATTTTCTTCATTTTGTCTTCGTGCGGAGATATTTGAACAGTTCCCACGGGTCATCGCTGCTATAGTTTTGTCGTCACCATGTAATCACCATGAATCGTAACCATCGAGACAACCATTAAACTCTCACGCAAAAACTTTCATGGCTCACAGTTTGAGTCAAGTCGTCAGATCATTTTCATCGCCCAAAATGTACTTGATAACTCGCTGTTTAGCCCAAATTGTACAATTTGTGACTGAAAATGCGAACGACTTGGCCCTTATCACCCCCTACTTGTCCTAACCTATATAGTATGGAAACATTTTTGTTCAGAGTTTTCTCTGATACCCAGTCGCAATAAAAATCGAGGGAAAAATTGTGAATAGGATTCAGCGAGCCCGGATACCGCGCACAGGGCCATGCGCGATGAAGGTGAACGATGATCTCCTCCGAAGGTGAAGGTTTCCATTAGCTATGTTTCAAGACTCGGTGGGAGGACATTTTTCCTGAAATGTTCGAGGATAAATTGAATCAGAGCAAAGATCTCGATAGATCTCCTAGTGGATGTGCTTCTCCAGTCTAATGACAAATTGTTCATAAAATTGTCGAATTTTGGCTAGGAGTCACGAAAAAGCCAAATTACTTTCCTCAAAATTCTATTACAGCTGTGGCTAAGAAAATACGATTGGAAAAAACAAAAGAAAGTCCTTAGATACTTGAGATGTAAGTCTAGATTTCCTATTCTGATTCAATTGATTATAGTAAGAGTGAAAGTAGCTGGGCGCGTCTCGCAAGCTTTGTTAGTGAATATAACCGCATCTGTAGAAGCTCAAATTCAAGTTCTGAGCCTCATTGATTATTCTACATCATTACATCAGATAGATTACCTGAATTAATGAACATTGAGGTGCTCTTTATCTTCATCAGTGTCTTATAAAAACTTGGATGAAAGAATTAAGGATGGATAAGAATATCCACCGAAGACGATCATTTTCATTCGACGGGTATAATTGTGGGAGAGTTCTTTCGGCGCATGAGCGTTACAAACGTGACATAAGATCTCATTGAACATTCATGGTGGCCCGGCGAGTAGTGTTTATGCGCTAGGGAAGTCGATAAACCTCTTGCTTTGCGACCGTATGGTTAAGGTCAACAGTGCATAAGTACACCGACACTCTGAATAATTCAAGCGACTGATTAAATTTTAGGCTGACTCTCTGATGATACGAACGCTTGAAATACACCGAGTACTCGGCATTAGCAAAGTGCATTTCCAAAGATGAATAAGGCAAAAGGGCATAAACACACGTGTCCAATAACCTGGTCCCCGGATATCATATAATACATCCTTCTTATATATGTGACTGCGAACTGTGCGACGCTAAACTGTTAATATACGACTTCCTATGTGATATCTACTTGTTGCTCATCGAATAAAAGACAATTTTTTCCATATTAATGAACGCAGTCTTAATCCGTGGGATGATACAATTCATTTGGGTGCATCGAAAGAAATTTAATCATCGTATCATGATTCAACGATCGAAAGAAAAGAATGTTATGTAAACCAGTCGAGTGTGATTCATTCACTAAAAGCTTTTCATATACAAATACGGAGAGCTGAATAAGATGCATAATACCCGCCATGAAACACTCATAATACGATAAATACAGTCACTGATGCGCGAGCCGGTGCGGATATGTCTAGCCGAGCGTATGCATCTTTTATGAGGGAAGCAGGAAACGTAGCAAAACTTCGGTGTCACCCACGCGATACCCCACAGATCTTTCAAATTTTTTGCTGCTCGGCTCACACAAGACACCCTTATAGGATGATTGTCAAAATGATTATCAGACCATTTGCGTCAGTGCCTTTTACACTATTTGCATCATCATTGCTTCATCAGAAAATCATTCACTCTGGTATTCATAGTCGTTTCTAAACCGAGGTTTAGAGTTTGGTCCGCGGTTTAGGCGCTGTAGTCGTCGTGGCTAGATTATGAATCTGAGTCTTTGGTGTTCTGCACGCTGGTATGATGCAGAGACCTTAGTTCATCTATTGGCCGCACCGACTACAGCGCCTAAACCTCGGATCAAACTCTAACCCTTGGTTTACAAACGACTATGAATACCAGAGTCAGAAATGTTTTGAAGGTACTCGGATGGAGATAAGGCCAGTAATAGACTGCATTGGCTAGAAACGGCGTTTCTGAAGATTTTAGATCCGTCAGAGCTATTGAATAATTTCATTGATTCCAATGGCCCACAATTTGAAAAAGAAGATCTTGAAGTTGTTATTTCTCGTAATTACTCAGACAAGGTGGGCCATAGCAAAAAATGTCAAGAATAGTTTTTTATAAATTTTTTGAAGACCTACAAAATGACGTGGGTAGGTAGATCATAAAAATCGAGGGGATTGACATATTATCAGTAAAAGATCAAGTTTCTCACGAAAAACCTCGCGCCTCCTGCTAATTATTTTATTTATTTATTTATTTTAAACAATATACGGGCAATATGCCCTTTACATTATCTACTATTTCCTTCAACACCATGGAGGAAGCCTAAGTTTCTGGATTGATCTCATTACGTCTATTTGTTGTTCTTCGAAAAGTTTTGAAAAACTATTCACAGCATTTTGTGCTATGACTCACCTTTTCTGAGTGATTGCGGGAAAACCTCAAAGATGCGAAGAAAACGTTAAGTCACCAAATTTCTCCATAAGCAATACATGGGGAATGCTCAATTCGACAACTACCCAAAAAAAGGAGCTGATCCGATTTCGCTCAAAATCAGGTTCTGCTCATGAAGTTTCGTAGAAAAACATTCAATTTCCAGTTTCTTTTGACAATTTTGAAAAACTCATCCTCTTCAGAGGCGCACCGTGTGTTGAGAAAAATATATTTTAGATTCCCTAATTTCCGCTAACAATATTCCTTGAAAAAATAACTCAAAAGGTAAGTAAGACATTTGTTTCGTTTATCCATTTTTCTCCCTGTGTACAAGTAAGTTACCAAACTTTCATCTACCTAAAAGGATACTTCTTAAACATTCCTCATCAATTGGTTCATACCGAATTTCAGTTCAACTATTGTATTGTGTTGTATTGTATTTGTTTTTCCAAGGTACTCTTTCGAGTTTTTACGTGTTACCCCCACCGCCTTGGCGTGGAGGCCATTGTCATATTTCCAGTTTTTAGTCATTTTTCCAGTTTTTTAGTCATTTTTCCAATTTTCCTTATCAGCTGAATGCGAGCTTTCGAGCGGGCTCTATCAGAGAGTTGCTACGAGAGTTCAGGCACCACCGCGGCGTTTTTCGAGTATGATCTGCATTGTATGCAGGCCCATACTCACCGCCTTGATCAGACTCGACAAGTATCAGTGGTTCCATCAATTCTGTGCCAGCCATTCGGTCCCTCCGCTGAAACTTCTGGACTGTCAATGACAGTCATAACAAAAGTTCAACGCTCGACATGGCTGCTGGAGGATACCATCAACCCTCATCGAAGCCCAATCGTTCTTTCGATTTTTTTTGGCCGAGCGCTCAGCACTCAAGGCATTTTACTATTTTTTTGTCGGAGTGCAAGGATTCGCGTTCTCGATTGAGTTACTCAAAAAATCCCAAGTGACCCGATCGGGATTCGAACCCACGCCCCCTCGAGCGCATTGTTTCAGCCCGCTCAAGGCACAAGGTCTCTACCGACAGAGCCAATGGACGCTCTTTATTTCAAGTCAACTATTAAATCGTTATTAAATTGAAGTTTCTTTCCACAAAGACTGAAAATCTCACCAAAATCGTCATTCTAATCATCCTCAAGCCAATTTCATCGAAATTTCGTGTCAAACAAAGCATAAATATTTACCCAAAGAGGTCTCATATTCCTTCTACAACTAATATATACACCTGTTAATGAACTAGGGACATGGATTTGATACCGAAATTTTCTCAATTGTTTGGAATGTGATTTAAATTCAATTCATCCTCGAGAAATCATCAATTCTCCAAAAAAATCCATTTTGATCATTTTTACACCAACTATATCAAAATTTCGTCTTAACCAGACGATATATCTTGCCCAAAAAAAAACCTTCTCTAGATCATCTGGACTCCCCTAAGAAGCAATCTCGTGAAAGTAAGTCGACAAAATCTCATTTAAATCTCCTTTTATCCTCATATCTCCTCCCACAATCAATCTATGCACCGTTTAATTGGTTAGAGATATACTTCCCCATCACTTTACATCAATTGGTTGAAAACGAATTTCATCCACTCAAAGTCGGAGTCGCTTCGAAAAGATGTATAGAAGAGTGAATGAAAAATTGTCACTCGAAAAATCACATTCTTGCTAAGTTATCGCACATCTCGCTAAGAGAAAGCTTTCTGCTAATCTCTTTTAGCAGCGTATTTGGCTATGGCGAGGTAACTTAGCCACACTTCCAATCAGTTGGTTTACTCAAAGCAACGCATATTATCTCCAGTTCTCCTCACATAATTCTCTATTTGGTCACATTTTTCATCCTCCCAGTTCAGTTTTACCTCATCTGCTTATTGACACATGTCAAAAGATTATGCAAGGTAGAAGAGTAGACAGAGGTACAAGAACTGTTTTGATAAAAGGTTCGTTCTGGTTGAGATAATACTCGAGATGAATTTTCATACGAACGTGATCGACGTGGCTCTGCATTGAATAAAATCTCATATCACATGGATGAATTCTATTTAGATTAAGAATCGTCGATGACTGTTCCACGCTGAGTTTTGCACAAAATACTGATGCAGCATTGGTTACATCGAGCAGTGGTTCACGAAAATGCTATGAAAGGAGTCTAGATATCAAATCAAGAGACAAGTTGACCTCCACTTTTCAATCCCTTACCTGTGAACGCGAATCCATAAAGCATAACTAAAGCACCACCTTCCAACAGTCTTGTGTAGAGTGCCGAAGATGTGAATCTAGCGAAACATGGCGAAAAATACTTGAGCCGAGCATTCGGTTGCCGTGCAAGCTGGAATTCGTCCCCATTTCACTCTTTGGATTCGATTTGGGATTAGTGATGAGCTGTCAAACTGTCGATATTGTGTGACTTGCGTATGCGACAGCTTGTCATTGAGCCCATTTTGAAGGAGAATTTCAGTGAGGTATGATGGAAAATATACCCCCATTATAGGCTAGTGAGGACCCGAGAAGTACCCCGAGAAGTACCAAGGGTATAGTCGTTTTAATTTTTCTTCAAAACTCTTGCAATTTGGGATGAAGAGCAAGTTGTTGACTACAAATTGAAGAATATCCATAACTCGACGACTCATTTGAAGACGAATCTTGAAAATTCTTACCTAAGATGTGAGTGAAATTTCATCGAGGTGTGCACGGCAACTGCGCGCCCTCCAAATCGACATTTGTTGGTAGTTTGAAGCTCTATGCGGCTTCAAATGGCAAGTAAAATGTTTGTCATGGTAGCAGCATCGATCAAAGTTGATAATATACAAGATGTACTCGTATTTTCACAAGAACTTTAGTCGTAGTACTGAAATTCCAGTGGAGACATTGGAGTGTGGCAAAGTTAGCCCGCCCCAGGTTTTGTAAAAAGTGTTTTGCTTCTCATGACCGCATCTTCAAACAAGATCCTCGAATCGAATTCTACTTCACGCCAATTGAAAGTTAAGATTCCATGCTTTTGATTGGTCACTGATTGAGATGGGTTTTGTCGTAATCTTCCCGAGCTATATGAAAAAAAAAATAAATAAATAAAAAAAAAATAACGAAAAAACCCAGAAGTGTGGCAAAGTTACCTCAGTTGACGGTACTCTTTTCTATCAGTGTGAGAATAGATTACTCTCTATCTGTAACAGAGTTCACTTGCGTTGCAATGTGTCTGTCTCACATGATATAGTACAATGAATAGTGCCCTATCAATTGCATTAGAATGCTATCATTGTTAGAGATGATCTTGCGAAAAGCGAGTCCCTCGTACATGCATGGATAATATCTGAAACGCACTTTCTCTGATACGCACTTCGCCATTGGTTGCTACTGGGTGTATCAAACGCTCATTATAGTACATATATTATATCGTGAATGTAAGAGGTCAACTCACAGTAGGAGGCTGCCTCTTCTGAACAGCACCACGTAGCCAACCAACGGGTCAAAAAATTTTCATCAATTTCCATTTCAGGGCATCCGCTGGAAGTTAGTTGGATAATCTGCATACCCCGCCTTCTGCATGATCATACATATCGTGCTCACAGAAGGAGCGTGCACATAGAATGGCAAATTCAGCATAAGCAGCATGCATATATATGTTGAATTTGCAATGAACCAATGTTGAGAGTCTTATATTACCCATTTCTGCTGATTTTGAGTACTTGAACCATTTTACAAAATTGACCATGCTCAATCAGATCTTGGGTATGAAAACTGGGCTCCTCAAGCTTTTCTTCGTCGTGTATTTTGTCATGGAAAATCTCTACTCCACAATTTTTTGAAAAATTATCGAGAATTTTGAAGCTGGTTCGGAAATTTTTGAATCCCAATGGGATGCTATTTAAGCAATTGAAATCAAATTGCCGATGATAATGAATTGCTGTATAGATAGAAGAATAATCGTTTCCAAATTATCTGCTTCTACAAAAATTTATCTAATTTAAATCGTTTCGCTGAAGCTTTACTCTCATATCTATCATCTAGAGAACTTTATAATCTAGAGGGGTTTGCTTTGAAATAAATTCCAGCAATAAAATTATTTTGACTGAAAATATCGATTAGATATAATAGCATATATTAAGTTTTAGGTTAATTTGTCAGCAGAATTCCGACAAGGGCTGTTATCAAAATGGCAATTCTTAAATGTGACCTTGCAATCGATACTTGAATATTTGCAGTGTGGACCATTATCATAAAAACAGGTCGGGTGACTCCATAGAACGCACGCGTTGCTCGGATGATGCCACCGTAGTCGGTTTTTGCTAATATGGCCGCCTCGAGGGACTGGCGATCTGATTGGCTGTATAAAGCAACAAACTAGAGCAGACATTACATCCAGGTTGACAGTTGTCCGGCTGTTGAAGGTTCATAACACATCGCTGTTCTGTTGTAAATATTGAAGTCTAAAAATCGACAGCTGCTGTTTTTTTCAGCCAATCAGATCGCCTCCCCCGAGGTGGCCTTATTGGCAAAAGCCGACTGCAGTGGCATCACCTGAGCAACGCGTACACCCTACGCAGTAGACAGACCTTTCTTTATGATCGTGGTGTGGACTGTCTTGATGGAAAAATGTGAGAAAGCTATAGTTCAAATTGGTGGAATACAAGCTTCACAGCCAGGAGGGTTCATGCAGAATTATAAAATTTTTCATGTCCATATACTTATGATAGTGAGTGATAGATAGATGAAGAACATCGATAGAGGAAATTATCACATAAGTGCCTCTGATAGTCTGGTGCCTTTTTCATGAGGATCATTTATATTTCAGCAGGTACAACTGACAGGAAGTTTGATTTTCTAATCTACTGGAAAACCTTTGCAAAAATTTTTCCAACTCAGTTGGCCACTCTCAAGATAGAAAATTTTGTCTTTGAAAATCAACGTGGAAATTGTTTGTATTCAGGATGAATTAGGATTTATCAAAGATGTTTTGTTACCTTTTAGATACTTAACTCAATGAGCTCACGGTGTGATACAACTAATTCCACGAACGATAGATATCTGACCGAGCATCTGACCAAATGACTGTAAGTTCAAAAACTAGAAACTCAGTGGTTGATTAGATCGAACACCTTTTATTTTAGTGAAAAGTTTTTATACCAAATGAAATGGAAGAATACCAGGTCTGAAGAATACAAATAACGAATTTTCCAACAGTTGTATTATATTATACTACAAGAAATTAGATGGATTGTCAACTATAATTACATCATCCGAATATCACTTCTTCGGGATGTAACGAGCCTATAACAATAAAGCGCAATGACATGTCAAATCAAGTGATGAGATCGATCGATATATTTTTGTCTGTGTTTCCTCTGTCAATGGAAAATGAAAAATTGTTCTTTGGCTTCGATGTGACTCGAAAAAGTGCAATATCTATGTAGAAAAATCAATCCGAGTCATCTCATCATCCATAATACATTGAATGAAAAGCAAGCTACCACTTTCACGCTACATAATAGATGAACGAAAGCAAGAGTAAACCCAAGGGATTCCTTATGTTGTATTGCGCCGCATACTTTGACTATGGACCATTGCTATTATAATACGGTTGCACGCACGCGCCGGCATATAATGACTTTCATACTGAAGTCTTGTGAGTCTTGGCTATATCCACCTACGATTTATGTGATACTACCTCGACAATCTGGTTTTCTAAGCTATCTCACTTGACCCGACCCGATACATTACATTTTCATTACGCACAAAGGGGCCAACTTGAGAAAGTATTGGGTAACTGTGAGACTGCTATGTGGCCAAGTGAAAAATCAAAACTATATATATGAACATTTGCGATGCGAGAGAATGAGGGCAATCGCATTCCTAATTTTAAATGATTTTTACTTTGTCACCAATATGGCGCAAGTACTCAAAATTTGTTATTTTTACGTAAAATCGATAATGGATCGATAAACATCGACAATCAAATTTTTTGATTCTGTAATATCTCAAAAATGCAGTCTGACTTTGCGGGTGGTTTATTTTCCAATTCTTATCTTGTTTAATGAGATCACATAATCCGTCATTGATTGAATTGGGGTCGAAAATTTTGAACATGATGCTACATTATTACAGTGTGATAAATATCGCAACGGTTTTTAATTTAAAATTAGTTGATCTAAATGAAAATTTTCGAACATTATTTCGTGTCACTTTGAGGCATTTACATAGCAACACGTTCAGACCTCGGTTTAGACCTAGGCGGTGATGAGTGGGTGCCTTTGCATTAAAAATTTGCTTCTAAGGATGTTCCAGACGCAGACAATTGATTCTTTGAGTGTATATGATTCCAAAACTCTGATGTATCCAGGTAGGTAGATTGAGAATCTACATGATTGATTCCTTGGATTTGAATGAAAGTAATTTCACAGCCATTTCAAAATTGATAGAAGCTCGGATAGAAATTTTGAGCCTGCGCCCGGCCCCCGCAACTCCCATAATTTCTACACTATGCAAGTTATTTTCAACAGAAAAAGAGAAGGCATTGATCGCTGCGCATACATTTTGCAGCAGTCTTCTGAAAAGACATAACAGATGCACGTGATCCTTCGTTGATCAAATTTAGAATTCACTTGATACTCACTCCCGATGAACGTGATACAACTTTATAAATGGGCAAACATTCTAACTTATTAGTTCCCGTAAACGAGGAACCGCTGAGTCATGAAATCACCTGTACCAATGAATTTACTAATTATACAAATTGTATGCTGAACAGGATCAATTATTCATTGCTCGATTCAATAAAACTGAGAGATGAAAGCTAATTTTTGTTCAATATTCCAAGAATCACGCGGATTAAGGACAGCGATTCAATAAATATGCATTCTTCTCTGGTTTTTTCTTTTCTGTGCGATTTTGAATGAATTGGTCCACAAGAGCTGGATTAACAAGAAGAATGATATGGAATTATTGTGCTAGTCAACGTTTTTACATTGCTTCCCACCCTTGACCAAAATAGGTCTGATGATCGTATCCTTTCCAGGCATCAGTTGTATTTTGGGAACAGATCGAGGGAAGTTACGAAATATTCACGTTGAGAATAATATGAGACGATTAGATACTGATCTTGCTTGGCGAGTTGCATATGCTAATACCAACACTGAAAAAATATCTTTCGACAAACTTCAACCAGCTGGTTGTACGAGAAATTCGACCATTTGGTGGAAAATTCAAAAAATTTGGTTGAAAATTGAGCCAATTGATTGAATTTTCAACCAAGTTGATCTTGCTTGGCGAGTTGCATATGAGCAGTTCCACGCGAAAGCGACCCACGAAAAAGGGTCATGTCTCAGATCCTTTTGTAAACATTCTTATTCGATTCTATGGTACAAAATATGAACTTTTCACTACCTATGGGATCCCAAAAAAAATTTTTGGCCCCATGGCGAGAATTTTCGAAAATGAAGTAAAATACATTTTCTTAAAATTCTAGCAGCTTTTTTGCACTAAAATGCGAATAAGTCGAGTTTGCTCCCAGATAAAGATATGCGGTTTGCGGCATTCGAAAGATCTTTCAAAATCCTATCAAAATCGCTATTGGAAAGTTGTTTTTGGGGTTATGGGCAACCTGTACGAGCAAAAGTGTAAAAATCACTAAACAGTGAGTTTCTCAGTTGCCTATTTTTTTCAATTTTTGAAAATCACATATTTGATGTAAAATTTTGTGTTCTTTCAGAAAAAAGTGGTCCCAATTTCCTTTTCCGACGTCTAAAGCCTGTTCCTTCAAATTTTCGCAAACCTATTTTTTAGGCAATTTGGAATCGTCTGTTTACTGCGCATGCGCCGGAATTTGGACTGTTAGAACCAATTCCATTGGGAAGCCAAGAAAATTTCCTTCAAAATGACCACTTGACAAAGTCAATTTCATCCATTTGGCTAGGAGTTACCGCCTACAAAAGATGAAGCTTCAGCTCGAGTGTGTCAATAGGCAAACGATACATCGGGCCAGAGATCGGGCCCGGATTTTCCTACTATTGTCACGGTGGCTCCGATCCACCTCTTGTTGGTTATCGAGATTCGGTGGTCTTTCAAACGTTGTAGCTCCGAGCCAAATTGATGAAATTGACTTTGCCAAGCAGTCATTTTGAAGGAAATTTTCTTGGCTTTCCAATGAGATTGGTTCTAACAGTCCAAATTCCGGCGCATGCGCAGTGAACAGACAATTCCAAACTGCCTAAAAAATAGGTTTGCGAAAATTGGAAGAAACAGGCCTTAGACGTCGGAAAAGGAAATTGGGACCACTTTTTTCTGAAAGAACACAAAATTTTACATCAAATATGTGATTTTCAAGAATTAAAAAAAATAGGCAAGTGAGAAATTCACTGTTTAGTGATTTTTACACTTTTGCTCGTACAGGCTGCCCATAAACTCAAAAACAACTTTTTAATAGCGGTTTTGATAGGTTTTTGAAAGACCTTTCGAATTCCGCAAACCGCATATCTTCATCTGGGAGCAAACTCGACTTATTTGCATTTTAGTGCAAAAAAGCTGCTAGAATTTTAAGAAAATGTATTTTACTTCATTTTCGAAAATTCTCGCCATGGGGCCAAAAAATTCTTTTGGGATCCCATAGGTAGTGAAAAGTTCATATTTTGTACCATAGAATCGAATAAGAATGTTTACAAAAGGATCTGAAACATGACCCTTTTTCGTGGGTCGCTTTCGCGTGGAACTACTCATATGCTGATACCGACACTGAAAAAATATTTTTCGAAAAACTTCAACCAGATGGTTGGAGTTTTTCGAAAAAAATTATTTCAGTGGAGACCATCATCCTTACTTTTTTCATAAGCTTTCACTCCTTCATGCAACCACAAGAAAGAATTAACAATTGTAATGTGCTTTAAAGCATGCTCGCATTAAAAATCCCTCGCGAATGAAAACAAGAAAGGTTTGGGGGAGGAAGAAATGAAAGAGGACCTTATGTGAGAGGAGACAGAGCAATGAAAAAAGTACCAGATGAGACAATGGAGGAGAGGGAACGGTTTAAAAATTGAATTCTATGAGGAAAAAACAAAGGGCGATAAAATGCATTATCATTTATATTGTCAAATTATCCAAACTTTTGATCAATCTTGGAACACTGTGGAGCTCTTGATGTTGAGATGAAAAAGTTATGGAGAGGGACGAAAAATGAAAAAAAAAAAATATTGCTCATGAGCAAGGAGGCATAAGAGTTGAAACTCTGCCCACAAGAATTTCACGGTCGATTCTACTGAAGGAATAACGACGGCGTTATTGAGCAGAGGTACCGTTAGAGGTTGTTCTTACTCCTCTTTATTCATCTTGTACCATTAAATATACACGATAGAGTGAATTAAGAACGAAATTGGGTACATATCTGGAATTAGATCTTCTATTTGCATTCCAGATCGAAAATCCAAGTTTGATATTTACGAAAATTAAGGATGATAATTTGCACAAAATAATCTATTATTCAAACATTGAATAAGATTCAGTTCAGGTATGTACCTCTTGATGTTTGACTTGGTATTATGCTCTTATATTAGTCCAGTTCTTGAACCTTTTGGAGATCGTGTAGCTCATAAATCTATAGCCACGCAGTCGGAATATGTTACAAGTTTGACACACTTACATAGTCTCGCCATTCGAAGATTGATTCTTATTCGGGTCACTGAATTCAGATTCAATGGAAACATTGAGAGCCAAAATCTGATTTTTCCATCGGAGTTCCTAAGAATAACGAGTAAAGTTGTATACTCGTAGTAACACTGCAATAGTTGAAATAGTTCCTTGCTAATCAAGCTCATGCTTCAAAATAATGGGTATCGGTCTTTTTGACATTGCTAGAAAAGTGAGATGCAGACGAGACCGGGGTGAGACAGGCATTTTTCATTAAATTGAACCTACTGGTGTTCTCAATTTTGACATTTCATACTATTTAAAATCGAAATCGGCGAAGCATTGTCCTCAAGATACTCGTCAAGATAGCATTACATTCTCTTGAAAGGTTCATCTCACCTCAGTTATTTGTAACTATTCAACGTTTGGACAGAAAAACTCGGATAAGTCGGACACGGTGTGTTATCTAACACGAATTTATTTGTATGATAATTTTCCAAACCTTCTCAGTGATCTTGATGCAGAAAAATGCTGGAATCAACGTGCGATATCACGATATCGAGAAATCATCCAATCATTTATATACTGATAGCACAAAAAAATCTTGTTCAGAGTACAAAATTTGGTATGTATAATCTCTAACTTTTTGTAAGACTAGTGCATGCAAGATGAATGTAAAAGTGACTTTTCTCGCTCTTAACAATCAAAAGCACAAATTAAGGTCTGTATTCGGGAATAACTCGTCATATTTTCTCACAATAAGTAATTATAGTAAGAAACTGAAGTGTACCCGAGCAGTTTACCTATGAATTACAAATTTTTTTCCGATTTCTGCAAGTTTGACTTTTTCGGACAAGTAAAAGTTATGGGCATTTGAGTAATTTACTTTCATGTCACTATCATTCGAGTGATCAAACTCTTCAGCAGATTTTTCCACACATTCAAGCTTTAATTGAAAATTTCAATATAATAATTGGAATTCCTTGATGTTTGGTCGTTACACGTATTCTGACCTCATCACAAGTTGCATTTTTTCGAGTTTTTTCACTTTAATCCATTTTTAGCCTGACTAAAGTCAAGACAATTTAGGCCAGAGGCTATATACGCTTGTATATGGTTGGTCTCAATTACGCATCTTGTATGTATATGATGGTAAATTTATTTGGCGGCAAATGCATGCGGACCATCAAAGCTGTACACGATAATAAGAGGCTCTCATCTTTCGGGTCAAGGGCCATTGCAGTAATGGATTCTTTTACACTTTACACGCCGCAAACACGGATTATTCGCTTAAAATTTGGTAAGCATAACGTAAGTTTAACGGATAAGCTCAACAAAACTGTACAACCGGCCCGTTCTTTCTCACTCAAAGTGCGTTTGGAATGAGTTACTCTTTGATGAAAATATAGTACATAAAATATGGTCATGCCTCGGTTAGACTTCTGATATTTTTGAAATATTATCAATTTTTACCATTAAAGTATGGAACAAGTTTCTCGAGATTTCAAAACATTATTAACCAATTGATCCTTTACTTCATCCTGATTCCATCAATGTGAGTACACTAAATCATTTGTACATGATAGCGATTTTGATCTGTATCTAGCTGCAAACAGTTATTATTGTGATGTACAGTACACTCCAAAATTAATGGGTAATGCATAGTCTCAGTTAATCAATGATATTTCCGACCCAGTTGGTCGTGCGTCAATTTTGAAGAAAACGTCTTAAAGACCAGGAAAAAATCTATGGATTTATGTGTTTCAAACATTTTTTACTTATTTTTCAAGTTGCCTCAATCGACGATGAAAAATAAGAAAATTATCCATAAATCAATCACTCATAACTTAGACGCGAGTGATCCGATCATAAAAATTCAAGCGGGATTTTGTAGATCGTCAAAGAATCTACAAGTTTTGTTCCATGAAAAATTTTCATGCGACCTTTTCCTTCTCAGCTACGAGCCTGGAAAGGGAAAATTGTTCAGAACAATCTGCGCCTATCGAAGCGGTGGCCGGTGCACTCGGCTCGCGTATTCGTAAAATATTGTACTTCAAATACGAGGCCAGAAACATTTTTTGTCACATGATTTCAACGTAAAATTTCCTCAGCTTTTCGAATTAGTCTTCGGATTTCCACTTACATGCAAACGACGGATCTTTTTTGAACATTAATGCACGAGAAATCATCAATTCACGAGGTAATTCCAGTAATGAGACGACTATATATCGTAGAAATCCGTAGATTCAACTCAAGACCAAACTGGTGAACTTTGATGAGTTGAAAATTTCACGCCCATGATTTTGAATTAGGGAAAGAGCTGTATCAAGCAGGTGTATCATCAAAAATCTTCTCTCGGAGTCGAGGTCGAGTTAGCGATTTAAAGATCGCAGTCCTACAATTATGATCCAAAAATACCACTATCCTTCTGTACATGCGTCATTCCGGAGCATTTTAGCTGGAGGCGTCACCAGGGGGGTTTGGGAAAAATCCCAAAAAATTTTCTTCCATTAATATTATGTTTAAGAAGTACATTAGATTTTTTTGGGATTTTCCGAAGCCCTCCACGGGCCCTAAGGCCCACAGAAGGTCTATTTTAGGCCCTTTTTTGGCCTATTTCTGGAAAATTATGGCTCCAACTAGACTCAATCTTTTTTTACGTACTTGGGCGCATTTTCTTTGCTAGGACTAGCACTTCTGAAAAAAAAAATAGTCCCGAATCAATCATGCAGCCTACTTACTTCTAGGAGCTATTTGCTGAGTGCAGATTTTAGCGATTTTTGGGCCTGCTTCAAAGCAATCTAGCTCCTACTAGACATGTCATGACTTCTGCAGGTAGTCATTTTAAAGGTCTTGAAAAAACCTACAATTTGACCACCTGTAGAAGTCGATTATCGTACTTTTTATAGGAGCTATAGCCAATACAAGTTGAGCAGTTTTGTGAAAACGCCAAACTTTGGGCTCAATTTAAAAAAATCGTTTTTTTTCTTTCGACCCCAAACCTGTGCCAATATGTTTTTCGATACCAATACTATCAATTAGAACAATAATCTAGGTGGGCCATTCGATTCTCGATTTCATTCAGCCAATTTAAAACACCCTTTTTTGACTTTTTGCTTAAAATGCCAACACAGGCATGGCTCGCATATGCTTCCATCTGAGCTGTTGTGCACCAATCTGGGTGGAATTACTCCCCAAAGTACCCCCAAATATCTGTAAGAACTTCCGGAGGTGAGCCTCAAGCCAGAAGCGAGATGGAGGCTCCAACCATCAGGTCCGGGATGGGCGTTATTTCGTCTATTTTGGGGCAGGTGAGCGAGGTCTCGATTCCTCGTGTTCTTGCCCACAAATGAGACGAGTGGTTACAGTAGGGATACAAACATGTTATTCCGACTCAAAATGACCATCTAAACACGATTCCGGGGTCCATTGAGACCTAAATCATCGTCATTTTGCAGTAGAGGCGCAAAACCTGTTATTACGGAGTTTAACGCCGTTTGAGGATTGGATGATATCCTAGGCACAAATTGACCCCGGAGTCGTGTTTAGATGGTCATTTCGAGTCGGAAAAACATGTTTGTATCCCTATTCTAGCCACTCGTCTCGTTTGTGGGCAAGAACACGAGGAATCGAGCCATCGCTCACCTGCCCAAAAACAGACGAAATAATGCCCATCTCGGCCCTGATGGTTGAAGCCTCCATCTCGCTTCTGGCTTGAGGCTCACCTCCGGAAGTTCTTACAGATATTTGGGGGTATTTTGGGGAGTAATGCCACCCAGATTGGTGCACAACAGCTCAGATGGAAGCATATGCGAGCCATGCCTGTGTTGGCATTTTAAGCAAAAAGTCAAGAAAGGGTGTTTTAAATTGGCTGAATGAAATCGAGAATTGAATGGCCCACCCAGATTATTGTTCTAATTGATAGGATTGGCATCGAGAAACATATTTGCACAGTTTTGAGGTCGGAAGAAAGAAAACAAGTTTTTTAAATTGAGTCCACTGTTTGGCATATTTACAAAACTGCTCAACTTGTATCGGCTATTGCTCCTATGAAAAGTACGATAATCGACTTCTACAGGTAGTCAAATTGTAGGTTTTTTCAAGACCTTCAAAATGACCACCTGCAGAAGTCGATTATCACATGTCTAGTAGGAGCTAGATTGCTTTAAAGCAGGCCCAAAAATCGCTAAAATCTGCTCTCAGCAAATAGTTCCTAGAAGTTACTAGGCTGCATGATTGATTCCGGACTATTTTTTTTTTTTTTAAAGTGCTAGTCTTACCAAAGAAAATGCGCCCAAGTACGTAAGAAAAGATTGAGTCTAGTCGGAGCCGTGATTTTCCAGAAATAGGCCCAAAAAAGGCCTAAAATAGACCTTCTGTGGGCCTTAGGGCCCGTGGAGGGCTTCGGAAAAATCTCAAAAAAAATTTTTTGTACTTTTTAAACATAGTATCAATGGAAAAAAATTTTTTGGGATTTTTGCCAGACCCCCCTGGTGACGCCTCTAGCCGAGGCTGAAATGCTCCGAAATGACTCATATGCTATGGAGAATCCGAATTGGAATTGATCACCAATTTCGCTCGTATCAGTATATTTTTAGGTTGTCATTTTGACAGAAAAGGGAGGTTATGAAGTGAAAAAGTTCAGATTTCCACCAGCGGCAATTGAATGAATCAGAATACTCTTCCATTTTCTACCCTAACTATGATACAGCTCTTTCCCCAATTCAATATCATGGGCGTGAGATTTCCAACCCATCAGAGTTCACCAGTTCGGTTTTGAGTTAGATTATACAGATTTTTACTTAACAGTGGTCTCATTACTAGAATTACCCCGTGAATTAATGATTTCTCGTGCATTAATATTCAAAAAAGACCCGTCGTTTGCATGTAAGAGACAATCCGAAGGCAAATTCGAAAAGCTGAGGAAATTTGACGTTGAAATCATGTGACAAAAAATGTTTCTGGTCTCGTATTTGAAGTACAATATTTTACGAATATGCGACCCGAGTGCACCGGCCACCGCTTCGATATGCAGATTTTTCTGAACAATTTTCCCTTTCCAGGCTCGTAGCTCAGAAGGAAAGGGTCGCATGAAAATTTTTTATGGAACAAAACTTGTAGATTCTTCAACGATCTACAAAATCTCGTTTGAATTTTAATGATCGGATTACTCCCGTCAAAGTTATGAGTGATTGATTCATGGATAATTTTTTCATTTTTCACCGTCGACTGAGGCAACTTGAAAAATGAGTAAAAAATGTTTAAAACACATAAATCAATAGATGCTTCTCTGATCTTTAAGATGCTTTCTTGAAAATTGCCGTACGACCAACTGGGTTGGAAATATCATTGATTGACTGAGACTATCCATTATCCATTAATTTTGGGGGGTACTGTATGCTATACAATTAATCAAACTGATGAAAAGTGAATTTCTCTTGAGTTCAGACGTGGGAACTAGATATTAATGAATTGGAATTTCAAGCTGTGGTCAGAGTGCCAAAACTAATTCTATTGATTTCAACTTCACTTAGGTTTACGATACTCTTGAGATAGCTCAAGAATAAAAAATCATAGCGAACCGTTGAACAAGAGTGATTTTGTTGAACAAACTGAAGGTGAGCTGGAATACGTCCTTATATAATATTTTTCACCGAGCTATCACAAATCCAGACAACGGCAATCGAGTTATTTCAGATAACATGAGCAAGTTTGGTAATCCACTCGGTTATATCGAATCACCTCATGAACATCATCCCATGAGATATCGCATTATACTATATTTAGAGGGCAATTTTTTGCGGAGCTCCTCGCAATGGCATGTGGACGAGATGTGGATGATTGATGGATATGGAAAACTCCGATTTCTCTCTCTGCAATCGCAAGAATTCCAAAATACTCCGAGAATGTTATTGAGTATTGAACAAGAATAAATTATAAGAATAAATCAAGAAAGAAACTCGTTCCTTTCAAATATGACCTTATAAAAAACTGAGCCAAAAAAGATAGCTAATGCAGTCTCACTAGCTAAAATGCTCAACTCTTGCATAAGAATACAATATGAAGTAGAGAATTCGAGAGAAAATTCATGCATGTATTATGTGGAAAGATGAATCTAGCCCGGATGGTGGTGTGGTGCTATTTGCCCGACAGGTTGATCACGATTCACATTCAAATTTATATACATGTAGATCGGTAAATCATCATTGATGTAGATTACCTATGGCTTCAGGCTAAAGTACTCAAAGCCTTCAACACCATATCTCTTTGCGCTATTGGTGCATCCTGGAACAAGAAAGAACAACAAAGTATGTATAAAGCAAAAGAAGATGTGTAAGCTTACTTTTCTCGAATGCTATCACTGACTATACAAATAGACTGGCCCTGCTTACATCTTTCATTTAAATGACTTTGTTTAGTGATCGTAGATAAGATACATTTGTATACATCGAATATGATCTTTATTTCTACCCTTCTTATACTGACGAACGATCGATCTTGGAAATCTGTAAAAACTATGATTATATGCATCATTGCTCCACATGGAATTTATGAGATCAACTTGGTTGATTGATTCGACTTTTGATTCAACGAATTCAAAATCGAATTCATAATGTCAATCTCATCGTCTCGTGACTCTGATTTCTGGTTAGTTTATGGTATTTCAACATTGAATTAATGGGGGGGAGTCTCAAGAGGTTTAGGATTTCAGCATGACTTTTCAAAATAAATTCTGCACTTTTTAAATCACTCAAGTCTTGTGCAGTATAAAGCCAGCACTCACCAGCGTCACATAACATCGAAGCCTATAATTCTCGTCTTCGGAGAAAATATAAAAAAGTAATTAATTTTGGGTACGCGAGAGGGAGATTATGAGGTCCGTTTACACGTTATTGGATTTTAAGAGTATGCGCAAGTGACCGTTCACTCCTTTGGAATGTTGAAGCATCACTCGTTGTTCAGTAATAAGTGCAATTAAGGTCAAGTAGTAAAACTTACCCAACTCACTCTTGTACTCTCAATAAAACCTTACCTGAAGCTTTGGCGCGAGTGTATAGCGGTTGGGCGGAATGATGGGCTCGGACAGATAAAATTCATTTAATGATTTGTTTCACAGCTCTAAATGGGGGCCCACCCTTACCTCATATACTTGTTGAAACTTTTTTTACATGAAGTATATTTCATGATTAATTGTCAGTCTTTCAGAAATTTTGAGTTGAAAAAGCCCGGAGATCTAACTTCAAGTACTTGTTGGAATGAAATATCAAAGAACAAAAAATTAAAAGATGAGCTCAGAGAGTCAATTTGATGTTATGGATGATTTTTTTCGATCGACTGTGCGTAAAACACTGCTTCACACACGGCATTTTTCGTTCACTTTGCGCCGCCAGTCGATCGGAAAACGTATGTCGCTACTCGGGCGTGGAATTTTTTGCTTTACTCGTGATAATTCCGACCCTCGCCAAGGCTCGGGCCGAGAACAGTCACTCGAAAAACAAAGCCAAACTTCCCACCCCCGAATCGAAAAAAAGCTCTTTCACAGGCGAATCTATAATAATTAAAAGAGAACAGTCCAGAAAATTCTGAAGATAGTTACCAACTGCGTACCGAGCTGCGTGCTCGTTCTAAAGTTGTTTGGTAAAAATAACATTGCCATAATTACTATGGGAACAATCTTTGTTCGCGATCTGAGAGAATCAGTTGCCATAAGAAATGCTTGTACATTTTTTCAAAAAGCTTATTCCAGGAAAACTTTTTGGAAAACTTGGAGAAGTTTTTCCTCACACATTCTGAGGTGGAATACGAGTTACAGAAGAGAAAAATTTTACACTTTTAAATTATTTATGTACATAGATCCAAAACGACATATACTTTCCATTTGATGACACGCTGCCAAAATAGTATAGTTGTCAATGAAGTTTACTAATTTAAAAAGTGAGTTTTTCCAAGTCCCGTCTTCGTCTTGCATAAACTTGCACAACGTACGTGTTCCTGTCGTTGTAATGCAAATTGAATGCTGAAAATTCGTCAGTTTTATCGAGTTGTCATCAGAAGTATGAAGCTCTGATCAAGGCGAAATAGTGTTTAATCATAAAAAACTTATCAACGAATAAGTTAATCTTCAGTATGGTACGTAACTAACTGAGTTGTGACCGAAAAAAATTCAGACGCGAATCGCCTATGAATGAATGGGCTCAGAATGAAATGTATACTCGAATACGAGCTCGAATATATGTAGAATATGTTCTTCAAGACAAAAAATCCAAGTTTCCCTGAAATATTGATATGATGTAATTGGAAGACTGAGTTTAATGAGGCAGACTGTGTACTTTTTTAGTAGTTAAAAAAATCAATAACATCCACACGCCTCGCTGAATACATGTAAAATTTCATGGTTTTTACCCCTTGCAGAAGTCTGCCAGTTAGGTTGAGACCAGTATAATACAGTCATAATTGCGGCGTAAGGAGTCTGTGCACACTATAATTTGGAAGCAGTATAAATCCTCAGCATTATTTTGAACGTATTACAGGTGCTTATCGAGCATATTTATGCTCCTTCGTCATAGTTACATTGTTTCGCCCTCACATACGAACTTGACGATCTTAGGAGCGATCTGATTGAAGAAGTACTTTATGGCAATCTTTAAAAATTTAGGAAGGTGCTTTTGAGCTTCAGGAGTCATATATTGTGGTCATATTTGACTGCCTGGTCGAGTTTATAGCCAGGCTAATAAAATGTAATGCCAGGGTTGAAACAAATTTTTAGAATGCTGAATTTTCGAATTTGAGCTCGACAAATAATTATTTCATTCATGGCTATTTTCGATAGCCGGATAATGATTGAGTAATGACTGCTGGTTAGAATTTTACTATTGGTCTATTCACATCCCACATAGTTGATGAAGTGAATATCGTGAAATAAAATGATGGATCCTAAAAGATTGGTTTTGCATTGACATGTATAAAGTTTTCTCAAAGGGCAAAAAATGGTTCTCTACCACGTCCATAGGAATTTTTTAAGGACGATTAATGGCCGAAAAACTATGAATTCTTAGCGGAGCACATACGAAAGAATTGAAACTTATTCTGCCAAGTACCTGGGTAAATAAGACTCATTAATACAGGTAGTCTCGGTGACTGTTGTTTCATGGGGAGTCCACCATTATTTCCATTTAACTTACATAAAGTATTTACTTGGTTTTTCGAGTGAGTTTGCCCTAACTTTAGGCGCAGAATGATAGGCAGAGGACTTCCACGTCTCAGGTGGATCAATTTCTGGAATTCAATATTCTATATTTGGATCATAATCAACAAATTTCATTGAAAATCCCAAATAAATTAATCACGTAGGTCTTGATAGAACTTCACGCGTCATGAAACAAATATTGACACTGAATTCAAAAGATATCGTAATCAGGTGTGTCATACATGGGAATTTGTTTCTTGCTCATCCGCTCACAAAAAGTTTTTGTAGAGAAATCGGTTTTGTCCCCAGGAATCATTAAAATGATATAAGATCATCGTACTACACAACTATTTAGGCATTAAAAATCCCATCATCTCTTCCATAACTATGTGAACCATTACTGAGTCATGTCATGGCCTCAGCATGATATTCGTTCTTTCCACTATGAGAATTATTGTCATAACCGAGTCATAACGTATTTGAAGTGCAGGTCTCTCACAGTGCTTATCAATCCAAATCCAAAAGTACACAAATGCAATTACAGGGTTCAAAAGTGTTTGATCCCTGTCGCAGTTCAACAAGTTGGGGTCATAATGCCATCCGATTGAAATGCAACCGGGCGTTACAAATGTTCGACCCGCACATCAGGCCGCGAACAGGCACCTGCTGATACGATAAAACTCGCGCGGGAATGCACCCACGCGGGTCGGTCGCGCTCATAACGCCTCGCACATATAACACTCATATCGTGCAAACAATGATGCAGTGCCATTGCCGTTGTCACTGCAAAAGTCGATACGAAGCGTCACCTGTCCACCTTTTCTAGCAATGTTAAATGTCAACGGCAGTGATCATGGGAACCCACGGTGTATGGCACCTCGCAATTTCTAATCACCGCCCCAGGCTCCGAGCTAACGACACGTTCTGTATAACGAGTATACATTGTGTACACTTTATGTCGAGTACTATGATGTGTGTTGGCTATTCGATGCCCCCTGCGTACTTGCACCTTGCGTTATGTACACTCAACTTGTTGTGTCGATTGATTCCCTCCAAACATGCAATGACTTTTTTATCCCATATTGTCGTTTGTCAAATTTTGACTTTTGAAGAACATCTATTTTGAAACTAACCTGGGAAGCTCTCGTGACCTGAAACTGATTTAATCTGGTATTAGGATGATGATTTTCAGACAAGTTCGTTCATTACAAAGCTCAAAAAAGGTGAATCAAGTCATGTATTCGCGAGTGTACAGTCTTGTAAAGCCAAGATCTCGGTCAAGATCATTTCAGAAAAATGCATGCAGGCTACCTACGCCGAAAAATTTAATTTCTCACCACTGAGGGTTCTCAAAAAATATTTAGATGCACGCAAAAACCTGACTAGCCAAGATCCTATACCTATACTCGGTCCTCATTGCATACTTCCCGAAATAGATGCATTTTCCCATTTTTCCAATGTTTTTCAGACATTCAAAATGTAGGCAGTAGCGCCGATTCCACGAGTACTTTCACAATTTTATTCTCCAAGTCTCGCTCCAAGTCTAATATAATAAGCATCGCCCTATGAATAACCACAGTACCTCAAAAGTCCATAAGCATATATGGACATTTGACAGTGCTTGCAACCGACATACTTTCAACCATCCTTCAAAGTATATTTTTCGAATATGTCGATATTGGCGCTTTGAGAATTGCAAATGCTTTCTCTACACACCTACTCTGGTGACTCTGGTAGTGTGATGATGAAGTTTCACTGTCATTAAAAAAATCAATGAACATGCTTCTGGCAAGTAACACTTTATTGGAATCGACGACTTGTTAACACGTCAGGTGATGATCTAACACATTCAATCGCCTACCATTGTTATTGAACTGGTAGCATTAACCACGTGCCAGAGGGATAACATATACCCATAGTAAAGATCTGCAAGTATATCAAAACCGAGAGTGAAAGTCGTTTTAGTGCTCAAGAGTAGCTTTGTAGCTTGTTCGGCTATATATATTCTATATTATATCGTATACTAGCGTTATGATCAGCTCACCGTTTATCACGTGGGCTTTCGTGATAAAATGAATTAAATTAAGCGCGAAATGTATTATTGATTATTGAAAGTTATTTGCTATAGTGAGACCACTGTGGGAGTACAAGCAGTCACACGAGCACTCTGTATCACATAACCTATCGGAATCGATGCAGCCAATGTAGATTTAGTACTGATAGCATCTCTGTATATAATTTTTCTATGTATTCATAAGAACAAGTGGCTTACTTGAAACCTTGCATTGACTTGAAATCGAATCTTTTAACATGTGAAATTTTGCATTCACCATGAGATCGTTCTGCCAGGATCATTAATTTTGCTTGCGATTTCAACTTGTTTCTGTGGATTCTGAACTACCTCATATTGCTAAGCGCATCATCCCCACACATTATGAGCAGAAAATGCGTTTCTCATAATTTTTCCGAGTGAGATTTTCCACTTACATAAAAAAGTGAGATGCTCCAATCAATTTTTAGGTTATGTTTTGCCACTCGTTTGTTACTGATCAGTCAATGCGTAGCTGACAAAGAGAAAAATGCTGCAATCTTTTGTTGAAAAACTGCTCGAAAACTGGGAAGTACAAAATGTCAAGAACCGGAGAAGGTTCTCGAGAAGGTTATGGGCCAATTGCATCATCATTCTGGAATTCGCATTTTCCGTATTTCGTGGTTTATCCTGGCCAAAATTAATGTCCAAAAAGTTCAAATTGGAAACTTGACTGCTGGTTTTCGGATGACTGACTTTTGAACCATTCGCCATTCTGACAACTATTGTACACCATCAACAAGAGCTTCCAAGATGAATTCACCACACTGCGAGTGTTGGACCTGTTGCACGTGGATATTTGAAAGAGCGCGACCTAGCGGATTGCTCTGCTCGCTGGAGCGCGCGATAATACCGATAGCAATCTTTGATGTATCATCCTCTCAACCTTTTCTCCTTGTCTCTTATCTTGGAGCTTGGATCCTCTTCTGGATCTGCACAGAATTCATGCCAGGTCAGCACCTCTGCTTTCTGCTGTTGTATAGCCGCACTGCCATCTCTTTTCTCCTTTTTATCCTTACCATTGTTCTTTTTTTTTTCTTTTTTTTTGTTCTCTCTCTTTTCCCGCCTTCCTTGTATACCCATCTCTACTTTTTATGCTGTCTTGTTTGCCTTAAAGTTGCTGCTGGCTATCACTTACATTTCTTCACACTGTTCTGAACCCCAAACCCGGAGACAGGGCTGGAAATTTTGCATTGAGACTGGCATTTTTGAAAGAAGAATATGGAGGTGTAATCACTTAAAAATTCGTGTACTAAGGAGTTGTTTTTCTTGTCGAATTGAGAGATAAATTCGATCATGTGGAATGGGTTCCAAACGTTTATTATGTACATATAGTCATTCGATCTTACACTTCAACAGGTAGCGGCACTATGTGATCTTTTTTTTGTAGAAGATAGGTCCTAAAAACAAATTCGAAATGTCAAAATGGTAAAAAACTGTTTGGTATTGATTTACACGGATTTTTGGATCAGTATCTTTTTTCTGACAAGTATCGACGAAGTTAATAACTCAGAATCCTGTAGAAGTTTGAAATGTTGGAATGGTTCCTCTGAAGATTCCTCTTTTGATTGAAAGTATCTCAAGGAAGACGAATGGTAACAAATAGTCATGGAAATAATAGCAAAAATATATTTGCGCTGAGGGCTGTCTTGAGATCAAAATCCAATTTCGATGAATAATGATCTATAATAATTCTATGTTTGAAATCGTAGAATGACCAGGTGGATTGAAGATATTATTAGAAGGAACTCTGATACGTGGTTCATGTGGTACATCTCTTTATTCAAGCTGTGAAGCTCATTGTGGAGTGGTCAATGTATACGCACATGCAATCAAGTTAGCAAAACATCCGAAGACATCACCACGAGTCGCCATTGAGATCACCATTTTGATTAATTTTGTCTCACGGTTCAGTTGATGGCTGATCTCACAAAGTCCAACATAACCAACTATACAATCAGAGTAACTATTTCTGCCACCCATTTGTGGCATGACATTGTGTCATGTTATTAGGAAGCCCTGCATGAAAAGCCCTCAACCAGTCTGCGTGTCATAACGATAATTGGCCTTGGCGGGGGTTCACAGCATCGAATCTTTGTCGGCACTGTCCATTTATGGCCTTTCTCCAAAACATTTGCAGCCGGAAAGAAACTTCCTTTCCTCGGTTACACTCATATATAAGCGCTTAATATACTCACGCTGATAGGGCCAATCTGTACTGTTATATACCTGTCGGCAAGGCCAGTAATAGGTAGTATGTATTATACCTGAAGCCGGAAGACAAAGCCTAATAGCGAGGCTTGCACAAATGGGACCTCTCGAGAGTGTGGTGGCAAACATTCCCAACGAAAACCCCTATGATGCGGCGGTATATGCCATGCTCACCTTGTGCGACTCACCTGCTGTATTATGAACTGGACTGTTATCCATATGTCCAGAAACCGTGGTTCGATAATCCTCAGAAAATTTCCCAAGCACCCACGTAAAAACTTGTGGCGCGAATGTCAATATTATGTGCACTAACGATGGACGAGAGAGCTTTCGAGAGTTCTTTTATTTTTGGGGGGAAGCGTGGACGTGTATTGTACAGGTACGTGTTGTACGCCCTTTGTCGATATCTCTGATGCGAGTCCAACGTGAGCCACGAATATGTCGCGGACACACGTGGATCGCACATTGCGCTTTATGCCGTGAGGCTTTCACCTGTGGGAATTTCACGAGGGCTTTCCTTTTTCCAAACTCGTGCACGATGATGGCTTGTCGAGTGCCTTGTATAAGGTATATATGGTGACTCTCTGACTCTCTCTAAAGTTCTCGTCGATCGGAACTTGTTGCTCCTCCTTCTATTCTCTTGACTCTAATATCGGCACTGATCTGTCACACACGTGTTTTTTCGGGTCACCGTCGTATATATAGTGAGATGCTGTTTTCGCTGGAGCGAAGCAGATAGTGAACCCGATTGTTAACCCCGTTGTTTGCTGCTTTGACATCAAATACGAGAGTAAAATACATGGGTACAGAGACCATGATCTCAGAATGAAAGTCGGAGATGTTCTGTTTCTGGTTCAGCTTGTGACAGCTTTTCGAAGCTGAAACTGGCCTGATTGTCTGATTAGTCAGATATTCGTTTCATGGAACAAGCCGTCCAATTTTGTCTTAGTAAGATGATAAACAGAGCTAAAACTAGAATTGACCAGAAAACTATCTATCGAAGGAAACATATCTAAAACAAGGAAACAGCAACTCTTCAAGGGTTTCACATTCTGTACTCTCAAGCACGCTCTCTAGGAACGTCTTCTCATTTTAGAAAACGAATTCTTCACTTTTCTCTCTCGAAAACTCTTAGACCGTTTCTTTTTTATGGAATATTACGCGTGGTTTTTAATCCCAACAAAACCAAGAAACCCTTTACCAAGAAATTGTGATCGATTATTTGAGATAATCCTACCTGGTACAGAGTCCCTGGTAGAAATGTGACCCATATTCTCTGGCTACCTATGACCAGTAGCAATGTGACTTGACCAACTAATGGCCAAAAACGCTCTCCATTTCTACCAGTTGTTGGTTTTGACCAATTCTTATTATTATTTACATGTAATTCATCCAGCATCATCTCCAGGGTATTTCTTGGCATAAAACGGTAACACGATGAGTGACTTGATCTCGAACTTGATCCAATCTCGAAATTGACTGATTTCGACACAATGGAGTCACACCATACAAGGAGGGCTCGAGATTTAAGTGAGGTTAATCTTATTCGTCATGAAGTAGAAATCATTTTGCACAATTCACCCGAATTCAACACACTGATTCTGAATTCTCATTTCAATCAGCGATCGTTGCACAAATGCTACCTCTAAACTTGATCGTGCTTTTTGCGAGGCTTTTTGATCCTCAAACATATCATGCGCTCTGACAAGTTTTCACCCTCATAATCATCACTCTGATCTCGCATATCGCCATATTGTCCTGAATTCTTGATCTATGGGGGAAAATTAAGGGGTCTAAAAATGACTAGTTCATTTCATTCTACCAACGATTCTCGAACTGATCAGAACTCCTAGCTGGCAAAGCTCATCGTGAAACTTTTCACGAGGCTTTCCAATACATGAAGCAAATGTAATGGTGAGGTTTATGTGAGATTTTTGATGTTATTTTCATTCTGAACAATCTATAACAATCCTGGTGAACCTTCACATTTTGCTTCATGCCCATTTTATAAGCCTCGGCGGTTCGAAACCTCCGAAATTTGGTAGCCATCCGAAGGTACAGATCCCAGAGGATAACTTGAGAAAAGAGATTTTGAGAGTGCGTTGACAAGAAAAAAGGAATGATAATAGGACCCTCTATCCAAGTGATAACTGTCGCCTGTGAAGGTCCCAATAATTTCTCAAATACTGAGTACCTTTACCCATCTGCTGAATCAATGTGATTCTGATGTGCTACGACTTACCTGCAAAATTTTGGGTTCCATTGCTGGATCATGGGCATGACCGCACTCGAGTGTCATTGGATCAGGGCGCCATTGTTGCCAGCATATAGTTGTAATTTTGCATGTCCTGGGTTTTCCCCGCTTGCACGCTGAATAATAGAGATCTGCTGGTGGCTATTCAAGTTACACGCACAACCTATGAAGTACCTCTGTCTTCACTCAATGTGCCACCAGCACTATTTCGGTACTATAACATCAGCAAGATTACTACCCTCGGATTACAATCCATGGAAACAACAAGGAGCAAGAGTGTTCTAAAGTGGTTGTCTATAGTACGGTGGCATACAATACAGTAAATGTGCTTGATTGTTAAGTATACCTCAGAGTACATAGTTTCGTTGACTTGACGCCTCTATACAGCAGCCCATCCATTTCACGTGAATTTTCCCTAAGCTCTGCCATTGTTCCGGCACGCTTCGTTTCACGCTCGAATTCATGGTTTCGCGCTCTATCTTCCCCAATCTTTTGCATAGACTATTTGCAAGGCTTATTATTAGCCAATACCACGGCAATGGGTTTTTCCCGTGATGCATATGACTTATAGTCCTAAGTTGGGATAATAAAATGACTGGTACGCGACAAGTGCACCGATGAGTCGTGATGGGTGGATCGTCTATATAACGAGAAACGTGGATAATCTGGTAGAGATCTAGACTGAACGACTGGTACTTTTGACTCCGGGGGAAACCCCCAGCAAGTATGCTACCTTAGTACCTGCTCCGTTGTGAGCGTGACAATAGTATTACAAAGAGTACTTCTCTTTGGACTGGGATGTAGTTTATTGATGCACCTTGCACTATTCGCCAAGAGTGGAACGATTTTGACTGGTGGCGGATTCTGTGATGAGCAAATCGTGCTCTTATGGAGACACCTGTTCTATCGACTTTCTTCTGATAATAATTATGAGTAAGCTCAAGCTTTGCCCGGCTTCACTCTGTTCGTCGTCATTGTAGAGATTTGAATAGTCCAACGCAGGTAAGAATCACCAGATGGATATGTATTCGTCTGGTCACTATATTTCTGAAAGATTAAATTGAATTCTGGAAATTGTGGAGTACTGAGTGCGGTTTATGATTTGTCTCCGCCCAATTTTGCCGTCGGACGAGCCGTCGGAGCTAATTTTGGAAAACTTTGTTGTGAATGAATCCAAAGTATTTAAGTATTATGGAATTTTAGAATCCTCATTCCATACATTGGTCACCCTAACTTGGTTATAAATCTTATTCAAAATATGCAGAATGCAGGTGTTTGTTGATGCATGAACTCAGAACAATTCGATTGTAGCACAAACAACTCATATTGTGATATAAAAATATGTTATCACCGTTCATAGTTAAATTATCTTCCTCAAATTCATAAATGAGGAGAAACCCAACAAGCAAGGTATTCCATTTGTCAAACCTCTTAGGTTCAGATCTTCAGGATCCAATATGTTTGATAAACATAGCGTCACCCATGGTGCTGAAATCACCAATCATAACGTCAATCGAGATTCCTGAGTATTACAATTGTTACTCATCATGCTCTTGGGCTTCCATCATTTTTCATGACTCTCTAACATACTTCATTATTTATTGCTTCGTAAGGTTTGATGTTCACCACTCAACGGAGCTTGTTCAAACAATTCGTCAAAAGTACCGCTATACCGAGACAATCTGTGGTAAGCTTCTCAATTTTGTTCCAGTTTAACCCCAAAGAGTTGAATTTCAGAGTAAATTCAAATCTTTGCAGTTTATCAGCGAATTAGAAGTACGTGCAAAAGGTTCTATCACTCAGCAACTCAATCAGAAGTGTAAAGTGCAGTTACATTTCTCGAACTTTTTCAAAGCCAAATGCGTGTGGTTAAAGTTTATAGAGCACGCTCGGGTACCGCAAAACGGCTACATAAAGATGCTCGATTCAATTTTCATGGAGGTGATCAGAGAGTTAACGTTCTGCTCATTGCATTGAATGCTCTCTCACTCTAAGGTACTTGATCTACCCAATGCAAAATGTGTGGTACTCATTTTGACGGGCGTTGAGGCGATTTGATGACGATAAGCCTCAGCTGCAACTTAGCGAAAGCCGACGATATGCGTTTTGCTTCTATAAGCTTTGCTATATTGAATACCATGCCATCACGCTGAGAGATGGATGAATTCAGCAACTATTTTGCTGCTGCTAAACTCGTGTGGCTCGTAACACGCTATTTCAATCATAATTATTCGCACGCAGGAGGCCAGAATTGAGGATCGAGAGCTCATTCAACTGACGCTCACCACTGACTTTACAAATAGCCATTTACTATACTTTTGCTGATGTGGTATTTCTCTGGGTAGTCAATCACGTTTTGCGAGTCTATTTTGCATATTGAATGCGGTGCAGAAATTTCCAAATGAGAGTAGGTCTTCTCGTATCTACAAAGAAAACCATTTTCCTCATGGACATCACCAGGTTTTGCATGAGAGACCCTGTTTTCCCCCATTTACCCTCCTTGGTTCAGAGACTTCTTCAAAAATTGAAAATCTTTTCAATTCTCTTCGATAGGACAATAGATGTTAGTCAACATCAACAGATGATAAAGCCAAGCCAAGATCATAATGTTCATTTTGAGCCAAGTTGCAGAGTGTGACATCACAGGCGCGCACTTTCCATTTCGATCTCGATTTCGATCATGTCGGAGGAAAACAGTTTTCCATCTTCTGTGCGGGAATTGACTTTTCCGCCCGGGTTTTCGATTTTGTTCCCCAAAGATGGAGAAATAGTATTTGACACTCGAACGGGGTGGTCGACAAGCCAACCCTGACCTTTGGCTGGGCCCGGAAAATATCACTCGTTGTACGGAAACCAACATTCCCGCCCTCGTATTGAAATGTACTATTTTCGACCAATTTTTTTTCATTTAAAAAAGTATGCCTTGGGGGGTGAAAAGTTTTTAGATAAAAGGTGCGTGCCCTTTTGATTTTGAAAAATGCCTTTTTCTTCTCGATTTTCCAACCTCCGGATATCTTTTCAATTCCTCGTCAATTTCAAACCCACTTTTATCAGCTCTAATTCTGAAGGCAAAGTCTTTAACGACTCCCTGAATCGTTCTCGGTACTGATATAAAATGATGAATTTGGATTTGGCGTTGACGCTCGTGTTGACGGCTGTCATGCCGTCCCGAACAGGAGCCCATAGATCTTTTTCATGATCAATACTTTGAGTATTCTGAGTTCTCAAGGGGGTCCCACCCTAATTTTGAAGTCTAGCTTGAAAAATCATGGAGGTCTGAAGATCTGGATTTATATGTATTACTTCGATCTAAACACGATGGCGTAGTCAGTTAAAAAAAAAAAGTTTCCGAATACTTTTATCTACCGATTGCGCCTTCTTTGTCCGATCGCTAAACCCATACGACATTTTGTTCACAACCAGAAAAAAGTACCCCCGAGAAAATTCACAGACCGATCCATCAAATTCTGTGCGACTAGATACATATTTTCGGGTCAAAAATCTGAGCAAAAATCTGTAATTTCTTGCTAAAATGGATCAGAACTCGAAAAATATTGATAATTTCAAAGAATCACAAGTATACTTTCTTGTTCAGGTTAAAAATTACATCAGATTAGTCAACAAAATATTTCAAGATTCAAGAAAAATATCACCAGAAATTTATATATATATATATATATATATACGTCTAATTTTTCAAATAAAAATTTTCGACTTCTGATTTTTTTTGGACACTAATCCGATGTAATTGTTCAATCAAAACAAGAAGGTGTTCTTGTAATTTTTCGAACTTATCGGTATTTTTCGACTTCTGAGGCATTTTAGCAAGAAAATTCAGATTTTTGACCCGAAAAATGTATCTAGTCTCACAGAGTTTGATGGATCGGTCTGCAAATTTTTTTTGGGTACTTTTTATGGTTTTGAACAAAATGTCGAATAGGTTTGGCGATCGGGCGGAGGGGATGCAAACCAGTGGACAAAAATAGTCGAAAAAATTCTTTTTTTTGGAAAAACCGACTCCGCCATCATCTCTAGATCGAAAAAATAAATCCAGGATTATAAATCCAGAACTCCAGCCGTCCATAATTTTCCAGGCCAGACTTCAAAATTAGGGTGGGACCTCCTCATGTAAAACATACGGTTCCATAATATGACCATGGAGTCCGAGGATTCCATGGTCATATATGATCATACGTAAAACCGTTTCAAACATTTTTTTTTTTATTACAGAATGTTGTGATATATTGATTCAAACCTATTCTAACATTGATACATCACGATACTGATCATGTACTACTGAAAAAAAAATCTTCCCAGGAGTCGGTCTCGAGTTTCAAAAAAGTGACATTTTTTACGAAATTTTTCTCTTCACTGCTTCAAATGTTCAACACCTGAGAATGACTTCGAAAAAGGTTTTTTCTGGGTGATGTTTGATCAATACTGTGAGGTATTGACGTTACACCATTTGTAAATGAGTATATCACGCCTGTCCGGGATAAAAATGACAAATTTTCAAACCGATTTTATACCTGATCATACATGTTGATGGAATCTTATGTTCTACATGGGTTCTTTTAATAGACACAATATTCGACAAACACAGTAAGAAAATGAATGTGAGTGTGACGGAGAACACCAACCCAAACAGTTGAACCTTATTCCATGCAAAGTTCTTAACATTTGCAGTGATGCTTGTTGCACTTTATCGCAAATGAAAATGCGAAGACCAGAGTCATCTGAGAGCAACTATTCAATCCGGTCGGATCGGTTGTTTTGTTCTCTCTCGACCTGTACTCGAGGTCAATCGTATGCTAATTGCCGTCCAGAGCACAAATGAGAAGTGAGGAGGCCTCCAATGCTCAGCGACTTCGAAGGGATCAAACCAGTATTTGCCGATGTGCCATGTGGATGGACATTCGTGTAAGTATAGGTGCGGGTGAAAAAGACAGAACGGAAAGAAAAAATCGAGAAGAAAGGGGTAGACGGGCGGTTCCTATGCGCGCATCTTCGTGGATGCTGTACCTGTACCACCTTGTCTTGTAGGTTATGTGGTGGTAATCCCGGTGCAGCACCATCTCAGTCGACGAAGGAACCTGCACATGCAGGGTCTTTGAACCGTATCGCGTCGTATCGTCTCACGTGTGAGTGGGTGTTCGAGTATAGATGTTACGTACGCGTGCAAATCGTACGGCCCTGGGCATCAACTCTGTGAATCTCAGTCACTCACTGAGCCATCACACCATCACTGTGAGCATTGGCTACACATACGAGCGCGTAATGGGAGCCAGTCGCTGAATTGTTCTGCATAAATTGATGATGCATGAATGCGCGAGAGGAAACGCCACCGAGTAGTTGAAGACCACGATGAAGACAGCGAGTGATAGAAAGAGGAGAGGCGATCCAGAGTGACCGACCGACGTATGACCCCGCAATGCAGGCAGAGCGATACGTCCGTTACAACGACAAAAGAGTACCGAATGCGATTGAAGAAACAGATAGGCAAATAAATTTTGATCGCAAGAACCTTCTGTCCTCCAAATATTTGTTCCATCTTCGGAAAAATATAGAAATCTCGGTAATCTATACATTTCTGTTCTATTTTTTGACTGAAACTATTTTTGAGGAAAAAGACAGTGAAAGATATTTAAAAGAACTCTACTTTTTTAGCTTATCCAGATAGATTTTAATGCAACTTTAAAGTCTAGTTTATTGATTTTAAAAGACTGAAAGGAGAAAAATGCTAGAACGATGAATATCGTCCACAAATGAGGTACCAACTGGTTACGCCATAAAATGCTCACAAAATTGATAAACATTCTGAATCATAATTAGATAGCATAAAGGATTACCAAACTGTGATTCCATCAAAACAGAAGGTTCCCAGAATTACAATTGGATTGTCGAACTGATCAGAATAGTGTGCCGGATCCGAGTCACGGACTTGACTACAAATCTGAATATAGTCTTCTTATAGCACAAAACAACGCCTAAAATTATAGACCCTAACGCTCAAACATTTATGAGACGCAGCAGAAAACTTAAACATTGACCATATGGGTCCATGTTAAGAAATGATTTTTGAACTATATACTGTTATGCATACCCTGGTAGATATATAATCATAATTATACCTACAGTCAGTAGCAATGCAACATGATCAGTAATTGGCCAAAAAATGTTCACGATTTTTACTAGGATACTAACTATAACTAGGCAGGGTAGAACTGTTATAGGGGAAACGCTTGAGAATTCGGATCGAGTTCGGATCTAAAATCTTGGACTGTCGGTTTTGGATATCTTCTTTTGGTGCTGATAGAAGACTACTCTCAAAGTTTCAGCCAAATCAATGACCCGGATTTGAACTGTCCTGGTAAGTGGAACTTGCATAGCTAGGGAATCCCTCCATGTGAGAAACAAATTTCGATCCCTCAAAGAAATTTCTTTGGAGAAAACCTGGCTCATTGGGAAACCCTTCATCTAGAATGAAAAAAGTGCTGTCTTTTTTAGATTCCATTAAGGCAAGTTCGGCTGTATAAAGATTCTGTCATTTTTTGCATTCAAATACAGGAAAATACCGTATAATAAATTCTGCATGAATTTCAGAACACCAAAAGATTCTTCGAAATCCTTGAAATGTATCCTCGCGTGCGAAACAGCCTGTGCTGTCGAGTGTTTGTCATATGTTTTTCACATTTTTCCTCAATTTTGTACGTGTCTATGACCTCGAATGTCAAGACAATCCACGTGTGACATATCCCACTGACGAAGTGTATACCTTAGTTAGTGTACCTGTGTATTACGGACGGTGCACAATCCACCCACGCATGTGCATGGATAACCTGTGCCACACGTGGGCGACAGCAATAGCATCTGCGATCATCTCAAAGGTATATTACCTATCCCAGAGAAACGAGGGAAAGTAGCTACTTGACGCTCATCACCTAAATACAGCATATAAATATTATACCTGTGGTGCTTTTGATGAGCCATGTAGCATTTCTGCACCACGGGTGGTGCATATAAGTATGTGAAACATGTGCAGGCGCTGTCTGATGTCTTTCCTTCTCAATATTTTGTCGGATGATTTTATGGTTACTGGTATGCATCGGCTCCTGTAACTTTTTCTTCGATTGGATGTGAGCCAAGGTGAGTTGGCAAATGGAAGCCATGTGTTGTTGGCAAATTTTTCCACTCGGACAATTCACATTTGCAATGCATTGAAAAAATTAAGCTCGATAAATCAAATGAGCCATTCTACCTTCTATTGTTTTGTTAGTCAATTATTTTGAGGTCACTAATGAAGAATCAAGAGAATAATTTCAAAAAGTTCAATGCAACTTTCAAGTTAGTTTTGCAAGTTTAAGTTTTAGTGAGCTGTGAGAACGTCATCAAAGCAGTTTTGCGAGTATCTTGATGTCCGATGAATTGTGGTCTCGGTTTTTCAGATACACAGTGTGCCAAATTCGAGGACTTTATTCTGCACATGTACCAACATCATTCCATGAAACTGTTGTGCCAGATTGAGGGAAATGTGATACGCTCATGGCTTTGCTCAGTCATCCTATTTACTTCTTATCACGCTCAATGCTTCAACTATCCTCGTCTACAACAGAAACTACTGCGTGAAAAATTGCGCACAGATCTTCTAGGAAGTTTTATTCTTGATAAGAGAGTGGTCAACAGGTTATTTGGAAGCTCGTTTGGAAGGAATTTGGTCTCGTGTTGTTCATTTGGGATAATACCATAAGTGATTATTTGTATGAGTATTGAATAAGTTGTTTGAAATTCCTGCTTCATAAAAACAAAGTCATGACTGCGCTTACAAAAGAATTTTGATGGTGGTAGTCCACTGCAAGCAGAATACTGATAGTGGTCACCTGGTGCATATCCCATATTTTTGTCAAAATATGCTGCGAGTGCTACGCATCTTGCTTACAAGGAGGGGTCAGGCCTTCGGATCACGGATTCGCCTGAAACTTTGGAAATAATCTCCTCTTGGCACAGAAAGAAGATATCCAAGACCGCGCTTGCCAACGCTCGAGCGTTTCTGAGCTACAGCATTCGACCCATGCATTACAGTATACCCATATCCATCAAAAATGGTATATATAGATATACTGTAATGCATATGTTTTAGCCTCTAGCTCAAAAACGCTTGAGCGTTGGCAAGCGCAGTTCTGGATATCTTCTTTCTGTGCTAAAAGAAGACTATTCCCGGAGTTTCAGGCGAATCCATGATCCAAAGGCCTGACCCCTTCCTTGTTAGTCTGGTTACGGAAAAATTTTTTGATACAAAAAAACCGACTACTAGTTGCAAAATTGCAAAGAATAGAAAAATTCGAGTAAAATTCACAGAACTGGGACACTTTAGCTTTTTTTATAATTATCCTAGACACGAGCATGTCTAGACTTAACGAGATGATTGCAGATTTCTGGAAAATTGATTTTTCTACTCATTGATGAAAATAACTGGGTTTCGTAGCTTTTGCACGCACTTAACAAAATATTATAATCTCAAGGAATGCCAAAAATCTATCCGATTTCTTTCAGATTTATTCAGTGCAAACAACGAAACGGATCACAAATATTGAAAATCTCCCACTTCTGCATTAAGGTAGTACTAGTGGTCCTCGAATTACCGTACATAAAATTACGAAATTCAACACAGTGGTGAATTGGTATCTCAAACCACCCTAGTTAAAATTTCAGATGCCTTCAGAGTCGGGGAGAGAAATTCTGAGCGGGCGTAATATTTTTCACGAGAGTCGGTGCACAAAGAGAAGAGTGCACGAAAATCAAGTAGAAAGGCTGTTGTCTGATGTGTGGGTTATTATACCTATAAAGGCGGGCGAAAACTAGTAAATCTGAGTCAAACAAGGATCTCATCTGTACATGGACTCATCAGTATCGGTAGTACTACTCTGTGATACGTGAATATTTTCAACTGAAGCGTCGTGCAGCCGTAAAAGTCATAGAGTATAGTGAGCCAAAAATCCCAAATCTATAAGCTTGCAGAGAGGCTCGTGGGTATTTGATTGGAAACAATGGGATCATATCATACCGTTCTCTCATAATCTCATATCATCAAGACATATAAAGAGGCGATTTTGTATGGACAGATTGGTGGGAACTCGTAAGATCTATCTGCCAGACAATCTCTCAAAAATCTCAAAATTGAGTAAATGTTTGATAACACGTTTGAATGAATTTTGCTCATAGGGCATGCATGGTAAGATAGTTAGTTGTTCACTCTAAATAAAAGCTCCATCAGACAATATTGCAGAAGCCTAATCAAAATGAGTGATGTATTTATTCGGTTTTGAAGAGGGTCAACCCCATACATTAATGACTGCGATAGTGTCATTGTCTTTTTAATATCTCTCCACCTCTACTAAGACACGGTGTCTCGCTCGGACCTCACATCACGAACCACTGCAGTGCACCATACCAATTACCTCCTATAATCCATGCTCTTGTACCTCATTTTTTCCACTCATCGCAGGCAACTAAGCATCGAAAATATCATATAAAGAGTACAGTAAAATATTCAAAGAGAGACGAATCAAAACGAGTCTGTTACATGTACATAATACACCCTTGGTCGCAAAACCGATCGCGCCGGGGTGCATGTCTTCTCTGCCAAGCGCGACAAGTAATATTACCGTCTGTGGCGTGCATAGTCCTTTCTCGATCGTTACGCCCCATAATATACATGGAGCATGACCGCCCACTAGATATACATTTTGCGATGTTATTCGCACCACGAAACGTATAAAGACGTACTTACGATTGCCTGGGTAGGCATCACAATAAGCATTAGGAATATCAAGGTAGTCGATTTTTAGTGGAAGATACACACGTGTCGAGAGAATATTTAATTTGTCGAAGGTGCGAGAGGTGTGATGTTGGAATAAAGCGAGTTTTGTATTATAGCAGAATCGTTAATAATAAAACGGGATGAGAAGTCTCGTGGATGAATTTAATGGCCAACCGATACGCTATAAAATCTTTGATGATGTTCCAAGAGGTAAGTATTCTGTAGTATGTGTACACGAACGTTATCGACTTTGTTCTTCATTTCAAGGTTGGATCTAAACTAGATCGTAACTTTTACATTTTCTGCTGAGTTAACTTAAAGTGCTATCAGTGACTGTGCATCAACCAAGTGCAAAAGGCTTATGAATTTTCCTTGTTGATATACTTTCATAAATTCATCCAAAATGTCCTGTTTTATTGACCTGATGGCTTGGAGCGTTTCGTACAACTCTCTTTATTTGTTCATTTGCACTTTACAAGATGGCTAGTATGATCCTTCATGTATGATTCCCAATAACTTAAGCCTTATTTTGTTTCAAATGACCTGTCGTGTGAAGAATCTAACAAACTGATGCAATCTGCATGCAATCATGAACAGTCGCAGACTGATATAGTACCGAGATTGCTACAACCTAGACTACGATTTTTCAGGGGACTGTTCATTGTTTTTCTTGAAACAAATTGTGAGTTTTAGAATACAGGAATCGTTAGAGTATTAGAATTACTGTGACAAAGTGTCCCACGCGATGAAAAATTATTTGATTAAGGGTAGAAGAGGACTGATTGGAATCTGTGACATCGATAGAACAAAGCAGCAACAGCTGTTTCACAGTTTAGTAAATGAGTAAAAGACAGTTTATACTGATATCATTTCCTGTATTCCTAGATTTGGAGTAGTATATTTATTGTGCGGCAACTCAACATCGCAAGACCGTTAGATGAATTCAATTAACAATCAAATATTGTCGAGGATATTGCCGATTCAGATTTTTGAGAAATTTACTCAGTTATCAACCATATTCTCATTATCACAGTTTCTTGAATCGTCCCCCTTTTTTTTTTTTAATAAATATATCTTGTTGGCTTGACTCGATCTCGGAGGACAATGGAGAATCGTGCAAAGATGTTACAGCAACGATATATTGCAAATCAGTATATTTGCTACGTTTCGTTAACTGTTTTTGTTGACCTCATCAGGCTGGAAATAAAATCCACACAATAACACACTGAATTTTAACAATCAAATGGTTCACATTTGATTTTTTTTTTTTTTTTAAGGTGGTTAGAGGGCAAAATCTGCCTCAGGATCCCTCGGATCCGTCCCCAGACACCGGACTGGTTCAGCTTACGCGGACTACGCATAGCCCACGCAGGCCATACCAGGCGGGACACGGGTTTGGGTGGGGCCCACCGAGAGGTGGGCCCGGCCGTGTAATATCCCTCTCCCCTCGATGTCCGATACTTAGGGCATCGGGCAATCAAGAAGGAGATCCACCTGGATCTACCATCTCATCCCGGAACCGCGTGAGCATTACTTCAGGATGAGCGGCATGTCTCGCGCTCGATTGCGAGCGTTCCTCTTCTCCATCTTCTCTCTTCGGCCACTTGTCGGCATCTTCTATCTTCATTCTTCATTGTTCCCTCTCTTTCTTCTTTCTTCTTTCTTCCCTCTTCAGTGCATCAGATTCCTCCTGGAATCATTTGGGCCTCTTCTGTTTCAATCGGCAGAGTCACTGTGATTCGCCTGCTTCGAGGCGCCTTACTTCCCTCTCTTTCTCCTCTTTGCGGGTCATTACCAGCTTGATGTATCCGGTGAGTCTATCCCATGTCTCCTGGTTGCGGAGCAAGTACGGGACGAGATTCTCAGGTGTTAGTTGAGCACCCAGCCATTCATCCAGCTCGGCGCGCTCTCTCCGGGTGTCGCTGCACTTGAACAGGGCATGTTTGGCGTCATCCCATTCGTCCCCGCATGACTGACATGCTGGGGTCGTCCTCTTCTTGAACCTGGTTAGATAGGAACCGAAGCAACCATGATCGCTCAGTGCCTGCGTCGTACAGTAGTCCATCTCTCCGTGGGTGCGTTCCGCCCACTTGGCTACGTCACGGATCAGCCGGTGCGTCCATCTGCCGTTCGCAAATGGCGAATCCCACTCAGTTTGGCAATGCTCAAGGGTGGTTTCCTTCTCGTTGTCGCAGATTATCTCCTTCATCGTCGGAGTGAGTACTTGTTCGGCTCCGATCACTTTCTGGCGGTCCTAGATCCTCACTCGCTCCGCGACGAGCAAGTGGATGGGCGGAGTACTCGCCAATACGTAAGCCGCATCTCCTGACACAGTGCGGTAGGCACGGATACTCCTCAGGGCCGCTCTTCGGTGGACAGGCCCCATTCTCTTCTCGATGATGGTCTTCTCTACTCTCTTCCTCCACACGGGTGCACCGTACAGCATGATGGAGGTAGTGACGGTGTTGAGAAGTGCGCGCCGCTTTTCCTTGGGTCCTCCGATATTCGGCATAAGCCGCTGGAGCGCCGCACCGACCCTGCTCGCCTTCTGGGCGGCTTCCTGGATGTGCTTCTTGAACGACCACTTGTCGTCGAGCCATACACCGAGGTATTTCAGCTCTGTCTTCCGTGGAATCTCTTGCCCGTTGATATAAAACCGGGGTAAGTCAAACTTCCTACGCCTTGTGACCAGGATTGCTTCGCACTTCTTGACAGCGAGCTCCAGAAGCCTGCCAATCATCCACTCGTAGACTCGGGCCAGCGCTTCGTTCGCGCGTCTACCCAAGAGTTCCTCGTTGTCAGCCCATACTATGAGTCCCGCGTCGTCCGCGAAAGCCACTATTATCACTCCTTCTGGCAGTTCGATAGACAGTAAGCTGTCATACTGGGTGTTCCAGTTGAACGGCCCGGAGACCGATCCCTGTCCGATTCCGGCGGACAGTACCCGAATCTCTCGTCCCTCGCCGGTGTCGTACACGAGGGTCCTGTTCCGCAGGTAGTCACTCGTGACGGCTAGTAGATAGGGGGACACTCTACCTGCTTGGGATTGATAGACTTGCTCCCAGCTGGCGCAGTTGAATGCGTTCTTTATGTCCAACACAATGATGGCACAGAATCCTCCTCTTCCTTGGTATGGGTTCCCTACCGACACTTGAACCCGTTCTTGGACCGCCTCGATCGCGTGCACAGTGCTCCGTCCCTTCCGGAACCCGAACTGCATTGGTGATAGCCCACCGCCTTCTTCGTAGGCTTTTTCCACCCTGTTGAGCACCATCCTCTCGTACATTTTCCCGATATTGTCGAGCATGCTGAGAGGGCGTTGACCTCCTTGACCCTTAGGTATCAGGACCAGCTTCTGGCGTTTCCACTTGTCCGGGAAAGTTCCCGCGCTCAGACAGATGTTGAAGAGGTCGAGGAATAGATCTGGCTTGTATTTGAAGACCAGTTTCAGAGCCTCGTTTGGGATGCCATCCAGGCCAGGGGCCTTGCCGTTCGGCATTCTCTTCGCCGCTATGAGTAGCTCTTGCATAGTGAAGAGCGGGATGGGATCTTCGCTCTCCGTAGGGAATGTAACTCTGGGTTCTCCTGCTGGGAAGAGGTCTTCCACGATGGTGCGCAATGTTGCTGCATCGGTCGGTGCTGGGTTGCCCCTCCATGTCGCACAGTTCACCCCAGCACTTCTCTTTGCTCCTCCGGATGGCTAGAACGAGAGCCTTCTTTGCTTCTTTGTACGCTCTGTCATCTTCCGCCAGCGATGGTCGTTGCAGCTTCCTTGATCGCCATGCGGTCCTCCTTTTTTTGTTGCTCGTTCTTCGTAGAGCCTTGATCTCATCGGTGATCCAGTACTCTGGTTTCCTCCAGAAACATGGTGTTGTCCTGCGAGGCATCGACGCGTCGCAAGCTCTCGTGATGGCGGATGTTACCATCGCTACAGCCTCGTCCGAGGTGGAGTTCATCGGGAGATCTTCGACTGTTTCTATCGATTCCCGGAATTTTCCCTCGTCCAGCTTCCGTACCTGCCACCCCGTTGGTCGCTGTTTGCGTGTCGTCTGTCTCTGTCCGTCAGTCCTAAGTCGAAACCGAATATGTCGATGGTCACTCAGTGTTTCCGTGTCCAGAACTTCCCACGATGTCCGTCCCATGAGCGACGGGCTCATGAACGTCAGGTCGAGGACCGATGATGAACCTCCCTCCCGGGACCGAGTGTCGTGCCGGTAATAGGTGATAACCCCCATCTCGTTCGCGAGCACTAATCCCAATGCCTCCATGGCATCAGCGAGTATTACCCCCCGTCTATCGCGCGGCCCCCCGCTCCAAGTCGGTTCCTTGGAGTTGAAATCTCCCGCGATTATAACTGCCCCCCCCCCCTCCCCCCATTGCCTCACATCCTCTTCTAGGTCGTGGAGCTCATCTTCAAATTCGTGCGTCTTGAGCGACGGCGAGTAGTAGCAGCTGTATACAGCTGTGCCCCCTATGGTCTTTCGAGCATAACCGCGGCCACTAACAGCTGGTTCAGTCTCGCGGATCGCGGGATTCGTGATCTGAATTACAGCGGCCCCCAGTGATCGAATGTGGAACGGGAAAGTTCGCGCTTCCGAGGCGGTTCGGAGATGATCGAAACATCGATACCCCCTTCTTTGGCGGCAGTGTGTAGGAGGTCACAAGCGTCCCCGCTTCTCCTGAGGTTGGCTTGGATGAAGTTAGCCATTTCTTCCCCCCCTGCGTCTATATGTCGCCCTCGCGTTTTGGTAGGCTGTGCAGTTGGTGGAGCCCGACCTGTGGTCAGATCTGGTTCCGATAGCCACGCAGCTGAGGCATTTTGGTTTCTCTTTACAGGTAGCGGCGAGGTGTCCTGGTTCACCGCACTGGAAGCAGAGTTTCGGTTGACGTTCCTCTGCCTTCTCTTTTTTGCAGCCTGAGGCCTTGTGGCCATACTCTAGGCAGTTATAGCAGCGTGGGATGCCTCCCTTCTCGCGGATTCTCACTCTGCTCCATCCCACCTTGGGTTCTTTCCAGTCCAGGAGGCGGTGAGCGAGCCTCGCTGGGCTGGTCACAACCGCTGTTTGGGTGCCTCGGGAGCCGTTTCGCAGGCTCTTGACTATTATGGCTCCATCCTCGTTTTCTGGTAGGGCCTTCGCGAGGTCCTTCTGCACTTTAGTTTTGTCGACATCGTAGTCGACTCCGAGAACCCCGAGGGTCATGCTATTTGCGAGGCAGTGGACGGCCCCTTCTTGCCCGACGACTGGTGTCAGAGCCGCTTTGATGGCTGCAGCGGCGGTGCCCTTCCTCAGTTCAATGAGGATTTGTCCTTCCTGTGTCTTGCAGATGCCCGTGACTTCAGAGCCCACTTCTTCATTAAGGTCATCCGTCTTCATCTTGCGCAGCATATCTGCGTAGTTCAACCCACCTTGGTTTGCCGTGACGAGAACGGCGTCGGATTTCGCTCTTCTTGGCTTCATCTTTGCCTTCTTTCCAGCGGTGTCACTTGATCGACCGCTTTTCTTTGCCCTCTTTGTATTTCTCTTAGAGATCACTTCCTGCCAAGGCCCGTCCTGCTTGGGCCTATTAGGAGTCGATGTCGAGCGCGGTGTTTCGAGGGCTCCCGATGGATGTCCGCGTCGCGTCCTCTTCGTATCGTGCTGTTTCCCTTGTCGCGATTCCGGTTTATTCGCCCCCCTTCCCTGTGTGCCGCTTCCCGACGCGGCTGGCCCAGAGGGCTGCGCACTCCTCTTCATTTTTAGGGTCTTCTCCGCTTCGAGAACTGTGGTCTCGAAAGCCGCTCTCTTCCCTTTGTCTGCCGCAAGTAGGCCTTCGAGAGCGTGGCCAATCTTCTTGAGCTCTTCCATGTCGCCCTGAGTTCCTTCTGGGATGTTGGAGGCAGACTCGGCTATCCCTATGACCAAGTTCAGGTGGTCGAGGAGAAGATGAGTCTTCTCCTCCATCTGTTCTCGGCACATTTTCAAGTCCCTCCATCCTTCCATTAGATCAGGGGCCTTGTCTCCGCTTCTTTGTCGACTGGCCTTCTCAGGTGTGGGGAACCGATCGATGTCCATATCCTCCGGTGTTTTTTCACCTTTTTCGAGTCCGCGGTCACAGTCCTTGGATGTCAGGGTGTCTTCTGACTTCTGGGACTCCGTGGTGGTGTTAGAGTCCCCTGAATCCGAGCTAGAATCAGCGGTATCGTCTCCCTAGTTCTTGTCTCGCGTAAGCTGGATCTTGATCGCGGGGTTGATCTTCATCAGCTTGTCTGCCGCCGCTTGCGCTTCTGCAGCAACCTTCGCGTTCTTCTCTTTTTGGCTCAAGAATGTGAGCTTCGATTGCTTCAGCGTTCGCTTATCTACTTCCTCACCCAGACCCTTTCTCTTCCTGCTGTTCGGGGTGAGGTCTACTCCTTTCTGGTGTTGGTCCTTTCCTCCAACTATCTTCGCCAGAGGCGTATTTCCATCGCTTGTAGCTTTACGCGTGAGTCCACCAGCCAAGTGTGCCACTGGTAGCGCGCTTTGCATCGTTGGCCCCCCCCCCCCCCCCAAGATCCGAATGGGGCCCCGCTTTACTTGGGGAATTCTTGCCGTCAATGCTGGACATCTTCTTCTTTCTTCTTTTTCCAGGGCCTGGAATCGCATGCCGGCCGACCCCGGACCAGACCAGCACGGGTGTGGTGTGTTGTGTGATGCGTGTTCTGTATAATGTTGGTATGTCTGTGTAATGCTTGAGCAAGCGTAAGTATGGTGCGTGTAGAGTGTAGTGTGTGTGTTAGTGTAAGTGTAGGACTCGGGTCCGGAGGGGCGTCACTCCCTCAAGCTCCAAGTGCAATCCGAAGGTCACACCCAAAGCCCCCTACGGGGGCCACCAACTCTCTCTCTCTCTCTCTCTCTCTCTCTCTCATCTCTCCCGTTCCCTCCCTCCCTCCTTTCCACTGTTCCCACTCTTTCCCTCCATATATCCTTCTACCTCGCTTTTCTATTTTCTGTCTCTTTTTATCCATGGGCACTCACCTGTATGATGCGCGAATGACTCTCGATAGATGTAATATGTGTGTGATGTATGACAAGTAGACTACAAACATTAGTCTACGAAATTAAAGACGTTTTATACAATGTAACTTTTTTTAAAAAAGAATTATCCATCAAGGTATTACTATATTACTATGTTATGAGTTCTAAAATGAAAAATCTGTGAACCATTTGATTGTTAAAATTCAGTGTGTTATTGTGTGATTTTTATTTCCAGCCTGATGAGGTCAACAAAAACAGTTGACGAAACGTAGCAAATATACTGATTTGCAATATATCGTTGCTGTAACATCTTTGCACGATTCCCCATTGTCCTCCGAGATCGAGTCAAGCCAACAAGATAAAAACCATATTCTCAGTTCAATGTTGACCGATCTAGGGAACTTGCGAAATTTAGTTGATGAAAGATTGAAACTTCCTTCTCACAGATTATCAAGATTTTTCTTGAATAGATGGTCGTTCGATTTCATCGAGGATTTGATTGACCACGAAGAAGCAATTTGATTTTTGCGAAATTCAAATCTCTCATAGTCGATTTTGGATTGGACCCTTCAATGAACCCATCGACCTATAAAACGCAATAATGCGAGAGACTTTTTGGGATGTTAAAATTCTCAACTCGTCTCGAGCTCGTCCTCAGACTTTTCAACAATATAATAAAATTCGTTAAGTCGATCAACAGAGACTATGTCGGTAAATCGCTCACACCATCATTGCAAAGACTGTTCTATTTTTGCGACTTTTCACCAACACAATTTGTTGGTCTCATCAGGTTTCATTTCAATTATGTCAAAAGATTCAAAAGAGTTACAACTACATTTTCCAGAATATTTTAGAAAAATGGATTTCACTCAAGAGCGAGTCACTTTCCACATCAGAGTATTGGACATCGAGACGGTTATAGTATTGTAAGAGACTTTCAGAGCAAACATTTTGCCATCAGCGTTATCAAAGTTGAAACTTCTTGGAAGTTGTACACAGCGTGCTACAAGCATGAAAAAGTTTGTCTGACCTGACGCAAAAAACTGGAAACGGAGCTGATCCTATTTGCAAAATGAACACCATGAAAGAGATCAAGTTGAGAAATTGCACATTTCACCTCATATGAAGATGTTCAGCTCTTGCCCAAGCTACATGATGATTCTTGTGGACTTTCTAAGGAGACCTCCTTTCCATCCAAAACAGTTGTCACTTATGCATACTTGGAATCACGGAGGGATTAGATTTGTAGGTATAATGACAAGGAAAGACCCATGAACTATTTTACAAATTGTGTTCATTCTTCCACCCATACACCCGTGTAATGATCATGCAAAATGATAAAACTCGATCATTACCAGTAAAGAATGCTCGAAAGAATGGTTCAAGATGTAATCAAAGAGAGGTCCAATCATCACATCAATTATTGTGAAGAGATGAGAACTCAAAGGGCGCATCTTTCGGTTTCTGCGCGGTATGTGCCCATTGATTCTGCTCACTTGTCTTCGATTCCAGAATTCAAGGAACTCACGATGCGCGGATTCTCCAGGCTGCTCGGTTCACAAAGCTGAGCTCTCTGTTCCATCGAGGGGCTTTGAAGATTGAATCAAGTGCCACTCAATTTTTCATTCTTTCACTGACAAGTGCCACATTAAAGCGTGTAATTCCTAGATCTCTGAAATGTTTAGGGTGACTAATTTCCTCTGTAGTTCTCATTTCCACCGTTGGTCTTCGTTCTCAGAGAGGAGCAAGAATCCACCACCCCGTACATTATTTTTAGTGCGGAAATGTAGGATTCCAAGATTGACTGGCTCGAATCCTCTCAAATTCCCCTACCGTAAAGCTAGTCAACCTTTTTCAACAAAGTTCAACAAGCGTTTCTTTCGAATTCTTCCTCGTGAGAGTCTTTGGGTGCGAGATTCAAGGTTTGTGATAATCAAATAGCTTGTTCTCGTCCAATAAGAGAAACTTCTCCTCTTCAAGGCAGAGTATTGATACATCCTTGGAGAATATTCACCAGTTCCATATTGCAAGCCTGTCCATCTTGAGAACTTACGTTTCTGCAATCAAAATAATGATCGAGATTGTTATTTCCTCTCCTCTCCGGAGAAGAACAAAGACCATCGATAATCCAAGAGTTGCAGAAAAAAGTATATATAGAGTTGGTAGCAAAAAACATGTCAGAAACCCAGGATTTACATGCTTTAAGAGCGCTCCCCAACTGTTTTCAGCGCCGTCTTGCGGTCAAGCTAGTTTATTGTTAATCATCAATTTATCGAACAATTTCGGGTGGATACCGATGCAGACCCACATGCGGGGAATTTTTCTGCAAATTTCAAAGAAAGCCTCACTGAGATTGATGTAAAATTGAGCGAGAATAGTTTAAGCAAAATTTCCTGGTTGTCAGAAATTTTTGCTTAAACTATTCTCGCTCAATTTTGCGTCAATCTCAATGGGATTTTTTTCAAAATTTGCAGACGGATTCCCCGTATGTGGGTCTGCATCGGTATCCGCCCAAAGTTGTTCGATTAATTAATGATCAATAATAAACCAGTTTAACCGCAAGATGGCACCACCGTTGTTTTCTTGAAGCTGGGGAGCACTCTTAATGTGACGCATGCTTCAATCTATGACGCTTCTCAATGGAACAGATAGATAAGCTTTGTGGTCCGAGCAAGCTAGAGAATCTGCGCATTGTGAGTTCCTCAAATTTTGGAATCGGAGAAAATTTACCAAAATCTATGGCACATACGGCGCAGAAACCCAAAAGATGCTACCTTTGAGTTTTCATCTCTCCACAATTGATCCCTGGTAGAAATTTGTCCAGTAAACTTAGTTTGGATTCTAGATAACAGCTAGTTTAAATGGTCACAGAACTAATGGTTGGTAAATGGCTAGAATAGAGCGACGTTCATGGTCGAATTATGGACTACACTTTTGATGGTCAAAAAATGGTCATTTCCTGATTATGGCATCTAGCTATGAATAATGGCCAAATTGTGGCTGAAAAATTTCCACAACTCATTGGAGTGTAGTCTATGGAGGGGTTGAGCGTGGGCAGCAAGACGCCATGATGGATGCCATCAACCGAGCGGCAACGAGGCAGCACGGCTGCAGTGAGCTGCGAGGACCTGATGCGGTCCAGAGCAGTCCAGAGGAGGAACATTACAGCAATGATAGTATTCGTTTGTGTTTTGAGTGTGTTGTCTATTCTGTGTTCCATCTGGAGCACGAAATATATAATCAGTCTAGCTTGTATCCACTTTCGTGTCCAAAATAATTCCGAAGTTGGGAGCTCGTGTCGTTGAGAGAGTTTTGTGACAGTATAAGTTCGTGTTTTGAACGTGTTGTCGATGCACAAACCATTTCATCAAATTTACTCATATTCACCTCCTGGTCCGAATACTTCCTGGGTTGCGAAACCATGCTGTTGAAAGTTTTGTGGTTTGGAGCATGATTGGATTATTCATCAATTGGAGCAAAGTAGCATATATGATCTAAAAAAGCAACCTAGAGTCAATTCAATCACGAAGTTTTGAGATAGCGTCACTGAAGAAATCGGAGCAAGCAGCAGTTTGAGACACTAATCTGTTCATCAATGTTTCATTTGATTCAAATAAGTACAGGGACTTATATATGACTCAACTCCCTCACTCATACAATACTTTCTATCAGTGTCAGTATTACGGCTTTTCTCTCACTCCAAAACAGTGAAACTACGTCGTGCATATCGGAATAGCCGTGAAACAATCGGAGCAGACACGCGTCATTATGAAATATCGAAGCACCTGAATTTAGACAGTTTATATGACCATTTTTCGTCCATGACTCATGGCCAAGAATAATGTTTGCTATCTAGTTGTTTACACCGTCTCATTTGGTGTAAAATTTGTCTCTTAATCCTAGCCATATTTTGGAAAGCGATGCAACATAATGGTTGTTAACTGGCAAAAAGTTGGAGTGAATTTCTACCAGGGATGTGATGATCAGACCTCTCTTTGATCCTCGCTTTGATCACATTTTAAACCACTCTTCACTGGTAATGATCGAGTTTCATAATTTTGCATGATCGTTACACGGGTGTATGAATGGAAGAATAAACACGATTTATAAAATAGCCCATGGGTGTCTCTATAACATCATACCTACGAATGTAATCCTCCCGCAATTCCAAATATGCATAAATGACAACTGTTCTAAATGGAAAGAAGGTCTCCTTAGTAAGTCCACATAAATCATCACGTAGCTTGGGCAATAGCCGAACATCTTCTTACGAGGTGAAACGCAAAATTTCTCAATTTGATCTCTTTCATGGTGTTTATTTTGCAAATAAGATCAGCTCTGATTTCCTGTCAGTGAAATTTCATCATTTCTGAGCACTCCAAACGAAGCTCCGTTTCCAGTTTTTTGCGTCAGATCAGACAAACTTTTTTGTCGTGGCACGCATCGTGTACACGGAGCCCATCATACTCAATTATGTTCAATCAGATCCATGGTAGAAGAACCAAAGTAAAACCCACGAGGTTGCAAAAGACACTCTTGAAAAACTGTTTCAAGAGCCATGCATCCAGGTGGCACTGATCAAACTCTTTGTTTACTTTCTAAAGCAAGGAGCTATAAATTCACGTCTAAAATTTGGAAAAAAAACTATACCGTTCTTGCATTGCCCAATGTCTGTCTGAGACAACAGCCCCTCGGCAAAATGCAAACTATTCTCTTCAACTGGATGGAAATTTGCAATAGAAGCGTATCAGTTTCAAGTGTGCAGTATACTTGCTCAATATCGAATTTCTTGAATCGTTTTACTTGCAGAGAAAGTGAAGTCGACGACGGATCACCCACACATCTGAACCAAAGTGTGAGGGAATCATACTCCTCAATGACCAATAAATTTGATTATTAATTCATCGGATCTCGATGTGACACAATGAGTTCAATTTTTACAAGATTAAACGATGAGTCGATGAATTTATTTTCAATGAAAACTGTTATGGAAAATGCCAACTCAGCAAGCAGATTTCTGGGAAGCAAACCCGCATCAAAATAACTTTGTTTGGCTTTTCTTTGGGAAATGTTTTTCTTGATCAAACTTTGGGCCAAACTTGGACAATAAGACAAACCTAAAATTTGTCATAACGATCAAGTTTGGCAGACAAATTTACGGACAACTTCCTGAAAGATGTTTACAAGTTTGGGAAACTTTGGGAGATGGAAGATCAAACTCGGCCTTCACGATCAAGTTTTGGACGTAAACTTACGGTGAAGTTTTTGGCAAGTTTGGGAAAACTTCTGGAAACGAAAATTACACGAGTGAACGTTGGAAAGGGGGGCGTTCGTTTATCTTGAGAACGAATCTGATGTGGTAGAGAAATTCGAATCGAAAGATCCGTGAAAGAAAGCTGTTAGAATACGGATGATTCGAGGTTTTAAATTGAAGACCCATATCTATTGGAATCGCGTCAACATTGAAATTTTTATCTAGAAAAAAAACTTGTCATCTGAGTGAGTTTCAGGCCTTGCGGACCCTGCCCCGAGCGCGCGTGTGATTTTTTGAGACATTTTTCAACAATTTTCATCCGCAGCACAGCCGTGGAGTCCCGAAACTGTTTTCTATACTTCTGCCAGAGATCTTCTGCACGAGTTTGCTGGACTGTTTATTTAGCTAATGCCAACAAAAAATCTATGGTAGCTGTGAAAATTAATAAAGTGTTATGATCAACTTCGCTCATGCAGAAGTAGAAAACTGACATTAGGATCACCATGGCTGCCTTTGGGATGAACATGTTTCAAAGATAAATCGAAAAAAGAGTCACTCGCATGCGGTTACTTGGCGCAGGGGCCGCAGGACCTGAACGACTCTCGGATGGCAAGGTTTTTTCCGGTTGTTTTGAATAAGAATTTCAGTATTGGCGCGATTTCAATGGATATGGTAACCTTAACTCTAAATACGTAACCTCAAATTACCCTTATTCTTGAAAAATCCTTCCACAAATTTTGATACAAATTCCTACCACATAGAGCAGATTTGTTATCGAATACAATGGACACAACACCATATTTTCAGAATCATTCCCTCTACTGTAATGCCTCCCTTCCCAACGCTCGCTTGCCATTTTCGTTTCCAAAAACTTTTCCGAACTCGCTAACAACTTCGAAGAAGTTGACCGTAAGTATACATACATGCCAGACTTGATCGTGGAAGCCAATTTTGTTTTTTCATCTGCCAAACTTGTGAAAAACTTTCAGGAAGTTGTTTGCATAAGTATGTGTGACAAACTTGATCGTTATGACCAAGTTTGGGGTTGTCTCATTTTTCAAATATGGCTCAAAGTTTGAAGGAAATCAAGGAAAACATTTTCCAAAGAAATGCCAAACAAAATCATTTCTACGCGGGAAATGAGAATTGATAGAATTTGCGTCGTCCTAATAATCGAGTGACAAAATATATTTATAAGACCATAAGGCATCGAGTAAATATCAAAAACCCACTTTCAAAAGCATGATTCGGTTCCAGTGGAAACCTGACGTTAGTTCCCTTCAACTCACTATTAAGGTGATTTTGAATTGTAATTGAAATACTAGGTCTTGAAATTTTACCGTGAGTTTTGCCGCAATTCAAGTCCTGACGTTCCGGTATGAATACGACCAAACCAGAAAAGCAAAATAGATTGAGTTAAGGATGTCGGATACCTACCTACAGATTCTTGCAAAAATGATAACAATTTTGAGGGAGCAGATTATTCTCCGAATATTTGACTGATCCGTATACCAAATTGCAACACGAGAAAGAGAGTCACTCAAACAATCGACGCCTGGTATGGATCGTGGGATAGGACTAGTAAATCCGAAGGTTCCTCGCTTCAAAGTGTACCAAGGTCGAGGCTGTGCAGCTTGAATCTGATTTTATTTCATATGGAGCCTTCTGAGATCCCAAAACATACCAGGCGCCGATTTGTGAGGATCTTCCATTTCGAAAGTAACCTCAAAATTATCAATCAATTGTGAAACCATTGAAGTTACCTCGTGCGGCGTGATACGACAGCGAATACTCGGTGGCTGACCGGCAGCAACTCTAGCAGAATTCCACATTCAAGTTTGCAAGTCAGCTGCCAACCTCGATCGAATGTATGTAGCTTGTTTACATGTCTTGTTTATGTGTGATACTCGCTTGCTATTTGAAGCGGGATTGGAGTTTAACAACCTATATTCTGCATATGTGCATCCTAGCTTAGTGTGCTACACTGCCAATGAATTATCATAATAACAGAAATAAGTATGAAAACTCATCTCTGATTTTAGACAGGAGCTGTAAATAGAGGAACAGCGAAAGAGAGCAAGCGAGTATCACACATAAACACAAAACATGTAAACAAGCCACATACATTCAATCGAGGTTGGCAGCTGACTTGCAAACTCGAATGTGGAATTCTGCTAGAGTTGCTGCCGGTCGGCCACCGAGTATTCGCTGTCGTATTACGCCGCACGAGGTAACTTCAATGGTTCCACAATTGATTGATAATTTTGAAGTCTTTTTCAAAATGGAAGATCCTCACAAATCGGCGCCTGGTATGTTTTGGGATCTCAGAAGGCTCTATATGAAATAAAATCAGATTCAAGCTGCACAGCCTCGACCTTGGTACACTTTGAAGCGAGGAATCTTCGGGTTATCTAGTCCTATCCCACGATTCATACCAGGCGTCGATTGTTTGAGTGACTCTCTTTCTCGTGTTGCAATTTGGTACGGATCAGTCCAATATTCGGGGAATAATCTGCTCCCTCAGAGTTGTTATCATTTTTGCAGGAATCTGTAGGTCGGTATCCGACATCCCTTCAACTGTGTAGTAGGATCTGATCTTAGCTCCAATGCACATACAATAAGTAATAATGAATGCCATGCCAGATATTGTATATCTGATAATTCAGTTTGGACAGAAATGAAAGAAACTCTCATCAGAGCTCATCAGGATACTTTCACTGTACAAGCAATGTGTTTGCTTTTATTTGGGCATTGAATTCTGTTAGTCTGACTCAAGTGACTAACAAGATTTTACGCCAGACATACTACGAATTGAATATACCTTATAAATATACCGATCTCACAATCGTGATAAACGTCGCAGATCTCATGGCGCCTTAAACCCGTGAACCGATTTCACCAAAAAAAAGGCGACAGCGCAAGATGCCACAGTCGTTGAGATCGTATAAATTTATCTTTCGATTCGTGTGCCTGAGGTTGATTGCATGAAAGAAAAATATAGTCTCATGAACGATATCTTCTCTCTTTTCACTTGCGAATATTTTGATTCGGTTCATCTGAATTAACGGTATATATTCGCATAATGAATGCTGCGAATGCACACGATCAGTCCAAAAGAGCTCGCCTGGCTTACGCGTTTTGTGTTTCACGCGCACGACAGTGCATTAGCAGCATGCAGCAGGGCCGTACCACCGCGTTTGTATGACCCCATGAAATTGATCTGCGTGTTCTCTCGGCGCGTGAAAAATGATGATACCATAAACTCTTGTTACGCTGTTATATTTATCCTGCATTCTTGAAGTGCGTGAAATGTGAACTTTTTTACAACAGAATTTATTACATGTACAGTTTTTTTTCAGATGCTATAAGTACGTTGTGTTCGTGCGTCAATGATGGTCAGTGACTTTTGGGCAGTATCAAATTTAAGGGCTAATAAGTAGGAGCCTATGCTCAAATTGTGATCATTCTGTAATCATATAGTTTCATTTGAGAATCACGCGAAAAAAACTTGTATTAGTGGAAATCAATGAATTGGTAAATGGTAGTATCGGGATTTTTTCAAATAGATGATAAAAGTCCGATGATGTTGGTGAATTCATTACAATGGAGCTTTTTCGATCGCCAGAGCTAATTATTATCTTTGCCACTGAATAATCCATTTTGGAACACTTTTAGACTGAACTTCTGAACCTACTAACGACGATGGCAATGAATCCTATTATTGAGAAAATGATTACTGGGTTTTTAGACATTCTCATTCTGAATAGATTCAACGAGATAATCAGTATCGAGAACTCGTTTTGGGCTGTCTGCCTGCGCCGAGACTTTTAAACACCCAAGATATCACATTATGAGAGTGGATATTAGCATTGATGAAAATACGGAGGCGTCATTCTTCTAAATTATGGACATAGCTGGTTTCATGAATATGCGTGCACGAGACGGCATTCTGACTGGAGACAAAGGAATAATATCGTCGATATTCAAAAGATAGTCATATGTGATACAACATCTACCTGTTCGATTCGTGCTATAACATCGCCATTAACAGCTCATTCTTCTTCTAGAACTTGATTAATATTGTCTCATATCTACAATGGGTCTTCTAAAGATCAAATATAGTACACACACTGAACATATAGCTCAACATGAGACCCAGAGCTTGGATCAAAATCACATTGAATACTTGATTGGTTGTTTTACTTACTTTTTGCAATAATATACCATTTTGCACTTGATGCATAAGATATTATCCATTAGCTTCATATCAGTTTCTGCAGTTCCAGTTCTTTAAATTATCAAAAATCCATCATATCCTGTTATTTGACCGAATAATATTTTTAGAAACAGATTTTTTAACGTTTATTGTCATTTCAACATCTCTAAAATTCATCGGACCGTATATATGGTTATGTTGCCAATTTTTCCTGATCTTGACCTTACCCTCAAATACGAAACCAAACACAGATTAAGGAATCCTCATCTCACATGGATAGATATGTCTGATAAAACAATCTCGGCCATTCAATAAATGCCACCACTTTGGACGCTTAAGCGAATATAACCTGTTCGGTCGCAGACACCGATGACGCCTACGCTTGGCGCCACACGACCAAAAATCGAAAAGGAAGAACCGGTGGCTTTGCTTTGCGATGGAATGGAACCGCACGCATGTTTTCGAGTGTCAGGTCTCGCTCACGCTCGAGTGTGTGGCCCCTAAAAGAGTATCGTCGCATTGGCACTCGGACATTTTGAAACGATTTAGCGGAAATACCAAGCAGCTCAAGGTGTCGTTTCTTGTCTCATTTTTAAGCTGATACCCGTGAAGATTGGGATTAGTATCTTCGCTCAACCTTGATGGCATATAAATAAGCATCGTCGTGTACGAGCTCTCATTGGCTTAGATTCATTGAAATTTGTGAATACGCGTGTAAATGAGAAGGGACTACAGAACTTGCCCAAGAAAAGGTGGCAGATTTCTCATTGGTAGATATTGATATGTTTCGGAAGGAAGTTTGGACAAAAATGTCTTCGAGATGTCTGCAATGGTGTAATCTAAATCAATTTTCATTGATAATTTTGTGTATGAATCTATCTGGAAGCCACTGCAACTTATTGTAAAAGTTTTATCAACTGCGAAGGTGAGAAGAGATTTGGTCATCAAATTCAAGGCTTACGTGCATAGGGGGTCATCATCCGAATCAAGAATGAAGTGCAGAGAAAAGAGATAGAGAATCTTCTTCGAATGGTTGATTCGTATGATTTCCTCAACTTTAAAGCGTAGATACGATGACATTCTGTTAGGTTGAGAATTTCTTACACGCTGTCATTCTGATTTGGAGGTTGTTTTAGAAGGATTAATCAACCCTCTCCCTCATGTCTCCCTTGGCCCACTGAATTAAAAGCTCAACAAGATGTCATCTTTGTACTTTTGACCAAATAGGTACCGGGTGTTTGAAAGTGCCCCCTCCCCTTTCCGGACATTTTTGGAAATAGCGGAAAATCCTTAAATAAGCGCCCCCTCATCTCGAATAGAATGTCCGATCGTGACCTTGGCTTTGACCTCGAAAGTTGTGCTCGAGGTCATTTGCAGGTTGACTCGATTTTATTACATAAAAATATCTGTTTTCTACCTCAAAGCCTTAAAAAATGCAAACACTTATGAAACTTCTGTCGGAAACTTATTCTAGCTCGATTTGACCCTGGCGAGTTGAATGTCGGTCACTACCGATGGACGTTAGCTTCCGTAGTTTAATATGTTGAGAAGAAAGTTACTTCAGTTTTTGAATGGAATTACCAACTTTTGATTTTGGATTTTGAAAGAATATGAAAAACCATGAAACTTTTGTCTGAAACTCTTTCTGATTTGACTTGACTCTGTCGAGATGTATGGAGGTCCACACGGGTACACTGAAACCTTCAAGAGAGAGAGAGCTCTATATCGAAAAAGGGTCGGAATAAAGGCAGTTCACGTTGACCTTCAAATCACCTTAAAATTGATCTCCAAAAACGGAACCGAGGTCACTATCTCGCTTGCGCTTCCACCATGGACAGCGTTTATCCCGAACATTTTCCGACTTAACTCTTACACTTGGAACTACGTAGTTTACCGTTCGGTATTCATCATTCCTCTACCCAGGATTATGTTGAGTCGAAAAATGTTTTCGCCATGAAATTCACAACTATTCATGCTCGTTCGGAATTCGCGGGCAAAAGTAGGGATTTCTATTTGGGAAAAACGAGTTGATTTACGGATGACCTTGAAAATGATCTCCAAATTCTTGACTAAGGTAAAAATTAGATGTTACTCTCACAGTGAAGGGACACACTTTTTGAGGTTTTCCGCGATTATAAACCGTTTTCGAAAAAAACAGAAGGAAAGGGGGCGCTGTCTTTTCGGACACCCTGTATAATCTGCCGCTTTTACATGTGTTCCATGAGGAAAAAACTCTTGGCTTTCCGACCAATCTATCATCTCGAAGATTATTATTGATCCGATGATCAGCAGGTGTAAATACTATACCTCGTTGATAAAAAAAGCGTGATTCAATATTGCGAGGGTGTCACTCTTGAAGCAGAAATTATCAAGATAAAAGTCAAAGGAGGAAAACGAAAATGCAAATTACAAGTGGTCCGGTAAAACGGTAGCCGTGCAGTATTTTACGAAAAAACCAGTCAAGATTCTCGCGCGTCCAGCAATCAGAGATGAAAAAAATGCAAATGAGTCCGTGTAAGGTGCGCTCGAGCGCGCGCTATAGTCTCGGACTCCAAACACGACCGTGCATTTTTTCGAAGCTGAGATTTTGGCAAACGAGCCTCCTCCTCCATCGCCCTCGCCATCACCAAATTTGCACATGTGCGCATAATCGTACTCAGTGGCTCCCAACATGTGTACACCAAGTGTATCAAACGTTACTCGTTCACGTACGCGTTAGTCATAACCTGGAGTAATACACAGGGTACAGGGTTAACGACATATGCAGCCGTCAATGCTAAAGTGCGTCATATTGTTCCAATGCTCACATTATTATAATGTATTTTGCCTCCTGTAAATCGTAAAAATATGCAAGCAACGGTAGCAAATGTGATACAGGACTGCGAATCAGGATTCTGAAATATATACACGGTTCCCGTCCGTCCGGGCGGGCTACCAGTTTTTGCAAAGCTATATACTATATGTGGGCCATACACCTGCTACAGAATATCGTAAGGCGTTGAACGAACTGAGCTGGAGTAAAAGCCACGAGCTCTGGGGCTGTAATCGGCTGGTTCGAATTTCGTGCGGGTCCTCCCTGATAGTTTTTTTTTTTAGTTCTTATTTTGTCTCGTTCAAAAAAAAGAATGTTCATTCGTCGAAGGATGGGAACTCGCAAAGCAAAGTGCGCTACAGGTTCTTCCTATATTTTAGTCTGCAAGAATCTCTGATGCGCGGATGTTGCGGAATGTGGCCGAGGGTCTTCTCTCGCCTTGAATCTTTTCTGTTTTGACGTATAGCATTTTATATGGATGCGATTTGGGTTATGTAGGCTTCATCCTTTTCTCACACCGATTTATATAGACCTGTTTCATGGAAGCTTGGAGATAATCGATCTTATTTAGAAATAGTTGAGAAATGGGGGTTAACCTATAGGCCGTTATAAAAATCGCTATGTGCTTGATCTAACTCGATGATGAGTTTGCATTTTTGCTAGGTTTGAGTAATGGATGCCGAGATAGATCTAGGATGTCTCTTGTGCCAAATCAATCAAAGTATTATAAATTTATCAAGCTCCTGTCTGAATGACCAAAAAGATGAATCAATGTGTCGTTAGACTGCGGAATTTGATCGACCCACTTTCTATAATTGTAAAACTGTCAGATTACACAGGATAGATCGAACTTCCACACTTACAGCAAAGATGGTTAGAGAAACTGGCCACTGTATAAGGCACTCTTGGTTTTTGACGCACAGCCTCCTTTCCAAGCTCCTTCCCCTTTTGCAATTTCTGCTGAGCAAGGCATTCGACACGAAAGTAAGCAAGAGAGATTATTATATACTGCTGACGAAGCGCGTAACGCCCTTTCTTCTCGCGGCAAGTTGCGTGCATGAAATCTCAGGCAATTGGAGCTGATAATGCTTGAGCTGGGCAATCACTTCATTAGCGAGAAGAAACATATAATACTTAGACGCCAGGCCGGTCCAGGGGAGCACGTCAAGTGCATTAGCGTCGTGCCGCCTGCGCTGCACGTGTATGAGTTGCTCTCTATCCGAAGATGATGCGCTGACCTTTTTGCCTGCCCTTCGCAAGAGCCCTTTTTTCACCCGACCATGACGAGTATTTAACGATAATCGAGAGTATGCTCATTACCGAGACTTGCTCAGGGTTTTTGTTCTCTTTGACTTGCGTTTGAAGTTTTGATGGAGGCCAATATTATATGAACGGTAAATGCAAAGGTAGATTTTGAATCGTCATGGCGAGTGTCAGGATCGAATTTTTCTTATGATTGGAAATTGTAGAGATGATGATGTAGGGGGAATTTGAGTATACTTTCATGAGTACTCCGATCTTCTCATCTCTATTCTCTTGAAAACGATTGGGAATCACGAAAAAACCCCGAAAAACGTGTTCTGTTATTTTGAGCAAGGCGTCCGTTGACTTTTGATATTGAAGATAATTTTGGAGGTCATTTTCAGGTCAACTCGATTTTTTTACATGAAAATACTACTTTTGACAGTGAGTTCTAACAAAACAAGGACGATAATGACACTTGTGCCTGAAACATTTTTTGATCTGGCTTGACCTTGATGTGATAAGAAAGGTCAATACTGACGGTTAGTAATCTTGGTAGCTTCAAGAAGAAGTGTTATACCGGGAATGTTTGAGACAGGAGTTGCTCGTTATCTTAGCGAAAATGAGCTAGTGATATTGGAGACCGTTTTTAAGGTCATTTGGAGTCCACTCGGTTATTTTTTATAAGAGAGTCCAGGGTTTCTAACGGAACCTAAGATATCATAAAACTTTTGTCCGGAACAAATTTCGATCCAAGAGAGAAGGACACCAATACCGGCACGAACGACTACTACCTCCGTAAGTACATTGCAGAGGAAGCACCGGTCGGAAAACTTTTGTTGTAAGACTTGACTTTTGTCCGTCCTTCAAGATCGATGAGACCAAATAATCAACTCATATATTTTGTTATAAGAGTTGCTCGGCATAAAGGTGTAAATGATGTTGTGACCCTGGGGATCATTTTCAAGGTCTTTTGGAGATAAAATCAATTTCTTGAATAAAAACGCATACTCTAGACCTAGCTTGCAACGTAGAGTTCTCAAGGGAAAATTCCCGAACCGATCGTAACATTTTTATCGTGCCGAATATTAGCCGATGTAAAGTTTACTCGTGGTGTTAAGGAGGTTACTGTTCACTGGTATTGGTAGTGGCTCCATTCATCTTGCCACGGTCAAGTTGATCCAAAAACTATTTCCGACAATGGTCTCATATTTCTTACGGCGATTCAGAAATCGTGTTCAGGAGCAGATGTTCGTGTTTGAAGGTAGATTTGAACTCCAAGTGACCTTGAAAATGACCCCTAAGGTCAAGTCCAAGATCACTAGCTCACTTTTGCTTTGATCATGAACAATATTGATCGCAAAAATTTTGCGACATACCGCTTCTTGGAGCCACAAAGGTTACTATCTACCGGGATTGACTTACATTTATCCCGCCAAGAACAAATTGGATCAAAAACTAGTGACAGACGTTTTTAATATCCGACTTTCTTGCAGGATTCAAGGTCAAAAGCAGGGGTTTGCTTGAGTTGACCGTCAAAAAATGACCTTTACAATGATCACCAAGATCAAATCCAAAGTCACGGTCGGACAACTCCCTCAAAATAAAAGATAGCAACGGTGAAGTTGGATCAATAATTTATCATCTGTTTTTGTAAGTTCGCCATATGTAAGGAGCCTTGATGTTGATGATGATACCAGTTTTAACTACGACTAAGTAAATGACAACTCGCCACTGAATATGACTGACGAGGAGAGCATCAGGTCTGCGAAACACGGACCTTGATGAAAGTCTAGAAATTATCTTGTTCTAGTGAAAAATAAAGGTATCTCCAAAGGTCAAGTCCAATGGGCCTACTTTCCAGAGATAGCTATTATATGGAGGTTAGCCTTGTTAGTATATCTATATACATATATAAGTCTTCTTAACATGGGTCTATATGGACAATGCTAATCTTCATAGCTGTATCTCGGGATAGGAGGCCCATCGGACTAATAAACCCTGGAAGATACCTTCATTTTTCACCAAAACAACATGAAAACCAGAGTTTCATCAAGATCCATGTTCCGCAGACCTGATGCTCTCTTTGTGAGTTTGGACTCAATGGAAGAGCTTCTAATCCTTGAACAATTCATGGAGTTTATTGATAAACTTCTTAGTTCAACAAGTTTTTGTAGACATTGTTTTTACTTGAGCCAGATTTAACCCAGAATGTAAAAAAAAGTCTTTCGTCCTTTCTGAGTCCTTATTTTTTGAGAACCCACCGATAACGACGGTATTTGACCGGAGCACATCACATTCTGTAATAACAACAGTTAGTTTCAGCAGTAAACTGTCCAGAAGAGTGCATATCGCGTATATGTAAGTACTCACCTCGTGCAATTTTAACATTCGAGGTGCAGTAACTTTGGGCTAATCTGATTGTTCGCGCGTTAACAACCAAATCATCGTGCATAGCTTAGAGCGTTTAAGAATTGGAATATCATCATACTTGTCAGATCAGGAGCTAGTTAAATCGCATCAACATACTTACACAGACAGCCAACTTGTACCATTTTTGCGTACTCAAGTGTATTCATAGTCAAAAAGCTAACGTGGACCAAACGTATAGAGAAGCAATCGAATCTCGTTCACTTGCTCTCATAAATCTACACTACACTCTGTCTGCATGGAATGTGCTCTTGATCAAAGTCCCCGAGGCTGCATGACAATTGTCTCTTGGCTCTCATTGATTACTATCATGTTCACCAATATGTAAGCGCTTACAAGACCGTGTGCGGGCTTGAGACCAACCAAGATTCAAGTTGTTGGCGGGGAATAGGGATTCGCGAGAAAAGGACCGCCTGATGAAAAAAATAAAATACTTTCTCTTTTTAAAGCAGATATTTCTCAGGTACGGTCTGTATTACATATGAAACTCAATTCTAGTCCATATATACACCAGGCGATTTGTGGATTGAGTGCACATCCAGCATCAGCTGATGTTGCTGATGGAGGAGGTGAGGGCGGATATTCGGTGAAGGAGGAAAACGTCATCGTCGCACACAGATATGTATAGGCATGTGCTCGCAAATCGCGGACTTTCACCTATACTTACTCGGTGAGTTTGAGCGGAAGGTCAAGGCATCACCTGCCGGCATATAACGCCGCCGACGACGACGACGTTGTATTAGTCATACATGCAGCAAAGTAAGGCGAGAGCGTATAGCTTGAAAATCGCCTACGGGGATCACACGGTAACGAGACTCGCACCCTGATAAGATAAGCCGTTTATCGCGATACCTCGAAACGCGATCGAGAGGCCCTCGGGCGCGATTATGAGCTACGAGTTGTGCAGGTCTGCAAGATGGTGCGCCGAGAGGGCAGCGTAAGCGGGACCGAACTGAGACCGTTGGAAAATCTATGTATAAGCTGATGGGTGTTCCGCTCTAAGTTTCAAACTTTTGTTCAAATTTTTATAGCGATGCAACGAAGTAGGTCTTCAACCTCGTCTTCAACTCACTCGGATAATAGGCCAACTGAGTTTTCAGGACACTGAAAGAAATGAAATCATTGCCACAATCTGATTTTGTATGTGTCAACAGAGTTTTTGGATAAACAAATAATCACCGTGCGCGTTTTTCTTGAACACGAAGCTTGTTGAATTTTCGAGCCTCGCACATCAGCTCGTCGCGCTGACTAGAAGTTATCGCCTAGGTTACCGATCTGTCTGCAAGTCGATTAGGACGTCGAATGACAAGAAGTTTCCAGGATTTCATAATCCGGATCCAGAGCACTAAGGATCGCGGGACCGCGAATCAACGCGTAGAATTGTGGAAATTCCTAATCATTAGACTTCCACACCTAGTTTAGACCAAATTTTGCAATCGATCTACTGGAGGTATATCGACAATGAGTATTTAATCGAAGAGCAAATCAAGCCTGTTGTCAAGCCTTTCACTGTGATGTCAACTAGATAGCCGAAAATGATTTTCAAATTCAAGATGTTCGACTCTGTGCTATTGGATGGCACTGCAAATACACTAAAGTTTGGATATCATCTCTGCAATTTAGTTGGTAATGTAATCTTTGATCAAGATTGATGATATCAATTGAGGGACCGGCTCGAAGGACTCGTTGCGTACACTTGACCGGCCAGGCTAGGCTGTGACGGGAAGTTAATTTTTCAAAGTCGGCAGATCAGAAAACAGTAATTACCATCATTCACATTTTGGGAAAATGGATATCTTTTACGTTCCAAGTTTTACCATTAGATCAATGTTTCTTGATTTAAAGAAGAAAAAACGATGGAACCGAATGATGAAGCTCCTCAGCTCCAGAAAAACTCGTGGAGAACCTAGAGGAGTAAACAAATCAGAGGAGAGCTCATTTTGGATCATTTTCAGTGATTTTAAAGCTCGTTCAGAAGAATATGAATACGACTTTTCATCATTCTTGTTCACGTTCTTTTTTGAAGGAACTCAATAACTACTTAGCTTGTTATAGGATACTGGATTATACATGACTATTTTTGGAGCTCACTTTTTATTATATCACTTATAACAAACTTGGATGTTGATATCTATAAAATCTACACGATTCTTGTATTTAATGATAAGCCAAGAGGATGCAACATATTCTATTGAGACAGCAATTATGGATAAAATTAGAATATTCAAGCCTGTAATACTGTAGAGATAATAAAATGCTTACAACTATCAGCACTATCTGGAATGAATTTTTAAAATGGATGCAGTGAACAAGATCCTAATCCTTGCGTGAATCCAAGAACACGATCATCGCGAAAGGGAAACGAGCCTCCATCACAAAAATCAGGCAGTTACAAGTTTATTTTGAAAATCAACTAACGCCCAAAGGATACGTCATATTTTACCAAAATATCTTACTAAAGATTGAGCCACACCTTTTTAAAAGCTCGAGCTCGTGAAATTCTCTTAATTATCTCACTAAAGCTATAAATCTCAGATGATTATTCATCAATTATACGAAAAAGCATGGTATTTGCGTGCATCCGTAAAATCGCTGGTACAATATACATAAATAAAACAAAATCAAAAAAATATGCGACTGCAAGTGGCTAAGAGAATTCTGAGTCTCTCGAAGTGGCAAAACATGCATCCTTACAGATATATATGAAATCTTTGCATTCGCTTTCTTATCTTACGCGTGCCACACGATAGAATTGGTGAATCGAAGAAGAAGAGAGTCACCAACAGTCGGTTAGGTCTGCAATGCAAAATTGGATGCTGCGACACCCACGCATGCAATGTGGTGGTACATGGTGGCTGATGCGACGAAGCGACGCTCACCGGAACAGTCTACAGGTGCGGCTCAGGGGAAACCTGTATGCATGCCATTTGAGATGCCCTCTCTGTCTCTCTCTCTCTCTCTCTGTCTTTCTTCACCTCTGTATTTTTGGTCTCCCCCCCTCTCTCTCTCCTTTTATCTCGTTTTTCCTCTTCTTTCCTATGTCTCTTCTGTCTTGATAGTTTTGCCTGTGCGTGGTTTATTGTGCGCGCTTTGAGATGCCAAAAAAAAAAAAAAAAATACGATTGCAAAGACGCATAGGAGATGAGAGACGGTCACCGGGATGTGGCAGAATCTGAAACAGATTTTTTTCTGGTATTTTGTATTTGTCATCGATATACTATCAACTTCAAATGAAATTTTCCATTTCAATCAGCTCATATTCTGCTGGCATCAATATTTGAAAATGACTCGGAAAATGAGCTGTCTGCACAGCCGGACTTGCGTACGCACGGGTTTTTCTTGAAATCTTCTTTCTGAGCTCTCAAGTGAGTGCAAATTTGACTCCCAATTTTTTTGAGTGAATCGACCTAAAATTTCGGAATGCAGGGGAGTCAGAATCGGATTGGAAATTTTGGAATGACTGAAATTCAAAATCAATGGAAAGTCAAGAATGATTAGGAACAATCAAAATTAGAGTTGGCAAATATTCGGATGCACTGGCCCAAAGTGTTGGCTCATAAAGTTTTTACAATCGAATTTCGCCAATAACAATTTTGATCGTCCCTAATTGTCCACTTTTCGGGCATCCCGAATTTTCGCATGTCCAAATTTTGGCATTCCGACTGGTTACCCCTGGACATCCCTGGTTTATGAAAATAAGTCTCTCGACAATCCTGCATTCCAAATTTCGGCTCGAATTTTGGTCTCTTCGAACTCTTGGTTGTCCGCTATTTATACCTATCCAAATGTTTGATTTTCCAACTAATGATGGATTTAAAATAAAAAATTGTTCGTGGGCGGGTTCCTTGCGTACGCGAATCTGCTTTAGCGGACCGACCCAAAGATCTAAATAGGAATGCCATCCTTGGGCTCGGAAGGGCCATCCTTCCTTGCCCCGATATAAAAAATCTGCATCCCAACATGAACTTAATTCCCCAGAACTAGATGAGCCCAATCAAAGCTGGAAGACTAGAGTGATATTTTGCACAGCTAAGAAGTTGTCAAAGAAATCGCGTTTAGTGTAACCCGAGGTGTAACCAGTGCCAAAAAATGTTGGTCTCGCCAATCTTAATGTACTTTAGAGCGAGCTCGAATAAATTCAGGATGCTCTTTTCAAGGCCTTCAATAGTACATTTCGATACAAGGGTGTAAAAATAAGTTTTACATCCGTGTATCAAAGTGCGGTTTTGACAAACTGTGAGAAAGAGTGGAAAATCAGTACGGAAAAATTACTTTCTTGCACAGTGTGTCACAAAGTCCTTCGTTTGAAGATGCAACACTCGGATTTAGAGCGAACCTAGGGAGCGTGCATAAACCACGTTCCCACTTTGAGGGGGAGGGGGGGTCCGGGCCATACCCACGGTTTGTCACGGTGGGGGAGGGGGCTCATGATGCCGAGCAACGTATTACACTTGTATACAGACGCCCGGAATGACACTTTCATAGCATCTTTTTGAGGCTCGTCCATATACTTTTTAAGAACCTCGTATAGATCCACGATTAAGATTTTGACGATTCGCGAACACACAAAAATCACAATTATATAGAAAATTATTCCATATACTTTTTAAGAACCTCTTATGAATCCACGATTAATATTTTGACGATTCGCGAACACACAAAAATCACAATCATATAGAAAATTATTTGTCGAGTGTGGTTCAATATTCAACCTTGAACAGTTTTACATGTGTAAAAATAGCTCGTGTAGCAAAAGATGAGTAAGACAAATTTCGCCTGATTCTTAGACGATGAACCTTATTGAAGTCGAATACTCTTGACATCGTCATATCTTCTGACATGGAGAAAAAAGGTGTTTTCTTTTCATCTGATGGTCAGATTTGAACGAATGTAAGATGCAACAGTAAAACTTCACGGCAATCTGAAAATAAGAATTTCTTTTTGTGGTGGCACAGGCAAAACTCCCAATGTACACGAAGCCTGATATTCTGCTAAGCGGCTGTGGCTTGATGATGACGAACAATTGAGAAAAGAGGCAGCCTATGCCTATTTTATTCATTACATTATACAAGAGTGGATTAGAAAAAGCATGCCGTTTGAGCACAAATTTTCGTAAATTTGATTTATCATTAAAAAATTTCAAATTCAAATGGATTTTCTGAGAATTCACAATTTATATCACGTTCCGGGGGCGGGGGGGTCGAAGAAAATCCACGGTTGGTCACCCACGGGGGAGGAAGGGGTCCAAATCGCCGGAAATTAGGCAACGTGGTTTATGCACCTTCCCCTATGGGCAAAATACGGAGATGGTTTGCAAATCACGGAGGTCAAAGTTGGAATGTACCCAACATGCCCCTATGCGGTTTACTCCAAGGGGTTTGAGATGACGTTTTTCACTACTCAGCGCGTGTCGAGGCGCGTGTTTTGGTTGCACGACGTTGAAAATGATTTCATGCACTTTATTGCCGATTCGCTTTATTGGCGCATGTTGAGTATAGTCTTTCAACGAAAAATCATTTTTGGGAAAATTGTGATAACTTGGCTCTGGTTGTTCAAAATTGAACTAACCATAGCTCATTTTGAAGATCTTGAAGTAAACTTTAAAGTAAGTTGAAGAACGTTGGAACGCACTCAAGTAGATCAAAAGTATTGGCAAATTGCTTAGGGGGCGGGGCATGTTTGGTACTATTTTCTTATTGAAAAAAATAATCATAATGTTGACATTAAGATATCGTTATTATCAAATCCTAGAACAGACTGTATCAACATTAACTGTTGTGTGACAGTTTGCAATATTTTGCGCAATGTACTTCTGAGAGAAACATGAATTTGAGGGATGCTGCACCAAAGCACCATGAGCTGATCTTTAGAAGCATAGACCTGGAACTTCCTGGTAACAAGTGGACCTAGGACATGCGTACCCGTGCAAATGTGATGGAAATCAAGAGAATGAAATCAGAATAGTGTTCATCGATTACAAAACAATATGAGGAATCTATGCACTCAATTCAATTCACATGAATCATCCAATACTTTCATATTTATCAAATCAGTACATAACTTGTTTGTCCAGTGACCTGCTCTTTGTGCTCAACTCTGTCTCCACCTCTTTCTTCATTCTTCTTTTGTACTCCTCCTTTTCACTCCTTCTTAATTCTGTCTTTCACCCCCTGCCTCTTGAATTCTCTCCACTCGCGGGAGAGAATATCCTCAGAGAAAATACTTCGTAAGATAAAAAGTGGCCAAGAAGGAGTCACACAGTGAGAAAGAGAGAAGCAAAGGGGGAAAAAGATGAAACGAGTAGAGGCACAGGTGCCTAACTGATCGTATCTGAGCCACTGATCATTGTGAGCCAAACCTTCGCTCCTTTATTTTTTTATTATTATTTTTTATTTTTTTTTTTTTTTCATGTTCTCGCTTGTGCGCAAGGCCCACACGTATTTCCATAGATGATCGCTGAGATATACACTTGTGTATCGGTGTTCGCATTCGTATAAATGCATTCATGCAAGAACATCCATTGGCCAGCCTTGTCCCCCTTCTCTTTTATTCCAGACTTTTTTTTCACATCTTATATCTTTTATTCTTCGACTCTCTGCTGGGGGCGAATATGAAATCGAGGTGCACGTGATACCAAAAAATACCAGCTCTTGCACTTTGCCATGAATACAAGAAGACTGAACTCTTGGAATAAGATGAAGGTGATCAAATCGTGAACTTTTGGGAAAACTTTTTCCTCTGAAATGACTCAAGTCATTGGCTGGTTTTTGCATGGTATTGTAAGTTTCTATGGAACGAATAGAATTGTTTCTGTCAAATTGATCAAGGAATTCACCATTCGTTAGCCTGAAAAAAGGGGAGAATCAAATTTTACTATCAGTTCATAGGTTAGTATGTGAGTGACGAGGTATGTGAGCGGTTCCGGATCAGAACGCTATGTAAGTCAATTTTGGTGAAAATTGAGTTTTTGACGAGGAGCGATAAAGAATACATGTGAAAACACGTAAAAACAACTCTGGAAGCTAAATTGCATTCTGAATCATCACAACATTGGAGTACCATAACCAGCTTTGGTCGGAAAAAAGTATCAACTTCTGTTCACTCGATTGTTGAGGATCAGAACGGTATAAAAGTCCATGGGTATGGTTAACGATCGATTTGATGAGTCAAGGGTTGTTCTTCTAAAAGTCGCACAACGTTTCGGCGGCTGTTTTCCGCCCTTATCAAGTGCTTTACAGTTACTATCACATTAATCACATGAGTGATAAGTCAGTCTCATGAATCCTTATTTTTAACCATACTCTGTACATAATTTCGACTCATACTAAATACATCATGACTATTGCACACATCACTTCTTAATATATCGATCACTAGTGAGTTATGGTACGTATTTGTCATGGTTTATTTTTGCGGTGTTAAATAAACCATGGAGGTGCATGGTTTTCGGAGATTGCACTCTCATTCGTACGTTGATGTTTTTGGTGATCGATATATTAAGAAGTGATGTGTGCAATAGTCATGATGTGTTTAGTATGAGTCGAAATTATGTACAGATTATGGTTAAAAATAAGGATTTATGAGACTGACTTATCACTTATTAGATTAGTGTGATAGTAACTGTAAGGTACTTGATAAGGGCGGAAAACAGCCGCCGAAACGTTGTGCCACTTTTAGAAGAACAACCCTTGACTCATTAAATCGATCGTTAACCATACCCATTATTGTTAACATGAGTGACCAAATTCGAAAGGTATAAATCCATGTTCTAGTTCGATAATATCACTTTTGGATCTTAGTGCTTTTGTATCTAGTTAGAAGTGGTACTCGAAGAAACTACAAGTCAGGTTTGCTATGTTGTCGAAATAATTGCACCAAGTTGTTTAGATTCTGGTGAGCCGAAGTCCGATCAATTATGCTTCAATCCTTGTTCTCATGATTAATAATGTAGTACACCGTGATTCGGTGACTTGGCCACGAATATTTAGAGACGAAGTTGAAGCGGTATCCCCATGAACGTAGCTGCGTTCGGTTGTCTTCATATCGTTTTTTCGTGTTGACAAGAGCACACGTAAAAATTCTGAGACGATTGTAATTATTGTGATATTTATCAAGAAATTACAAAAATGAAGCGGCAAAGCAGAGAACGAGAGTACGAGAGAAGGAAGCGTCATAGACATCGTCAACGCAGCCGATCTACGCCTTCATCGTCACGCAGGAGCTCCTCGCGGTCAGAAAGTCGAGGTTATGGTCGCCAACGACGACGTCGCTACAGCCGATCAGATCGTAGCAGAACCCGCGTTCGGCGAAGCCGAAATGATCGAAGCCGGAGCTACATCAGCCGCCGCGAGAGACGCAAGCGCTATCTATCTACCAGCTCGTCGAGCGTTTCGTCCAACGATCGTCGTCAACAACGCCGTGATACAAGGTCCAGCTCATCGAGTAGGTCCAGCAGCTCTCGCTCACAGTGTCGTGGAAGACGACGAGATTGCCGGACCGAGTCGCCGAGGCGGAATGACCGTCGTAAGTTAGTCGAGCAAAGCTCGAAATCTAGACATAAGCCTAGACAACGCTCGTCGAGCGAGGAGTCGCGGTATACACCGCCGCCCTATACAGGGTCACCGACTCTGCCCCACGACGACGCAGAGGAGATGAGAGCACCCACTCCGCAAGCGGTAATAAATGCTCCATCAAGTACCAGTGCATCGACCTCTATGCAACCTACTGCGGTCGTTACATCTCAAAACGATGGAAATCCACGTAGTACTGAGAACATAATGAGCAATGTGGCTAATGATGCAGATGGTGAATAATCATGCAGCTATATCAGCTACGACCCTCTGTGGATTGGGCATATTGAATATTTATCCCTGTCTAATTACAGTGACAATAGTTGCTCAAACAGCCGACAAGGACAATCGAGAAATTGAGCTTGATGACGACGCCTTGAGAGTGCTAGGAGTCGACCCGAGTAAACCTCTTGAGTCTAAAAATCCACTGCGGCCGGAGCTCACAGTAAGATGGACTGTTTGGAAATCTGATGGCTTGGACGATGATACTAAAAAAGAGCTTCTGGATAAATACGTACCCGATACGACACTTGCAGCTCAAAAACTGAACCCAGAGCTTCTGAGTATCTTGTCTGAAGCCGCTATTAAGCGCGATAGTCATATTGAATCAAATCAAAAATTGACCGGGACTGCTCTCACAGCTCTAGGATCTGCAGTTTCTTCTCTCTTGACTTGCAAAAATTATAGTCGCGTGAAATTACTAGAAACACTCCATGATACTGGAAAGATATTATCCGAATTACATCATGAACAGCTTGAGAGCAGAAAAGCTTGCATATTACCAATAACTAACAAAAATATGAAATCAGTCCTCCAAAAAGCCAAGCCAGACGAGTATCTGTTTGGTAGTAATCTTTCCGATAAAATCAAAGAAGCAAAAGTCATGGAAAAAGTTGGAAACGACCTGAAATCTGTGCCGATCAAAAAACCTTTCAACAAAAATAATTTTCGGAATCCTCAAAAGAAAATTGCCCCAGATCAAAATCAATCAAATTACAAAAATCAGACGAATACGCAGAAAAAATCATCTATACCTCGAAGGCAAACAAGATCTCAGACGTCTCGCAACCGCCCAGATACACGCAAACGTTAGATAGCGTTCGTATTGCTGGTCGACTATCAAAATTTTGCAATAGATGGAAAGAAATTACTAGTGATCCTTTTATTTTGAGTTGTATCAGAGGTTACGACATAAAATTTGACTATCCCGTTCGACAAAGTCATGTCAAAAAAGAACCGTTACGATCCAAATCGGATATGTTAGATATTTGGAGTGCTATTTCTGAATTGTTAAAAATAGGTGCAGTCGAGTATTGCAAACATGATGAAGATGAATTCATTTCTCCATATTTTTTGCGAAAGAAACCAGATGGAACGAATCGATTCATCATAAATCTCAAAAGATTGAACGAGTTCATAATCACTAAGCATTTCAAAATGGAAGATATACGCATGGCTTGCAAAACTCTAAATCACGATGACTTCATGTGTTCTTTGGATTTAAAGAATGCTTTTCTACTCGTGAGAGTCTCTAAAAGAAGTAGAAAATATTTCCGGTTTATATTTGATGGGCGTTTATTCGAGTTCACATGCTTACCTTTTGGCTATTGCCTCAGTCCATATATATTCACAAAAATATTGAAACCCATCTTTGCCATCTTACGTGCTAGAGGATGGAGATCAAACAGATATTTGGATGATTTCTTGCTGTATGGAAGGTCACACTCTGAGTGTTTAAGAAATTTGGAAGAGACAACGTTACTTCTTGATCATTTTGGATTCATTATCAACTTTGATAAAAGTAATCTGTGTCCTTCGAAAAAATGCAAAATTCTTGGCTTTATTATTAATTCTGAACGTTACTCAGTCGAACTAACTCAGGATAAAAAGGAGAAAGTTTTGAAGAGAATCAAATCAATCAAACCGCACAAACTTCATAAAATCAGAGACATTGCTGAGATTATAGGCTTACTGATTTCATGCACACCTGGTGTTGAGTATGGCATGCTATATACTAAGAATCTAGAGCGTGACAAGGCAAAAGCACTCCACAAAAGCGATCGAAACTTTGATGAACCTATGAAAATTTCTGAAGAAAGCTTCAAAGATTTACAATGGTGGAAGTCCCATATCATGACATCATTTAAGGGCATGTGAAAGCCGACTTTTACCGACCGAGCGGACCGTCCTAAGAGTAAGGGAGGTTGGGTTAAATATCCTATATATTTCATAAGGAAGGGGGCGGAGGGGTGTTGTGAATAGGAGAGAATGTAAATCGACATTCAGCCAACTTATCAGTCGCAATACGACCTGATATGTATAAATAGCTGAATCTCCATGCTCGAGTCTATGCTTATTGATACATACATAGACTTGAGAGCACGGCAGGGCTTTTGAAGCAGGAGACACACACAATTTATATAAACTGATGACTCGTTAATTTAGGACTCGTTGATTCGTAGACTCGTAGATTCAATAGGCACAATAATCAATATATACAATAAGCACGATATACACAGCGGAAAATTCGTTGAGGTTAACTGGCGGCGTGACTGCACTTGAACAGGGCTCACAACGAAGTGATGACAGTCGTGGGGCGGCGTAGCAACCAAACCGTTCCGTTGTTCAACAAAAGACGCGCGCTCATTTGAATATATTCGTATGGTTCTATTTAGTTGTATAAGTATATTTCCAACACTCCCTCCCTTATACAAATCTTTGAATCCATATGAATGTAAAGGCCTTTGAATCTAAAGAAAAATCATTAAAAAATCTTATAATTGAATCGTTGTAAACACAATGCTGTTTAACTGATAAGAAAAATATTTGAACAACAAGTGGTCAAGTGAAATAAAGGATCGTTTACATAGCCTTGAATTCTAATAAGCATATCAGTTCTCATTATGATAATTGTCAGAAGAACAAACTTAAATTTCTAAACACTTGGAAAATATCTTCTTATTGTTGTTCGTCACCTGTGAACATATAAGAAAACAAACAACACATATTAAGATTCAATTATTTTGATTCATGATTCATAAAGATTCCAGACTCATTTCTATCGATTCTTTGGATTCTTTGTAATCTTACGAGTAAGATATTCATGTGATTCATAAGGCAATGGTTTAGTCATAATATCAGCAACATTTTCTTTTGTTGCAACCCATTTGACTATAATCTTTCCTTGTTCAACACATTGTTTTATGAAATCACCATCTGTTTCAGCCATATGGACTCTATTCCCAGATTTTTCTCTTTGATTCAATTTCTTAGTAATTTCATCAATTGATTCGTCGAAAGTTTTTAGCTTATGACTACCATCCATTTGAGTGCAATTACCGGCAGATTGATTATCACACCAAATTGTGACTGGATATAAAGTCTTTCCTAATGTATATCGAATCGATTTATCTATTGAGATGAGTTCTCGACAAGCTTCACTCATAGCTAGATATTCTGCTTCACAAGTTAAAAGAGTTACATATTTTTGTTTGTAACTTTTCCAAGCGATTACATCCCCGAACAATTTAATAACATAACCTCCAGTTGAAGTCGAATCATCACAATCTCGAAAACTAGCATCAGTTAATGCTTCTAAATTTTCACCTAAAGATGTAAAAACGATTCCTAGATTCTTTGTTCCTTTGAGATACCTAAAGACTCTCTTAACATTTTTCCAATCAGTTTCAGTTGGATTACTCTGTTTTCTAGCTAGAAAATTTACAGCAAAAGCAATGTCAGGTCGAGTAGCTACTGATAAGTACATCAAACATCCAATAGCTTCTCTGTATGGTACTCTTTTTGATTCTTGATTCGTAATCGTAATTTGAGATTCGTTTGATTCAATTTTACTTTTCTTATTTTTGTTATTCACTTGTCTCGTTATCATAGGCGTATTTTGAGGATTGGAATCTTGCATATTAAATTTTTCTAGAATCGTTTGAGTGTACTGAGCTTGGTGTAATAGAATCGTTCCTTTTTCAATATTTCTTTCAATATTCATACCTAGGAATAGTTTGGGTTCACCAAGATCTTTCATTTCAAAAACTTTGCTCAGATGTGATTTCACATACAATAATTTGTTTGAATCGTTACTTGCAACTATCATATCATCGACATATAAGAGAACAAGTATCATTATTCCATTTTTCCTCCATGTAAAAAGACAAGGTTCGTGTAAATCATTATCTAAACCTAGTGCTTTCATTTCCTTTTTGAATCGTTTGTTCCATTTTTTAGGACTAACTCTCAAACCATACAATGATCTTTCGAGTTTACATACTTGAGTCGATAGAATATTTTTATCAACCTCAAGACCTTTTGGGATTTCCATGTATACTTCTTCATCCAAATCTCCATTCAAGAAAGCTGTCTTAACATCGAGTTGACAAGCTTGAAGTTGATATTTATTTATGATAGCAAGAGTTGCTCTAACTAGAGATAACCTTGCTACTGGAGCGTAAGTTTCCTTTAGATCATAAATATTTTTATCTTTGAATCCTCTAATAACTAATCTAGCTTTATATCTGAAGTTATCATTTGATTCTATCTTTCTTTTGAAAACCCATTTTGAATCTATAATATTTGCTCGTGTACCATCATTCTGAGTTTTAGGTCGATCAACTAAAGACCACACTCGATTCTTACGCATAGACTCTAATTCTTCGTTAATTGCTTTGATCCAAAATTTTCTTTCAGGAGAAGCCATTGCTTCCTCATAAGACGTTGGGTCTTTGTACACTGAAGCAATGAGAATATGGGCTAAAATATCATCCTCACATCGTTTATCAGAATCATTATAAACCTCACTATAGTTAGCAAAACTAGAATCTTGTATTGGTTTCTCAGTTGAAGTACTTTTAGTATTCTCAGGATGATCAATCTTTCTTTTGGCTTTACTGCGAGTCAAAGGACCTTGAGATGTTTGAATCGTCTTATCGCCTTGATGAGTCGTAGGAATTCTTTCATTTTTTCGAGGTCTGCCTCTTTTTCTATTTTTAGATGAAACATTTACAAGTTGTTTTTCTGGAATACTACTTTCATCATTGACACCATCAAAGTGAATCGAATCGTTGATAGAATCAACAACTTGTTTTGATGATTCAATCGTATCTTCATTTGTAAGTGATTTCTTTTTGTAAATATCACCATAAACTAATTTTTCATTGAATCTAACATTTCTTGATTCTAAAAATTTCCGTGAAGAGGGATGCCAAAATATGTAACTTGTTTCTTTGTATCCTACCCAATAGACTTTGATAGCTTTTGCTTCGAACTTAGATTTTGATTTGTTGACTTTGACATAACTCACACATCCGAATCGTCTAATTTGTTCCAAATGACAACTTGCATTTGGTGCGAATTTGTTGATTGGAATATCATATCCAATAGCTTTGTGAGGAGTCTTGTTATAACAACAAACAGCAACTTCTGCAGCTAATTCCCACATTGAGATAGGTAAACCAGAATCAATTAATAGAGCTAAGATTTTTCTTTGAATCGTTTTGTTGAATCGTTCAGCTGTGCCATTATGTTCAGGAGTATATGGAGGAGATAATTTTGATTCTATATTCTCCTTTTCTAATACTTCTGCAAAATGTCCTCCCATATATTCAAGAGCTTGATCTGATTTAATATAGCAAACTTTCACATTTTCACCTATCAAATTTCGAGCTGATATCAAGAATGATTCTAACGCTTGGCCAGCTTGGTCTTTACTCTTCAAACAATAGACCATTGAGAATCTAGAATAATCGTCTACAAACACTATAATGAATACATTTTGTCCGGGATACGACACAGGACTAATTTTTCCCATAATATCCGTATGAATGACTTCAAGAGGTCTTTGAGCTCTTGCTCGTACTTCTTTGAATGGTAATTTCTCCATTTTTGACATTATGCATACTTCACAGTCTAGAATAGAATCGTCAAATTTTACATTTTCTAGCAAATTCGTTTTCTTCTGAAGTGTTCGAAGATAACCCAAAGATGCGTGTCCCAACCTAGTATGCCATAGTTGTCCTAGATTCAAACTTTTAGAATTTTCACTCGTTTGTTTATCTAGATTCTTATCAATTGAATCATTCGAATCTATCAACGATATCAATTCATCAGAGCTTATTATAAAATTCTTGAGTGAGCTATTACTGGAAAAATTCGTGGTAGACTCTACTGGATTCTGCTGATTGTTGAGAGTTTTCTCTACTAGAACTACATCTTTCTCCCTCCCAATCGAAGAATCAGTATTTATAGATTCGTTAGTAGCTCCCTCCGAAGCTAACGACTCTTCATCGTTATGAATCGTGTTCGACTCTTCTGGTGATTCAAGATGTGATACTATTCGAGCATTACATGAATAATTCTTCAAAGTGGATTCTTTAGAATCATAAGACTCGTTATTTTTAACTTCAAATCGAATAATCCAATTTGGTTTCTTATAAGTACCTTGAAAAAGAATTTTATCTGTAAATTTATTGTAAACTTTGAAGATTTTATCATCTAAATAAATTGAAAACCCTGAGTCAGCTAATTTTCTCAAAGAAAGCAAGTTTTCAGATAAATCTTTAGTAGCAATAACATCAGTCAATCGAATCAATTTTTGATCAGATGTCTCATTTGCTAAACTGAGTTCACCTTTCCCATCTATAACTAAATTTGCAAATTCGTTCTTATTCGCACTCTTAATGATTCCATTTTCTAGTCTTTTAAAATTAGAAAGAAGCATAGATTGATTCACTATATGATCAGTTGCACCAGAATCTGCGATAAAATTTATAAAATTTCGTGCTCGATATGATTTTGAGAATAATTTCTTACCTTCACTCTCACTTTCGCTTTCTTCATCTTCATTTTCGCTTGAATCTACAACCATTCGAGCAGCTCGTTTAAAACTCTTCTTACTCTTTTTCGAATTTTCTTTCTTACTAATTTTGCCTCGATTTTTCTTTCCAGAATTTCTTTTTCGTAGATTCTTACTTTGATTATTAGAATCTGAGTCTTTATCATTTATCCTAGATATAGAAGGACTCTTACCTCGTCTAGGAGTTGGACAAAGTCCACCCTTTTTGTGAACTGTCTGGCAGCGATAATGTAGCCACTTGTCAGTGTTGTGGAGAGGACAATCAACACCAGCTCTGTGACCTCTCTGACCACATCTATGACAAGGATTAGAATCGTTCTCATTGTAGCTGACTCTATTGACTCTTGAATCATTGCGTTGGTTGCGATCAGATTCGGACTGAAACATGAATGATTTCATTTGATCTATATTCATTCCGATCTTGTTATCGTTTTTCTTTATAAGATTCGTTTGTCTTAAATCTTCATTTACTCCAGAGACTGCATGATAGAATAATGAACTCAATTCTTCATCATCCAAGGGTTTTGACTCGTTAGATAAATTGTACTCTCTCACTAGAGAGTCGAATCGTTCGCAAAAGTCGAATACCTTCTCGTTTCGTTTCATTCGAATTTCATATAACTTCCCTTTGATAGTTACAGGATCTAAATTCAACTCTTTCCTTCTGAGTTCTTGAAGTTTGCTCAGATATTCTTTTGGATCTTGAATGTTAGTGATTCTACTATGATACTTTTCATCAATTCTATTCATGATTATGTCTCTGACTTGATTCTTTCTTCGAATTCTTTGAGTCTCAGTAAATTCTCTAGGATTAGGAGAATTATCGTCAATGATATCTATCAAATCATAACTTCGTAATTCAGACTTGAAATAGTCCAACCATAAATCGAAATTCATTTTTTCAGACAGTTTGTATTTTCTGTCAATATGAATTTTTGATGTAAGTGAATCGTTTGTTAATTTTCCTACGAGAATTGATTTCAGAGTCTCTTCTAGATTCAAAGAATCATGAGTCGTGGTCAAATTTTGTAGGTTATTTACCTGTTCAGTTGGAGTCGTTTGATTCATTTGAATCGTTGAAGAATCGTTGGTTGCACTCGTACTTGGTTGAGTGCGAATCGTTGTAGAATCTTGAGTTGCACTTGTGCTCGGTCTTTGATCAGTGCGAATCGAAGAATCTTGAGTTGCTCTCGTACTTGGTTGACTCGTTAAGGAATCTTGAGACGGGCGATTTATTTGAGAACTTTGTTGACCCATGTTGAGTCTTTTCAATTCTTCAGTCTCCTTTTCAATTTCGGCTCGTCTCAAACGCATCCTTTCAATATCAGCACTCAACTTCAGACTCTCATTCAATTTGTCGACAACTTCACTGGATTTTTCGACCAATTTCTTATGAGTAGTAAGAGCAGAACTAAAATCCCTCGCTGCATCTCTGAATGTAAGTACGAAATCCGTCGAAATGTTGATTGTACCGGGAACATACGTGTTCTGTCTATCTCTTGACGTAGAACCAGTATTCATACTTGTATTTGGCGTTGACATACTCATTGGTCTCGAGTTTAATTCAGTTGGAGTCGTAGAATATTCTTTTTGAATCTTAGGGTCCTTATTATTTGCTGTAAAAAATATTCGTGAATCATTATCTGGATTTTTGATTTGTGTCAGGCCTGACTATTTTGATTCTTAGATTCTTCTTCATAAGTTTATTCATAATCATTTCAAGAAACTTAGAAATTCTTTAACTTTTCACAGCTTACAGAATTTATCAGATGGCTTGATCTAAGAACTCATTTTCATGAACACATCAACACTTAGATGAATAAGAGAAAGTTCTAAATGTGAATCTTACTTTTCTCTTGATCATTTCGAGATTCTTCTACTTCCATCGTTTCAATCTGACGAGCTTCATTTGGATCCACAATAACATCTAAAATGTTAGAGGATTGTTCCGATCCACTCAAGATCTCATCATTTTGTTGAATTTCTTTATCAGCCATCTTAACCGGGATATGAAACAGAATTGAAATGATTCGTAAATATTCGTCCGAGATTCGTATGTTTTCTAGATTCTTTCAGTTTGATTCTTATACCAGATATAACTTTCAATAATGTTTCATACTTCCAAGTTAATAGAAAATGCACTGCGATTTTCAGAAAAACTAAGAAGCAGAAGTTTTGGACTCATTTGCCGCATATGCACTCATATGTGCACCTCTCTAGGATATTAACAAGCACTGCTGTGATAAAATCCAGATTTGGGTTGCGCACACACATATGAGCACTGTAAGCAACTTCGTCACAAACTTCTAAATCAACTACAAAAATTCACCGAACATCAAGTTTCAATTTGTAATTGATCCCCGGAATCCAAATTTTAATTGAACCTAGGAAATTTTATTTCAAATTTCGACCTTAATAAAATCTACCAAAATTCAATAAAATATTTGGATATTTGTCAAATTCTGTCAATTCATAGATTCTTGAATCGTAGACTCTTGACTCATTGAACCGGTGATATGATAACACGAACATCAATGCATCATATATATATTAACATAAACATGAATGCAGAACATTTGCCTAGATATTTCACAAGAAATCGCAGCGATCGCCAATGTAAGCAGCAACATCCCCACGCAACGAGAATACACATTCGAGTGCCCTGGTTAGAAAACCGCGAACATCTACATGTCTTGAGATCAAGCAAAACATGCATCCTACGCGCGTACGTGAGCATCAAGAAACAAGGTTATTGCAGCAAGCCGCATGCTCGATAAATCGTATTCAATGTCAACCGACGAATCACAAAGAATCCCCTTTGAGTCTGTTTACCGAATCGAATCGAGTCGCGATATAAACCTAACCCTAACACACGTAAACGAGAGAGAGAGAGGACGCGCGCGCGCGAGAGCGAGATATCACGAAAACACGTCGTCACCGGTTGGCTTATAGCGCGAGAATATACACGTGCGCGCCACGAACACGCTGTATGATTCGCGATGCAACATGAACTGCAACCTTGATGATGATGCTCCTCCGGGATGTCGATAACCTACTACAATGACAATCACACACGAAACTTGGAAATCTATCAAATTCTACACTCATACGACTCACCGCACTGTCGTATTTATTTATGCTATGCCGGCGGACCATTCATTGGATCTTAGAATCGTACTTGAACTCGGGCTAAATAAGCTCACCATTGAGGCAACGCAATTTTGACTCTATTCGCGATCACACACTTTCACTTACCTCGAATCTTTATAGTGTGTGAAATTATGCTGCTCCGAAGCTCTGCTCGGCGATGAGGCTCTGGATCTGTTGAAGATTTGCACTGTTTACGCAGTGGAAGCGTGCTCTGGGCCCATAACCTGAGAGCACGGCAGGGCTTTTGAAGCAGGAGACACACACAATTTATATAAACTGATGACTCGTTAATTTAGGACTCGTTGATTCGTAGACTCGTAGATTCAATAGGCACAATAATCAATATATACAATAAGCACGATATACACAGCGGAAAATTCGTTGAGGTTAACTGGCGGCGTGACTGCACTTGAACAGGGCTCACAACGAAGTGATGACAGTCGTGGGGCGGCGTAGCAACCAAACCGTTCCGTTGTTCAACAAAAGACGCGCGCTCATTTGAATATATTCGTATGGTTCTATTTAGTTGTATAAGTATATTTCCAACAAGACTCATGACTGAAAAGCTATCTGCAAGGTATACTGATGATGGAGATAAATGTATACTGGCGCGAAAAATAAAGGTCCCGTTCACATTTTTTATATACTTTCAAGTATATTTTTTATGTGACATCTAGTGATAATTCTGTTGGGGCTCACATTTTGTATATACTTGCATTCAAGTATATTTTTTATGTGACATCTAGTCATAATTCTGCTGGAGCTCACATTTTGTATATACTTGCATTCAAGTATATTTTTTATGTGACATCTAGTGGTAATTCTGTACATTTTGTATATACTTGCATTCAAGTATATTTTTTATGTGACATCTAATGATAATTCTGCTGGGGCTCACATTTTGTATATACTTGCATTCAAGTATATTATTTATGTGGCATTTTTGTTGAACTATCACTTTCACTCTTGAAAACACATTTTTGTACTATGTGTATTCATTCTGAGTGAAGTGATTTTTGCAGGAATATTTTCCTCGGTAACTTCTTCTCCAAGCAATCACTCGTATGCACATCTCTACACATCCTTGAGCTATTTTGTCAGTTCCAAGAAGATAAAACCTGTTCAAATCTGTTTTGATTTTGACACCTAGCTGCCTCTCGTAGGCCAAAGTCATGTATTCATGTTACCGCTGTACCTAAAAGGAGTCATGATGATAGCATCACTACTCATGTTTTAGAATACATTCAGATTGTACACTCAAATTTGACTCTGTTTGAGACTCAAAACAATTCCAGAATTCCATGTGGAGCAACTCGACGAAGACAACTTGTTCCAAAAATTTTGGGATACAAAGTTAATTATTTACTAATAAACAATTAGAAATCAGTAAATACAGATAGAAGCTATGTAGATCTTATTTGAATACACACATTCATGGCATTCCTTGAAATGAAGATGAAATCACACCGCTGGAATATAAATATCTCAACAAACATAATTGGGAGCTCGTGGCATACCCAAGATCAGCTTTCGCTCTCGAAGTCACTCAAGCAAGCTATTCTGAACAAATATTTCAAGGTACTCTTGTTGAAACCATGAAAAGAATGATCAGATTGATCAGAGATAATCTAAGGGCACACAAATAACAATGAGATTCTGAATTCCACCAATAAATACATGGTATCATAGAATTTACCATGTAAGTTTCCAATTCCAAGACACAAAAGCTCCACAGCTGGGCAAATTTTCAACAGACTAAAACAAATGAATATGAGATCACTCCTGTAAAATCTAGGGATCTCAGCAAACACAAATTGGAGCTCACTGCAATGTCCACTAATTCACTTTCGCTCTAAAATTCACCCAGGCGCTCCATTTGGACCAAGCGATTACAAGATATTCTGGTTGGATCCTAGAGTGGTATGGTAAAATCAATCAAACATGATTCAGAGATCAACTCATGACAATGAGATTCTAAATTTCATCAGTAAATTCTTTGTGGAATGACCATGTAACTTTTCAATTTCAAGTCACAAAAACTCCACAACTAAGCCAATTCTCAATAGATTCAAAAAAGTGAATATGAGATCACCCCTCTAAAATACAGGGATCTCAGCAGACAAAAGTTGAAGCTTACAGCAATGACCACTCATTTACTTTTGCTCTAAGAGTCACCCGGGTGCGCCATTTGATCTAGGTAATTTTAAGATATTCTAGTTGGAACCTTGAGTAACATGGTGAGATCAATCAAATATGTTCCAGAGGTCAACTCATGACAATAAGATTCTAAATTTTATCACTTCATTCTTTGTAGAAAGGAATCCACCTTGTGACTTTTCAACTTTGAGTCACAAAATCTCCACGACTGAGCTCTAATTCTCAATAGATCTGATTAAATGAATGTGGATTCACCCCTCTATAATACAGGGATTTTAGTAAACACAAATTGAACCTTATAGCAAACTCCAAATATTTACTTCTGCTTTAAGACTTACCCGTGCTCACTATTTGGACCAAGTATTTTGACATATTGTAGTTGAAACATCAAATACATAGAATCACTAGTTTGCTCTGAAATCATCTGAAGGCCTTCACATTATAGGAACATTCTGAAATACTTAGTTTGGTGAGACCGAAAGGTTGTAAACCTATCTGATGAGCTATCTCATGTATCTGTATAGAGAGGGTATTTTTTGCAAGTTTGGTGGATGCATGCCTTTCCTTTCAGTTTATCAATCAAGTGGTTTTTCTTCTGATCTGTTTTCAAGTATGTAACTTCATCTATATCTTGGGTAATGCTAACTCCACATTCTGTATGAAGATTTCTGATGTCCACGAAAGACAATTTCATACCTCGAAAGGCTTAGATTTGGATGTCAATATCTATAAAGCCTTGCCTCGTTGATTACTATTATTGTTAATTATTGAGTCACTTCAAGGCTCAGAATGATTATCACTGTCACTCTTATATATATTCACTGCTTTTCAAATCAAGGAGCGAGTAATTGCCTCAAGAAACAGGATTGTCACTCAGATTGTCAATACTTGGATTGGTTCTCCTCAGATATGAACAAAGTTATTACTATTTTTCATAAAGTTTTGCCAACGAATGAATTTTCTGTTCCTGATTTTTATTATGTGCAAGTCAAATATGAGTACCGCGCGACAACTCACGACAGTCCATCATCGTTCATTCAAAACAATAACAACAGCTGGTGTGGGCGGTAGATGACCTAACCCAACCTTGCCTCGACTCAGCCAAAATCACAGCTCATGGGCCTTCCGCAATGTCATACTTCTGATCATTTTCTGAACTATTTGAGGACGATCTCGGGAAAAGTACTTCCAAGTATGGAAGCTTTCGGATGCGATCTATCATTTAAAAAAAGAATCGATTTAATTGATTGGATATTGCCTTCGAACTTTGGTTTCGAAGTCAGGCGTGTGAGTATTTTTTCAGGCAATGGTCAACTTCGAAACCAAAGTTTGAAGGCAATATTCAACCAATCAACTCGATTCTTTCTTTGAATGATAGATCTGATTCCAAAGCTTCCATACTTGGGATCACTTTTTTTAGATTCACCTTAGATCTCGGGAGAAAAATCGATTTGTTAATGGTTTGAGGTGCCGGTAAAAGTTGGCTTTCACATGCCCTTAAGATCATCAGAGAACCTAGTTATAGTCTAGAAATATTTACAGATGCTTCCCTTACTGGTTGGGGAGCATCGTGCAATAATGAAAATATTCACGGATTCTGGACTCGAGAAGAAAAACAACATTCCATCAATTATTTGGAATTGTTTGCAGTTTTCTTAGCCCTCAAAGCTTTTGCTAGTACAATGATTGACTGTAATATTTTATTACGAATCGATAATACGACAGCGATCTCGTACGTGAATCGTATGGGTGGCTCACGCTACAAAAAGTACAACGTACTATCATCATCTATCTGGAAATGGGCAGAGGATAGAAGAATCTGGCTATTTGCATCTTATATTCCCAGCAAAGAAAATGTCGAAGCAGATTTTCAATCGCGATTGCAGAATATTGATACTGAATGGGAACTATCGACTAGTGCATATCTCCAAGTCAAAAACATATTTGGCTCGCCTGAAGTCGACTTGTTTGCCACTCGTATAAATACGAAATGTCACTATTTTTGCTCGTGGTTCAAAGAACCAGACGCTTTCGCAATAGATGCATTTACAATTACTTGGAGTGGTTTAACATTTTATGCATTTCCTCCATTTGCACTAATACCAAGAGTTTTGCGAAAAATCATTCACGAGAAAGCTTGCGGTATAGTCGTAGTTCCTTATTGGACTTCTCAGTCTTGGTACCCTATATTCAATCAGCTGCTAATCTCAGACCCTCTAGTTCTTGAAGCAAGCCCTGATTTACTTCTATCCCCTTGTAGATCACTCGTGCACCCACTAGCAAATCAACTCAGTCTGTTGGTCGGGAAATTATCCGGAGAGCGTATAGCAGAAAGGATTTGACTCAACACACTATCGACATTATGATGTCCGCTCTTGCTGAAAGCACAATCAAGCAGTATTCGTCAGTACTTGTGGATTGGATTGAGAATTGCGAGTTAAAGAGAATCTGCCCTTTCTCAGCTTCTATACAAGAAATCTTAGATTTTCTCAGTGAAAAATTCCATAATGGTGCTAGTTATGGCACTTTGAATTCTGCGAGGGCTGCCATTTCTTTGATTTCTGATCAGCCCTTGTCAGACAATGCATTACTATCCAAATTTTTCAAAGGCGTTTACAAAATTCGACCAGTTCGGCCAAAGTATGATAGGATGTGGGACCCAAGTATTGTTCTAGAAAGTCTATCTAAATGGATGCCTTTAAACGAGATGTCAATTGAAAAAATTTCAAAAAAGTTGGTAGTACTACTAGCACTCATAACCGCCCATCGAATACAAACACTGGCATCAATCGAGATACAGAATATCATCCACTATGACGATAAGATTGAGATCGAAATTCCTCAAATCATTAAGACCTCAAACCCAGGCAAATGTCAGCCATTACTCACTTTACCATATTTTGTAGAAAAGCCAGAATTATGCGCTGCGTCTACGCTTGATTTCTATATTGAAAAAACAGCATCGTTAAGAGGAGAATACAAAAAGCTATTCATTTCAACAAAACGACCTTTCAAGCCTGTGACCTCTCAAACATTGAGTAAATGGATCAAATCTGTACTAAGCGAGAGTGGAATTAATATGCAAATGTTTTCAAGCTATTCAACTCGACATGCGTCAACGTCAAAAGCCAATCTTAAAGGGATTGATCTAAATATTATAAAAAGCACGGCTGGATGGTCTGAAAAATCAGCAGTATTTGCAAAGTTTTATAATAAGCCTCTATCAAAAGATAAATTCTTGTTTGCAAAAGCTGTTATATCATAAAATTAAGTTGTTCTGAATTGTTATAAGCTATTCATTATCAAAAGTTCAATAAAGAGCTGAAAGAATATCCATTTCGATTAACACTCGATGGAATCTACCGGAATAATTGCTATATGCTGACTCTAAACAACTACATTATTAATCATGAGAACAAGGATTGAAGCATAATTAACGATCAAACGAACTTACCTGTAAGTGAAGCTCGATCGGAATTATGCGAAATCCTTGTTCGAGTGATTAATACCCTACCCTTTAGTAATTATCTAACATATCCCTCCCTGCTAGCATTGGCTTTCATATAGCAATTACACTCTGAAAAGATATGAAGACAACCGAACGCAGCTACGTTCATGGGGATACCGCTTCAACTTCGTCTCTAAATATTCGTGGCCAAGTCACCGAATCACGGTGTACTACATTATTAATCACTCGAACAAGGATTTCGCATAATTCCGATCGAACTTCACTTACAGGTAAGTTCGTTTGATCGTTAATTCTTTTTCACGCATTTCGACACACGGGAGTCCTATGAAAATAAACAATACGTCGGGGCAGTAATCTATGAACCTGAGACTCGACCTGGCATCTTTCTCCATAGAGACCTGAATCCTTTTGTCTGATCTCTTATCATCATTGATTGAACAGAGTCGGTTATTGATGGCTCAAAAAACACAGTTGTGAGGGCGACCGGCGCTGAGTTTGCAAAGAAATTTGATTCTGCATCATATTTTCAGGCATCTTGTTCAACGAAAAATCAACTGTGTCTAATATACATGATACGCCAAACTCAACCGAGCTATACCCTTCCTTCTTAGGAAGAATGCCAATGACTGAGAACACCTAGCTCCATTACAGCAATTCAGTCACAATTTGACTATGAATTATCAGAATCCATCTTCTTGAGTTCTTATTACTAACAGTTATCCGGTTGTCGATTCGATCCCTCCGCCACTCGTTACGAGACAACCTCATTTGGGTGGCTCTTGTAGAAGAGAATTCATCGTTTGGAGTCCCTGATCGAATGAAAGTCTTTGCATTATGACTCTTCCTATACAATCTCGAATTGCCTTTGACTCTTTGAACTAAAGTTGCAAGCTCTGTAGTCTGCAAAAGAATTCATTTTGGGCTCGATTTTGGGACGGGCTGTAAACTCTTCTTGACTGGATTGCGTATAGACCCTTGTTGACCTCAATGTTGAATATATATTCTTATCCTGAATGAAATCTCTTTGCACAAATCTGTCTCGACTTTTGGCTAGATGTGATAACAGTTATCCTAAATTAGAGAGGATATTTGTTTACTGTAAGAAAAATTTGGGTTCAGTTATTTGAAATCCAAAAAATTCTGAATCCATACGTTCTGATGCGGAGAATTTTTTCACCCTTTTCTCGCTAAGATCGTTACGAGTCCATAGTTTTTCAACGTTTCTTCTCCTCAAAAAAACAAACTCAAATTTTCTCAACATTTCCCCATTTGGGACGGTATTAGAAATCCATAATATTAACTACTTTTCCTAATTTGAAATGATAGAAGTGAATTTTTTCAGCAATGGTGTACTTATACCGTTCGGATCCGAGAAGAAATTGGAGATTTTTTCCGGATCAGAACGGCATGAGTCCATTTTTCAATGCAAATTGAGATGTAACAACCATAAGCAATTGAAAATCATTACGCCCCACACAAAAAATGACGTGAAAATACCCATTACATGGTAAAACTAGAAGATTGTGTACCCGAGTGCCGCAATCGCGGAATTTCCATGGTTTTCAGCCCGAGTCGTGGAAAACCGCGATTGTAGTCGCCCAACTACAATCTAGCACATTGCGCGGGCCTATACGCGGCCTTGGCGGCTGCGTAGACGGTCCAGAATATGCTAGATTCGAGGCTAGATTGTAGTTTGATGACTATGAAAAATCATATGTACCTCGTGCCACAATCGCGGCTTTCCATGACGAGTGCTACAATTTTCGTTTTGAAAATCCGCGATTGTGGCACTCGGGTACATAATCTACTAATTCAATTTACATGATAACTCAAATCACAAAAACTTTGAAATGAATTTTCCCGAAATGAAAAAAAATGGACTCATACCGTTCTAATCCGGAGCCGCCCAATGTATCTGCGTAGGATATATTTTTTGAACGTAACACTTTCTACAGTAAATTAAATGCAAACTTTCTTGTAAATCATGTCTAGCTTGGAGAACAACTTCTGTATACAGAAAATAGTAAATTATTACTCTGTGTACTTATTGTCTATCCGAAGTGCTAGGGCAGAAGCAAAGTAAATCAACCCTCGGAGCACGGAAAAAGCCATGAAAACACCAATGCATTCGTGATATTTCACCAAGAAAACCCTTAAATTACGTTTGAATGCAGCGTTCAGCAAAAATAATCTCGCGGAGAATACTCAAGAGTGTTCGTCTTGATGAATCTGCTAGCCGATATCTAAAAAGGAGAGTGTCTGGAATACGGACCAGATTGCTTTAATTTGTAGCACGTTCGACAAAAATGTTAATGCCCAACGCTCGATCGTAATTCAGCTGAATCGGCAATTCCTTTTTTATTCTCATCTCTTTCTTTCTTTCCTATCTTCTTCGTCTCTTTCTTGCACTGCACCTTACTGTCCACTCTTTGATACCTTTTCTCCGCTTCTTCTCAGCTCCATTTTAGGTTGAATCATTTCACAGAGATCGGAGTATTGGTGGCTCTTATCGGTGATTTTATTTTTGACTCTGCATTTTGACCACTTGCAAGTGTATTTTCTTTATTCATGAATCTTTCTTCTTCACCTTCTTTTATTTGCACTTTTTTGTCCTTTAGGTCAAACAGATTGTTGGAAATTTTATTCCTTACACTGGTAATCAATAACACACCAATGAACTCATTCTTAGCTTTGAAATTCACCTAATATCCCAATTCAGTTGTATGATGGCATATTCAATTTTTGACACTCTAAATATCCCTTAGGACATTTTTTATCCTCAGCAAATCTATAGCGACGTTTTTTTCTTTCACGTTAACGAAAATTCAGTGTAATTTTGCACAGAATCTTGTTGTACATATCCCTCTAATGATGCTGAATTGCACGAGAAAATTGGTCGTTTTTCCGTCCTTGATAGCGAATATAGGAGTTGTCTACCTGTATTGGCAGGAGCCAGGCGTAATTATAACATCGCTAAAAATAGTATTATACGCAACGATGGCGAAAAACGTGCTTTACGCACGAGCGTGATGCTTTACGCACGATCGTGGTGCTTTACGCACGGTTGTGATTGCTTTACGCACGAGGAGCGCAGCGACGAGTGTGTAAAGCAATCTCAACCGTGCGGAAAGCATCACATGAGTGCGGAAAGCATTGCGCGAGGGCGGAAAGACTTTCGCCAGAGTTGCGTATAGTATTTTTCATAATAATGAGCGGAAAGTTAGCAACACGCCATTAACAAGCCCAAGATACAGAAAATTGTCAATCAAACAATCATTGTAAAACTACACAAGGTCTCGACCAGTCAATATTGAAACAAGAAGAGGAGTATTTTAGACGTTGCGAGTAGCCGGTGTACAGGGTGAGGCAGGGTTGAGGAAAGTTTTAAGCATATTATGGATACAAGTTTGTCCAAACTTAAGTCAGCAGGGGCTGGCATTATCTAAAGATGATTTTAATCTACCTGGACCTGGAGTTATGTTATCAAGCATGTGATAATGATGACGGTCGAATGAGTGCTGGGATTCTTCATTTGGCGTGGCTCATTCGGGCCAGAAAAATACAGTGTATACCGAGGCCGCGTTCGAATAAGGTGTTGTTCTCAAGGGTTACTGGTAATTGTTCGAGGGCGCGAAGCGGGGTCCAGGGGTGGAACCCCTGGTGGGGGTCCAGGGGGCGAAGCCCCCGGCGGGGGGTGTGGGGGGCGGAGCCCCCCACTAGAACAAAAAATTCTGATGTGAGTGCATTACATCCGATGAAAGCTTCAACCGAATTTTGGGAAGAATTTTTTTTTGACATAAATTTCTCCAGCAAAACTATCGATGTATCAGCAATCTTGATAACTCTAATCTAATATCTTGATCAATCGCTCAGAAGCGAGCTGCAACCTCATAAATTCAATGCGAAATATACTAGGGTGAGTACACTCAACTTTCATCCATCGAGCCATTTTCTCAACAAACCTGGTTTACTTACCAATACTCTGGCTCATCTCAATATTTTTCAACGAATCTCAGCTCACCCTGTAGAGCTTGGAACAAGCTTCAAAATGAGTGGATATAGGTACATTTAAGATAATAAAATGAGCCAGAGGAGTGAAATAAACCACGGTTGTTGAGAAAATGGCTCAATGTGGGCAAGTTGGGTACACTTACCTGATTATCTTTCAACAACTATATTTGACCGACGCAGAAAAGATGCATTCACGAGAGACTACCTTTGAAAAAGGACTTTCTGGTGGTTACAAGATACAATATTGAACAGGTTTATTAAATCACAGTGAGATTATCAACCATTGTCTACTTCAAATTGTGTAATTCTGTGGTGAGATTCGGAAAAAATGAATCGGGGTCGGCCGGAAAGTCGCCCTCTGCGTCACCATACGGGGGAACGGCACTTGGCTCGTTATTGATATGAAAAGAACCATAATTTTCCCCGTCAGTGTCCAATTTTAGTATGATGAACTTTGAATTTGTCGAAGCTACACGAATCCCCATGAATTTAGAAGCTCGTGATTAAAGCAAAGTACAGCGTGCGTAAAGCAAAATCCAGCGTGCGTAAAGCACCACAATCGTGCGTAAAGCAATTGCTTTACACACGCTATGCGTAAAGCACTGCTTTACACACTTTTTTGGTGCTTTACGCACTAACTTTACGCTCAAGTATTATGAAAAATACCATACGATCTAAAGAATAACGTAAATTTTATATCTTTACATTCATACATCTATCATTTGTACACGATTTTTCATATTTGTGTATATTTATGCAATTTTCCGATTTTTGAGTGCTTACAAAATTGCATAATATAGCATTCGCGCCTCGATCATGAGGTTATTCCTCGCTTCCGAGCGATTATTTTGATCATCGCCTGCGGCTCGGGCCGAAAACCAGTCACTCAGAAGCGAGCTACAGCCTCATAATCTTGGTGCAAAATCTACTATTATACGTAAAAACAGAAAACCTAAGCCTGATGAGTATATGAGTTGATTATTTGGCCTCATCGATCTTGAAGGACGAAATTCCGTCCTTCAAGATCGATGAGACCAAAATATATATATAACTTATATATATGGGTCTATATGAGCAATGATAATCTGAGTACCTGTATCTTTGGACAGGAGACCCATTTGACAAAGTTACTCTGGATTCTTTATATTCTAGGTAATACAAAACCGTGAAAACTATTTGGTCAAAATTGGTGATCCGTACACCTGGTCCTCCCCTTTTTAGAGGACTTGTATAGGAATAAGTAAGAGTAGAAACAATTTTTAAGAATCGCTTTTATGAACTATACCAAGATTTTTTGTTCAACTTGGAATAGTAAAACACCGACAGGAATCGTTTGGAAAAGAAATGTCCGGTGTGCGAGGATGCAGCTCTCGGAAAAAAAAACGATCTATGATGGGTGTCGTATCTCGTAGTCGAATTTCGGCGCCAATGAGATGGGTCATGAGCACTGCTCACTTCAGTCAGTCGCATCGATATCGATCTTCGCTATTTCTCCCTAGCTCACACTCACATGCCCGAGCCTGCAGCCCTTTTCAGGTGCTTACAAATATTTGACTGGATACAAACATTTGGATGACAACAGGTGTGCCAAGTCCACAGATCTAATTGTGTTCAGTTGAATGCAATAAAATCGTAATGAGCTCCATAGGGCCATCAGAGTCATCAGACACTGACGCAACTGGACGTAAATATAACCTCAAAGATCTGACCATTGTTCCGGTAAAGTCACTCGGGACTGCTGACAAGACCGAGGGGATTCCTGAGATTTCCCCAGACTCACGATTGTGATTGGCTGATTTGAAGTGCTGTGCATGATTTTGATTGGTTGTTGGCGATGAACCGGAAGCAAAAAATGTGCACCATCAGATTTTCTGAACGGAGCACTAGATCGAGGCGAAGTGCAATAAAAGCGTTTAAAAAGGATAGAATAACAGTTATCAATAGGTGAGGTTCCAACGATGTCCAGTGAACAAGAAAACACAGGAGTGAGACGTCAGCACCGACATCCTTTGGTTCGACATGGGCCTCGAAATCCACTAGATTTCTCTCATCTCCATGACAAATTCATGAGCACAAAAGATATGGTGACTACTTCAATTTGATCTTTAGTGGAGCGCATGATGAAGGGGATAGGAAAAATGTCACTTTTATCCTAGAAGGTGTAAATTTAGTTCAGATAATTAGATCAGAACGAGTGATTGATTCGCAGAACGCAGGTGCAGAATCACCTTGTGAGAATGATTGACTGAGCTCGCATAGAATTGAAATCCGATATTTTCTCAGCGTCTCAGTCTCATCATTATGTGAATTTTTGCACTCGTGAAAGTACGATTGCGCTTGAAAGACGAATATTTATGGCCATTGCGTCTACCCGTCTCACGGGAGGTGTCTGCTATAATGAAGAAGAAAGGGTTTCAATTTAATTTTCAAAGTGATTCCGGGTCCACATATACCATTTGTTCCAGAGTAAGCTTTTTCTTCCTCCGTTAAGCTGAGTCTGAGCTGTGTGTGTGCGCGCGCGTGTGTGTGAGCTCATTTATATATGACTCGGTAGTATCGCGAAAATTAATATTGAGCTTTTTTGCACCGCTAGGTATATTAATATTTTTGACGCCCGAGCCGGAGCGAAAAACATCGATCTTCGTTTATTTTGGTATCGTGAAAGTTATTAAACGCATTCTCAAATTAAATTCAAGATATTCTTTCTTGTGATTTATTGAAGGATTTCCAAAAAAGAAAGACCGTCCAAGAGTCAAAAAAATGTGCACATTAAAACTATAAATTCCCATGAAACTTTTAAATTATATAAGAAATACATGGTTCCAACAACTTTATTCTCCAAATATCTCTCAAATTAATAAGACTCGGTTAATTTTATCAGTCGGAAGGAATCATTACTACTGTAAATGAGTGTTGAAGAGTCCCTGAGTTTGGGATCTATTCGAGTGAATAGCATTCAATACAGCTGAAATAGATGAAATCCTTCGAAATCTCTGTTTCAGCCTCAACCCCGGTAGAACATCTCCCAACTTAACGCATCAATTGAAATAACTTCCTGTGCCCCGGACGAATTAGGACAGGAACCAAGACGTATCTCCTATTTCGGCATCTATACACATAGGTGAGCTAGTCGGAACTACAGGAAGTCTGCACAGGTCTTGGTATGTTTCTTCAGTCCCTTTTTAGATGAAAAAAAAATCCATGCACTTGTTCCGTGACATTTACGAAAAGAGACGAGCCGCGCGCGCCTAGTCTCAAGGACGTTGCGTTGGCCACTCAAAAAAATGATCCGCTAAGAGTTGCGCTTATGCGCTTTTTGAGGTATATAAATGAGAAAGAAAAAAAAGGAAAAAAGAGCGCCAAAAAAAAAGAAGGACCCGTGTAACAGGAGACCCACGGACGGAAGTCGGTCTCGCGCCCCCGCGCACACAGCCGTTTCCGTCGCGGTGACAGATGCGATCTCGCGAGTGAGAGAGACACACATCAGATCGTGTGCAGTGTATAAGAAGCGCACCTACGCGTATTATACACATTCAACACTGCAAAATATCTATTTTCCGAACCCACGTTCGATGATGGCGATGCTGTTGTTATCTGAAGGTGTTTACCAAGTATTCGTAACGTATCACTCGGATGAAGGCATGGAATAGGTCGTTGAATTATTGGATACGTGTGTGAAGGTTTGCGAGATGATTCATTGTCATCTCGAATCGTGTTGGAAGATGAGGACGCGATGGACGAGAAAATGCATGTCTCTTTCCAGTAACTAAAATTCCAGAGTAATTGGGTGAAAAAAGAAAACACAATAGTACATTTCGATACAAGGGTGTAAAAACTTTTATTGCGTTCGAGTGATGGGTTTTCTGGCCCGAGCCGTAGGCGAGGGTCGGAATCATCATGAGCAGAAGCTCAAGCGTTGAGTCAAGCGTAATTTAGTTGCTCTAATTCTGAATTTCCTCATATTCGTTTAAATGTGTGGAGTGAGACAGAAGAACTTCCTCGTTGATCAATTTGGCCCGAACCCACTCACCTACTCGCTGTAGGACATCATTTTTCTCTGGATAGTTTAATCTCGGGGAAGAAATGAGTCAGACTCGACCAATTATCTACCGAATGGTCTGTATAAAATTACTCCAATATCTTTCCTAAGCAACCAAATATCTGTGCACTCATTCAAAATCTTTATTCGATCTAGGTTTCAATCGACAAGATGGAAATTAGTCCGGAACTAGAACTTTCGACAGGCATGAAAATCCAAACACATTGGATCGCCCTGATGTGACGTGGCTGACAAAAAAGATCGAGGTATACAAGGATTTGATAGGCATCAGAGTTCGCAGGCGAGCATTGACAAAGAGGTGGACACGTTCAAAATCGGTATTGATTGTTTAGCCGAGCTCACATCATTGATCTCGTGGTTCTCAGTGTTCTGTATGAATGTATGTGCGTTAGCGTACATAGCGTTTTCTTGTCTTCTTTGTAGTGATGGACCACACTGTGATTTCTCATCCAGGATTCTTGTTGCCTATCTGCATGATTATCTATGACTTTTGTTTGGTATTCCTAAAGAAGACGCCTCTCTCACAGGCCTCAATACTTTACAAATTCAATTTGCTTCAGAAATTTTATCTGGATAAGATCGTGAATAATTACAATGTTATTTTGCCTGACAAATTCATGAATGACAATTCATGTTATTGAGTGTCTCAAGATTGATAGAGCGCTATGGCTACGCCATTGAGAAAAATACATATTTTACAGCCATGGCTGGATACATTTTGGTAAAAATATGGAATGCCCAAAATCTAGCTTTGGATATAATGGGGTTGTAACAATCTGCAAGCTAAGAATTCCCTCAGAAGTCAAATAAATTAAAAAATCCCTAGACCTCGCATGTTAGTACGAAAATTCAACTTTGGATTGGAAACCGAACTAAAAAAAATGAGGGAATATAAATTAGCATCACAATGATGAAGATGATCAGCATCTCCATGTACAACAAATCTTAAATGAAAAGTCCAGACTAGCCAAATTTGATAATGTATATATCGTGAACTATCTTGAGAAAGGTGTCATGTTGGATACATATGAGCTTTGAAATATATCAGAATAATCGAGCAAAGTGAAAGTACCATGTAAGATGCAGATAAGATGAATTCGATCTCCCAAACTTTTTTGAAGGATTGGTATTCGATTTCATCGTGATCAAACCAAGCTTGATCGAGGCGCGATACGATGTATAAAGTACACAATGTGTAACTACAAAAGGATTACGGGCGGAGAAAGAAGCGAAAAAAATGAGGAGAGTATCATTGTTGTCGCTGTCGATGGATCGACCATTAAAGAGATAGCATTGATCATCTCGTGTCCTTTTCTTCCATATACTCCTTTGACTTCCACAACGATCAGGTTGCACAAGCCACACTTCAAGTCCAGCGACAATGAGGATGAATGTCGAATCGCCTGAGGTCCATTCCTCTTCTCTGACTCTCGCACTTGTACACATGCAGGCTCACTCATTCCATACATCGTCGACAAGTATTATTGCGATTCCGCCTTCAGTCCCTATATACGAATAAGTTGGAAAAAGAGTTTGGCAAGCCCGTGACTGTTTGCCAGCGAACATACAGAATAAATATTTCCAACGATATATGATAAACGCAAGATTAAATGAGCATTAATTATCCATGAAGAGGCAGCAAGTCGCGTAGGCGTGATTCATGAACTTACGCACGATTTTGCTGTATATCTTCTTGAAAAATGGTAAAAAAGACAGGGTGAGCTGACGCGCAAGAGGAATGAAGAAAAAAAATGCACAATGAGGTACGTGTGTGAGTCCAAATTTAATATATGTATGAAAGTCAGTCTCTGACCCTTAGGCCATATTCCTCTTCTTTTCCATTTTTTTTGCGCCAGGAAGTACGAAAATTAGTCCTAAGTTCGGGATTTGAGTATTACTCCTGTACATTATCAAGGTTTTGGCACACCAACTTATCAAAAATGGGCAGTATTGCTGCACAAATTTTATTCTCATATACTCACTCTGGTATTCATAGTCGTTTCTAAACCGAGGGTTAGAGTTTGATCCGCGGTTTAAGCGCTGTAGTCGGTGCGGCCAATAAATGAACTGAAGTCTTTGCATCATACCAGCGCAGCAGAACACCAAAGACTCGAACTCATAATTTGACCACGATGACTACAGCGCCTAAACCGCGGATCAAACTCTAACCCTAGGTTTAGAAACGACTATGAATACCACAGTCAATAATTTTTTCTAGGTGTGATTGGGAATACACACACTTTGCTCCAGGGGTGAACCCAGAATTGATTGCCGAATTTCGTTTCATTCCGTTTTTTATATTTTGCGCCAGAGCTGATACACTTTTCCCATCTCTGCAGATGGTTAGAACCATTATTCTCGCCGGAGTAGTGATGATATGATAAATTCAATAGGGAATCAAAAAAAAAAATTTTAAATAAATTTTGGAGACAAACCTGCCTTGTTCTTAAAATGAGCAAATCAGGGAATAGAATAAGATAGGGTATAAACTTAAGCCCATCAAAAAATACTAAAAACCGTAACACAGTAGATCAGACCTATCTTTGGTTCCCACAAATGGTCTCAAAGCTTGAGCAAGAGTGGCTTCAGAATGTCGTGTCTAGAAACTGTTTATCTCAAATTGACAAAATGGTGGCCCAACTAGATCGGATGATATAACCAAATCCTACCATCCTGATCAGTGCGGACAATTAAGACGAACCGGCACTGAAAGCCTAGAAAAGGGTTGGAACGATGGGCGAGGTCAGTAGTGCTAATCAAGCATAAGGAGTAAAGAACTTGCGACAAGAGCTGCTCGTCGTGGACTAAGTCTGTAAGGGGAAATTTGCCTTTAATCGGATTAATCTACTGCTAATGAGGAACGCAAAGGAGAGGGAGTATAAAAGAACTAAGTTGAGAAATTCCTTCTAACAGACTCTAAGAAAAATCAAAAGATAAGACAGATCCTGAAAAAAGGGTATGTAAGACAGGGAGAACGAGTGAAAGGAGAGCAAATGAACGAAAGCACAGAGCTGTGAAGCCCTAACTCATTAGCTACATTTGCCGTTCGATAGTCCATTTCAAGAGTTTAATTAATGAATTTGCAAATCAATCATGATATATCTCCTTGGGTTTGACTCAAGTGGAGTGGACAAGATTTTTTCATTAGAAAGTACTTTATTCAATCGCCTCACACAGAATTTTTTAACCATTCGTGGGGTTTCTAATGCTGATCAGATTGTAGATGGGATGTTCCATCTTGTATACAATGTCCATCATATTCCATGAAAAAAGAAACAGAATCAAATTGAGGTGCTTCCAATGTTTCCATCCTTAGTGCTACATATAATGAAAATACAGGAATCGAAATAATGTAGGAAGTTCGGAGCAATCATTCAAGTAATTTGTAACCATCTTATGGTCTAAATAAACTATGATACTTATAGAAAAGATATTTCACACATGAACACGATGTTCCAGGAATGAACACTTTGCATTCTTGGATTTTCCTGAGGATTTCTCTTCAGTCAGTGTGAGCTTGCTGTGAGTATGAATAATGATAGTTGTAGTTTGAAGTTGTGCCGAAAGTTGTGCAGTTCTTCACCCAGATAAGTAAGGTAAAGGTGCCAGTAGTGGAACACGGCTAGTTGGGCGCCTATAGTGGAACACCCAATTCACATGAATTTTTAACCGCGAAAAGTCGATCCATTATTTGAGTAAAAGTTACACAGTGTTCTTCGATATTATATATTTCAAATCGATGTTCTGCAACACCCATAAAAGATTCATAAATCAAATGAAAAAATCATGAAAAGTATAAGCTCATAATCACCCTTTAGAGGCTGTTCCACTGTAGGAGCCTTCCTCAAAAATAGAGCCAATAGTGGAACAAGAGTGTGCCCTCAACTGGAACAGGTTTTATATTTTCACTGTATTGAAAAACCATCCGGGAATCGATTTTTTCCGGTGGCACGTCATTTATTCTATACAGATCAGGACGAACAAACCATTAATTATCTACCAAATATTTTCAGAATGACTCCAAAGCGCTGTTCCACTATAGAAGACTTTTCACGTTCTAATAAGGGCACCGAGCTCAGGATTGGTTGTTCCACTATAGGAGACAACGGATCCTTTCGTGAACATCCAATTACTCTTATTATATACAAGTAAACAACTTGTAACTTTTTTCAAAATATGCAGAAAGAGTTTATCTATAAGATTCGTTACTTCCCGTTCGCGAGAAACTTAAATATCATTCAAAATATGTAAATTACTGATTAGCGATCATTTTTTGTTCCACTACTGGCGACTTTACCTTAATGAATTACTATGCTAACTAGAAAATATTTCCTGAATGCAAACTGTACTCAACTGTCAAGAAATGGTTCCGCAGTAATCGAGTGAGTTATATCAAGAATAAGTCGATAAGGCTGACGTCGAAGAGCTAAACTCATCCCCGAAACCCATTTACTTGAATTTCTGAGCGTGGGATTGGTTTCATTCGACACGAAACAAAACTAATTTTGTTCTGGGCATTTTCGAAGAAAAATCCGAGAATCCATTTTGATATAACCGTTAGATTCCCTGCAAACTTTCTTTGAAATTAACCTGTTTAGGTCATATGGAGTCTGTTGGATCCGATCCTTTTTTTTTCCTCTGAAGTCTGCAGCTCAACGTTATCAAGATTATTGCTGTCCATTTTCATTTAAATTGGAACATATTGAGATTCAACGAAATAAAAAAAGTACCACCCATGGGTAGTATATCTTTGTAAAAGTAGCGACATGGACTTGATTAACATTCCCAACCGTCTCATGATTGATGCAATATCAGATGAGGTTGACTTCTAGGACACTTTGCTCCTCACGAGCACCTGCAGCAAATCAATGAAACTTAGTTACATTGCATGGAGGCTGTTAAATTTGTAAAAGTCTGGAGAGAGTCGCCTAATAAGTTATCATTGACTTTCAAACTTTACTCTGACCACAGTAAGAAGCCTGTACTGATTCCTCAACCAGTCATGCTGAGGACGTGAATGCTTCGTCAGATTCTTTAAAGCTTCGTCAAACTATAAAATTCTCAGTACAATCGTTTGGTGAAATTTGCGCAGAGAGCACACAATGATTGCTCGTCAAAGTTATTGGTCTTCAGCTCAGAGGGAGTCTGGCATGACCCACATCTTCCTGGACGACAATACTCTTAAATACATTCCTCGAGGAAGTGAGAGTTCATTCGGGTCCGTCAATCCTTCTCTTGCACCATCTCACATCCTCACAACATGAATTTCACATTTTACTTACCCTTTATGACCCTTTCCCTCGTGAAAATCTTTCAAAAGTATCTACTCCTTCTCCTCTTTTTAGTTTCCTATATTATTCAACATTACTCGCACTCAACTCATTTTTCAAAAAACAAATACCATAGCTCCAGGCCCACATCGTAAGAACATATTCTAGAATATATAATGTTATACCTATACTCTGGGGTTCGTAAAATAGTCGTCACGCATCCCTATGTAACCATGGCTGCGTTGACTTATTACCCATCATTATATTGTGTCGTCCGTGGGCGCAACGATAATAATCATGAAATCTCGCGATGAGGACATTATGACATTCAGCCTCTCACACATTCATCTTGTCAACGCTCGAACCATAACCCATTGTATTCTCATAGAGTAAATTTGTTGGGTGGACCTTCGAAGGGTTTTTAACCATACCGCGTGATAATGACGGACACGAGTCCTATAACATCGGAGCCCATACCGAGATCCTGTAGGTCTTGTATAGGCCATCGTATCTCTGATGGGAGATGGACCCTCGACGAGGAATTTGATGTCAGTATAAAAACGTGTTTGTTTGTGTATGTAATGTCTGAAAGATGCGTGTGGGAGAGTGAGGTTATGGTCTCGACGACGATGAGCGCCGGACATCAGTCAGGACGCGGCGCTTACATAAGCGCGGTCTTGGATTGATGAATATCCTGGGATATCCGGCGAGGACCCCTACTATATAGGAATTGCTAAGCGTTGAAATGCTCGGACTTGGCACAGGTGATTCTTGCGGTGGTTAGACGAACGATGCGCGTGCATTGCCATTCTTCCAATCTTTCTCTCTCTCTTTCTTACTCTTTGATTCTTGTGGTTTGAGATTGTGGGGTCCGCCGCGCCGAGTGAAGGAGTGTGTATATATGGTTGAATATCGTTTGTTGTACGCGGGTGTGGGTTGCTACAAGGGTTAGTGAGCCTCGCGAAACGCTTTGCGATGCTTATGTTTATTTATGATGCATTTTTCTTCCTGACGTGGCTATCGCTCACCTGACGGACCAACGACGAGGATGAAAATGCCAGCGAGGATTGCTCGCGACAGCTTCCTCCTCGAACATTTCTTATTTTCGTCAACTGAGAGACTGTGACATCGAGTGCACAGGACTCATACTACGAATTGACGTGATCGTAATGATGACCGGACAATAGTGTTGGTTATATTCACTTGTGAAGAGTGAATGAGATTTATCGAAAGATTAATGCTCGTTTTATATGTAGTAGCTTTGATAGATATTGTTTCACGTCAACATATTTTAGTTTCAATCCGAGTGATGCAGTATACCAGTAAACTGAAAAATCCAAAATGAGAGTGGCTGAAGGGGTGTCATTAAAGTCGCTGGATTTGCAGTGCTCACATTTATTTTGATGATTTCTCATAACTGGAATCCTGGCTCTAACACCACGATTACATTTTTTTTTGGGAGATAGACTGTTGTTGGTTCTGAGGCGTTCTGACGATTGAGATAATTGAGCAAAGTCTTAGTCGTTCGGTTGAGCTCAGAAGTGGATTGAGAAGCTCCGGAAATTCTGAGACGGCAAATTGTTTTGAGATTCTTTCTTTTGCCTAAAATTGTGATAAAGAAAAGGGCCAAGGCAAAGATGGAATGCGAAGAGTTTTCATGTTTTCACCTACTTTTTCCATAAAAAATATCGTGTTATATCAAGCTAGTCATTTGCACATCTTCTTACTTACCTTTATTATGCACAGTATTTAGATCTCTGAAGTATTGGGGAATCATTTCTTTGTCAGAACAAGGTCTTAATTTGTGAATTGCAAATGGTGAAAAGTATAACTTAACGAAAATCTGAGTGACATTTTTCAGTCCAAACTGGGGAAAAAAATGTTTCCAAATTATGAAGGATGAGAGCTGGTTTTGCAATGATCTTCATCGCAAAATTTTGGCGGCTGTCAAAGAAATCTCGATATTGATATCTCAGTTTTGAAAAACTTGGTTTTAATTGAAACTCTAGCAGAAGTAATATGCTGACTTACACGCATAACTTAGATTATAGCGAGAATTGCTTCGCCCGTTAACGCTCCTTTGAGGTGTGAATCGAGGTGTGAATGGTTGCGATGAGTCATATGCTTCTCCAATGCTTGCACAGTCAAGGGAAAAGATTGATAAAACTGTTGGTAAAATGTTGAGTATCAACCAGTCAATGGATCAGAGACACAACCGGTTCTTACACATACCTTTACCCACATCCATCAACACGTTCACCCACCCGACCGCCGTTTGCCTCCCCAGTATAGATCCAATCACCTACCCACCCGACCGCGCCTACTCAACCACTCACACCCATCTATTCATACACTGACCGATCCATCGACCCATCTGACCACACAATCTTCGATTCAATCACCTACTCAACCACTCTATCATCTCTTCCACCTACTTAAACAACTACATTCATCTATCCACGTAACCACCGAACCACCCACCAATCACTCCACACAGTACCCACCCACATCCATCTACTCATACGCTGACTGATCCTTTTACTCACCAGAACACACAGCCATCGATTCAATCACCTATTCAACCCCCAATGTACCCCCTCACCTACTCAACCAATTAAATCCACCTATCCACGTAACCACCAAACCACCCACATCCATCTATTCATATACTAACTAATCTATTCACCCACCCAAACACACAGCCATCGATTCAATCACCTACTCAACCACCAACCCCATCCACGTCACCTACTCAACAACTCACGTTTACCTATCCACCCACAAACTACGCTCACCTATTTTCCCACTCACACCCATCTATTCATGCACTGACGGATCCATCAATCTAACCTACCACACAACCATCGACTTAATCACTTACTCAATCACCCACATCCACTCACTGGCATATCCACTCATTCAGCCTTCTACCCACCCATCCACCTGCCCATCCCTTCGTCCATCCACTACCTTTCAAAACATCCAACCATCGACCCAACAACCCACCGACCGATCCACCCATCCACCCACCAACTCTTTCAACCGTGCACCCACTCACTCATCCCACCATCGACCCATCAACCCGATTTACTTATCCACTCATCCGCTTATTCATGCGCGGGCAACCTAATATGCGGGATCCAAACGGACAGATTTAGTTGAGGTGTTTAACGAGTTTAATTGTTTAATCACCTTTCGCCTAAGATTACCATGGTACAGTACCTGGACATCAATCAAAAGTACATTTCATTGATAATAATGTTGTTTGAGAGCTAAAAAGAATTGGTTTTCTGAGTTGATTTCCTAGATTGCCTAATCACAACATTCTACAGTGTGGTACCTTGCACGCAGAGTCGAACTACATGGAAGATATCCTTCTTTCATCAGTAAATAATGTTCAGAGTTCCATCAGATATAATATCAATTTCACAAAGGGTTGAGCTCGATACTGACATTCAATTTTGAGATGATTATCTGTTATAACATTATTCTCAGAGAGCTTGCTTTCAATTATGAAAAACTCTGCTGTCACGCGCAGACACGTACAAGGAGATGAAGGAAGAAAAAAAAGTTAAGTAAAACAAGCCGAAGGATGAAGCACTTGGCGTGGCAAAGAGAAAGAGAGCGAGAGAGAGAGCAAGGATGGTAAATTAGCTTTTATTTATTTTCTCCAATGTGCATACGGGCCACGCCATATTATGGACTTCAAGTCAAACGACTTTGAGATGACGAATAGCTGTCATCTTATTTTCAAGTTTATCCCTACCTCTCTAAGTCTGGTGGAGAAACGGACCCCTGCTGTTTCGTAGCCCATTACAATCCATTGCCAGTGATAGATGTCGCTCGTTTGCCTCCAATCATACTCTGCACAGAGTTTTGCTTACGGCCATCGTTGTACTCTCAGGCTTCGCTGTATTGCTCGCGTTGTTGTGACAGTGCTGTCCAGTTATATTGCAACCTTGATCTGGACTTTCTGAACCTCTGCAGAATACACGATGACCGAACACTATGCATCCCGGAAGAATAACAGTGTTATCCAAGTGTAATTGTTAATCTTCTCATGCAGGATTGAGAAATGTAGAGATTGAAACTGAGCAATTAGGGATTTATCTTAAGAATAGCTATGCAATTCTGCGGGGAATGATTTTTTGTCCTGAACAGTTATGCTGGTGAGGAATAGGCTTAACAGTCATCTCTACTGAATTTTCTCCGAGATCCACTCTACTTTTGCCAGATTTCCATTATTTATCAGAATGATTTTCGGTTTTATGCCGAAAATCATGAAAAGTTTCTCCGGTGTCAAATGAAAGTATCTGAGAGTATGTATAACAGCTTCGCTGTCAAATTTGCACAAACTATAGTTCAGAGAAAGAATCACTCCTGAATCATCAGTTAAATCAGTGTCGTCATCTCTTCGTCTTCATTTTGCATTTGAGGAACACAAAGACCCTGTCAATGAACGATTTGATAAAATTATCTCCTACAATTCCAATGAATAGCAGATGTTTCAATTAATTTGGATGACCATTTGACACTAACTTAGTTCCTCGGAATGATGAGATCATATATGAATTCCAAGCTAGATGCGAATCACTCTTTGTCCATGGACTGTCTAACTTTGAACCAGAACTTATCTGTAAGAACACCGAAAAAAAAGCGTTTTAATATCCTCACCTCCGTGTTGCTTTTTGGGCACAGATTTTATCTTCTCTGCATCTTGAGCTCATATAATCAAAAGGTACTAACAGGTACATGAACTTGGAACAAATATATTTCATGTTAATGAGAAGCACACAAGAAACACATTCGAGTGGTGAACGAATGATTCAGGCTTTAGTACACCATAACGTCACTCAGCAATAAGTAGAGCAAGTCAGGCTCTGGCAAGACTTGAGCGTTCAAGACACACCGTCCCTTATAGTTTACGATCCCAAAATCTCAAATATGATTACGAAATGAATCATCCTGGGACCAAGCAATATAACAGCTCTCTCAGAAGGTCCTTGGTCATCAAAAATGAAACGAGCCAAGTCTCAAGATCTGATCCTCGCATCCGTACACACACACACATTTTCACACACACACACAAACGTACCGAAAAATCAAAAAACGTTTTCTCTTTTCTCTCTGTCCATTGCCTGTTGAACACATAAGATCATCGCAATTATGATGAACCCAACGAATGCTGATCAAACAACGAGTAAATGAGCGATGATGATCTCGCCTCGCGGGCACGTGTCGGATTGCGCGAGGGATGCGTCTATCATCGTTATACACCCATCAGAGAAGGGTTAACCTCACCATGGAATGCAATATAACTTATACACATTCATGGTCAACCAAGCTCGCGTTCTATATAACTATACACGTATAATATAAACGCGAAAAGTGCGGGTAATGATACTCACGGTTGGCTTGTACATGGGTATACATACAAATATGAGTAAGCAGGCCCACGTACGAGCAGTGGCGCATTAGGAGAGACCTGATGTATAATAGAAGTCTTCCACCTACTACTACTCGCGTGCCTATAAGTGCGCCATGTGCACTCTCTTCTTCTTACTCTCTCAACACTATATATATAGTATTATATACCAATCGGTTGCAATCAAGCCAGGTGCTCTCTCGAGGCAGTACATTAACGGTAATGCTATATACGTACACTTTTGCTTGAGTATGTGTACTGAATTCTATATGTATGCCGTAAGGGTGTATGTTAACTATGAAGGTATAGGTTAGGTTATATCTTTGCGCGTGTGTGAGAGATGAAAGCGCAAGGATCTGCTTGATGCGCATTAGCTTTCGACGATGATAATTCAGAGATGGGTGAGCTGCTACCTGCTGCTGAATATCAGCCTCTACAAGTTTATACGGTTGATCATCATATCAAATCGGCTTGTAATCCGTGAGCTCATGCAGCAGAACCTCAGAGTGCGACCGGTGTAGTAGGAATAGTGTAGGTATACATGGGTACATCGTGATTACTCATGCGTCTACGATATATACAAGGTTCGTGTGTGTGTGTGTGTGTTGCGTTTGGTGAGATCTGCATTGGCGGAAGCTCTTCTATGGGTCAGCGCAAGGTCATTTTGTATTCATGTAATGAGATTTTGCGCAATGAGACTAATCCTGAATGATCTGAGTCTGAGTTTCAAAGAGAAGGTGAGTTCTGACCAATGAGTTCTGAGTAAAAAATAAGACCGCATGTCTCATACGAATCACCCTCAATATTTGGAAAGATTGCCCAGGCCGATATTTGGATCTAAGGATTTCGGCAGGTTGACAACAATTCTCACTAATTCAGATGAATTTTTCCCCATGAACATTGCGCAGAACAGCGCTCCTCCATCATCCTGTACGGACCATACTTGTGGCTACCTCAAGCGACTGTTTGACTACTGTTGGTCGCTTGTTGGGTCCGCAACACAAGCTCTACAGTAGCCAGAAGTATCTTCCAGCGGCGATAAAGTAGTTCGGATTAGAATATGGCCCCCACTAAATGCTAATCTTTCAAATGTCAACGAGGCCACTCTTGGCTACTTCTGTCTAAAAGCACCTGTGGTGGGTCTCTCGCAGTAACGCGCATTTGAGCCTTCTTCAACTAGCCATATTAGCCGGCATTGGCCACGGCTACTCCCTAGTAAGCCGCCCCCTGCTGTCAGAGTCCAACATGTGACGTCTAGTTGAATTGAAGGTTCATTGTAATTCAACCTACCAAAGCCTCGACCAAAGCTCAATTAGTCTCACCCACTTCGAATTTCGTGTAACTTATGCGATAATCAAATCTAACTGACTTCTTCAACTGGTCATCACAAAGATGAAATGAAAGCCCAGCTAAAATTTGTCTGCCAGCATCCCGCGTATCAGGTTGCGCACGTGGAAGGGGTGAAGTATGATGGGTGGCCTTATGGGTCATGGGTGGGTCGATGGGCGGGTGGCTCGGTCGATGTGTGGGTATGTGGGTCGATATGTGGGTGTGTGGGCCGATGTGTGGGTGGGTGGGTTGGAGGGTGATTGAATGAGTTAGTGGTTGGGTGGGTGGATGGATGAATGAATGAGAAATGAGGAACGAGTTATGAAGAACGAGTTATACTGAATGACTTATGAGGAACGAGTTATAAGGAATGAGTTATGAGGATCGAGTTATGAGGAATGAGTTATGAGGAACGTCGTACGAGGAACGAGGTATGGAAATGGGAATAGAAATGCTGAGATCCCGTCCAACTTGTTTGGTCGAATCCAGTGTATTTAGTTCGGTCTAATTCAGTGTAGTTCGTTTTACGGTGCGGCACGGTTAGGTTTCATTTGGTCCTACTCTGATTGGGCCTACTTCGGTCTACCCCGGTCTAATCCGGTCTAGTTCGGTGGAGTTGGGTGTGCTTGGGTCTACTTCGGTCGAATTCGATCTCATTCGGTTTCCCTTGGTCAAATTATTCCTTAGTTACTCTAAGACAATCTAATTTGGTCTCTGTTTAACTCAGAGTGGTCTAGTATGATCTTGTTTGTTCTAGTTGGGTCTACTTCATCCTTTTATTCCATTTAACGTCACACAAACTACGGCGCTCAATCCGCTTGTCAACTGTTAACCTTCAGGTTACCAACGATAAATAAACACCAGTGTTGATAGTCCGGGCCTTTTATTCAGCCAACACAGCCGTTTTGAAAATTGAAAACGATAAATCTGAATTTTCTTTTATAATAAGGTAAGTGTACCCAACTTGCCTGTGTACCCAACTTGCCCCCATATGCCAATCTCGGGGATGGGCACTCCTTGGCCTCCAGGCAATTTTTTTTCACGTTTGTTATGTTGAAATATGAGAAAGTGAGTAGTTTGCGTCGACCCCGAATCATTTCTGCGTTCTCCAAAAAATCTAAGGTGATTTTTCTATTTTTGTGATTGCCTAGCTAAGAAAGCACCGAGGCAATCGCCTTCAGTAAAATCGGTGCTAAATTCTTTGAGTTCAACCAATCTTAACGTACCTTAGCGCATTCGATTCCTTATTTCAAGACCTTCAAAATCCATTCTTTAGAATTGCAAAATTTGAATACTGAGCTTTTTAATGTGCAAAACACGGAGACGATTTGTAAACAAGGATGCCAACATTGGAGTGTACCTAACATGCCCCCATATGTTTATCTTGATAGGGCGTGCAGAACGACTTTTTTCACCACTCGGAACGTGTTTATCACGTCAAAATAGGTCAGAAATAGTGTTTTGAACCACCGAAAAGCTCCAAATATGCGTGCACGGCGATGAAAACACTTTATCGCCGATTTCCATCATTTATTTCGGAAGAATTGAGACAGTTCGGCTCCAATTAATCCAAATTGAACGTAGTTTAGTGCGTTTTCAAGGTATTTAAACAAGCTTTAATATGAGTTGCACGTTGAGAATCGTTGAAGTGAACCAAAGTTATTAAGAAAAAGGCTTAATGGGGGCAAGTTGGGTACACACTTTTGTAAACTCTCAAAAATCACCTTTTGGGAGAATTCAAACAGTTTGGCTCCAGTTGATTCAAATTGAATGAACCTTGACTTATTTCAAAGGTCTTAGGACACGCTTTAAAATGAGCTAGGGTACGTTGGAAAATATGGAGATGGGCCGAAGTTATTAAGAAAATGGCTTAATGGGGGCAAGTTGGGTACACTGACCTTATATCTATTAGCAGGTATAACTGAAGATAATATCATTTTTGCAAACTTCATGAAAAACTTCTACCTAACACCTTGAGTTCATCACCAATCATTATTTTACAACCATAATTATTGGACTACAAAAGTATTCCAGGAGTCTCTGACTTATCGAGGACATTTACAATCCGAACGAGCGTTATCGAGTGTGTCAATAACGCTAGTCCCAATGATTATTCATCAGTAAGAGCAGGTCTGATGACCATAGAATAATATGCATGTGCAAGAAAATTCCGTTTAACATACTAAAAAAACTTCGAGAAGATGCATCTTTGAATGACTTAGTGAATTTTCTGAAAGAGTTGAGATTCTATCATACATAACCGACATAAACGTGCACCTTTTAATTCCACAAAAATTGCAAAAATTGTTTTGCGATACCCAGAAGTTCTTTTATGATAATTTATTTTCTTTTATGAATAATTTTATGTGAGATTCTTCTCTGTGAAAAGAAGTTCTTCTTAAACAACATCAAAGACGCCACTTCTGCTCATACATAAATGCCATCCTACCCATAGAAGAATGCAAAGAATCTGGAAGTCGGCCATCCAACACCGATGTCCAATATAATATCCGGATCTATACTCTCATAACTCGTTCACACTTTGTGCTCATTTTTCAGCCTCTCAGCGAGGCTATCATCTATACTACAAAAACCTTTCTTTGCCAAGAATCAAATCAGAAGAGAACGAAGGTGGCCAACTCATTCAAGGCCTCATCATAAACACTGGCCTTATACACCCGCCGCCACTGCGCCAATGTTTCACTCTCCTTTTCGCCTCAAGCTTTGCGAAGGCTAGAGATAGCAAAATAATTTTTCAAGATCCTTCATCTCTACCTACACATAAGCAGGATCTGAGCTGTCCATACATCTGAAATCACTTATCCGAGTAAATTTTAGCAGGTATGCGATCTACGAGTAGATCTATGGATGTTAATCATGCACCGACTCCTTTAATCGAGTTCTCGTTCTGCTTGCTTCTCAAAATTGCGGAAAAAATGAGAATCTTGCGAAGCAGTAGCGCGGTGGCGGTGCACTGGCACTATGTATTTTCATGCAAATTGTTGTGGTTTTCTCGGACAAACTAAGATTATACTTTCGCGAGATCTTGAGTTCACTAAGAGCATGGGTGGAGGCTCTCCAACTACAAATTGCCGGATTTTGCAAGATGATTCGAGACTATGCATTATGAGAGCCTAAGTATATGAGCATACATTGGAAGTTGTATAGTGTTTCGGATATGGATTGAGAGGTACTAGCGTGTAGAAATCTTGGCACGCGAGGAATGATAATAAGCTTGATCGATGACGTTACCAGCATTTCTCAACATGAATCTCGTGTTTGCACAAAAATGTGTTCGTGTTGAAACAAGTGTCGATACGCAAATTCCTTTCTAACAATAGAAATCATTCACAGATGGAACAAAAGCAAACCTAGTCTATCTTCAATTTTTGAAAAATTCAGTCGGTATGAAATGATTTGAACCCAATGACTGTCCTGTAATAAATACCGTAACCACCAACCACATCTACTATTTATCTAATGTTTACAAGTGGAACAAATTTTTAGGCAGGCTCTCTGTTGAATCTGTGGCGTTACGAGAAATCAAAGTGGTTTCCTAGAAATCGAAATGGATTTCTCTTACTAAGATTTACAGACATCCCAATAGTGGCATGGCTATTTACATTTTGTACCCTTGTCCTTAACCTCCCTCTCCGGCAACTGTTTTAGCCAGTCCCACTCACCTTTGCTTACAAGGACCTCTCTTAACACTGGTATTCATAGTCGTTAAAACCCTAGAGTTAAGAATTGATCCGCGGGTTAGGCGCTGTAATCGGCGTGGACAAAAAATGTGTTCAAGTCTGAGGTGTTCTGCTGCGTTGGGATAATGTGGGGTGAGTGAGCAGTTTTTAGTTTATTCTTCTGCCACGCCGATGACAGCGCCTAACCCGTGGATTAATTCGTAACTCTGGGGTTTTAACGACTATGAATACCAGTGTTAACGATACCAAGATTATAGATATTGATCCCAAACCCGGTAAATTTGGACCAGATGAAAATCACTGTACAGGACCTGTGATTCAGGATCAACACAGTATCAGTGATCACCAGGTGATCTATTCCGCTCGACTGTACATTATATCCACCTTGGTTAATTCAAAAGTAAGGTCAGAAACCTAAAAGGTGGATCTCACTTTTTTTGAGTCTGTTGCTTTTGTAATAGTGAAATTCATCATGCATCTTCCGTTGCACACATCAATCATTATTTGTCACGGAAATTATGTCGTCAAAATCTTCCAATTTTTTACTGGTGTTGTTGAAATATTACTGGGAATACCTGAGAGACAAAGATGTTTTTGAGAGATTACAGATCCTCATTGACACTTGAACACTTGGATTTGAATATCAATGTCCTATAAACTCGAAACTCTTGAGAGAGGACTTTAGCAAGTCTAATCAGAAGCGACGCATTATCGTATCTAACTTAACGAAACGCGGTTGAAGAAAATGCCAAGACTACGTCAGCGATCCTCATCTCAACGTCCCTTGCGGTATATAATACAGGAAGAGGATCTCATGCAAGAAGAGATGAATTCCACCTTCTCTCGATGTATTCGAGCTGCTCTTATAGATGCACCGAGAACTGTCTATCCCGAGCTGCGGTATAAGTGCCAAGCTACGATGGATCACGCGTGGCGTTACGTTCCTCGTGGTCTGCACCAGGCTCTTCTTCCTCCTTACTGAATCGTCAAAGGCTATATGAAGATATCGGCTGTGAAAGGCCTCGTCGCACGCTATACGATAGATTCATCGCTCGCGTGTGCTTTGTATATGTGTATTGCTGAGCTCTATATAGATATATACAAATGGGATGAGTTGCCGGTACAAAATTGATAGGTGTGCCGACAAGTTGCGAGATTGAGAAAAATTTGCGTTGCCGAATGATTCTTTCGCGCAAGTTTTGATGGCTTCTAAAGTCTTGTGTGCATTACGTGGTTTTGCATTTAGTGGTTTTGGATATTTTGTGGCTTCTCTTTGTGATTGCGATATATACTTGTGGTGAGAGAAGAGTATAGCTTTTGCAACTTCGAGAAACTGGAGCACTTGAAAATTTCCGACCAAAATTGGACTCGTAATTTGAATGTCTTAGATCTACTAGGTGTGCCATTAGTGAATACATCATAGATCCTATTCGATGTGTTTAAATTTGATTTATGATATAGTTCAGAGATTTCACAGGTTCCGTGCATCTTAGGGTTTGAAAAATTTTTTGAAGCTTATGGATACCGTGTGAAATGAAAATCCTCCTTGCTTTCCCCAATGTTGGCTACATTACAGTCAAACTAACCTCTTTGGAATAATCAGATAGTCTCTATAGAGAATATTTGATTCTATACTCGATTCTATAGGAGTTTCATTTGATGCAACATATCGGGACGCTTCTCGACACTGTGTCATCTTAAGACGTTGGAAAATCTATACACAACGATAGAAAAAACAATATCTTACTGGGTGGTTGTTCCAATAACAATAATTACATCAAGTTTCAAGTCGATACGCGCCCATTTGATCTGCCATGGTGGTTTTTTCGCCCTTGAATTCCCTTTGGCGGGCTTATGATAATTCTATTACTATTCTCCCAACTTACTCAGAAATAGTTTATCACCATCAGCCATGCCTAGCTCTTATTCCTCGTTCCGGTTCAAATAGCTATTCAAGACTATTTCCTGTGATTTTTTGGGGAGGTTTTCCATCTTCGTTGCGTTCTCGCGGAGCACAATTAGATTAAAATAATGGGGGTTTCTCCAATCTTCTCATGTTCCTTGAGAAATGCCCGGAAGCTCCTACTAGAATCACTGACAGGGGATGAACCGATCCCAAAACCTAAGAAAGACAATCAAACCCGCGAATATTACGAGGCTCGGACTAGAATCTCTGTTAGGGAATGAATCAATCTCAAAACATACGGAGGAGGTCAAACCCGCCGATGACCGAACCAGGAAGTTTGACGAGGGACCAACCACTTCCACTACCTATAAAGGCAATCATACCCACAAATGCCCGAATGCTTGAACCGAGAATTCGTCCAGGGATGAAGCGATCCCAGAAGCTAGGAAGGCAATCGAACCCGCCAATACTCAGATGGTCGGGGCAATAACTCTGTCGGAGGTTATACCCTATCCAGAACTCAGGGAAGCGATAAAATCGTCCAGCGTCGGCCAGTGTACCGAGGCTCTAACAGACCATTCCGTCGAAGACAGAATTCAATCCTATAGTCCTTGATAGGCCCTCAAACCCACTGAAAGCCAAACGCTAGATCTGGAGAATCGGTTGAAAAGAAGATCAATTGGCAACAAGTAGTCCTGAAACTTACGCCCTGGAACTCAACGTTCTGAAACTCATCCATTGGCTTACCGTCAAATTGGGTAATTTTGGAATAGTGGGGTAACTTTGGTACACCCTCCAAAGGCTTGTCGTACGTTCCAGGAGCAATAAATAGGATTCCATAGTATTAGAATTGATAAAAGAATTTGATTGGAGTGCTGTGAAATTAACTGAGTTGCTCCTGAGCGTTGTACAAGACTTCTGAGAGTGTACCAAAGTTACCCCACGTGTACCAAAATTACCCAATTTGACGGTATCCTCAGAAAAAGTATCTGGTCCAAGTATACGGGCATTGCGAGATTGCGTTCCTGGATTCTGGATTGGGTTTATCCCCCGAGAGTTTTTGGTCCGAGCATCTGGGTATTTATAGGTTCGATTACCTTCCTAGGGTTTGAGAATTTCCTTCCCGATAAAATTTTTATTCATTGATGCAAAGTTCTCGTTTCGAAGTTATCATGGGATATTCCTATAAGAAGACCAAAATGACCGCGGATTCGCATCCAGCGACCCCGAAAACACGGAGTCAGTGCAAAACGATGTATGCTCCAATAACCAGCTGCGAATACTCTCGAATATACTGAATTTCTGAGGTTATGTCATAACTACCCCCAACTAGGATTCAACTGATCCCGGATTCGTATTCAGCAACCCCATAAAAATAGAGGTAATGCAACACAGAGTATGGTTCGATTACGATCTCTAAGTGTCCTCGAAGAATCATGGTTTTTCGATGTGTTCAAACCTTGACGTGCTGAGACCAAGACGACCTCGGATTTGGATTCAGCAAACCCAAAAACACAGAGTTACTGGTCAAAAGTGAATTTAGTATGGTTTGATGGTGGTCCCCGAGCGACTTCGTAAAATCGCTGTGCTTTGAAGTGATGTCAAAATGTCGACGTGCTAGAACTGAACTGATCCTGGATTCAGATTCTGCGACCCTAAAAACATAAAGGTAGTATAGTTTGGGAGATAAGTCAAAACTTTTTTTCGTGGGACTGTGTTATGTATGCACCCTTCTCTCCGAAAAAGGCTAGTTTGATCGTGAATAGGTTATTCGACTGCTCTTCCTCTAACAGTGTTGATACTCAGTTGATCCTCATAGCAACGGAAAATCTCCATTTTCACAGCACTCCATTGCAGAAATGGAACGAGTTTGGAAGCGGAAGATCAGAGTAGGAGGAGTCTGAATTTTTTTAAACTCAAATCTTGAGAGATCTCACGGTCATTCCAATTAAATATAATTGATGGAGCTGACTATGAGTTGACATTTGATTGATCACAATTTATGATCGGGAATACGTCTGAATGATCAGAAATTGACGGTATCTGCTGAGTTGATATAGTATTTTGCATGGCTGATGATTGGAAACAAAGATGTCTTTATGGAACATGAACGAATCCATTGCTCTCTATATCTTTCCTTGGTCATTTATTCAGAAATAAAAAAGTCTCACGTAACAATCTGACTCAATGAGCATCGATCTGATTCAAAGAACTTCTCATGCCACCCAATCAGTAAGATAATTATATCTTTGAAACGAATGCAGCTACGATCTTTTCCAGAAAAGATTCTGAAGATGTCTAATAGAAGGCCCAAAATGACAAAAAAAAACCCGTGACCAGCTTTTGTCGTCATATTTGAGTGGGTTTTCCATCGTTCCGGAGAACTGTGATGATTTTGATTAAAAGAATTATAGCATTTAGGGTTCTTGCAGCTTGAAGGATCGAAACTTTTTCTCGAACCGGTTTTCTTTCTGCTTGAGCACATCATTTGTTGCAGACCGTATAAATTTTTCCGTATTCTTCATGTTGGAAGCTATCCTCAGAAGGAAAATTAACCAAAAATATGATGTTGTTTTTGAGATTCCCAATTTTTGAGGTTTTTCACGGAAAATCAATTTCATGAGATGTTTTAAGATAATGTACCCAACTCAAAATTTGCGTAACATTCAAGAGAATCCGTTCCAGACAGAACAAAAAATACGTATCTCTTCATTTTGTCTCTAGAGTCATATAATCTTTCGCTGAGACAATAAGAAATGTCGACCATTTTTACAGGTCGATCTTATATGGATTCAGCCTGCACCTACTCCACCAAGACTCTAGGGATACCCTTCAAGACTTGCGGAGATTTTTCTCACATTACCAGACGAAACACGATCAAAGAAAAGGAGCTCGATATTAAAGATTAACAATATTTCTACATTATTCAATCAGATAAATCAACGACGTCAGTTACCGTCAACTCATTATTCCATAAATCCCCTCGGCATTCAACGTCTAAGGCTTGCACAAACTCTCCTCCGGCACTGGCAATGTAGTTTGCTCTATATGTTCAATAAAATCTAAAGCAGGATATAATTTCTACATCAACGATTGTACGCCAAACAGCGTGATACGAGCAAACCAAGTTTGGTTCTGATGCGAAAAAATTTTGCATACGCAAACACAGAGCAAAATAGCTCGTTGTTATGATAAATTTTAGCGAAAGTGCGCCCGCTTAAATTTTTCTGTAAAAGCTGCGCAACTCATTGTTCGCTGCGAGCGGAGCGCGCCAGTTCCTTCGTTTCCTCAAGCTTTAAGAAACTCACCGACTCGCACATAACAACAACATCAGCATCAGCAGCAGTATTACTCTAAAAAAAATGTTGCACTAGATCTATAATATGCAGAAAAACCACACGTATAAGGATCGCCTACTCATACTTATAAACACATCAGTGCTCTAGAAACGGAGAATAATCATGGTCGGGGCTTTCAACGGTTCGCTAACGCCCGGGGAACATAATTTCATCGTGGGTGCGCTGCTCCCGCCGGCTAATCTCTGCCGACATTTATATCGGCGCCCGATATCTGCCGCATATGTGCGCGCCACACTCGATATCAGCGATATTGATGCATTATACACGTATATAAGCGCCATCATGACGATATATAAATAGTGAAATACGTTGCACACAATTTTTTCCAATATACATGGTATGTATGTGTGCGGTATCTATCGGTGTGTTACAGAGCCCAGGGTGTCGGTGAGTATATATGTCCGCGAGATGGTGGCTGGCACATAATGCGACAGCGTCTTGGCGGCAGTGTGAGATTGCTAGTCGCGGACAGGCAATTAAAGAGGACAGAGCGTCACGTCAGTAGTTTAGGGGCGATAATACGTAGTACGTATCGATTGATCCCGATCGATTCTATCTCTTTCATTGCGATATAGAGAGTGTGGCTCTCTTCTTTCTCTCGTGGAGTGAGAATGAGCATGGATCTGCATGAATCGGAGTGAGACACGAACTGGTGAGGATCTTGATGATCCTCAGATGCGTCGTTGTCACTGACTTCCTATATAGTTGAGAAGCAAGCGGGTGGTACTTGGTATTAGGTATAGACTCGAGAAGGAGAGAGTTGCGCAAGTGCAGGGTTAGCCTGCCTCGTTTCCTGTCACTGATGTGTGCGACAATCTATTGACACGATCGGCTATCCGGTGAATATCACCTCTCGATAAATTTCTCACTATACTGCTTTAGTTGTAGTATATCTCTTCCACATCGCACTTTCATCCCGATCTCGTGCATTCAATATTCCTATTCTTCCTCGTTGCTGTTACATATGCACGAATTTCTCGACGCTATCAGAGCCCGATTCATCAATCGAGTGATTCTTTCTCCTGACGAATGCGATCTTTATCGTGATATCTTGCGATCCTCCTAGTCTGAGTATTCTTGAATCTCTTAAATCATTATTCACTAGCATTCTTGCCTTAATACTCGCTACCACTCATTTGGATCGTAAATTTTTTCGATGAGTCCCATACCTTTGAGATGTTTCTGTATTAGTTCAATGATGATGGTGGTAAAATAATAATTGATATTTGAATCGAGGTGTCGAAGAGGAGTTTTATACGATGTTCAAAAAAATTATATTATGTTGAATTATACAAACTAATAGATATACTACTCCAGGAGATTTGGATCAAATGCTCTGAATTTTGAGAACGGGCCAGTGAGTCCCGAACTGTTGATTCTTTTGATGTATAGTCAATATGTTGAGGGATGGTTCAATGATGAGGCAAATTGAAGAACAGGGACAAGGTAGAAATAAAGATGGGGATGGAAATGGTGAGAGGGATAGAAACAGGGATAGGGATAGAGACAAGAGTGGGGACAAGGACAGGCATAGGGAGAGGGACAGGAATAAAGATAGCAACAGGAAAAGGTATAGAGATAGGACTGGGGACGGGACCGGGATAGGTTTAGGGATAAGGATAGGGACAGACGCAGGGGTGGGGACGGAAATAGAGGCAGGGATGGGATAAGAAGATAGATGAGGATGGGGTATGGATAAGGATAGGGGTAGGAACAGAGATAGAGATAGCGACAGAAATAGGGGCAAGGCCAGGGATAAGGATAGCAACAGGAAAAGGTCTAGGGACAAGGCTGAGCACGACAGGGATAGAAATAGGGATAGGAATCGGGATACGGATGAGGCCAGGCATAGGGAGAGGAAGAGGGGTAGTAAGAGGGATAAAGATAATGATAGCAAGCGATAGGGATGAGAGTGGAACAGGGATATGGCAGAGACAGAGACAAAGATAGCAATAGGGATATGGACAGGGATGGGGTTAGGGATACGAACACGGATAGAACAGGGACAAAGACAGGGATAGTCACAGGGACAGGGATGAGGTTAGGGATAGGAACAGGGATAAGAGCAGGGACAGAGAAAGGGATAGGAACTGATCCAGGAATAAGGGCAAGCCCAGAGACAGGGATAGAAACTGGGATAAGGTCGGGAGTTGGGATAAGGATAGGGTTAGGGGTAAGGATAGGGATGGGAACAGGGATAGGTATATGGTCAGGGACCTCGACAGGGAATGATATAGAGACGGGGATCAAAACAGCGATAGGGGCAGGGACACGGATGAGGATGGGAATGGGGTTGGTGATCTGGGGATGGAAAGTACTGTACTGATGCGGTCTAGGTCGATATAGCTCTGTCCAGTGCGGTGTAATTAGGGACAGTGGCTTCGAGAGGGACGGGAGTATGGTTAAAGGTAGGCATAAGGACAGGTATAGGGACAAGAGCATGGGGATGAGGATTGTAATAGGGATACGAACAGGGATAAGAATAGGGACAGGGACTTGGATATGAGGACAGTGATATGGGTAGGGGCGGAATATGGATGTGTACAGGGATAGGGACAGGGATAGTTTGGCCTCATTCAGTCTAGTCCGGTCTAGTTGAGTCTACTTCGATCTCGCTTGGTAGAACATTACGTCTTTTCCAGTTCAGTTTGGTGTTATCAGGAATTAATCTCCAAAGAATATTGAGACATCACACCCAGCCGTTCCAAAAATTCAGAATAGCTACTCTAAATCCCCCAAAATGATTCATCTATCAGCAGATATAATCCAAGATAATGTCATTTTTGCGATCTCCGCGAGGAATTTCTTCCTGGTAATTGATCAGCAATCATTCTTTTAGCATCAGTATTGGACTACAAAAGCATTTCAGAGGCCCGTGAATTATCGGGAATATTCACTGGCCGAACGAGCGGTAGCGAGGGAGACAATAACTGCTAGTTGGTCAGTATATTCCACCCATAGCCCACGTGGCCTCGTGATATATTTCAACCAGATTCGATCGGACAGGACCAGGCCATGTCTGCGTACAAAGCCAGACGTTACCACCGTACTAGACCGCAAAAGACCGCACTCAACTAAGCGAGACTGTAATAGACCAGAACAGACTGGACAAGATCAAGCTGAATCGAATCAGACTGTACTAGTGCCTTGCCAGTACCATACTAGACCATACTACTCACAAACAAGAACGAATTAGACCAAATTAGGTCCAACTAGACCGATCTAGACCGAAGTAAATCAAACTCGATTAATTTGGGGCCGAACTAGGAATGATAATTCTCGTACGGTACTAGTACAATGATTCTCGTATGGCACTAGTACAATGGTTGTTGTACAAAACTAGTTCATGATTCTAGTACGGCGCTAGCACAATTGCACGGTACTAGTACGATGATTCTGTACAATACTAGCCCCGCTGAAAAATTTAACCTTGTAAACAACCTTGTGAATAACGTTAGATACAAAGTTGTTTACAAGGTTATTTACGAGGTTATTTACAACGTTGTTAACAAGGTTGTCTACAAGGTTAAATTTTTCAGCGGAGAGAACGATGATTCTAGCACGGTACTAGTACGACGATTCTCGTGCGGTGCTAGTACGTATTAAAATCGTATAAGTACTGTATTTGATCGAACTAGACCGTATTCAAGCAGATTAGACCGAACCATTCTTTCATCCATCCATCCATCGTCCCATCCGTGGCCCATATGGCCACCCAGGCCACTCATTACACCTGTAGGCAACCCGATATACGGGATCTGGACAGACAAATTTTGGACTGGTGTTTAACTACTATAATTTGTTCCTTGTTTCCCGTCATTGGACAATGCTTCTGACCACGTATGTGCTATGAGGCTTTAAACGCATTCATAAATTCTTCTAGTACTTCTGTACTGAGATCGCCACCGCGCCTATTTTTTTGACTTTACGATTAAATCGTTTATTAATTAAAAACAGTTGGTCCAGCTCTCTATATGTGCATGATATACACATTCATTCTACGCAAACTTATGATGCTAATATCAAATCCATCTTGAGTTACAAATGTCGATTGATTGACATTTGTCCCAATCTGAAGAAAGACGAACACTTCATTCCGCGCGCTCACTGCAGTGTACTGCTTCGAAAATTTCAATTTACACTCATTACATTGATCTCGGAAAGATCCTGGTTGCGCTCGCGATACTGTGCTACCAGTCTTACCTGAAAGACTTATCACCAGCTGGCTGACTTAGTGCAGAAGAGCAAAACACTTCTGTGTATGGGAAACTGACCTGGGTACACTGAAGAATAGGAAAATTCAGAATCATGCATTGTAAATGGTCTGTAGCTTTTCAATATGTTGTGTATGGTGATGAATACATATGGTGGTATATACCTATTACGTATATACCACCACTCCTAGTAAATAGGTATTACCTATCCACTAGGAAAGCAAACATATGATGCTTTCGCGCTATGCAGTATTAGTGCGACAATCGCACATGATTTTAATGGGTGCTTGCGGTTCACCAATGCATGAGAAGCAATGAAGCTTCTCTCTGGCAACGTATGTGAAAATTATTTGAGATAATAGAAGGGGAGTTCGAGGGGGAGTTAGTAGCAAATTCTGATATTGTTAGAACAGGAGAAAGACGTGGAGATGTATGGGATGGAAAAAATTCCAGTTCGGCACGCTTCAACCTTGACCCTCATTACTGTGGCATCCGCCATACACTGTTTATAGATTTCAGTTTCCGTTAAAGCTTTTGTTCCTTACTGAGCATGCTACTGCTAGTGTATTCCATACTCCTTCCTATCGTTTACCTCACCGATTTAAGAAAATGACCAAATACGGATGGATCTCGAGTCGATACCACGTGAGCATATTCTTTTAGATATTTCTTAAGAAAAGAGAAGCATTGTAGGGTTGCATTCGAGAGATAAATGAGTCAGCTGAGAATGATACCAATATATTCTTGTACTTTTTCACAATTCCTTTGGAAGATGTATCAAACACAAGTGCACTGTAAAAAGTTTGTGGTAAATACTGCAACCGAACGATTGCAATTTCGACCACAACAATTGATTGACAACGAAAATTAATTAACCGTTTTTCTTTTGGTGGCAATCACTGATTGCAAGTACAATGCAACCACTGGTTGAAAACTTGATTTCTGCGAATATGGGGATGAGTATGAGACCCATAAGTTTGAAGGGCCTCGGGTGACATTATTGCATGATTGGGTCAGAAAAATGAGTTTCATCACAGTCCTTCGTGAATGAATAGGAATAAATGATAGCCGTAGGCACTGTGAACCTTTTCTGTAAAAGTTTCAGGTCAAGCAACTCTCGGTTGTGGTCGTTTGAGGATTGGTGTAGGCGTAGGTCCGTCCGGGTCTATAGACTCAGGATGGGCAATCACCAATCCGGATACAACCACTGCCGATACGTTGCTTAACCTGCATTTGCTTAACCGGAACTTGTTTACAAAAATCTGTGATGGAATATATTCTTTTGACTGAATATTGTCGCTCAAGCGTCAACACCACTCAATTTCAAGGGTCCCATATTTGCAGTGTTACAATTTCTCACCGGTGGTTGAATAAGGCATACAATCAAAGGTTAAGTTCGAGGTTAAATTTCCAATCACTCGGTTGGCTTTTGAACCAAGAGTTTGCTGAGTTTGGTAGCAAGTCGATAACATTTTTATAGTTAGAAATTTTTACATTACGACCGGATAGATGCTATTCCGTTTTTCTGTAGCTTCCTAAAAGAGAGCCAAAAATGCTTACATAAACTAACCAAATTCAGATGCTCGTTATTTTGCCGTATCACACCTGTAAAAGTACTTATGTCCTCTCCATTTGATATTTTATCTTCCTCTCTTGCCTTTTCATGTCTTCGTCGTTTTCATTTTCGTGGAAGGAGTTCCGAGAGACGCATGTTTGGAGCCACATAACTTACTCCATGAACCATAGGCGTGCTAACGATCCAGAAGGAGAGGAACATCTCAAAATTACGTTTAATGGTATCTTTTTACGCCCACGGAACGCCCCTTGGCTTTTTGGCATAAAATCAAGTGCGAAAAAGAGGACGATGCTCTCGCTTATGTGAAATACAACGAAGATAAGAGCAAAACAAGTCTGTATAGAGAATTTGCTTCTTCCATGCGTGCAACTAAAATATGCTTTGCCCGGACAGGAGAGTTCGGATACCCATTCAGAATCAATTGGATTCTGAAACTAGCTCATTTTTTTATTATCGATCGACTATTAATAGAATGTTTTGGAAATTTAGATTAGTAATGAGCGGTTAATTAAGCTCAAGGTTATTTGTTTAATCAACCCGGTCACCGCATGATCATCACTTTATTATACGACTCGACGCGGAAGATGCGTGTTTCCGCGTCTCGCCGTATATAAAAAAACAGCATATGCGTCTGGTGCCAAAAAAAAGTTTTCGTGAAGAACAAAGATTTTTGGCACTCGACGCGTGATATACTATTTCTTAGAGTGTGCAGTGTGTGTGCTGGTTTGTACACCTTTGCACATAACATTGGCACAAACGATTCCAAATTACATTCATTTTGGTGTGAAGTCTTTCACCACTCTCTTCAAAAAACGATTCTATATTTGAATGAGTACAACTTTTTTCACTGTGATCTACACTTTGAACTGTTTCGACTTGCTACTCATACAACTTTTTGCGTGGTTTACAGTACGGACCATTCGAGTAGCTTTCCCTCAGAAATTACCATCATTTCCTTCAGTTCATACTTTTAAGCTGTGAGTTTGAAGCTTGAAGCTTGAAGATCATGAAATATCTTTGATGCTTCAATACCTCAAATTCAACACTACAAATGTTGAGAAATAATAGAAACTAAGAAATTCGACTTGAATTGGTTCAAGAGCTAAGATACGAAATTCTGAGTTAATCACAGAATATTTCTGGATATACAACATTCGTGGTATAAACCTCAGTTCCTGCGAAAGGCGTTTAAGATGAATTTTCTGAAAGTATTTGTTCTTTGCTCTTCTTAGCACTATTCTTCATAACAATTTTCAAACTTTTTTTTATGTGACTCTTGATAGAGCAACGTATAATTGCCCATGTGCAAATACTGGTGCCGGCAAATATGTCCCAACGCTTTCAAATGATTGCCCTTGAGACTCATTTATAGTAATTGCTAATCCGATTCTGAGAGGGAATTGTCGACGTACCATAGAGAACGAGATTTCATTCTTTGAGGATTTGACGTTGATTCTTGGAACGAATACCGTATCATTTTTATTTTTCCCGTTAATACTTTTTGCAAAAATCACGTAGGTTTAGGTTAGTGTAGGTCGGTCTAATCCGGTGTAGTTCGATCTGGTTTGTTCTTGTTTGGTCTAGTTCACTCTAAATGAGCCTCATTCGGTCTAGTTCGGTGTAGTTAAGTCTAGTTCGGTCCAATTCAATCTAATCTTGTCTCGTTCCGTCCAATCAAGGCTAGCTCCGTCTAGCTCGGTCTAGTACGTCGTAGTTCGATCTAATTTGATCTAAATTGAGCTAATTTCGACCAGCTTGGTCTAATTCGGTATAGTTCGCTCTAGTTCGGTCAAATTAGGTCGAGTCCGGTCTAGTTAGGTCTGATTTCGTCTAGTTCAGTCTAGTTCGGTCTAGTTTTTCTAGTTCGGTGTAGAATGGCCTAATTTGGTCTAATTTTATGCAGGTTAATCTAGATCGGTCCAATTCGATCTAACTCGGTCTAGTTTGGTCTAATTGAGTCCAGCTCGGTCTTGCTCGGTCTAGTTCGGGGTAATTAGGTCTCATTCGGTCTAGTTCGGTTGAATTAGGTTTAGTTCAGTCTAATTTGGTTTAGTTGAGTCTGGTACGGTCTAATACGGTGTGGCTCCATCGATTGCGGTCTGGTTTGGTCTACTTCGAGCCAGGTCGATCTACTTCGTTCTAGCTTGGTCTAGCTGGGTCTGGCTAGGTCTAATATGGTCAAGTTCCGTCCAGTTTGGCCTCATTTGGTATTTCCATCATAAATTATCATTAAAGCCAAAATTTGTCCGTCAGCATCTTGCGTGTGGGGTTGCCTATGTGGAGGGAGTGAAGTTCGATGGGTGGCCGTATGGGTCATGGGTGTGTCATGGGTGGGTAGATGGTTAGATGGGTTGGTGGGTGAGTGAGCGTTAGTGGTCAGGTGGGTGGGTTGGCGGATGGATGAATGTACTTAATTTACGCTTTAGTGATTTCAGTTGGAATCACCAAAGTTTCGGTGAGATGTTACACTGAAATTTCAGTGGAATTCACTTAAGTTTCAGACTGGGGCTATGGCTGAGGCTGACGCTGGGGCTGGTTCTTGAGCTAAGGCTGGGGCTGAGGTTGGACTGAGGCTGTGATTGTGGTTAAGGCTGAGGTTGTGACTGGGACTGAGGCTGGAAGTGTGGCTGGGACTGGGGCTGGGGCCATGGAGGGGGGGGGGGCGTGGCTGAGGCAGGAGCTGGAATTGGGGCTGAGCCCGTCGCTCGGGCTGGCCAACTGGGAAAAATTTCCAGATACTTACTGGAGATTTCCTACTTCACTATGTGCAACATTACACCAATTCAATAGTTCTCAATCATAGTTACTAGGTTGCATCAAGGAAATTGTTTTCTTCCAAACTCACTGTATTTAATACGAAATCTTCATGTTACAATGTTGAGCTACAGAAGCATTTCAGGGGCTCATACCATATCAGAGACTCTTCCAAGCCGAACGAGCGTGAAAGAGGTAGGCAATAACGTTACTGTAGCAGTATTCACCCGTAGTCTGTTCCAAAACACTTCTTGACAGATACACTAACTGGACCATCCGCGTATCGGTGCTAAATCAGCCTCTTTGGAAAAAGCTCCAATAAACTACTACAATCATCCACACGGGATCTACGGTGGCTCAAAACATTGTTTATGCGTGTGTCAAGAAAACAGAATAGTTCTCAGAGCGATAGAATCATTTACCTTGCCGAACGCAGCTTTGAAAATCATTTTTCAGGGATGTACCAAAGTTGCCCAATTTGACGGTATATGTACAAAAAGTGAAATTTCGAGGTTAGAATAATTAAGAAAGTTCCTCGAGAAGTTTTGCTTTCGGAACCTACACAATTCAAATATCTCTAAATATTCAAATTCACTGAATTGAAGAATGTAGAGAAGAGAAGTCGCCTCTCATATTTAATGAATTTTTTCACTTTTAACATAAAAAATCACCCATTTTTGTCTTCTGTCAAAGACGACAAAACTGGACGGAGTCTCATCAAAAAATTTATTGTATCTGAAATATCCACTCCACTAACTCAATAGCTCATAACTAAACTATGAAAGTTCATGGTTTCACTCAGAAAAGCAAGCATGTCACGTAGGTATATCAAACATGTTGAGGGACGGGCAAAATGAAATACGCGCGTCTGCAAGTGCATTCCTTGGCGACAACAAGCTCTCAGACTGAGGAATCGTTCCCAATATTGATTTCTATCATCGTAGTTTGCACAATGCAATTTTCATAGACGATGTCAATGAAAGGTACCGCCATACAGTTTAGCCCATGTCGAAGTGTATTACTTCGACCAAAGCTATGCGACCGCTCAGAGTACACATTTCTCATCGCAATGTGTCCCAAGCATCGTTATTCTATCATTCCCCTCTAGGGCTTGAGCAAAATACCATATAGCATCGGCTATATAACGAGACGAGCAAACAGAACTCGAAACAATGGTTGCAAGCTCGTTCTTCGATATCACATAGGCGCGTGTAAGTACAAAAGCCGCAGTGCAATGCGGTGCAATGCCAAAGAGATCAGCAAAATACTAGCGTATTACATGCAGACACCCTATACAAACACTCGTATAAGTACTTACGGTCTCAAGTATTTTGCCTTGCAGCAATGGCCAAGTGTGGTATAAACGACAAAGACACGTTTCTGAGACCGCTTAGTATGAGGCCAATCGAGAAGAGGATGCGCTATTTACAGGTTAGAAATTTTGCGATGCAGTTCTTTCTATAGGGTTGAGAGAGTTTATGGAGGCAGAGATAATGTGAGATGATGGAAAATTGCTGGGCCACTCTCTCTATCTCCCTCTTTTCTCTACCTTTCTTGAGTTTAAAGATTGCTATTTGATTCGTGTATCTGGGACGAGAGTCACGAGCGTCGATTTATCGATGCTGGCGCATGAACTAGAGCGCGAGCAGCAAGTGTTGCCTTACTTTTATGACTGTTTGTTATAGATACTAGATACTTTGTAGAGTACCTTATTGTATCAGTGATATGGATGTGTTTTTTTTTCTGATGTGAGAAAGTACGTAGACGAAGGCTGGTGTAAAGGTGTGAGAGTGGCCAGACTAGGATTTGAACTCTTTCACGCTTGAAATGTACCTGATGATAATAAATTAGACTCATCTGATCAAACAGTTATCGACCCTGACTGAACCGGATTCTGTTTCAAATCGAAAGTTTGATCTGATTGAAGGTAGGGTTGGAAGAATGGTATATGTGCGTAATTTGTGCTCTTGGCATAATCTTAGGATAAATAAGGTATGAGCGTTTTTCAGATGCCGATTTGAGGAAAAAAGTCTCACCTGGCAAGAAGACGTACACATCTGCAGAGGAGGAAAATGGTCAAGCTCATGTTTTCGCTATGCTCCGAAATTTTAGCCTATCATTGGTAATCATTGCTCCTGGGTGACTTTCAACGAAGACATCTGTAGGCGAAGAAGATTCAGATCATAGCTGAAAAGAAATCGAGAGAAATTTTCACGAAAAGTTACAAAAAAATATAAAAATTGCCATAAGCACATCATAAAAGTTTTTTTCACCCTTTGTAAACAGAAATCACGTGACTTCGATATTTTGGACACGGTTTGGGCGTATTTACATTGTGTCCAAAGTTTCGTCCAAAATATTGTGGTCATATTGTAGATCTCATTTCTTTGTTCTTGAACTTTCATCAAAGCCTTGTCTCTGAATAGTGGTTGATAGTATATGATCCATGGCTCAATCATGGGGTTGTGGTCTTAAGAATAAGTGAGTCATTCTCCTTGTGGTCCGTTCTTTTCTATCGGGCACACTAAATGCCTTCGGGTCACGAATTTTCATGAAACTTTGAGGATATCTTCTGTATGGTAAACTGAGATGAAACGCGCAATTTCGAGGTCCTTAGAGTCCCTCGCGTTGTTTTGGCATGCTAATTTCGTTTTCAAAATTCCGGAAATGGTCGCTTTTCTCTTTGCACACTATTTTTAGCGGTTACTGTAGACCTCTAAAAAAATATGTAAAAAATCGTGTGCGTCCGGAGAACGCGCGATTGATGACGAAGTCATAGGAGTTTGCTTGATAAAAGTACTATATGTAGCTAAATTTTTCGATTTTCTTTGCTACGTAATATTTGTTTCTGTTGATTATGGGGTTCTAACTACTAGTTGATTATGGGGTACTAACTGGGTTGCTCAAAAATTAGTGAGGCCAACAATTACCTAAATTTCAATCTTTTGCCGGCTCATATCCGCTTCAAAAATATTCCCGATCATTTTCTCATCTTTCTTGACGATTTACTTCTCCAACAATATAGATGATATATGAAAGATGAATTCACAGCCGTACAGACATTTTTCCAGAATACAGTAGTTCGGTTCATGGCTCAAATAAAATTACGAACTTGCCGGGAACGGGCTAATCCTACCCTATTTTTTCTCGATTATCTAAATGAGCCACCTCTGCAACCAGAATCACAATTAGAAATCCTAACAGAGGTGTGCTGAATTACGCAATGGATTGAATTCAATTTCTGACAATTTTTGCTGTGATCGTATTGAAAGTCGCAAGCACCACAGCAGGAGTTGCGATACAAGGGCACTGCTAGCTTTTTGATCTGCACTTTGACTTGCAATACCATCAATGCAATGCTTGTATATCATCTTACTACTACATAATACTCCTACTCACTCATAGCCGCGCTATATAACACGCACGACGCATGGGGAGTTGCGCGCGCACCCGCGTACGAATATCCGTGTCCACATGTTGGACAAAATTCAACGCGCGAGAAGATGACTTCGTCATCAAAAACACGTATTTCGACGTAAAATGAGCTGAATTTCACCAGAAAAATACCTTCAAGTCGGACAAAAATTCAACATAATCTTTTCCAGAAAAAAACCATTCTTAACCCCTTAGTCCGTATTTCTATTCAAATTTAACATCCTTGGCATATTCCTCGCAATTTTTGACATCGAAAACCATTTTGAACGAATTTGGGTGTGCTTTGGTTTCACCCCAGAAAAAAAAAGGATAACGGAACAGACGAGCAATATTTGACCTTTTATTCGTCACCACGGTCAAACTAGACTTGTACTCACGAGGAAGGTGTCAGGCCTTCGGACTGCGAATTCTCCTGAAACTCTGGCATATGTTTACTTGTACCAAAATATGAAACAAATCGCTCTTATAAGTTGCCAAAGCTCCCTTGAATCATCCTGATAGCCAGGGCCAATATCGGACGGGATAGGCTCACTCCAGGGGGACAGCTCTCCACAAAGGTTCCTACCACAGTGATCTCATGGTGTGGAGTTTTTCTGTGAACACATGAGGTTACATTGAAATGGAGTCCAGAAAGAACAGATTATAGCTATATAAAACAGCATAGCTAGGCACAACTATGAGTGAAGAGAGTTGAGAATCAAACAATAATTTGTGTAGTTTAGTTTCTTCATAACGTGATTGTGAGTTTCGGAGGATATGAGGTTTGCTATCGATTAAACATGCTAAAACAAACATGGTTCACCAATATCATGCATAGGATTTTGCTCGTGCCATCGTTCCAATCGTTAAGAAAATGAGATCAACTTTGTGTCAACAGAGCATTTTGAGATCTGTTGATCGATTTTGATGGATCACTCTGGATATTGGTGAGTTATGTTTGTTCCTGTATGCTTATTGGCAAGCCTCATAATCTCCAAATATCACCATCCCGTTAAAGAAAAACTCAACTACGCTAATTTTTTGATTCTCAACTCTCTTCCCTCAAAGCTGTGACTCGCTATGCAGTCTCATATAGCTAGAATTCGTTCTTCCTGGTCTGCGTTTCATGTATGAAACGTCATATGTTGATAGAAAAACCTGTCACCATACGATAACTGTGGAGAAACCTTTGTAGAGAGCTGTGTTAAGGTGTTCAATACACTTTAGATGTTCAATACTCATTAAAAATGAATGAAAAAGAAGAAAAAGCGATTTTTTGGGAATTTCGTAAACGAGGAAAATCCGTGACCCGAAGGCAATTGGTGTGCCCGATCAAGAAAAATGACTCGCGTGTGTCTATAGCTTTGAGCGAGGCTTTGAGAGTTCAGAGTCGGGCTCTGTGCACTTCTATTTTCGCGGTTATTTCGCTCGAAATCCATTTTTCACAATGAAAATTGGGGGCTTACCTTAATAGTATGGGTCAGGGGCTTTAATGCTCACAGTTAAGAATATCCAATATGGAGTCTTTTTCCGAAATTTGACGAGGAACCCAGTCATTCCAAGTCCAAAATAAGAGTATGGTATAGATTCGGGATTGAGTTCAAATTTCTCACATTCTTTCCACCATAATCTTACCTGAGAAGCCAGCTGAATAGAGTGGCAGACGGCCGTCCTCACGAGATCCTGTTTGCTATCTTGATCGGCATTGCAGGTTGATAGGGGTTAGCAGGTGCCTCGAGTAATCTAACGATTCTCTTGATAAAATTTATGGTATCTGATGTCAGCCTCGAGCAAGCTCTCAATTATGAAACACATGCTCGTGTCATGCTATGCTTGAAATCTTTTTTGAGAATAAAATGAAGATCTTGATCTTCTGCTGTTGTATCACTTGGAAGAATAAATACGTTTCGATTGAAACAAGGATTCTGCTGATGCTGTAAGTATATTTACTTAAAGTTGTCTGGGACATTGATTGGAATACATACACTCACACATGTGTGATAACCACTCATCTCAAGTGATTTCATTTGATTCGGTAAAAGGTTATGTGAAGAGAACAAAACCGTAGAGTAGGATTTTGACGTGAAGGAGAATGAAAAAAGTTATCTCAAAATCGATAGCATGATGGGTATATTTTTTCACTCAGGAAATGGCTGGGACATTATTGATAATTAAATTGTAAGAATCGTTCAACCACTCTGTCGATTTCATATCTCATTCTGATCGATTTTCTCAGATCTGATGCACGCACAATTTTCTACTTTGCTCCGAAAGGTTTATCAACGCTTCACGCATCAGATCTGAAATCGCTCGAGGCGCGTGAATCTTCTTTGATGGGGAATACACACCGGGTATTATCGAATTATCGTTATGATCCAACACCATACAAATCATTGACGTCCTTACCTTGAGGGAAAAAATACAAAAGAAGAACTGGAAAGTTAAGAGCTGCGTATATATCCAGAATCCTTTTCATCTTCCACGGGCCATTCAACGTATTAAAATACCGCAAAAATGCGCAATTTATTCGTGAGATTTAAGTCAATATTTTGAAGAATAATCGACGAACATGATTCTACACCCTACAGAGAAATATTCAATAAATGTTAATGACATGGCACAGTGATTACATTCAAGCGGATGAACACGAATATTTGACGTAATGATAGTCCTTCTCATTCATGTTTGGCGATTTGGAGAATATTAATTTATCAGGAAAGAAAACAATCTTCCAAGAGTAATAACAGCTATGAAGAAGATGGATGAATTCAACTCAATTTCTTCATCAGACATCCACGTAAACAGCTAATGTAATGAAGATATGAGAACGGTACAATGATCGACACGCAAAACATGAAGTTTGAATCTCATTTTCCATGAGTCAAAAAACTCAACGTCGCCATAGGAAAGTTCCGAGGAAAGTTCATAGAAATCCGGTTCGAAGTATGAATTATTTCCGAAATGCTGCTCTTATTTAAACCATCTATGTGAAGTGAAATCGAACAAAGATTATTTTTGAGACTCTAATGTACAGGAGCGAAGAAGGTCGATTCCTTTACGATAATGCTTTCTTTGGACAATTGGGTGATTATCTTCATGAAAACAAACGCACTGGTCCAAAGAAAGCATTAGAGTACAGAAATCGATTAAATGCCAATGTTCCCGAGAATGTTCCTCAAAGATGAATTTGAACCCAAAATAAACCTCACATGCATTATGCGTGACCTGGATAATTATGATTCATTAGGAGCCTCTTTGTGACTGGTTTCGTTTTTCATCCTTAATTCACTCTCTTTTCTCCTAACTCTCCATCTTCCTCCTTCGTCTCTCGACATCTCGATCTGTGCTGCATCATCATTTAGGTGCGGCTTAGCAAGTATACACCTGTGAGGAGGCGGGTGGGCCTCAACTCACGCGAACAAAAAAAATGACCGTGCCACTTTTGGCTACTCATCCTCTCGCCCCATTTCTTCGTACATATCCACGAATTTTTTTCCTCTGCTTTTTAGATTCTTTTTGTCATGATTTTTGAGGTGGGAAACAAAACAAACAAAGAGGGTGAAATAATGCTAATAAAATGTGTTATTGGATGAAATGTCATGATCCATCTATTCAACGCTAACGAGATCAGCTTCGTCTAACTTGAAAGTCATTCTTACATTACTTCCAATCTTCTATGAATCTAGCAAAATCCAGAACAGACGCATGATTCTGAGATGACGAATGCAATGATTTGGTAATCGAGATTTTAACAGTAACTTGCATCCGAGGATATATCGAAATGATGAACCCCTTCGTTGAATCAGGACAACAGATACAACAGCTGCTGTGAACACATCCCTTCACCTAGAAACGGCCGTCCCTGGACATATACCAACCTCTCCCAAAATGTGTCCAAGGGACAGCCCCGAGGCAATGGACTGTCCAGTCCAGCCATGCATGACTATGCATGACGTGCCAATCATACATACATACATACATACATCTGATGTCGAGCTGCATAAGGGTGAAAATCTCAAAATGAGAACAAAAGTCACGCAATCCAAATTTAATACCCGAAAAAAATATGTCAACAAAAATTATTTATCATCTTCTGATCTTCATATTTCAAAATTCTCGCGATGTTATTTGGTTTGATAAATACTATGATACAGATGTAACGAACAACGATCTGATAATCAAGAAAAAACTTTGCTTCTAATGTGCCTCTACACCTTTAAAAAGCAAGTTCGCCAAGATAGAATAATAAGAGTATAAATCTACTGAGTTTAGAAGGTACAGGGCCGGACCATTCAGTTTTACAGTTCTGTAAGCACATGAGAGCCTTGTCTGCCCGCATCAACACTTGATTCATCCTTCTTGGGAATAATCCATCTTAAGATAGTTTTTGTTTGGAGCCCAACTCACAACCTAGAAGTGCACAGAACATAACTTTCTCACTGCTCCGCTTGATTGCATACGATAGCTCAGACTTGATGGTAATTGCACCGCACAAGTGCACAAAGACCGCACCACATGTTAGGTACTTGGTTATATGAATACAAGATAGAATAATACCCGACCACGACGATACGTATTTGGAAAAGAGAATTTTGTCGTGAGAATTCAGAAGTACATCTGAAGTAAACTCAAAGTTCCATGACGGGTAATTTGGGAGGAGGGGGGGGGGTCATCCAAAATTTCGAAATAGTCCCACAGAAATGGCAAAATTTCAGCGGATGACATTGATAGGATTTTCCGTAAACAACCCCATCGGACATATGCAATTTCGGAGCAATCGAGATGATTTATCAAGAGTCACCAGATTACACACAAATTTTTTTCTCCTCAATATTGCACGAGTTTTCTGTAAAAATTGCACAGCCCTGTATTAAGCCATTCACGAACGGGCAGTTTTTATACATAAATTCACCATTATGATTGTGTTGTCCCCAAAATCGATTCCTAAAGCCAAAGTTTACAAATTCTGGGCTAAAGTGAAACGACAGGCCTAATGTCGTAGAGTAGAATAGAGTTTATAATAGACTGGCTGGTCCGAGCATTCCAGAAACGATCCATACGTATTGATAGTGATTTTAGTCATGATCTATTTCAAACAAAAGTTATTTTAGTAGATTGAAGTAATCAGACAATTTCTGGCATATTTGATATGATTTTGACTTTTAAATGAGGAATGGAGTCTCATTCATCCAGATAGCTCGATGGTTGTCTGACTCTTCGAAACTATACTCTGTTTCTAGAAAATACACCTCGTTTCGATTCGCACCAAGGAGTCCACTATCCGCGCGAGCGCGATTGGTCAGTTTACAGACTGGCTGGATCATTCAGCCAGTATATAAACTGACTAGTCGGTCGATGGACAGATCCGTGTCTTCACGTGGAGTCTACTATCCGCGCGCTGTCGATAGACTGACCAGCCAGTCTATAGACGGGTGAATCCTATAAACCGGCTACGACACCTGTATTAAAATTCATCAGGTTTATATTGCAGTACACGGAAAAGCTCTTCATCCAATTTATGGCAGCAGAACTATTTTGCATGTCAGAGCCTTCCCAACAATTTCCAATACGGAATTTTCAACCATACAAACATTTGGGTCACTGGGAGCTTTTACTCAGCCAATACTCATCTGAGCAATACTCATATTCAGGCTACACCTGCGACTGCGTACACATATGTAGCTGGCAAAATTTTCGTGAGAAAGTAATTGGTCATCATGGGAATCTCGACTCTCTGAGGGAATCGCAAGTGTTGCTCAAGAGTCATTATTCGCAGAGTCTGTACACCTGTTTGCTCGCCTGTTTGCTCTGTTTTATATATATATACTTTTTCAAGTCTTTGAAGGTCGTTCGCTCGGTTTTACACTTTCGTATCCCACGGCATCAGCAAAGCCCACAGCATCACAGAAAGCTGCGGAAGTAAGCTTATATTCCGTGCATGAGTGAGCGATGGGCCACGACGCGTATGAGAAGAAGCCAACACTCTCAGCGAAACAGGTGCAGCACCTGCTCGATCGCGGAGCAGGTGCATTTTGCGAGGAGGCCACAATGTGGTATGGACGTGTGTATATGCTAATTGGGCCAGAATTTAATCTCAAGTTGGCAATGCGGGTATGCATCTGATGGAATTCTCATGAGGACTAAACCTCTTTATTCATTTTTTCATGCTTTGGGCGAGTCTATCTTGAATGATTTCCAAAATGAGCCTTTCAGTCAAAGTTATTTTTCGAAGGAAGGGGATCATTCCATTCGGCCGTTGAAAAAAGTTGGAGGCTGACAAGAATTACTCAAGAAAGGACAGACAATATTTTACTGATAGTTTTGTCGGGAGGTTGTTGAAAGGCTACATTGAAATGAAAAAAGCTCGAAACTGAGGAGTGCTTATGATTATTGTAAGGGAAGATTTTCATTCGAAGGAAATTTTTAATGTCTCATGAGACAAAATGGAGCAGAAAGTCTATGTGACCGCGATAGTTTGGACAAAACATGCATGCTCATCTGCAGGGCATGTGTATAACCTACAAACCTTACCCAAAATACCGTGGTCACGTGGTATAGTAGTTCTATCTTGTATTCTGATTAGATACTAGAGATAATTCATGCACAATAATTTATATCAATTATACATGGTCAGGACTATGTTTCATCTCATGAATCGAATAAATCATTCTCCTGAAAGCCATAATTGAGTCAGTAATGTTGTACATGTAGAATATAATTCATAAAAATCTAACGAACTCCCATTGAATGAAGTACATTTTCAAATAAGGGAATTCGGAAAAATGCTTACGATTTAGAATTCATAAACTAATCCAGTCACAACTATTATTCATGTAAAATAGTTGTAAAATGGAATCTACTGTCTTCACGCAAGATACGCCTACAAATCTTTCGTGAGAACGTCAAGACTGCTCGCAAGTCTGGCATTTTTTCCCATCATGCAACACTGGATCGTCCAGCAAGCATAATTCCGTCCTCCCCAATCATTTTCTCCTGCTCTTGCCACTCTCGTCTCTCACGTGCCTGCGTGTGGCTCCAAGTATCAAAGAACTACATATTAAAACCAAACCCAAAATGATGTCTAATCATCTTTGGCCAAATTCATTTCAAACGCTTGCATTCCAAGTTAGGTTCTACTACTGTTTTGCATAGCACGCAAAACGATCAAACGATTTTTGCATAAATAACTTTTCGGAATGTGTATTTTTAGCGAGCTGAAGATTTCAGGAGCTCTGTCTGATTCTCTTTTTTGCATTCTGATCATATATATCAATGAAAATCTTATTTTATAGAACTGTCCAAAATCCTTTCAAGTTACACGACGCAACTATCTCTGAAATTTTGTTTTCCTCCTTTAGATTTTTAGACTATTATACAACGTCATTTAAAGTTGGAATCAGAATCGTATAGCGTTCTATGTATATATGTATTTTGCTTTATATTTTTTTTTCTGCAGACGAATTATTGGAATTCGTTCTTTCTCAAAATACCTCAGCTCATACTCATGTTACGTGGCGTAGAGGGTATCCAGCGATAACTTGAGATTTATGCACTTGTTTCCGTTACAATGTCAATCAAATCTCATGCCAAGTGAAGATTCCCTATTTCAGCGGTTATTTCTGATACAAGGACACAAAACATTTTTCATTCTTACGTCAATTATTTCTGTGGAAGATGCTGTCCTCAAAAATACCATGTAAATCGGTTAGAATAGTCTTTTCTAAATACTTTGACCACTTGAGTGAAGGGGTCAAACAGTCCCAAACCAATTCTCCGATTGTCTTCGAGATTGATCAGGAAATTTGCAAGAAACCTTCCCATAATTTCATCCGAGTGAATATTTCACACAAGATAAATGCATTCGTAATTTTTTACTGAACATTCAACATTTTCCTCGCTGAAGAGATAATTCACCTTTTCATCGTAGCCTGTAATCGTGATGGTTTGGCAATACCCTTGAATATTCTATTCTGCTTTCATGAATTATCCGGTTAATTACACATTTCAACAACTCATCTCCTTGCGAGATTTATATTCCACATCGATTCTTTTGAGCTCTGTCGTACGTTTCGAATTTCAAAATACGCCCAGTCCTCAATTCTTGTCTGGATCAATTTTTTGCACGCCCGAAGGGGTTTCAAAATCACATCTCAAAGGGAGGAAGATATAAGTTTCACCGTTACATTGTTCAAATTGGTGAAATGAAACGATGAATCAATGAATGACTGGGGAAAGTGAAAGAAGGAGAGAGAGAGAGAAAAAGAAGAATGTGAGTGGAAGAGAATGAATGCACATGTGAATGGAATGGTCATTCATTGTAGGATGGTGACCAGCAAACATCTCAGCTATAGCTGAATGAAGGGTATCGGACAAAAAAATCTGAGAAGTGAACTGGAAACGACATGTGGGCACTCTTGAATGATGATAAGAATGTTGTGTAGAATTGAAATAAAAGTTATGAAGATCCAAGAGTTGCGAGGGATAATTCTGTTTCACTGTGTTCTTTTTCAAGGAGGATAGAGTGATTGATCTTTCTTGATGCATATGCAAACTTAATTTTAGAGATTTCGGCCAATCTTTGAGGTTATGAAATTGGTCATGTGTTCTTCGTATATTCGTTTCGAACCTAATACAGTGAAGTCCAAGGAATTGCCGAAGAACTTGGATCTACTTCAACCAGAGTGAAAATTAATCATCTATAATGAGATTCATGAAGTAAGTATAGGCTGATCTCCGAGCTAATCTTCATTAGAACAAGCACTGCTCACTGTTGTAATTCCATAAATCATTATCATCATCAGTGTCCAATGATGATGATGATTCATGGAATTTGAAGATGACTCACATTTGCCACAAGATGGTGAAGATGATTGTAAGAATAAACCTGGATGTTTTCAAATAATATTGGATGTCCCACTCTTTTTCGACGAATATTCTTCCTAAGCGCATTCGAGTAAGATTCATGAATTCACACGCCATTCGGTTGATTCGAGTCACTCACAGCAAGATGCCCCAATCAGATACACACAGCAATCCAGATATAATGAAATCCTACACAATTTCTCAAAAATTCTCTTAGAAGACTCATGAACTTCGTAGAGACATATTTCATGAGTACAGAACAACTCTATTCTCAACCCGTCCTGTGCCAGATGCAAACATTTCTTCGAGAATTTCTTCTTGTGCATGATTCGTCAGAGCACAAGTGCGCTATTCATTAAACTACATCACTGACGTCACTTGCAACGCGTTGATATCAACAAGTTCATATAAAAGAGCCTTAGCAAGAGGATGTAGAACAGACTTGACAACACTTCTCATGTTCCAAGAGATACATACTGGACTCGAACACCAAAGAACGTCGACAAGGGATGAACAGCGCGCTCGACTTACGGTCTTTATCTGGCGCATAGCTCGTTTCGCGCAAATACAAAACACCCGGGGAGAGAGAGTTGATCTCCACTATCATGAGAACATTCATTTTAGTCTGCAACAGACTGTTCGACGGAAAGAATTGTTTCGACATTGCAAGTGCCTCGAGCCCTTGTACATATACTGGACTGAAATCCTGGCTAAGGTGTATTTAGTGTACGAGATATATGTAGAGCAGTAATAGTGTATGGCCAGATTGCAATTCCAGTACATCTTCAATTTATACACAAGTTTTTATTTGGATTGCTGTATCTTCGGACTAGAAGAATGATTTCACAAAAGTCCTCGCAGAAGTCACTTTTACTCTGATCAGGCTCCACAAGCTCGTATACAAAGCAGTGAGTGGAGGGTAATGGACCTCCTGCAATCTTTTAACATCTTCAGGATATGAGAGATACCAGATGGTGGCATGATTTTGTCTAAACCAATTGGACTTATTGGACTTCGTCTGGAATAGTCCTTTAATGAGGAATGATTATAAGATGTGAAACTCTAAACATCTACATCTAATTATATCTTCGAACAAGTAACGAAATATAATTGAAGATTAAACGAACTCACCTGTAAGTGAAGTTCTATCAAAATTATATGAGTGTACTTGTTCGAAGATATAATGAATAAATTCCCACTCTACCCTTTAAAAGAAAACCCCCAAAAAAACTCTGAAGTATGAAGCCTGAGAGGGCTGAGAGCCCACAGGACACACAGAGGATTGAGGGGAGTAGTGGTGGGAGGTGTCGACGGGGACCGCGCAATTCAAATCTCGCTTTACCTCACCTCCTATCTGCTTTAGCTCTAAAAACGTGACGTCACCTGGCAACAAGTTGCGGTAATTTTAGTGGTTCCTACAGATCATTCACACTCATCCTTGACTAACTGTATCTGTCCTATCTACGTGAGTTCTCAAATCAACGATTAACTTCTTCTGACCGGTGTACACATATGTGAACACATGCTTTAGTCGGCTCTGTGGGCTGAGTTTTGAAGAATTACCAAAAAGTCTTGTGTAATCCCTCCTGTTGGTCCGAATCGATGAATATCGCATTGTTTTCACTCCAAGAACCCGATTGTTAGTTACTCTTTCGTACAAATCAATCAGATCGAAAAATTTGTTTTCCAAAAACAGACGAAAATCATTCTCGCTACTTGGAGATGAGATTTAAAAGTCGGATTGAAAGGTCGTCGTACATATTTCTAAGGCGAAAGGAACTATTGCCACAAGATTGGTTGCGAAAATTAAAAGCATATATAATTGCCGTGCGAGGAAACTCTGTTCGCATACGTATGCACCAGGTTTACGCGGTATACTTGTGTCGGGAAAACGCGAGTGTGAACAAGAAGTGGACATTATGTCTTGCCTCAAAAATGTATATGACAAATTGTTAGACTGACTTCCATATTTCATTCCCAGGAATTCAAAATAAAATTTAGTTTTTTTCAAGAAATTTGATCTCTGTCTGTATCGTAACAATCATATTCTTGGGATACGAACGATGAGATATTCATTTCCCTGGATCAGAAAGAGTCAAAGCTCATGAGTTTCAGATAGAAATTGGCGATCTCAGGAGCCAATTGTTGATATTTTCACATTCGTGGACATAGCCGGAACCCTTATGCAACGGTTGTTTTTTCATATCTCAGGTGCCGAAAAAAATTTTCGGCACTACCTTGACTAGAATTAACCGGAAAAGAATTTTTCAATTGACGGGGAGTTGGTGCCGGTCAGAAGGCGGAGTGGGGGATTTGACTGGTACATGGAGATCCATTCACAGAGCTTGACTAAAACAATGATTTTTTTCCCATCCTCACATACAACAGGATCATCTGAAGCATGGTTTTAGACAAGGGGGAAAAAATCTATATCCTGGACCAGTATATCTTCACCCTTAGAAGGTATCTACCTTTAGACCAGCACTGGCGATGTCATCAAATTTCACTGCAAGACTGATGGTCTTGTACAAGATTGAACAGGCCTTTTTTTAAGGTTATTCCTTGATTTAAAGAAGCTACTTGAATGAACAAAGATATGTCAGTGGTTCAGATCCATAGTGGCCTAACAAGTAAAGGTGCAACCTTGCGGGTCTTGAGTCCGCCCCAAACTCTGGGAAGATGTTGTTTTGGTGAAAAATGAAGGTAAGTATCTCGGAGGATCAAGTCCCATAGGCCTTCTATTCTGAGATACAGTTACGGAGATTGGCATTGGTCATATAGGCCCGTGTTGAAAAACCGTCTATATTGTACTGACAATGATAATCTCTATCGATGTATCTCAAGAGAAGAGGCCCATGGAACTAAATCCTTCGAGATAATTTCATTCCTCACTAAAACAAGATGATTTCCAGAGTTTGAGATGAATCCAGGGCCAGCAAGGTTGGAACTCTCTATGTAAGTCCACTCTTGAATCGTGCGAAAAATCAGCCTGAAATTCCCCGCGTTTTGGTGGACTTGAATTTATCCTTTGCAGGCAATTTTTCTTTCCTTTTCTATCATATATTTCAACTTGGAAAATGATTACGAAATGGCTTCGATCCATGGTTAAATTGTGGGAGACCACAGAATGAATGAGTCTCAAAAGTGGACTCACAAGGGGGACCACGACGTGCGGACCACCAAATCTCACCAAACTCTTCTCACGGTCTCGTACCACTTAGAATATGAAGAATCCAAAGTAACTCCGCCAAATGGCTCTTCTTTTCAGAGTTACAAGCGAAAACGCTAGTATTGACAGTATATTTATAACATGTGACCACGATATTTCTGGCAAAATTTGGAGCGAGATTTGGAAGCTATTCCCATGACCTGATGTGCTTGTGCATGTATGTTTTGTCAGAAATATCGTAGTCACATTGTATACATACCACTTCTTACCATGGTCATATATGAGCAATGCTAATCTTAGTGGCTGTATCTTTGACTAGAAGGCCCATTTGACGGAGTTACTCTAGATTCGCCATATTCTAGGTGGTACCAAACTGTGGAAGGATTTTGGGGAAGCGTAGTGGCCCATAGGTCATGGGCCTCCCTTGTTAGTCCACTATGACTCTGAATAACTCATTTAGCATGAATCAAAAATTGAAAAACGGAGTGATAGCAAACTCCAATGACCGACAGTCGGACAAGAACCTCAATGATGAATAAAATATGTTATATTACTACCTCAACGTATTGTACAATATGACACTTGCGTAAGTTGTGTTTTTTGTGCAGAAGAAGCGCTCGTGTGGTACTCCATCAAGAAAATCTGACACAGAATCTATATGCACAATTCACTGATGACAATTATCATATCGTAGAGAGCATAGTCGCATAATTTCTTCCCTCTGCTACTTCATCCCGTATCTGTCTATTTATCATTTCTCTTCTCCCATATATTTTGATCATACATGTAAAGTAGCTTAGCGCGTTAGGCCCTCGTAATAGAGATATCGTGCTCACAAACCCGTCAACTTTACTGATTTACGAGCTCAGATGAGTCTAGCTGATCTGACAAATCGAAGTCACTTAATTATAAAATTTTCCAACCTTAAAATTGCACATGTCAAAACAAAGTAATTGCACGTAACCGAGACTCATATATAGCTATATCAATTGGCTTTCTCTCCTTCCCTGACTATCTTATAAACTAAAAAGGAAAAGTGACCAACCAGCACGACAGTGACACTCTGATAACCGGCGCGTTATTGGAGTTGCGCGAGCGGGCATATACTCAAGGTATCTATTCTAGTCTATATACTTGTCTTGGACGTGGCGCTCAAACTGTGGGGGCTCATAATGAAAGGAATAGCATAGTGTATAGATATCCAGATAAATAAACTAGATGATCGTCGATAACGAAACAGATTATGCTTTTGATTTACTGCGGCAACCAATTCGTACTATGTACACATGCGACAGGTTTGCTAATTATGGTGTACTTTCAGTATTGCTTCTTTTTTTTATAAAGAGCGAGTGTCACAAGCGGAAAATGTTATCTCGAAGGTGGCATATTCTTAACTGGATATCACGGAGGTGAGAATACTCTCCTATAATTCACCTGTGATGTTGTAAGAGACGGGATGTTCCTTTGAGAATTAAATAATTGGAAAATTATTCAATTTTGGAGGTCTCTTACCATAATATTAGATGGATTCTTCCTTTCTTAAAGTTCGCTAAGATAATTCATCTACACAAACGCGGGGTTAATGATTCATTCTCTCTCGGATTTAACAATTCTTGAAACACATAACATTGACTTTGTCGAAAACAATGGTTTTAGAATGAAGTAATTAAAAGAATTGCAACTGCTTCAAATCTTTTTTGATCCAAGTCATCATGCTCTTAGCCACAAAACAAGAAGGATCAGCACCATCAATTTTTGTGTTGAGGGAGTAAGCTCGGTAGAAAGTCCACCGATCAGATTTTGATCAAACTTGGCAAAGAGGTGTATTTGGATGTCAACTGAATACAGTAGAAATTTCACAATCTTCGGTTACCCCTGAGTCAAACCGTCAGCATTAACATTTTTAGAGGTTAAGCACGGTAGCTTATGGGACATCGGGTTGATTGTTAAATTATAAAAGACTGACCGATCAGTTTTTGACCTAATCACGCTCACTTGTAGATAATCACTCAATGAAAGTGCTCAAAATTTTTTTCGAACTCTCGTTGGCTTCGATAGAAGTTCTGATCAATTTTCAGCTCGATTTTCAGCGCGAAGCTACGAATAAGTCACAAATATGACGAATTCGTCGATATTTCATGGTTCATGCGTCGGATGTTTGGGCAAATTCATGTGTGGATCTAACAGGATCTGATTAACACTTAAAACAAACACGTAGGAAAATTCGCGATGTTTAAAAAAGTCAACCTATTCGACTACCGCGGTACCTTAAAAAAACCAAAGTGTGTGAGAAAGTTTCAGAGTTTGTTGTGCTATCTTTGCGACTTCGACCTGTCTGACTGGTGCTATATCAATCGGTCGTATATGAGACTGCATCCATGTATAAGCTGGCTCTTAATGACGTTGACACTCTCCCAGTGTGAATACCACACACCTCGCGCATACCCATCTAGAAACGAAGCTATAGCACTTAGACTAAGAGCTAGCTCGGAAATTAGGGATTGATCAGAGGCACGAGCTGCCTCAACGTAAAACGACGCCAATTTTCCATGGAAACATGAATCCGTTGGAATTAGCACGCTAACCTGGTACAGGAAAAAGATAGCGGCCGGGAAAGCCCCCGAATTTTCCGGGTTGATGGAATTGATAAGAGGCAAGGATGAAACTTTTTTCTGATGATAGTATTAGCAATAACAAACCCAAAAATCTTGGAGGCAGAAAGCCACCCCCGTGCCTAGGGGTTGGCAGCCTCCCCTTAAGTCCCCTAAAAAATTGGAAAAAGTTTTGATAAGGGGCAAGGCTGCCTCTTGAAAATATCGATTCTTTGAGTGATTTCAAGACCCTATGCACGGAGGCAGAAACCTAGCCTGGTACAATGGCCCGGAAAATGCGTTTTCATGATGGCAGCCGGGCGCCAGATTTATGACTGCGGAAAAAGTTTTGATAAGAGGCAAGGCTGCCTCTTGAAAATATCGATTCTTTGAGTGATTTCAAGACCCTATGCACGGAGGCAGAAACCTAGCCTGGTACAATGGCCCGGAAAATGCGTTTTCATGATGGCAGCCGGGCGCCAGATTTATGACTGCGGAAAAAGTTTTGATAAGAGGCAAGGCTGCCTCTTGAAAATATCGATTCTTTGAGTGATTTCAAGACCCTATGCACGGAGGCAGAAACCTAGCCTGGTACAATGGCCCGGAAAATGCGTTTTCATGATGGCAGCCGGGCGCCAGATTTATGACTGCGGAAAAAGTTTTGATAAGAGGCAAGGCTGCCTCTTGAAAATATCGATTCTTTGAGTGATTTCAAGACCCTATGCACGGAGGCAGAAACCTAGCCTGGTACAATGGCCCGGAAAATGCGTTTTCATGATGGCAGCCGGGCGCCAGATTTATGACTGCGGAAAAAGTTTTGATAAGAGGCAAGGCTGCCTCCTGAAAATATCGATTCGCAGCCTTGCCTCTTATCAAAACTTTTTCCGCAGTCATAAATCTGGCGCCCGGCTGCCATCATGAAAAAGCATTTTCCGGGCCATTGTACCAGGCTAGGGCTCTGCCTCCGTGCATAGGGTCTTGAAATCACTCAAAAAATCGATATTTTCAGGAGGCAGCCTTGCCTCTTATCAAAACTTTTTCCGCAGTCATAAATCTGGCGCCCGGCTGCCATCATGAAAACGCATTTTCCGGGCCATTGTACCAGGCTACGTTTCTGCCTCCGTGCATAGGGTCTTGAAATCACTCAAAGAATCGATATTTTCAAGAGGCAGCCTTGCCTCTTATCAAAACTTTTTCCGCAGTCATAAATCTGGCGCCCGGCTGCCATCATGAAAACGCATTTTCCGGGCCATTGTACCAGGCTAGGTTTCTGCCTCCGTGCATAGGGTCTTGAAATCACTCAAAGAATCGATATCTTCAAGAGGCAGCCTTGCCTCTTATCAAAACTTTTTCCGCAGTCATAAATCTGGCGCCCGGCTGCCATCATGAAAACGCATTTTCCGGGCCATTGTACCAGGCTAGGTTTCTGCCTCCGTGCATAGGGTCTTGAAATCACTCAAAGAATCGATATTTTCAAGAGGCAGCCTTGCCTCTTATCAAAACTTTTTCCGCAGTCATAAATCTGGCGCCCGGCTGCCATCATGAAAACGCATTTTCCGGGCCATTGTACCAGGCTAGGTTTCTGCCTCCGTGCATAGGGTCTTGAAATCACTCAAAGAATCGATATCTTCAAGAGGCAGCCTTGCCTCTTATCAAAACTTTTTCCGCAGTCATAAATCTGGCGCCCGGCTGCCATCATGAAAACGCATTTTCCGGGCCATTGTACCAGGCTAGGTTTCTGCCTCCGTGCATAGGGTCTTGAAATCACTCAAAGAATCGATATTTTCAAGAGGCAGCCTTGCCTCTTATCAAAACTTTTTCCGCAGTCATAAATCTGGCGCCCGGCTGCCATCATGAAAACGCATTTTCCGGGCCATTGTACCAGGCTAGGTTTCTGCCTCCGTGCATAGGGTCTTGAAATCACTCAAAGAATCGATATTTTCAAGAGGCAGCCTTGCCCCTTATCAAAACTTTTTCCAATTTTTTAGCGGACTTAAGGGGAGGCTGCCAACCCCTAGGCACGGGGGTGGCTTTCTGCCTCCAAGATTTTTGGGTTCGTTATTGCTAATACTATCATCAGAAAAAAGTTTCATCCTTGCCTCTTATCAATTCCATCAACCCGGAAAATTCGGGGGCTTTCCCGGCAGCTATCTTTTTCCTGTACCAGGTTAGCGTGCTAATTCCAACGGATTCATGTTTCCATGGAAAATTGGCGTCATTTTACGTTGAGGCAGCTCGTGCCTCTGATCAATCCCTAATTTCCGAGCTAGCTCTTAGTCTAACTTATGAGACAAGTAACGAGTCGCGCACATCGATTGCCAAGTCAGATCACTTAGCAGTTGCTGCTCATGGGCTCAAATTTTCTGATAAGCAGGAGGCAGTTATTGCTGATCTAAAGTAGAGAAACGAGAAAGAAGGAGACAGAAATCGGTAGATGAGTTAATTGAATTTCATCTGCTCAAGCAATACTCGTGATCTGAGAGTGAATTGGATTCAAGTCATCGAAAGACTGAAATATATAGGATCTCTGTGAACTACCCAGTTTGAGAGGAGTCCTATGATGTTGAAAAAAATTTCAGAATAAATTTGAATTGGATCAGCTGCTTATTTTCCGTTTCTGTATGGTTTAGCCAAAACCTTAGTGTACACATCAATGGTCATATGTCCTTCATTTTATCAGTTAGCGTGCAATTGATTACAATTTACATCGATTTCAGAGCCTACTAATTCACCGTTCAGGGTAATCATTGTATGCATTACTAGTTAGACATGAATCTGCCATCGTTTGAATATTTGTGTATTTTTCCATCGTAACGCCATGATCATGGTAAGAGGCACGGAGAAGTGAGACTTCACAGTGCAGAGGTAGGAGATATTACAATTTTATCAAACGAATTCTCTTTCCGTCAACTCTTTGGTCTCACTTATCTGTCCTCTTCCAAAAGTTTCTCTTGGCGAGTATTTTACCTTTGGCAATTCCTCAGTCTTTTTCATTGTTATACTTGTTTAATACTCACCTCTCACTTGATCGTCCTTCAAATTATCTACTTGCAATAGTTCATGTCTCTTCTTTCCCTCTTAGCTCTTTAATCATTTTCTATGACGATTCAGTCATAACATCGTATTTGTTTTATATGTGCTCTCCGATTTCCTTGATTTTTTTTTGTTATTTCATCTACCTTTATTTCCTCTCTTCTCAAATATTCGCACCGATGCCCCTCTCTTTGTCCTGCTCTTCATAGCTTTCTTAGGGTGTGTCCACAAATATGCATTTGCACTGTACACGTGCACATAAATGGCTCAATGAATTTCAGGCAAAACTAGACGGGACTCGTCGAGTTCTGTTGAGAATCAGTCGATTATGGAGCACAAAACCCAAACCGATTAAAATCAGAAGTTGTGAGCCCTTCAATCTTTGTTCAAATTCGATGAGCTGCACGCGTGCACGTGTGCAGTGCATATGGTCGGTGTGCGCTGCATACGAATGCATATGCATAGATTGTGGATTCACCCTTATACACATGCGCAGTTGCTAATTCATCTCCGCGAGCTTTCTTGCTGATTACGATTTTTAACCTCTCCAATGACTCATATTTTCTTTCGTTAATCTGACACCTTTCGGCTTGGCCCATTACTATGATTCATGACTCCAATTTTCTCTCCTCTTCTTGCATATTTTCTTCCGTCTTTTCTCGCTCTTGAACACCTTTTTCCACACCGTGGTATAGCACTTGTTTCACACCTCTTTTTATCGCATTCAGTCAGTTCGACCGCCATTTTTTCCTCCCAAGCCCAGAATCTAAATTCTTATATTCTGCAAAGGAAGTTAGATGATGTAAGGGAAAGTTTCTTCAGAAAAGGATGGACCTTTGACCAATATCACAAAAATATCAATAATTTGAGGTCATACTTATTCAAAAACTCATGGTTTCCGAATTTCCGTTATATATCGTGTCAGGGGAGTCCAAAGAAGAATTCTCCAGAAGAATCCGCTGCCATGAGATGGTCATTTTTTTTTTACTCACAAAGAGGTAGGTAGACGAATCAATTGATTGTGTCACGGTCAATGAGGTACTTTTACACAGTCTGTGATTATCTTTTACCGCCAGATTCCGTACCTTACACCGAGACAAGAGGGCGATCAAAAAAAACTGTTACGCTGGTACCTTAATCATTCACTCCAGTCTCTCTCTTTCACGCAACTTTTGTGAACAAAGGGTCCTGACTTTTAACATTCATGCCTGTGCTTTTTTAGTACATAACTTCATCTCACGATGAGAATCGATTGAACTTGGACAGAGCCATTCTTGTCAGTTTTATTGGTACTTCGGTAACCATGAAATCTGTAGCTCGAATCACCCAAATTTCAGGTAAAAGGAATCATCTCTCGGTCTGGTTTGATATTTCAACATTGTTTCATCTAGTCACCATCATGAATCTGCAAGTGAAATTCTGTCATTACGTATCATCCGTTCCATCTCCAATACATATTTGACACTATAATATTCTAGTCACAGCAGTTACGGTGAATGGGCAATTTATAAATCTCACGCCTTATTTTTTTCTCAGAAAGAGTAAACTTTCCAGGAGCCCTGTATGTATATCAAATGAGCAAAAAACATCAAGTGATACTGCTCGAAGGCGAGAATATTTATGCGCATACATGTAAAGCAGATCGAATGGTTAATTCTCATCGTAAATCAGAGATGCACGATTTTAAAAAAATGTTCAATTGATCCTCGAGGCCGATTTTCCCATAAGGGACAAACACGATCTCGCGGTCCAAGTCCGGTGCATTTTACACATATACATATACTTGGTGACTCTTTCGCGCATAATACGCACACATCGCGATATCGACTCGCGCTTCCGTATAACTTTGACGCGGTTACAGGAGCCGCACATATGCGCAAGTTATAAAGCGTTAATAGATGCAATTAGCGATCGCCGCGGGTGTGCATTTGCAAAAGCTTTTTCCATCTCTTGGGTTCGTTCGTTAGCTTTGAAACAAGTTCTGGGCATCGGGACGAGCAAATGCTTTCGAGCTAGTGCACGCATATATACGTGTAAAAGCGCGAGTTCCTCTTCTCTGATGTAGTGTATTAGCTCATGGGTGATCCGAACAAGCCCCAAAGAGACTGTAATTCAAGTATTAGCCCGGTTTTGCTTCGTGCATGGTGTTATCGAGATGGTTTGATCATTATACCGCGAGTGACGATCCAAATTAATTCTCACTGGTTTATTACATGCGTGCGAAATACGCTTTAGTTGCCTCAATTTCTTTGTATGTTTGCCCTGGAGTTTTTTTAGGCTTGTGACATGTATTGCAAGGAATTTCAAATTACTTGTTCTGTAAGTAGATCTTCAGGTGACTAGTGATGTGGTCTCCGTTAGCTGAGCAAGTCGATGCTTGGTTGGAAAAATCTTGGTACTCGGGACGCATTCATAACACCGTTTGCACATCATCATCTCTCGGAACTACTGGAACTCAGACTGAATGCAGAATTGACGGGATTTATGGAAAGAAACGGAAAATGAGTCTGGCTAATGATGGAGTTGCAGGGACTCTCCAAGACTTTCGACGACTTTGTGTGCGAGAGCTGATTAGTACATATCCTCTCTCGAACTTTTTAGCTGCATTTCTAATATGCTCCAAAGCCGACGCCAAGGTTTCTCAGCCATATTCAATAGCAGCAATTATTCTTTTACAGTCATTGGGCTCGACTCTTCTATGCAAGAGATTTCTTCTCTTTCCGAAATGAGTCATGGTCAGAGAAATGAGTCAATACATATCAAAGGAATCACCAAAAGAAGTCATTGTGGAAACGGAAGTGAAATCACAGATTTGCCGGAGACTTCGAGAGAAGCCTTTTCTTATCATCAGAAGATGATATCCAAACGAAAAAGTTGCGGAGTCTAACCCCTAAGAGTTTTGGACTTACAACCCATGACATTAGCATTGTTCATGTGGGCGATTATTGAAAAATGGTAAACATAGATATTCGTTTTATGATGATTGATTGATCGATTCTTCATTTCAGAGATCAAAGACTTCAGGTCCTACATAGTCATCGCTACATTATTTGAAAACATTATTCTTAGTTTTTAGGCATTAGTCACAGGCAATTACATGAATGTGTTGATGGCTAATAATTCTAGAACAAGGAATGCTAATGTTAATGACTGCGAATCAAAACAGCTTGAGCGTTAGCCTTTGCAGTCTGGATATCGAATTTTGATGTCAAAGAAAGATTGTTGCCAAATTTTCAGCATAATTCATAACTAGCACTCTTTGAACCTTCTAAGAGAGCCTAAAATGAAACTTCTTGACCCAGAACTTTCCTTCAGGGCCAAAGATGTTACTAGCATTACGTATTACTGATGGGAAATTCTATGATACTAACTTGAAAAATTGTTTCTAGAAGAGTTTTAAACATAAGGTCTATGAATAAAATGATATCAATGAAAAGTAAATGAGACAACAGAATGGCCCAGATATTTCATGGAGATTGATATACGAGTAAAACTTAATTTTAGCTAAAGTTGAGGTAAATTAAGTGCTAGCAAACAAGGTAAAAAAGTGTCCTCTTGAGATCCTCGTTGCTTCGCCAGTGACTTTGAAAATCTGCATTATCTTGACCAAGTCAGAGCGAACATTTGTCGACTCATATTGCAATGGATGGCGGTGACTTTAATGCGTGGTATTCTCTGAAAGGTACCGCGTATGTGCGACTGAAAGCTAATATGCGTATGAAGTAAAGTGCGGTTGTGGTGGCACCCCGGAGATTTGTGCCATCTTGATTGAAATAAACTGCATGCACTAAGTCCTCGTTGTCTTCGTTGCTTCCCCCTCGGAGCCCATCGTCATGATGAGTGAAAGGCTACCTTATTGCATGCGTGGCACAGATATTACGCTCACAAAAGAAGATAGAGTGGTATATTCGTGAATGCATCTATTTTGATGATCTCACCGTTTGACATAATTTTGCTTATTTATTGTTTTAGGCTCGTTCTACATAGGACGCGCTCAGCGCGTAAGCGTAAACGCGTACGCTTGCACTCAAAGCATTTGATGCAGGGATTTTCATGGAGCAGCCTCACCAGTCGTTTTCCACTCGGAAATTCCACAGGTAAAGAACTGGTTGATGCTTGGTGGGCCTCGACTGACATTATCGAGTTCACCAATCAAGTTTTTCCATGTTTTTCCATGAACGAATAGGGAGAAACATCAGCGTTGGCCGCGAAAGCCTTTTCGAAAAAAGATATAGGTGTAGCAACATTTTCGTGATTCAGTATCCGGGATAGTGATCACTTATCTTGATCTTGCGTAGTTTTTGATCCCAAACAAAATTACAGTCTTCGCAAACTAAGACGGGTGTTCACCAATGCGGATACCGAGTTGCAAACACGTTGCTCAAACTGAATTTTTCGGGAAGAGGATCGCTGGTCCGCCACTGCTGATTCTTCCTATTTGTTCGTGAAAAAACATGAGAAAAATTGTTTTTCTGACACAAAGAAGTCATCCGAAGACCACCACCAATCAATGTCATAGGTTTCGTATTTCACCGATAATGAAAGAGGGGGTAATTCTTAGGGTGGCCAATGCTGATGTTTTTCTCTAATTGATTGTGGAAAAACATAAAGAAACTTGATTTTTGGCTCGTCAATGTCAGTCGGGGCCTACTAATCGACAACCAACTCTTCCCTTGGGAAAATTCTGAGTAGAAAACGACTGGTAAAGCTGCTTCATGAAATTCTCTGCATTGAATGCTTTAAGCGCAAGCGTGTGCGCATACGCTCACGCGCTAGGCGCATCCTATGTAGAACAAGCCATACAATGTCCAAACTGGACAGGGAGCTTATGGATGATGAGCTCTCATAACGGTCATTCATTTGTCTCGAAACTAGGTTTGATCTTACTCACTTGTGCAAGAAATCAGAATTTTTGGTACAGGCTCGAGCACAGGCTCATCAGCATACAAGGAGCAATCCATCCAAAAATCACTTCCCCCTCCTCCTATCTGACGAATCATATTTCTGATAATCTGAATCTTCTTGACCCGAGTAATGAGTTGTATCATGTGCATGAATGTGTATAATTCTTGAAGGAATCCATCTATCTATCTATCCATCTCAGAATTTTAGGAAATGATTGGGAATAGCAAGAAACCCTAAGACGACGCCCCCTCAATTTGAATGGAATGTCCGATCAACTTGTAAATATACTTGAATCGTCCCCATGTGTGATATTAGTCGAACGATGACGAGTTAAACTCTATTGAGTCTACACTTATATTTTAATTTATACATGTAAAAATGCACTAATAACATCTTCCAATAGTGCCTGATGAGGTCAACAGAAATCGTTGACGAAACGTTGCAAATATACAAATTTGCTAAAACGATCGTCCTTTGATATTCTTTGCACGAGCACCCTTTAGTCCTCCAAGGAATGTCCGATGGTGACGTCGGTTTTGACCTCGACAGACATTTTCAAGAGGACATTTAGAGGTCAACCTGATTTTTTCTATAGAAACACGTATTTTAGAACTCAGATGCTGACAGACCGTGGAAAATTTTGCAATTTTCATCCGAAATATTGTTCGATGTGACTGGACCCTGGCGAGATGCAGAAGAGCTAATTCAATAAGATTCTCAATACAGGTTGATAGTAACCTCCGAAGCTTAATGAGAGAGCGTTGCGGTAGTAAATGTTCAAAATGGAAGTTGGTCATTATTAAAATGACAATTTGGAAGTCATTCTCAAGATAATTTGGATGAGTCCAGCTCAAGTTTTTTGAATGAAAGCGCCTGGAAAACGAATGGCCTTGAAAATGATCGCCAATTTAACACGATGGTCACGACTTTTTACTTTGATAAGGAGCAACTTTGAATCCAAAAATTTCCTGACGGGACGCTTTCCTCTGCACATCCTCTCGGAACTATCGAGGATATCGTCCGCCGAAGTTTCGGCCGATGTATACTAAACCTTCCCTTATTCCTGCATCTCGCAAAGATGCAGTCAAATAAAAATTGCTTTCATCAAAAATTTCATGATTTTTCATTTTCCATTTTAGAAAGTTGAGCTAATTTCCAAATGCCCTGCACCTCAAAATCAAGGTCCTATGGTGAAGAGTTCAAAAGAGATCCCCACTTGTAATCTTCGAGGTCGTCAAAATCATCCTTGACTTGAAATGGCCCGAAACTTTGGTACGAAGATCCACTCGTTCAAGGTTTGAGTATGATATGGAAAAATCAGTCTGAATGAGGAATATAAGACACATTCCTAGCTGAAAATTATTTGCTCTTCATTGCTCCAGCACAAACTCGACGTATTCAGAGTTTACTACACAGTATATCCAGTTCTGTTTGATCATCCACTCTCATCAGTAATCTCGTGCATCAGCAAAAAAAAAGCAAAACAGTTCTCGCCATGAACATGTACTTTACCTACTATGCCTGGGAAAACAGGGGGCCTCACGGAAGCTGCGGGCAACACCAGCGCATCATCATTGTAAACTGTATATAATACTTGCTCCCGGTCACAACCTATACTAACGGCAGGTTCATACAAGATTGGATGGGAGTTGCTCTCGGGTAGATCACGGAGAGTAATCGTGGTATGGTGTGTATTATGGCAAAGCTCGTTCGGGTGCATAGCACGATCGACTGAGAGGGGAGAATACACATCAAGGAATAGCGATACAGGTCTTGGGGGCACAGGTGAAACATGAGCAGAGGAGCATTGAAGAAAGATGCAAGAGGGTCGATCTCTCACTTGTTCCGGTATTCGTGGGAAAAATCTACCAACTGAGAGAACCTTTTTGCATACGTTAATCTACTTGTAGAATCATATTTTGCTTCTAATACTGATGGAAAGTTCATGGGTATTAACCTATCATCGATTTGCGATTTTTATGAGTGCAAGTGGTTAATTTTGTTATGAATACAGAGCACAACAGAGCAAAATAAATTTGTGCTTCACAGACCTTTTACCCTCTCTATATTGCGCATGATTGGGATGAGACTGTCTCTATACCTGTCGCGGTATAGAAATTTGATACCTACCTGTTGCTTCGTGTGAGAAGATTTTTCAAGCCACATCTCGTGCGGAACCAAGTGTTACAGTGCGTGAGAGAAAGAGAAGACTTGTATCTTGTGTGTTAATGCTGTTCTGATCTAGAGAAGGGATCAACTTAGCAGGAAACCAACAGTTGTCAAGCTCATGGACTATCCCTGAACACTGAAATTCTCACGGAACTGCCTCTTTTTTACACTTTCTTAGGCTATTTTTGGGGAAGTTTTTCACGTATTTCTTACATCAAACTGGGGTATGTTACAGACTAATTTTTTCTCACGCTCTTCGCGAGCACACACTCAAAATGTTCAGACTGAGGATATCGAGTAGTAACTTTACAAAAACACAAATTTGCCCCGATTTGGGAAACCAACAGAAACGTTCATTTACTGCGAGTCGAGATCATGGATTGCAAAAATTACAACCGAGAATACAACCATAATCCACTTTTATTTCTTTCCAATAAAAGTTCATTGGAAAGTAAAGAAAGAAAAAGAGTTGCTTACAAGTGCAAGCAACTCTCAATCATGAAGCTATACTCCATTACAAACACCTCAACTCGATCCACCAATATCATCAATAAAATTTTCAATTCCAGTAAGTGGAAAATGTGGAACTTCTGGCCAAGTAATGGCCAAAATCCATGTATAGCCATTTTTACACTGAAAAAAAAAATTTTTACCAGTATATTTTTCAAAGACTATAATCCCACATGAAAGCCCAACACTCACGTAAGATCATACATTGAATTAAAACGTCGATTGGAACTCACACGAATTTGCTTTTCACTGAGAATTTTTACCCATACGTACGACTAGCAACCTTCAAGTTAAACTAAATGTAGCATCTTGATGCCAGCATTACAGTACTTGAACATGACACACCGCCACGCGAACCGTTTACACATGACAGTCTTATCGAAATTACATTTGTTCACAAAGGAGTTTTCTCGTGCATGCTAACAACAAGCTCTATAACCTGTAGCTGTACTGGCAGTATAACGATGGGCGACGACCTTACGAGCTGTACTGTTGCTATATTTCTTGTAAAAAGTTCTCGCCCTACAAGCTACGAGCATCTAGGACATTTGCAAGAAGATATGCTATCACCTGATGCGGGACCCAAACAAGAAGATAAAAAGCCTTGCTTCAAAAACATCGACAAGAGTGCGCTGTGATTTCTGAGGATAACGAGCAATTTTCCCGCGCGTGAGGCGTTTCGTGTAAATCATGAGGACCTCTTCTTTTTTGCCATTGTTTGATCTAAGATGATCATAGTCTGTAATCCATAGGTGATGTTGTACGAAAATTGATGCGGGTTCAGATTTAGATGTGCTCTGAAAATACTGAAGGTTTGATATGCTGATCGATTCTAATTTTTTTCGTGTGAAAATTCCTCAGATTAAATCCATTATATTTATTGAGATGATTTTCATCGGAACATGGTTTGGCTCAAGCAAAATGTTCACCTTTTATGCGTCATAATATTAAGAAACAAAAATCAGGCTATAAATTGCGTGAACTGGTTCTGATTAGTCTTATCTTCCAATGGATGTGATCCAGAAATCTTTTTCTCAAATGATAAGTTTTTCATGGCTGATGTATAACAAGCAGCTCACGACGCAATATTTGTGAGGATTTTGCAGAATGTTCATGTACGATACGGATCAATTTGAAACTTGTCAGATTTGACCCATGGATGCTTTCTTTGCTGAATAAACTGGGAAGATTGCAAAAGCCATTATGACCCCAAGGAGAGACGAAGACCAGTGCATTATGGTACAGGAAAGACAGCCTCATATTGCTCATTCGTCATCTGCAACATTCACAACATAAATTGCTCCGAGAGGTGAGATACACGCCTAATCACGCTCCGTTATTATACGTTACTTTCGATGCTGAGGTGCGATTTCTAAGCTTGGACGATAATTACCCTCGTAGGTGGTCTCTAATCGAAAGTGGACTGTATAACCCGTACATAACGCAAAATCGCATTGGTCGATCACTTTGACGGAGCAATATAATGACCTGGGTTCAACGGGCATTTCTGATAACGATGATTACCCTGATGTATCACAGGTGATTTATCGAAGACGAGGTTCAACTATTGAGGATAGTTCACCATCTTCGAAAACCTTTACCAGGATTAGGCTGATGGTGAGATTGAGGGTGAGATTCTTTGAGGTTGAATGACTTGATATTGATGCAAACTATTTCAGATGATGATTTCCTGTCAACCCGATCAAACAGAAAATGGATGATTTGTATAAGATTCTGTAAGGTTGAAAGTATTCGTTGGTTGCTATTAAATTATGAAATTCACCCACCTTCTTGCTTGCTAAAGGGTTAATACAGCTTTACTAAATAGGCAAGTTGACTTCAACATGATTCGCAACTTGATCAAACAACAATTCACTAAAAGCATCGTTTCTTGTGGTTCACTGGTCTGTGAACAGGTGTTTTGATATGCTGATAGGAATGCAATGATCGGATTTTTATGGATGAATGAGAACAATAATAGTGGCAATGAGGATATAATGAAGGAGAAAAAAATCGCATTTTTTATAGGTTGGTGGATTGTCGAACCAGCTGATAAAAAATGCCACTAAGAGATCCAAATTAGACGAGTTTTTCAAGCTTGATGGGATAGGTATTGGTCAGTTTGTCGCGAGAAAAAGAATCACTTCTCGGTTCCTAGGGTCTCAAGTCTTTCGATAAGGACACGATCGTCGCGTCAACAGGTCTTCAGTCATGATATACGATCTTCGAAATATTCATGCTATCAACGAGGCCCTGGTACCTACTGATTCGAGTTCCAAGACGATTAGTACGCAATCATATTTTAGAAGTTTTGATTTTTGTCTCAAAGGATCGACGAGTACTTATTGTTAGGAACACCTCAGCTTTCTAACGGTAAAATTAGATATTGCTACGAAAATTATCACTTATCTCCAAGAATCGAAGACGGAAGATGACTGAAGTGCAAGTTGAAGAATAATATGTCCTTGAATTGAACTAACCTCAGATGATCTCGATAGTGACCATTGTTTGGACAGAGAATTGTTTTTCTAGATGATTGACCTCCTACATCTCTGAAGTTTGCAGCGATGAGTATGGTCTGATATTAAATTCACGCTTGAGTTTAGGCATCCTTACCACTTAGAGAGGACATAACCAGATCTTGAATTCATAACAATCGTCCAATGAAATCTTTTGATCCACTGTAATCATGGAAATTGAATAAGACGGCATTATCAAATTCCTGCTATATCATAACTTGCCCAACTTTCATTGTGACGGAAAGAGTTCTACAATTGGAAATGTTAGTTGCTTCAACCCTCGACACAGCAATCTTAAAGTGCAGGACTCCTCATCAAGTGACCTCCTCCTCAGCTGACTCGACCATCTGCCACCCAATGTTGTTACCTCATACCTATATCCATGACAATTGGTTTTGCGAGGGAATGCTTTTGGCTTAATGCATCAAAAACGTTTGCTCTGAAATTCCGACGTTCGATAAGGTCTTTGGCCACCCGTGCCAACGCTTGTCACCTGCACACGCGACCACATAACTGCCCCTCACAGAGGGTGAGGCTCAAGCGGGTGGCACACGACTCCCTCACGGATATCCGCACATAGAGGGAGGAAGTAACCGAGCTGGTATTGCTTGGTATTGCTGCAGCCATCAGCGGTTACGTACACCTTGCCACCAACGAGCACAGCCCCGACTTAGGGGTCGCAGGTGCGCGGTGCAAGAGGTCCCCGCTCGAGGGCCTGACCGTGTGGTGGATTCATGCTTGCTTGATTATAAGGCTGTCCCCGATGAGGCGTGATGTCCTGATGGTGAGCGTTTTTGGCTCACCTGCGGTCTATTTAATGCACAGCTAGGCTGATGCGTCGACCGGCGTAAACTGTTTTTGTCTCGGTTTTTGTCCATTCGTTCAAAGTCTGACCAACGAGTTCTACACGATAAGATTTTGATCTAAGTTTGTTTGAAATAAGTCCTATGATTTGCCTATCAGGTAATAGAACCCACCTTGTCCCTCGCCCCTTTCTTGCTCTGTTCCACTGGAAGGTCTGTCCTATTTGGGTAATTTCCAACGTATATATATATTTTTGATCATTCTTAACATAAATTACTCTGCAAAAAGCCATTTGCGGAATGCTGTCTCGTTTCCTATCGCGCGATGACTAAAAAATTGAAAACCACGAGAAACCTTCCTCTATGATTCTCATCATATCAAAGATCCTTTGAACTTTTTTTATCGAAATTTATAATAAAATCAAACGGCTCATCTCTGAAATAAAAATTCTTAATCACAAAGTTGCAAGTTCATAATCTATCAGAAATGTTTTTGAAATCTTTTTCATCCAGTTATCCTGCATATTCAATTGCAAATGATGTATCATCTACTCGATGTTCTGAATTACCTTGATTTACTCTCTTGAAAAATCAGTTATCACGCCACATTCTATTATTTGCACTAGATGACGATGCATTGATTGTACACCCGTTGTCATCATTGTCATGATCAAAGACGGATTGATTCTCATTCATTCATAATCAATGCGAAGAGAATGAGATAATTGGGATTAAGTGAGTGGAAGATATCAGTGATACTCTTTCGTATGGAGTTTTCTAACACCAACGTTTCCGTCCGTGGAATCTTTATGAGTCGCGTATTCACTGTAGAATATGCAGAATTTGCAAAGAAATTGGAATATCGATGTGACTTTCATTCTTTTTGTCGTCAAGATTGATCTCTGTTCTCACATATAAAAACCATAAGAGCATTTGGTCATCCAGCTCATTGTAATTTTGATATTATGGTACGTCATTAGGTGAATTCATAACCGATTGGTCTCGTTTACAATCGTCATAATATAATTGAGTTGAGTGAGCCGATTTTTACCATTCTCACACGTTTAATGAAAGTTGGGGAGCTCTACCAAGGCAATACTGGAGACTCAGAGAATTCGAATCTTTTTGTACTGTCCGCATTTTTTCGTCTCAACTGGGAAAAATTACGCGTGCATCATAGGCAATTGACGGGACCGAGCATTTCCTTTCGTAAGAAATGGTGTTTTGCATCAAATTATTAAGCGTACTCCACTGTATTTAGGTTTTATGAAATTTTGGTGTTCTACTTAAAATTGTGGAAGAAGGAATTGTGAACTTTCGATTGGATAATCGAATGTTGAGTATGTGGAGCTGGAAATTGAATGAGTGCAGCGCTATGCGATTATGGACAGTCCCTGATAAATTCGTGTAACCCAATGGGAACGTGCCGAGATCGAGAGAAGGATTAAAAACTTTGGAATAAGAGAACATCCAAATTCAAATCGGATTATTTCCTAGGGTCGTAATGAATCGAAAATGCTAGACAAATGATAGACAAATGGTAGCAAATAATCGAAAAATGATCGACCAATTATCGCCCAATGATCAAAAAGAGAGCGAAGAATGATCGGAAATGGTCGAAAAATGTACTAAAAACTATCGACCAATGTTCGAAAATGGTGGAAAAACGATTGAAATAATGATCGAATTTATGAACTAGAAATGATCGAGAATGATCGAAGTATGATTGGCGACTGATAAACTAGACATGAAGGAGAGATGCTCGGAGAGATGCGACAAATGATCGACAGTTATCGAAGAATCATCGACGGATTATCGAAAAGTGATCGATAAATGCTCGACGAATTATCGATAATGACCAAAAGTGATCGAAAAATGATCGATCAATGGTCGTAAACTGATGGACCCATCATCGACCAATAATCGAAAAATGATTGACAAATAATCGAAACACGAGAGTGAAACTGGTCGAAGGATGATCGACGTTTGATTGAAAAATAATCGGAAAATGAACAAAATAATCAACTTATGATCGGGTATGATCGAGAATTATAGGAGAATGATGTTTAAATAGTTGAAGAATGGTCGAGAAATGATGGTGAGGAAATCGAATGATCAGAAAATGATTGCAGATGATCGAAATCATATTCAAAGAAGATTTTACAAATTATCGGAAATGATCGGAGCATGTTCGACGAATGATCGAAGAATGATCGGCGAAATCGAAAAATGATGAGAGAGGGGTCGAAAATGATCGAAACATGAGCGGAATATGATCGGGAAATGATCTCACAATGATCAAAACACGTGCAAAGATGATCCAAGATTGATCGATAAATAATCGACCGATGATCGAAAATGAACGCAAGAGATTGAAAATGTTTGAAGTGTAATCGAAGGATGATCGACGAACGATATAAATATTGGATCATTCTCGATGATTAGGCGACCATTTTTCCATCATTATTCCATCACCATTCCAAGGTATAGAAATGTCTCGTGCACAGTTTGCGTTGGAATTTTTGTCTTATCTGTCGTTTTCTCCCCGAGAACGGTCCGATAAAAAAAACTCAGCTCAATCGAGACCCCATGCATGACCCCAAAAGTACAGTTCAGAGTGATTGGCAAAACCAATGGATGGCCGTATCAAAGGGAAGTGTTGCACCAATCCCTCACCACAAACTCTTCAACGACATGCGAACAACTTCATGCGGCAGTCTTGCTGTTTATTTACACAGTGTCGATAAGGACATCGAGCCTATAAGTAAAAGTGAGACGACCAGACGCGATTGGCCTCAACAAGAGGCACACGTCCGGCGTTGAGTAGCATCGAAAGCAACGAGCCTGTAAACCAAAGACATCATTTGTCTCGTTTCGGTTAAAGTGCGACAAAAAGCTGGTGCTTTCTGCGAAATTTAAGCGCTGTTATTTTGCAAAACGGCGCCTTGGCACGCGCTAATCTAAAAATAACGAAGGTGACTTCGTGGTACCACGGCTCTTTGCAGACTTTCGACGCAAAAAAGTGAGGTAAATCACGCATCTCGGAAGAGAAAGAGATGCAAATGCTCACCACGCGCTCTTCTTCCCGCAAGTTTGTCGCCAAGTCATCGAGTTCATCCAATACAGCTCATCGAGAAGAAAGGACACATAAACATATATAAGGCGAAGAGGATTTGGGTCCAAGATAACTGTGCAATTCGGGCAATTAACGTTCATAATGTCTCCATCGACAGAGTCACGTGCTGACAAGGAGGCCTGCCTTTGCGTAAAATGTGAATCCCAATGTCAATAATTCAGAGGGCTGAAATGGACCAAGTTCGTCCGGCCCAGTCGTCGAGCGAGTATTACAGGGACAGACTTGGGCGAGAGAGAAAAAAAATGAGAGGGAAGGTCGAACTCGAGTTAGTCCCTTTTTTTAACCAAATATATACCAGCACATAAAGAGACGAGATGAGTATGGGGAATAAAAAACGATCTTTCGAGTGAGAGGCTTTGACCATCCTCTCTTATCCTTATAGCTGATGCACCGGGACTGGAATAACTTTATTGAATTCAACGCTCGTACGCACATACATATACCAAACTTTGTAATAACTCATGCAACCACGAGTGAGTATCTTCCTCTGTGTTATCGCAGGCGCAATCTCAGCACCCAGTACAGCCCACGTATGAAGGAATATATACATAAACGCGCAAGCACGCGCCCCTTCATAAATTAGCATCTCCAACGCCACGATCATCGAAAGATTCTATACACCAAGACCTATACACCGACAACGCGACGCTTTGCAGTACTTTAGAAACGCTTTTGGTACCATCACAATATTGCAGCCGAAAAGCGGGCGGAATCACTTTACGATGACTGGCCTCGGGCTCTTTTCTCTTGCAAATTGTATACTATTATCAGTGCAAGAGCAAGAGGATCGGAAAGGATGAGAGATATCGATATGGACAAACATCAGAGGGACGATCGGGCGCACTTTTGGCGACGATGGAATAATTTTGCGATGAAAGAAGTACGCGCGGACAGGTTTGAATGATTCGAGGGGTTGAACTCCGCGGATGTTGCAAATGCGGATAACGGGATGTGTATGACTGAGCGATGAGTGTTTCCTTGGACATGTGCACCTATGTACATTTCAGCAGACTTTACTGGGGTGCTTCGTGCGCAGGCAACCCCACATAAATGTTTTCATATTCTCGAAGAGGGTCAGTTTGGAGTTGCATCTTCCTTGTGCCTGATCAACTGCTTTCCACAAATATACTTACTTGTGAAGTTCAAGATATATATGAGTGGTTCGACCAAAAACGTCGCAAGGAATGATTTGAGTAATTTAAATTTTCTTATCCTCAGGCGAGTTTCTTCGAAAAACTTTGAGTAGAATCAGTATGTGAGTTAAGCACGATACTTTCTTGTTAGATTTTTACTAGGCGGTCGCTGGTCTGCTGTAGGTTTGCCTTATCCTTGGATGGCCTTACAGTACTTTCGACACCATCAATTTGGAAGATGATGGTCTCTGAATACAGGTGATTTGCATTCATTACTGTATATTGGTTGAGATTCCTCGTACCCCCCCCCCCCCAATTACACCGTAAACAACTCCTTTCATTCATGTTTATGACAAGTTATACCATTCTCATATAGCTGGAATTTATTCTCCCTAGCCTCTCTTATGTGTTTTTCACCTCCTCCCTCTAACAGAAAAATCTCACACCATAAGATGGGTAGAGTGTGAACCATTCTAAAGAGTCGTAGATGCGTCAACTTATCCGAATAAGGGCTATTTTGTGGGATATTGATTCTGATGCTCAGGATGATTTGAGGGAGCGTTGGCAAGTTATAAAAGTGGTTTTTTTGCATGTTTTGGTAAAAGAAAACGTATTTCAGAGTTCCAGGAGAACCTCGAGGAGGACGGGTGATTCGAAGGTCTGGCAGCCCCCTTGTGAACTTTGCGTTAACTGACCCGTCAATATGGGACCTCGTCATTTCTCCTGGGGAGCTGTCACAACTAACATTCGACTATTTACTGATTCCACTAGCTCGTTCTAGTCGATAACAGGTATTGGCGAAGCGCTCTATTTTGCCGCGGCTGTTCGTGAGATTGTGACAAGTCACAATATTTGACTATTTCACGTGGAAATATTATCAACTTTCACAAGACTAGACAACTAGGACTTTTTAAAAAATGCGACAAAATCTAGTGACATGTCCTGCCCCAACCTAAGAACAAAGAGATTATGTCTCGAAAATTCTTCAATGCATATTTCACATCTTCCAAGAGAGTGAGTCGCTAACGGATGAAATTAATGAGAACGATGAAAATCAACGCAGGATCGGAAAATGTGGGTATCGTGAAGACACTTTAGGAAAAAATCATTTCTTTCTATATCTGATATGGTTTGGCCGGCAACGTTTGGAATAATAGATAGCTCATCTTCAGGAACTTGAAACGAGCTTTTGAATGATGTAGTGGTTTGAATGTCGTCTCTTATAAATATTTAGAAGATCTTTTCATCAAGGTGCAAGAGTACGGGACTATCGAAAACAAAATTTCTTCTAGAAATTGTTGTTGGTGAGCTAGGGGCCGTGATAAGTGTCTGAATGATTCTTCTCATATCCTGTATGGAAAGAGGGCATGAAATTTCACGTGTCCTCAATATTATATTTTGTCACTGTCTCAAAAATTTGATTCTTTCCACTCTATATAGAGGCTCACATCTCTCTCAGATGCAGATTCGCTGACCCTTCACTCTTGCTCTTGCCCTTTCACAAAGGCGGCATCGATTTCTGAGAAATTTTTAAGTTCCTTAGTGAGAACGTAATCAACGATGATACAAAATTCCGAGAGATGCCATTATATCGTGTCAGAGTCCACAATTTCGTAACATTCGAAAGTGGTATACAGCTTAATCGTCGAATTTTCTCTTTCTCTTTTCTTTGCCTGGCAAGAATATAATACTATTCATACCAGTGGCGTAGAACAATGCAAAGACTGGTTAACCAATTGCATCATGATTCACCGATAAAATCTCAAAGGAGTGCGATTTAAAGGTTGCGGGTCATCGGTTGGGCATTGAGTACGATGACAGTATTACGAAACAGTTCAATTTCTACAATGGTTCCCGAGCTCCATGCGATTTGACCCGAGATCGGTATTGATGAGAATCGGAGCATTCGAAATAGATGTCTATATCCTTGTCTCCGAATCAGATTAAATTACGTAACTTGTCCGAGAACAATGAGCTACGACTGATCAAAGACAAATGGATGCGACAGCGATAAATGCTCTACGATCAGATTATCAACTTGACTTTCTCAAGCAGGTTTGAGAAGCATACTAAGATGAGCCACCATCTCTTCAAAAGTATGATTCAAATATTGTTGTCTCACTGTGGGATGATTTCTCCCGGTCAAACGAAATTCAGTCTCTTCGTCACAATCATACAACTTGAACTAAAGAGTCCTGGTGAAAATTTAATGTCGTCCAGTGGAAAAACTTAGATGTGATGCACACTGTACTTTAGAGATGAGAATATTTGTATCCTCATATTTGATATATCATAGGAATAGATCTCATAATCACATTGGGATCGGTGAATTGGTTGAGTTTTTCCTCGAGTTTTTCATAGTGAAAAATTTTAATTTCATCCTGAGATTAAGATATCTTAGGGCTAATTAGAGTAGTCTGACCTGGAGACTTACAGACCAATCTTTGCTGAAATTCAGGTCGATATTTGCGAATCTCGAAATTACTAAGATTCATGCCTCTAGCACAGATTAATTATTATTGTTGTGGCTTTCCATAACATTCATCATATTGAATAGGTTGTCGACTTCCTCTACGGAGTCACGGTAGCTTTTCCGGATTGATTGTTCTATCATCCGACTGAAGCGAGGACTAAGAGTGATGCCGGCGTTATCAATAGATTATGATGATAATTAACGAAAGAATTATTGGGAAATAAAAAAACTGCTTGGGTTGTAGATAATACCAGCCCACAATCTGGAAGGTCTATTTCCCTCAACGGAGAAACTCATAGATTGATGTCTAATTGGGCGCTGAGTTCGAGTAAGTGATTAGTTGCGCTCTGACAGCCCAAAGTTGCGAGTTATTTCATGATTAGTTTTTTCTTCGGAGCTTACTAGATTTCTAACCTCGGGATTAGGAAGAGGACACGATTTCACATGCAATTCTCAAGTTGTTGGGGAATTCAATTGAATTATACGCGTGAGGCATGCGGCAGTTACCAGTCATCGCCATAACATGAGTCGTACAGTAACACTATAGTGATCGAGTTTTCGAGTCGACACGCGTGATCCAGTACTCGAGGTGACACACGTGATCCAGTGTTCGAGGTGACACTCGTAATCTAGTACCTGGCGTAACACTCGTGATTCAGTTTCCGAGTTGGCACCCGTGATCCAGTACTCGAGATGAATACTCGAGGTGATACTTGTGATCCAGTACTCGAGGCGAGCTCGTGATCCAGTACTCGAGCTATCACTCGTGAGCCAGTACTAGAAATCAGTTCTCAAGTCGTCATTCGTAGTCCAGTACTCAAGGTGACACACCTGATCTAGTATTCGAGGTGACACTCGTAATCTAGTACCTGGCGTAACACTCGTGATTCAGTTTCCGAGTTGGCACCCGTGATCCAGTACTCGAGATGAATACTCGAGGTGATACTTGTGATCCAGTACTCGAGGCGAGCTCGTGATCCAGTACTCGAGCTATCACTCGTGAGCCAGTACTAGAAATCAGTTCTCAAGTCGTCATTCGTAATCCAGTACTCAAGGTGACACACCTGATCTAGTATTCGAGGTGACACTCGTAATCTAGAACCTGACCTAACACTCGTGATCCAGTTTCCGAGTTGACACCCTTGATCTAGTCCTCAAGATAAGTACTCGAGGTGATACTTGTAATCCAGTACTCGAGCTGACACTTGTGACCCAGTATTAGAAGTCGGTTCTCAAGTTGACACTCGTAATCCAGTACTCAAGGTGACATCCGTGATTCAGCACTAGAAGTGAGTTCTCGAGGTGACATTCGTAATCCATTACTCAAGGCAACTCACGTGATTCAGTACGTACTAGGAGTGAGTTCTCGATGGGACACTCGTTATCCAGTACTCAAAGCAACTCACGTGATTCAGTACTCGAGGTGACACCCGTGATTCAGTACTTCGAGTGTCATACGTGATTCAGTGCTCACTTGAGGTGACAATCGTAATCAATACTCAAGGTGACATCCGAGATCCAGTACTAGAGGTGAGCACTCGAGATTCAGAATCGTATCACGAAAGTCAGCTTTGTCAATTCGAATACTGGATTGCCATGTCACCTCGAGTGATGGATCATGAGTGTCATCTCAACTATTTGATCACAAATGTCACCTTGAGTGCTCGATTACGCCAGCATCACTCCACGACTCACACTGTGGTGACGTCTGGAAATTGTCTTCTGCCTTATGGGGATTGATCAATCAAATCTCTCCGTAACGTATATTTGAACGTGAAACCTTTTCCTGATTTCGACGTCGAAAATTCGGTTAGCCCCAAAGGAACAATTGTTCATGGAATGCCTCGAAATTTTGAGAATGTCTGAGTGGAACCGATGGTATTTTCAGACCCAGGGCGAAATTTCACATCAGTCTATGGAATTTTATGTTAATTATGGGGTCGTGTAAATATGGAGCTCAATTTCTCAAACATATTCGGCATTTTGTGAATTTTGGAGGATATCAGCCCAGAATAGAGTGATTAAAAGCTTACTTCCTATCAATAGTACTTACATTGTATCAATGGAATGTGACAACTCTTCCAAGTCGTGAATGAGAAATTGAACTATCAACTACTTGAACCTCGTGAAATACAAGACGCTAACTCAGAGTGTCTCTTGAATTCAAGAGGCTAAATCAAGGTTCAAAGTACTCCATATATGTTTTTCCATCGATTCAGAGAGGAATTTTGCATTTCGAACTATATTGGAACACAAATAAGGCGCTGACACTTAATAATACATACATACCGGATGTCTTTCTAGTCAATGTTCGATTTTTTGTATTTTCTTCTGACTCAATATAAGATCTGCGGCTCTTCAAGACGCTAGAAGGAAAAGCTCTGACAAAAAATTTGATGCAATTTCGTATGCTCAGAATAACAATTAATATGTGTCCTTTCAACACGTGTAATCGAAATTCATCCAGTCACTCTGAGCAACGTATGAACTGATTTGCGTACTCAAAATCACAAATATGCAAGCACCTTCCGGGTCTACGTATCCAAGGGCGATGAAGGATGTGAATGCATGCATCAACACGTTCCAAGCCAAAACGACTGGGGAAGACTCCCCCGCATCTTGCATGTTTTTTCTGCAGGCGCAAAACGAGCTGTACGCCGGAAGGTGAGCAAGACGCCATGCACGACTTCGGATCGACCTGTACTGTATTATAACCCGTAGCCAGTATGTAAATCAGACGGTCAAGCGTCATTTGTTTTTTGTTCTTCTGCATGCTCGTATAGCTCGATTCCTTTGCCTTCTTCTGTTACACTCGATGACCGTCTTATTGCCACTCTGGTATCGTGCAAAGTGGATGCTGTAATTATTACGGTGCTACTCTTCAAGTGTGATGACTATCGTCATGATCTTTTTACTTTGTCAGACAGTTCACCTACGTAAAAGTCAACGAAAAAAATCTAGTATAAACGGACGATTTTGTGGAGATTTTTTTTTTTCTTTCTGTTATCAAAGCACCTGGTCAAATATATGCCAGTCATCCTTACCTCGAGTAATGCCAAAAGAAAATAGACTCATACCAAACGTGTAGGCGTTAAGAGCCCCACGATAAACTACTATCAAAAGAGTCTCCTACTCTATACCCAGTATATATATTTGTATAATGGAATAACAGCTTCGCACTACGAGCTGCAAGTGAATAAAGGCGCCCGCAAGGAATGCCGTTCCGCATACTTGCGGGATCACTCTCACCGTCGACGTATTATAATACGCTTTGCCTCGACTGTCTTTTACTTCCCTATATATAACATATATAAAGGATCATGAGAGGCGCCACTTTGGCAAGTTTCGAATGAGTTATCCCGGTGGTATTTTCTTCAAGAGTTTTATAAAGACAGGGGGACAGAAAGAAGAAGATTCACATTATTGCCGCCGGATATCGATTGAATGACACTCGTGTTTGGATATGAGGTGGTCCTCTCGCTTTTTTTTTTATTCGCATATCAAATCTTCAACTTGCCAAAAACGTTGGCACATGATATCTCGAAGGTGGCGTCGTCGAGTCGTTGAGATTGAATAAATATATTTTTGGGGCTTTTGCCATCGCAAATATTCTACGGATATATGAACGTTAGCCTCTCACCGTTGGTGAAATAAAAATGATAGCGTTGCAAGTAATCAATGCGACGTATGTCCTTTTTCTTCGTTGAATAAATATACTTGTGCAGCATCTTGCCGTCGTCGTTGTCGAGTTGCGATGAGGTGAGCCATTTGTCCGCTCGCGCGTGGGCTGTAATTAGTCTCGATTATTGATTATATTTGCATATTCTCGAATAATTGAACTTATATACATCTGTCTCTCGATATATATATATATATATATATATATTTTTACTTTCAGTACCTGCTTCAGCCCTCCGCCTCACTCATTTTTTGCTTACCGACTGTACAAGAACATAATCAAGCCCGTTTTGCGGGTACACAATTCGAAATGATTTTTCATTCTGACCACTATTCTTAAGAACCTGAATTCATGATTTCTTTCTCAAGAGTAAGTTGTTGTTCTGAGGCATACATTTTTTGTTGGCGGACAAGACTATCGAAGATGCAAATATAAAAGGCGAGCGAGAGCCTATATTGAAACAAACTTTCTACCGGGATTCCGATCTTAATTTATGTCATTACAATCGAGATTGTGAGCTGATATGCTTCCTGTATGTATATGTACGTATTCATCAGGATAAGTTGAAATCTTTCGTCAGATCAAACGAGCTAAATCTCTGTCATCGCGATAAGCTTCATTATTACAACATTACAATCACAAATATCCCCTTTCTACTCGAGTAGAATTGGGTGGAACTTCATGGATGAATTCATGGCATAACTGTAAGAATTAATTTTCAATCGTAGCATGAATCTTCCCATGTAGTATCAGTTAATTCGATTCACTGATAAATTAAATGTGGCCCAGAGTCGTAACTTTCGACGGATGAATTATAGATATGAGGATTAATGATCACGGAAAGATGGAGGATAAAGTGCGACCTTTTTCTAAGTGAATGAAAAGGAGAGCTACCACACAAATAAGGAACTTGATCGAGATTTTGAGTGCTCAGATGGATAAAAATGGTGAATAAATGAAAGTTCTACAACAGTAAAGTTTCAGCCACATTAATGATGATTTTCGACTAGTCACTTTGAACTTTTTTTGTAAAATAATATTTTTGACACACAGTGCGAGAATGTATCTCTCCCGCACTGATTTTCCACTTTCTCCCATAGTTTGTGGAAATTATAATATTAAGAGACAAGTCGGTTCATTTTCCCCCACGGAATCCCTATATCAGGCTTGCCAACATAAAATTGAAATCAGTGTTGCCAACTTGAGTGTACGAAAAGTCCCTAGCTCGGCTCAAATGTCCCTAGATTTTCGCGATCTATAGAATATTTTATCGCATGTATTAATACGTTGGTATTACATATTCGATTTGCTCCTTACACTTGCCGTGAATATGGTTGCTGATCGGTCTCACAGAATCCTTTCGAACACAGCCCAAGCTTCCGTATCCGTTAGCGAAGGTCGGGAGCAATCGATTTTAAAAATTCTGTTTAATTTTCGTATATTATGACATTCAGGAAGCGATTTTAAGGCATTTTTTCATGTTTTTTTTAAGAGTTCGAGACATCGTCATTGTCAGCATCGGAGGTAGCCAGGTTACTTTCCAAGGTTAACGCGGCCGCCTTACTTTCAGATGTGACATTATTCGGATGTTCGAGTTTATTCGATTATTATTATAATTTATATTTATTATTGTTTTGTGTTATTCGAGATGGGACAGACATTCTTTCAAAAAATTGATATCTGTGGTTTTCGAAGGAAGATTTAGTGATATCGAATAATTGTACCAAATTCGAGTGGTCTCCGAAGAAAGATTTTGTATCGAATAATTGTACTAAATTTTCAAAATCATTGCAATTGGAGGAATGTTGATCCATCACCTGTGAATGTTTAGTGTGGCTTGGACAGTGTTCAAGTGGAAATGTAACTCTTCATCGCATGAGTTGAAGGAGACATGATCAGATGAAACTGAAACGTCTTTCTGGTTTACCAGTGTCGGGCCAGAGCGATGCTCAGATCAGACGAAATCCAGCAACTCGCTTCTGAAGAGTGGCGTTAGTGTGATGTATTGAATTTTTGTATAGAATGATCGATGCAGATGATGGATCATCTTGATTCATGGAATTTGCGTGGGATGACTTCGAGGGATAGGAATTTGATTTTGAAAACTAATTGTTGAATAATTTACTGAAATGGATCATTCCATCTTTCATTGTTTAAAGATTGTAAATTTCCTCTCAATGTTGAGTGTATCAGCCTAGATTTTCATTTAATTTGAATTGAATGTGTATTTGAAGTTTGATAATCGTCAGAAATCGAATGTCATGCCTTCTCAAATATACATTACACAATCAGTGAAGTGAATTTACGAGGGGTGATGGATTGGTAAATTTTGTTAATGGAAACATAATTTCATCTTATCGCTCATGTTTTTCAAATCTTTGACGTTAATTAAAATTGGCTTTCAATGAGTTTGAGATTGTTATAATGATTCTTGTGAATGAATTCTCTATAACTTGATACACGAAGTCGTTCCAAAAGAGCTCAAATGATGTCTTGTGACACTTAATTAGTCGTGAATATTCAGAACATTTATTGAGTTTTATGCATAACGAAAGTGGTTCGTGTTTTCGGACTATGATATAGGTTGTTGAACAATTTTATCTATGTAAAGTATCTGACTCAATGAAGCTACTTTGATATGATTGTCGTTTGTAGAAAATTATTTGAATAGTTATGAAGTCGATTATAGATATTGATCTATCATCCCCATTGTGTGTTTTTGAACTTACGTCGAGTAGAAACTGGAGTAAAAAGTGGATAGTGTACTCTGTTTTGAATGAAATTGTAACTCTTCTCCATAAAAATTGAAGGAGACATGATCAGATGAGACTGGAACGTCTTTCTGGTTTACCAGTGTCGGGCCAGAGCGATGCTCAGATCAGAGGAAATCCAGCAACTTGCTTTTGAAGAGCGGCGTCAGTGTTTTGTTGTTTTACCCAACATTCTTTCGAGACAAGACCCCACAATTGCGGTAGCTCGGCAACATGATTTCGTAGTCTGTCGATCTCAGAGATGAAAGTCTCGATCTCTATATGAGCCATGGCATTGTACGAAGATGTTGCAACTGGCAATGAAGGAATCGCTCTTCGGAATGTGGAAGGAGTGGTGTGGTTTTGAGGAGTTTTACGAGTATGTATAATGGGGATGAATTGATCATATCATGGAATGACTTTTAAATTGAATCATGTGAATAAAGATAGTTATGAAAATATTATCATTTGAACATGGTAAATACGACTTCTTTCTTGAGTGATACAGAAATCGATGGAAAAATTATCTATTCAATTTTTCATCCGTCTGAAATTGAACTCGAAGAAACCTTTCAAAGATGAAGATAGTTGAAAATATTTAATATGGTTTGTTCCATGCTATCAATTTCTTAATACTAGAGGAAATGAATGGACACGAGGGGGTGGTTGGGGACAAAACCCCAACCATGTGATTATTTTATTCAAGAAATGAGATTATAATATTGATTCATCTTGATACAAATAATATATATGCTATCTTCGAATGATTTCGTTAGGGGGAGTAAATAGACACGAGGGATGGTTGAGGACATACCCTCAACCATATGATTTTTTTTATTCATTTCCATGGCATTCAAACACTGACACATCAAGTTTACGGTTACGATGAACATCATTTACAGAGAATGGAATCGGATTGATAATATTGTAGATTTCATCTAAATATATCTTCATTATTGGACACATATCAACCCTTCTGGAATCAAATAACAATAAAATTTTTGGAATTGAAGATCTCTTATATATATCGATATAAGGCACTATTCATTTATTTTGTTGTTAGAGAGAGTGAATAAATACGAATAGATGGTTGGGGACATATTTCCAACCAGCTGATTTCGTTATCGAAATATTCAGATCTAAATATTGACACATTATGTTTTGTTATAAATTGAATAAGAAAACTTTACATACAACGGAAACCATCTAATGATTGAACAGTGGTGGGTTTCATATCATTTCGAGATATTTATCGTAAATGTTGGTAATTTGGGGATCCCTTATGTTTTAGTCGATGAATTACTACTGTATCAACATAATCATTGTAAAGGGTCCGGAAAGAGAAGCTTTCTTGGCCGTTGATTAAGTTCGATTACATCTGATGGAACGAATGGAAAGATTACTACATGAGTAGATGGAACTTTCAAGAACTTCTTCGATTACATTGAAATATATTTTTCTATTGGCAATATTTTGCTGTTCAACAAATTGTTGAAAATATCAACATACTAATTCATCATCCCTGTTTCATGATTTCCAATTCATGTCGAGTATCAATGGGACAGTGTTTTTTTTGATCTTGTGGAAATGTAACTCTTCTCCACAAAAATTGAAGGAGACATGATCAGATGAGACTGAAACGTCTTTCTGGTTTACCAGTATCGGGCCAGAGCGATGCTCAGATCAGAGGAAATCCAACAACTTGCTTCTGAAGAGCGGCGTTAGTGTTTTGTTGTTTTTTCCAACATTCTTTCGAGACGAGACCCTAAAATTGCGGTAGCTTGGCAACATGATTCCGTAGTCTGTCGATCTCAGAGATGAAAGTCTCGATCTCTATATGAGCCATGGCATTGTACGAAAATGTTGCAACTGGCAATGTAGGAATCGCTCTTCGGAATGTGGAAGGACTGGTGTTGTTGTGAGATTCATTTGTGTGTGTATGATAGGAATAACTTGATATTTTTTCATGTGAAAAGCTTTTGAGGGCATCCTAAAATTATCAAATCATCCTCGAAAGTTTCATCTATTGAATGCATGATAAGAATGATTTTATACCTTTACGAGAAGATAGAAAATGCTTAAGTATAATCTGAATACGTTGTTTGGAAAATTGTGATTCAATTTGTAGAGTTTACATATTTTCAGCTTGAATTTTCAAGTTTTATCATCCGTTAATACAGTAGCACTCACATCCGAACATTCGGTGAATTCGTCGCATTCCACTTTACTGTTTTTCCATCCTTGTTCTTCAAAATTCTTCTTCATTCTGCCACCGCGATACTTGTTATTATACTGCAGATCACCAGTGTCCCTCTCCAAGATTACTCTAAATGCTTGAAATCGGCACTGGTGTCGATTTGTCCACGTTCTACTTTCTAGTGGGTATTGATCTGTGAATGAGATTAGATTCCATTTTAAACTTTTCTGGGAATCAAGTTTGGCTCATTTAAAAAATAAGCAGATTTATCTGTTGTTGTTTACTGAAGTGTGCACCGTCATATATAGTGCGAAATGGGGATATGAAAAAAATACCACGTAGATGAATGAGGGAAAGAATTTTCCTTCATTTGAACCTCTCAAATCGCGCAACGATTGAAGAGGAAATTTGTTACCGAAATTTTGTTCATTCTGGATTGCGCGGGATTATTGAACCAGAATGAATCATCTGTATATCTATTCTAGGCTGCGTATGATTTGAAATCATAGATCCTATGCTAATATTGTGTGAACTATGACTCGAATTCGATAGTGAATTTCCAAGCTTTCCTAACTAGGATGATGAAATTTATGGAATTGTAGTGTTAGGAGTACTCACCCTTGCTACAACTCCTTGGCTACCATCTTTTGATTTTATCGTGATTTGCCTGGTGGGGCACTGCCTGTAGATTGATGCCACGTGAGCCTCATACAGCACCCGCAGCTCCCCGCTCCACTGCTACTGCTCTGCTGTTGTATTCCGTCTGAGTTCCTGGGCACGATGTGCTCGCTAGGAGAACACGCGAGGAACTGACGGCACGAGAGCAAACGTGCGTCAGAGGTGCGTTACCCCCTCCGCTCCTCTTCGCATGTGTAACTTGCTCCTCCTGGTACACGTGAGTCCGCGCACGGAGTGTATGCACAACTGCGCGGCAGGCAAGGGCACGCGCGAACCAATAGACTCTCCTCTCTCTCTTTCGATCGATTGTTTGGTATTCGGTGCTAAAGAAGAGAAACGTATATTAGCCCTAAAAAATCACGAATGATTGACTGCATCAACATTTGCTGCAAGTTGACAGTTACCAAAAATTTCCAGGACAAATTTGATAAAGAATTCATTTTTTATATTTTCATCCTCCTGAAATCGCGCAAAAGATATAATTTTTTTTTCTGCTAATTTTTAATGGAAAATCAATTATTCTTATTCTCATCTTCTGAAAATGGCGCGCGCGAGAGAATTTTTTCTTTGGAATCATCGATGGAAAATTCTTTTTTTTCCATTCCCATCTTCCCAAAATCGCGTAAGAAATTAAATTTTTTTCCTGCGAATTCTTGATGGAATATCAATCTTTTTTATTTTGGCCCTCTTGAAATCGCGCGCGCGGAAGAATTTTTTTTTTAGAATCCTTGATGAAACATTCATTTTTTCTATTTACATCCTCCCGAAATCGCGCAGAAAGAATTTTTCTTGATTCAAGGTAGCACTAGCGCGTAGGGCCGTACCAAGCGTGGGGCTCCCCCGAGCAGGTACACTCCCGACGTTATATATAGGTATAGTATAACCCGAGTTCATAAGTTCGCTTTGCGATATCTTTTCTATTTTATCGGCGACCCATGAATTTTCTCGTTTCATTCAGTTTCTCGAGGTTTCATGCAACTCTCAGAATTTTGGGGGAATTAACACGCTCATCGTTCACGAGTGATGTGCACTTCTGTGCGTCCGTCCCATAAAAACGCGTGTATGAGGGCGAGATGTTCATGAATTTTTCTCTCAAAAAAGAGGTCGGCAACCTCTTTTTTTTCGAAACGGATATCGATTGAGAATCGTTTGGAGTATGTTCTGGAATTTTTCGGGATCGATGACCCTCATCGTTCTATACCCGCGAGTGCTACCTTAAACCTTTCAAATCGCGCAACGATTGAAGAGAAAATTTATTACCGAAATTTTGTTCATTCTGGATTGCGCGGGATTATTGAACCAGAATGAATCATCTGTATATCTATTCTAGGCTGCGTATGATTTGAAATCATAAATCCTATGCTAATATTGTGTGAACTATGACTTGGATAAGAATGGTGGATTTCAAAGTTTTTCTAACTAGGATGATCAAATTTATGAAATTGTAGTGTTAGGAGTACTCACCCTTGCTACAACTGCTTGGCTATCATCTCCCGATTTTATCGTGATTTGCCTGGTGGGGCAATGCCTGTAGATTGATGCCACGTGAGCCTCATACAGCACCCGCAGCTCCCGCTCCACTGCTGCTGCTTTGCTGTTGTATTCCGTCTGAGTGCCTGGGCTTCGATGTGTCCGCTAGGAGAACACGCGAAGAACTGACGGCGCGAGAGCAAACGTGCGTCAGAGGCGCGTTTCCCCCTCCCCTCCTCTTCGCATGTGTAACTTGCTTCTTTTGGTACACGTGTGCTCGCGCGCGGAGTGTATGCACGATTGCGCGGCAGGCAAGTTCACGCGCGAACCAATAGACTTTCCTCTCTCTCTTTCGATCACTTGCCTGGTATTTGGTGCTAAAGGAGAGAAACGTATATTAGCCCTAATAAATCACAAATGATTGACTGCATCAACATATGCCGCAAGTTGACAGTAACCAAAAAGTTTCCAGGAGAACTTTGATGAAAAATTCATTTTCTATATTTACATCTTCCTAAAATCGCGCAAAAGATATAATTTTTTTTTCTGCGAATTTTTGATGGAAAATCAATTTTTTTTATTTTCATCACCTCAAAATCGCGCGCGCGAAGAATTTTTTTCTTTGGAATCTTCTATGCGATATTCATTTTCTTCATTCCCATCCTCCCGAAATCGCGCAAAAAAAATATTTTCTTTTCTGCGAATTTTTGATGGAAAATCAATTGTTTTTATTTTCATCCTCTCAAAATCGCGCGCGCGGGAGAATTGTTTTTTTGGAATCCTTGATGGAAAATTCAGTTTCTTTATTTACACCCTCCCGCAGAAAGAATTTTTCTTGATTTAATCCTCTCAAATCGCGCAACATTTGAAGAGAAAATTTCTTACCGAAATTTTGTTCATTCTGGATTGCGCAGGATTATTGAACCAGAATGAATCATCTGTATATCTATTCTAGGCTGCGTATAATTTGGAATCATTAATCCTATGCTAATATTGTGTGAACTATGACTCGAATTTGATGGTAAATTTCAAAGCTTTTCTAACTAGGATGATCAAATTTATGAAATTGTAGTGTTAGGAGTACTCACCCTTGCTACAACTGCTTGGCTATCATCTTCCGATTTTATCGTGATTTACCGGATAGGGCAGTGCCTGTAGATTGATGTCACGTGAGTTTTATACAGCACCCGCAGCTCCCCGCTCCACTGCCGCTGCTCCGCTGTTATATTCCGTCTGAGTGCCTGGGCTTCGATGTGCTCGCTAGGAGAACACGCGAGGAACTGACGGCGCGAGAGCAAACGTGCGTCAGAGGCGCGTTTCCCCCTCCGCTCCCCTTTGCATGTGTAACTTGCTCCTTCTGGCACACGTGTGTTCGCGCGCGGAGTGTATGCACGACTGCGTCAGGCAAGGGTACGCGCGAACCAATAGACGCTCTTCTCTCTCCTTCGGTAGTGTGACTGGTGTTAGTTGCTAACATGCATACACATATATTAGCACTGAGAGTTCACGGGAGATTGAATGCATCAACATATGCCGCAAGATGGAAATTTCTGGAAAATTTCCGGAAACATTTTTGACGAAAAGTTCATCTTTTTTCTATTTTTATCATGCCAAAATCGCGCAAAAATTGAACCTTTTTCTTCTTTTTAACAGTTTGGTACTTATTGTATATATGAAATTTCGGAAAAACATCGATTCAATTTCCATCTCATCGACAAAGCGGACCAGCTCAATTTTGTACCGATCATACTTCCGAAAACTATGATGCAATTGCTATGGCGAATTTCGAAGTCGCTTCCACTCTAATCATTAGTATCATAAACGCGCATAATTAGGATAACTTACCCTTGCCACTACTGCTCAGCTGCCACTCGCTGGTATCATCGTGGAGTGTTCGATTGGAGGGATGCGTAGAGCTTGGTGCTGCTGATCCTTGTACAGCATCCGCGGCTTCTCACTCCGCTGCCGCTGCTTTGATGTTGCATTTCGTCCGAGTGCCTGAGCTTAGGGCCCGAAGTAATAGTCGCGTTGAGTCAAAGTTCAGCCTAAGCCGGGGCACCAAAATCATGTTCAACTCAGACTAATCTTTGGTTGAACGCGACTATTACTTCGGGCCTAGATGTGTTCGCTAGGAGAGTACGGGGGGAATTGACGGCGCAGAGCAAAAGTTCGTCAGGGGCGCTCTTCCCCCTCCGGTCTCCTTACGCGTGCGTTATTTGCCTCTCCCGGCACACGTGTATTGACGCGCGGAGTGTATGTATGACTGCGGCAGACAAAGGTGCGCGCGCGCTCTAATATACACCCCTCTCTCTCTTCTGATAGCTTGACTGGTGTTTGTTGCTAGCATGGAAACACACATATGAGCACTGAGAGTTCACGGAAGATTGAATGCATCAACTTATGCCGCAAGATGAAAATTCTTGGTGAATTTCCGCTCCAATCACACTCATTTAATCTCATATAATATAGAAATTTTTACTTCCTATGTAGAACATGTAATAACCGAAAGTTGAACAAAAACATCTATTTTGGATTCCAAAATCACCCAGCTGAAGCACAAAAAAAATTTCAAGAAAAACTCTTAGCCTTTTATCTCAAGAATACCCGAATAGGAACTTAATATGCCCATTTCCGTCATTCAATGTATTACTCTCATCATACAGAATAAACTGCACTAGTTTTCTCTTGAATGTTGTTTGATCAAGTTGTACTAAAAAAAATCCCAGCAAAACTAAAAATGGTGTTCTTGAGAAATCGAATTTATAGCGTTATTCGCAAAATATTCATTTCCAACAAATTGTCAGCTTATATTAGCCCTATAACAATCCTTCCTTGTTTATCCTATGCAACATGACCATATGGAAGTGAGTTTCCGAGGAAATTGTAAGACTCCACTGATTCATCAAGTTTTACCGACCCGAGAGGAACAAAAATCGAAGTTCGGCTCATAAACTGAAAAATCGCATATCTTTTGTATAGATAGGTTTTAGACAAACTAAAACGTATCTTGTTATTTTGACCCTCGAATCATCAATTTCAGATCGGGGAAGATCCATCGTATCGACCTTTTTGGCTGCCCCATCTAAACTGGATCGAGTAACTAATATTTAGGAACTTATTTTGGAAGCAGAAGAACATGTTCTGATAGTTGAAACCCATGAAAATAAGTTTCTGTGGCGAGGGGGATTTTTTCAAAGAATTTTTCATCGGTAATTACGCTTTTCTCCCGGATCTCGTTTAACTCACGCCCTTCCTCCGAAAAATTACGCTCTTCTAAATTGAATCAATCAGACTCACGCTTCTTCAGAATTTAGACATGGTGAGTTAAGCTTTTTTTCCATATTTTTGTGAAGTGATCGGGGGAATTCTGAGGGCGTAGTTGCGTTTAAATCCCTTCGAATTTTTTTTTCGTAGTTAACTCGGTCCACGTCCTGTGATTGCATTAGTGTGTTACTCCTAGAAAACTAATTCTATTCGATTTGCAAGCATTTCCAGGAGCTAATATGCCTATCTGAACCATTTACAAGCCGAGCAGCGCGAGGCAATGACGCTAGTAGTATATTAAGCAACTAGGGTGCAAACAAAAATTTGCGCACGAGTGCGGGTACGAGTGCGCAAATGTTTGCCCCGTGTTGCTTACGATATTTTATGCTATTGCTGTGAGCAAAATCGCAACTCGCCAAAGAATACGCAACCACCGAATTAGATCTCAGATCAAGGAGCATTGAATCATTCCAGTCAATGTGCGCAGGGAACTGTATAATAAATTTGAATAGAAAATTTGATGGAAGGTAATAACATCATTTATGAGATAGTTAACACAAATCCGCTGCTCAATCATGTGTTGCCTGAAGATCACCAAACTTACTGTTAATTCTTTGATCGATCAATTTTTGAAAAGTATTGAAACCCATTCTGGTACTTCAGTAGCATGGTTCTCAATATTTATTTTGAATTAGACAGGCAGTACTAATTCTATCTCGATTTCAAATGAGAGCCAAGAAGTCTAAGAAGAGTAAAGTTATTTTGATCTTCTAGTATCTACATGTTCATTGGAACCAAATGATTTGAACTTACAGAGGATATCTTGAGAGTCTATCCATCTTCAACATTTCCCATGTTACGTTAGAGAGCGCAGGTGAGATTCGTGCAGAATTCGTCAAACAGTTAGTAAAATGTATGTAGCTTAGCCACCGTTTGACCCCGTTTATAAATTCGAGACATCAATTATCTAAGCTCGTGTCTTTCTATGACAAAAGCTTGCTAACCAGTTTGTGAATCAAGAATGTAGGGAATCATGCCTCGAAAGGCTAGCAGTACACAGCTCGATCGTGAACTTGGATCGGGGAGAATACAGGGCGCGGAAGCGGGGTAAAGGGGCGGCAGGGGGCGAAGCCCCCTGAAAAAAAAATTAGGAAAATAATTTCAAAAAGACAACTTTATGCAACTTCCCGATGTTTAGGTGCTTGCTTAATTGCATAAAATAGCAATTCGTTCATAAGAGTATCTGCTACTGACTGAGTATTTCGACCGTCACCTTGGGTGGCTTCGGCCGAAAACCAGTCGCTCAGAAGCAAGCTACAACTTCATAAACTCAGTGCAAAGTATACTATTTCCCATGCCTCACGGGCTCATCGATCTCCGGCAAATGCAGATGCTTCTATACACTGATACCCACATATTTTACACACACGACACGTACACTGAACAAGGTCGCGAAATAATCCCATAGAAAAATTGAGATGGGGTAATGAAAAAAAAAAAAAAAATCCAAGTTCAATGCTCAGTTCAAAGAAATAGTATTTTCCGTGTTTAAATGGAAATTTGCGCACGGAATTTTTTCGCAGCGTGCGCAAAAAAAAATTTGCGCACAGTTTGCACATTTACGCAGGCTGCTCGCCATTTGCGCACGGCACACAAGCGTCTAAATGGCCATTTCTGCCCAATTTTGCGCACAGAATAGCATAATAGTACATTTCGATACAAGGGCGTAAAACGTTTTATTCGCGTCCGAGTGATGGGTTTCATGAATCATCACGAGGATGCAAATAATAGGTTTTACGGCCGTGTATCTAACTATACTTTTCGATAAACTGTGAGTAAAAGTCGACAAACTGTGCGCAAAGTGCACTTTTACGCACAGTGTATCGAAAAATACAGTTCAATACACGGGTGTAAAACTTGATTTTTGCATCCTCATGATGATTCCGACCCTTGCCTAGCGCTGGAGCCGGAAACCCATCACCCGGATGTGAAAAAAGTTTTTACACCCTTGGATCGAAATGTACTGTTATCTCCAAATGCTAAAATCTTTAGTCTCAATAGTTTGATGGGCGATCTTTGATTACCACTGTAATACAACATTCATAGTGTGATACTCGAAAACATTTTCGTTCTCCGGAAAGAATCAAAGGAAGGACAGAAGTATCCCAAAAAATGAATTCTTAGTTTTGGTCTATTCAGGACGATATGTCTTCGCTACTCCTCTTATCAATCAAAAAAAAAAATTTCATTCGGTTAGTTTCGAATTGAGATTTTTGTATCTTCGTATTGCCGTAGGGTTGAAATTCTTTGCCTGAATGTCCACAAAATATGCGTCTTACCGTATTCCGTGAATCGCAAATCTCGAGTGCATCGTAGAATCCCCGACAGGTTCCTCTGAATTCCTTCAATTCCCTTTCCTGTCACGGACCTCAACTTGTTTCGACATATTGTTTTGCTCTATTTTCGTTAGAGCGACAATATCATTTGTCTCAGCAGGTAAATGTAGTGAAACGGAGCTCTCGCGAGGCGTGGGTTTGTGACATGTCCACGCACTCGGTATTTTACAATTCTTGAACAACATGTTCCAGAGTAATGTCTCGGATTTCTTTAAGAATTTGCAGGTGACAAGCACACTCTGAACGACAATATTCACTATACTGCACGAGAATAACAGTCATGGTGGTAAAAATTGTTTCAAAATTAATTTTTATTTTATCGTTTTAATGACTGTTTCTATTTTATTAAGCTTTTGAAATGACTCACAATCATACAAATAATTGTTCGGTTGATAGAAAGATGATACTTTGTTACTATCGGGTTTGGGTACAGCACAACAAATGTATACACTATTGAGGATACGTTGAATACGCCTGGGCATCAACTAAGAAACAGTCATCATCTTTGTTATCATTCAATCGGGTATTTCAATTTCGTAAAATTCGAGTTAAAAATACTCTCAACCGCAAATGCTCAAATTATTACATCAGCTCAAATTTTTTTCCACGATCTCCTCATCAGACCGAGGTTTTGTTCCGCTATCGAAGATCTTTTTCGTTCAATCACTTGACGCAAAGAGAAAGTACCCTATTCAATCGCATCCTTATTACAAAGCCCATCAGTCACACTACACGAATCAAAAAAAATTTTGATCTCAAGCGATGCGCTACCTTTTGATAAAATCCTTCAGGACAGGCTAACTTCGACCTCCTGTTACGGTCGCTCAGCGATATCAACCTCGTCATCATCTGGTAAGGATCCAATCGTGAACCTCGACCCGGAATCAGGCGGAAGTTTAGCTACGCTCTTTATAATACTTACTTGCTCACAACCCGTTAGATCTTGGTACTCTCACTTACCTGAACTGTATTATAGTGTCTCAAGCATGCATCATAGAGAGTTGATACCTCTTTGCCGCGCGTTGAACTCACTCTCACATAGACTTTACGATAAAGATGTCATGGAAAAAGAGGCATCCGAGATTTTTGCCCTTAGGCTTCCACGTTCTCGTATAGTATAACACTTATTATAGATAGTATACATACTATAGTTTCATATTATAGTATAAGAACGAGACCTTCGTTGCAGCATACGGTTTACCAAATCAAGAGAGGCTTATAGAGTAGCCAATGTTGTGGTGGTTGTAAAGACGCGCGAAAAGCAGAGGTCCGGTGGGTGTGCGAGCAGCATTAAAGATAGCAGTTTATGATGCCGGTAAAGTTTGCCACCACGCCGCGAAGTAATCAGCACCGACCGAGGCTATATACTGCACCCCAATACGACACGCCCTTCTACTGCACGCTTGCAAGCTTCTTCTTCGCGCATTACGTTATATTATAATATATATATTCACAAGTTCATAAGTACATACATATATATATTATATATATTTATACTTGTAGTGCACCATGCACGGTTTCATGCAACCATCGTCATCGGCAAGTACACATGCACAAAGACAATTTGTGCTCCGGGCACAGTGCAATGCAATACGGCTATAGTACAAACTCGATGGAATGGGCTGTCGATGCAGCAATGAAGTGCGCGCCATAGTACCACATATTGCTTGCCGAGCAAATACGATTGTTAATCATCGCAGACAAGGCTCTTTGTTGAGTATTTTAGAGAAACTTGACTTGGCCGTGAGCTAACCCGTTTAGCTGCTTGTTTATTGGATAATGTATGAGTGCACTTTGCTGCTTTGAAGGGTCAGAAATATGTCACAGATGAATTAGCATAAGTCATTTTCATTTTTTCGTATAAAACTAAGAGCTTTTCAACTTCATGTTCATCCAAATGTTTTGAAGGATGTCAGGTTCACCCACGGAGTTGAAAAAAGCAAATTTTGAGGTATGGCAAAGTGTCAACCGCTTGGTCAATCGTCAATGATGTGTGCTCATGGTGCGAGATGAAAAAAAAGAGAGTTTTCTATCATAGATGATGCTGATGAAAATTTTATTGCCAAATAATGAAAAACAATGATACTTGTCGTGCCTATACGCAAACCAAATTCAAATAAGGTAAGTGTGCCCAACTTGACCCCCGTTAAGCCATTTTCTCAACAACTATGGCTTACTTCAAAACTTGCCAAGGTTTCTTAGCTCATTCTAAATCTTATTTCAAGACTTTCAAAATGAGCTACAAAACATCGAATACCCGCCAACTGGAGCTGAATTTTCTCAATTTTCCCAAAAAGTAATTTTTCAGGGATTACAAAGGGTTCGACAAAAGGGTGTACACAACTTGCCCGCATTAAGCCATTACAACTTTGGTCTATCTCAATTTTTTCAACAGACTTTAGCTTATCTTTAAGCTTGCTTGAAGTCCTTCAAGATGAGTTAAAGTACATCTGATTCAGATTAACTGAGCGGAGCTGTCCCAATTCTCCCAAAAACTTCATGTAAATTGAGCTTTAGAGTGCATAAAATCGACTTTTATCGCCATTCAACCACAGATGGAACTCTTTGCCGGTCCAAAACATTTTCCGATCGATTTTGGCGCGATAAAGACATTCTGGGTGGTAAAAAGTCGCAACTACACGCCCTTTCAACATAACCATAAGGAGGCTTGTTGGACATGCTCCGACTCGAATGTTGGCCATGACGTAGTTCAAGATTCGTTTCTTGCAACTCCAAGAAGCGGATTTTGAAGGTCTTGAGGTAAGGAATACAATGCGCTAAAGTTCGTTATGATTGACCAAACTTGAGAAATTTGGCACCAGTTTTGCTGAGCACAGTTTCCTCGGTGATTTCTTAGCTGTGCAAATACGAAAAATGGAAAAACCACTTTACATTCTATGGAGAACGCAGAAATGATTCGGGGTCGATCCAGACAACTTATTTTCTTAAAATTCAACATAATGAACGTGAGAAACATTTGCCTACTCTACTGGAGATGTAAGATACAAATGAGAATTGTTTCCACATTCTCACAACAGCTGTTTGATTTGGTATGAAGGTGGAAACTTGGTTGAGGTAAGCTCGAGGGTAAGCTTACCCAATTTCCAAACTGAAAAAGTTCTACACCAACAATCGATGCAACGTAACGCACGCTGATTAATCGAAATTCATCCAATAAATTTGGACAAATTATCCTCCGTCATTTCTGGATAGAATTTGATGTACTTCTGGCGTTATTCATGATTGATGCTGCAACGAAATCGAGCACGAAATTCCCACACTCCATGTTATCTAACGAAGTTGACAATATTATGGACACCCCGTGGGAGACTCTTCTTCCTAAAGTAAACCTTATTGTTGGTCAAAAAGATTTTATTTTTGGCATTATACCCATGCTGATCATCGACTACCCACAAATCTGAAAATATAGGATGGAATGTATAGCAAAACATGATACAACCTATATCATGATAAGGCCACATCATTTCTTCCAAGAATGCAGTCCATTCAAGTGTAATGATTGAATTTCCAGATACACAGTCAAAGGTGTAATAAATCACCAATAAGCTCCATTTTATGACCCAGACTTATTTTGGACAAGGAAAACGTCAAATGATTCTTCTATCTCCCAAGCATAGATCTATTCGCGAGAGGAAACATTCTACTTTGGTCTCACACCAATGAATGTTTTAAGGTAAGATTATAAAACATACCTGTCATTTAAAAAACCAGCCTGCTGAGAAGGAAGCAGGTGACTGGCCGTTAAGACGCTCAAAAGCAAGAAATAAAAAAAGTAAACGAAATGATTGTCTGTCTTGATTTTTTTCTTCTCCGAAAAGCTCGAAAAGGCGTCGCGAAGATCAGGTTATAATGTTGAGCTGAATATATACATTGATGTTACCATATATTGAGCACGCGGGCACTCACACGCACCTGTAAAACCGGATATGCCATTGAGCATTGTTTGATTTCCATGGGTGGGCGTCGATGACACGCTGAGCTTGCCAGGTCAACGAGGTGCCGCAGAGCGGCTTCTATCTCAACACAAGTAATATGGGTTGTTTGAGACTCCCTGGGATGGGCCTAGAGCTTCCGTTCATTGTTTGGTTACCCGATTTGCGCGCTCATGAAATCTTTGTAGCGCAAATATTGGGTCTGTAATGGGACTGACTGTACAACCATGGTAAAAACAAATTTAAAGATCTAAGGATCATCGGGAAGATGGTAGCAGAGTAAAGTTTAAATGGGATGTGTATTGAGCCTTCTTTTTAGTTCGAACTTCCCCTCATTACTTATGTACGGATCAGGAGGGACTTTTGTAGACCTTCCGGACATTGACTGATTTTATAGAATTACCTTTCAACTGCTGTTCAAAGAGACCGCTCTGCTTCCGAAAGTCATAATTCGTCCGTTTACTTCCGATTGCTAGTTCACACAATCCATGGATTTGATCCTGTCAAAATTTTTCATTTACTTATTTATTTTTATTCACGCAATCACCACCTCCATTTATTTGATTATTTTGCAGTTTCCTGGCGACTCGCCTATGCTATGTAATAATTTGGAACAGGAGGATGCTAACTACATGGATGTTCACGATTAATCACGCGGCAACCTTTGAGTAGAATTTTTCATACAGATTTCTCATACGTTCATAGATGACAAGAAAAACTTCAGATTATCGAAAGGACTCAATCCACCATACTTCACAAGGTGTAGCAAAATTCAAATTGGATTAGCTGATTAGAGCGTTTCTTCAGAATTTATCACGCCTCATGCCAACTGCTAAGGAAGATTCCCCGATGTCAAGCTCCCAGTTTCATCGCTCCTTTTCTCAATGTATGCACCATATAAATCGTACATTTACCTCAAAAATTCCGATGTGTGATGATAATGAGGTTCATCATTATCAAACAAGTAGTTTGAAAACTGCAGGTGACCACTGTCTGGAAAAATGCGAGGACTTTGTCAAGTTATACGAGCTTTATTGAGACTGACATTTTAGTTAATCCAAATATTACTCGAATCCGTTCCTCCTTCTTTTGTTTGCTTTGTGGCCTGTACGGACTCAACTGCCTTCTTGTCAACACCAACAATTTATTGATTAATTTCAAACATGGAGGAATGAAATTTCGAATTAGATACATAAAAATGTCAGACATGCAAGTTATTCGAAAGTACGAGATTTCCGAAGATATCACCCGTCTCTCAAGCTTTCTGTTTCTGCCAAATTGAAAAGATTTCATCTCTTCTTGCAATGGCTGGTTTGATCTAGAAGATTAACCATATTCTAAACAGGTTCATTCATACAAGTACCCACTGCAGGATCCAATCAATCTGTCATCCTCACTTCATCCTACCTACAAATTGAAGTTGAGCCATTGATTCAAATTCCTCAAGCCTATATATCAGGTATCCAAACCAGGAGTAATCAGAGGTGTTTGATTCCTTGAATGGTCAATATGACACAGGATTATTCAATGCCTGAACCTGTACACTTCTTGATAATCGGCATAAACAGTGATATCAGCATCAGAGTATAGTGGACATACAAGTGCATCACATGCATGTAAAAGAAAACCAAGGAGTGGCGGTCGTTATACAGACAGCATCACGAGAACTTGCATATACTTCGGTTTATTGAGCAGAGTTTCTTGGTGTGCAAAAGTATGGCATCAGAAGTACGGCGCGAGAGATGAGCGCACCGGCTCATAACAACAACGAGCTTCACCACCAACGCCGACGCCGCAAGAGATGCTGGATAAGAGGTGGCGCCGTGGGTGGCCACTGTAACGCGGCACTATCTCGCGCTTATAAAGTCCCGTACCTAATGTAGCCTATAATACTAGTGCGCACTCGACTCGCATCGTACGGATACGATACCAAATGCTATACAGCTCTTTCGCCACCGACTTTATCCAAACTGACGCCTATGATAGTGCATGCATGCATGCACATCAGCGGCTCGTGAACGATCGATTCGAAGAGCTTCCGCGAAGCCGAATAATGAGAAGCCTGATGAAGGACTCACAGGCTCAACGGGTCGTTTGTCAAACCGATTGCCCATCTGAATCAAAGATCTCAAGGCTCTCTAACGGTTGGTGCTCGAGCTCCAATAAGGAGATATTTTTCACTCGTTACTTGATTCATGCACACGTGACTTATCTGGATTACCTATATGTCATGATATGATATCTATTGACAGAATAGTTAGTCGATCGACTTTGATTCCATATACAGGGTGTCTTATGAGTCAGCTCTCCGCCCCCCCCCTTCAGAACTCGAAAATGGCTCTGGGAATGAAAAATCTTCCGAAACCCATGCCTCCTAGAATGGAGGGAGAGTCTGGAAAATAGTCTCGTATTTGACTTTGTAGGTGACCTTGATGGTTTAGGGGTCATTTGGGGGTCATAAGTATCTGGACAGCAGTTTGACGTAACAGTGTATATTAGGGAGGTTCCTTTCGATAAAGTTTCTCAGGCTCATTTCGACCCTTGACCAGTAAAATTGAGTTCAACTTTGACTATCATCAGGGGTCAGCTCAAATTTCAGTACTGTTATTTCTACTCGTACTTTGAATCCTGAAAATAGGACGAGTTTTGAGTCGGGGTATGACTTCTTGGCAGTTCCTTACATGACCCTCGAAGGTCATTTTGAGATCACAAGTCTCTGAATGGTGGTTCAACGTGCCAGAGCTCAGACAATACTCAGATAATAGTCTGGATCGGGCGGTTATTTCTAAATAAGTTCCAGACTCCCGTTGACCTTTGACCTGTGACCTTGAGTATACTTTCGACCCTCATCAGAAGTCAACTCGAATTTCAGTAAGGATCTCCACATTTTTGGTTCTGTATCCCGAAATAGCCATAAATTTGAGTAGTTCGTCGAGCCAGAACTGAGGCATTATTCTAGATGACGTGGGTTCTTTATCAAAACAAGTCCCAGACTCCGTTCGGTCATTGATCCGTAACTCTGATAACTTAACATTTGATACGCGAGCCGTGGTCCCCCTGATCCAGACTATTGCCTCAGCTCGCTCTGGCAAGTTGAACCACTATTCAGAGACTCATGACCTCAACATGATACTCAAAATTCGTTCACGGAATTGGTAGAGTTACCTGGAATCAGAATTGATCACATCGTCAGAATCCAGAGTCAGAAATTGGGATAAACATACTGAAACTCAAGTTGACCTGTAATGAGGGCCAAGATTATGCTCAAGGTCACGAGTGAAGGATCAAACGGAGTCTGGGACTGTTTTTGGAAGATAACCCCCTGATTCAGACTATGTATTGCCTCAGTTCTGTCACGTTGAGCTACTGTTCAGAGATCTCAGAATGACGTTCAAGGGTAATCTACGGAATGGGCAGAAGTCATATCTCGACTCAAAATTTGTCTTATTTTCATGACTCAACGTATGAATGGTGATAACAATACTGAAAATCGAACTGACTCCTAATTGACGTCATGGGCTAAGCTCAAGGTCACATGCCAAGGGTCAAAATGAGCCTGGCAAACTTTTCCGAGAGGCCCTCTCCCCTCCCTAATGTGGACTATCGCTCTAACTCGGGCACGCTAAACGACCGTCCAGATAATTGGTGACCTTCAAATGACCCCTGAGGGTGATCTAAAAAATAGGCGGAAAGGCATAATAAGTGTCAAATCTTTTACTCTCCCAGAGTCCGGAATCGAAAATAAAGCTTCTCTTTGCAAAAATTCGATTTGACCTTCAAAAAACCATCAGGCCCCCATTCAAGGTCAAATCTGACCTATTGAATAGGTCAGATTTGAGTTTCGGAGACACGAGTTTTGATTTTTTTACACACCCATAGTCCTTCTTGAGTTTTGAAGGGGAAAACTGACTTGAGGAACACGCTGTATGAGTCGATTATTTGTTAGAGAATAGTTTCATAGCCTTCTCGTGTATGTAAGCATTCAAAGACATCTTCGTCAATCAAATTTCCTGCGTGGCTATTTTCCCTAAAAAATCTTCTGTTTCATAAAACCTCAGAGAGCTATCACTTTTGTTAACATCCTGCAAGAGTTCGGCATCCACAAAACTACTGGCTCATTCAATAACAATTATTAGGAATGGTGCCCAAGTTGTTGATAAGGAATCATAGCTAAACTGTTATACCTACTACAGGTATTCCTGTTTTTACGCGGACTATTTTGACGCGGATTTATACGCGCTTCCACGATTGATCCCATTCCCATTTTCACGCAGATGAATTCCTTGGTTATACGCGAATCGGATTTGATCTTCCGAAACATAATTCCCTTCACAGCTTGAAGTTGTACATATACATCTCGGTGATGGACAGAAAAGTTTTGTTGCATGTTGGCAAAACCTATCTAGACGTTGACATGGCCCCTAAGGGAGGAAATATTTCGGGAGATTACATCATTGTTAATAAATGAATTTGGAAGAATAAGTCAACACTGTAGATTCACCACTAGCTGGAGAGAAGAATCTGTACCGTTGCACGGAACCTCCAAGTAGGGACAGATTGCGAAGCAGGCTATACTAATCAAATTTGACTATATTATGCAAGTAGAATGATTAATAAGTGAATGAATGGAGATGATGAAATTGAAGTATGACTCCGAAGTTGTAAGAGCTGCACGTGGAGATCTTATGCATGCGAAGGAAAAAGCAGACTCTGCTGGCCGATCCTTCAAAGTCTGGGCTACGAAATGTGTTTGACATCAATTCATAGTACAATTTTGGAATATATTCCTATGAAATCCGTATTAAATTGTGACGAATATCCTTCCAAGTTGAGAATTCACTTCGTATTTGGAGAAAATTTGTTGAAACTCGGAATAAAGTCTCAGAGCTAAAACGGATCCCTCCTTCTCCCATGAGAGCAATCCCTTTTTTATGCCAATTTTTCATCCGTGGCACTTTCGCGGTACAAATTAACCGCGTAGAAATAGGAATCCCTGTACTGGTCAAAACTTTACGTGGAAGGACGGGCTTATTGGCAATGCGTGCATGCAGTCTTGAGTCGTAGCTATTCTAGAAAAGGAAAATCTCAAAAAATCAATGCTCTGCTAACGTCGTGAAGATTTGCCTGCAAATCCAAAAACATTGTCAAAGCTTGGAGATATCCCTGATACATATCGAAAGACTCAGCGGGGAAGTATCTCCTATTTACGATTTCAACTACGATGAAGTGTACGAACGAATCTTGGAGTATTCATTCAGACAAAATGTAGAAATCTTCTATTTTTCCTCTACTTTCACCTTCTCCAGTAGTTTTTCACGAGTCACTTAGAACTCAGTTGGACAGGCTGAATAGACCTCGTATTCGGTTTAAGCGAGCCAAAATACGTCAAGGTGGATGGGTTTAGTCAAAAGTACAGATACTGTAGCGGTGATTATCCATAAGCACATATCAAGGCATATTCTACAATTTAATTATTCCTAGCAGTTTTCCTCATTTAATGTATCCAATAATTTCTCTTGCAATGAACTCAGAAACTTGAACAATGAAATTCATGACGTGTCTCAAGCAACGATCGAAGCTCAAATCGAAGGATTCGCGCTTTTTATAGACTCACCATACCTCACTTGAACATGTACTTCAGCGATGGCTGAGCAGAATAGTCTTTTAGGAATTCTTATGGACATTCAAGCTTGGACACACCACGAGAAGAAAGAATACAAGGCGTTAACGTTGGCATAAATATACGCGTAACGCGCGAGCGCAGCGCTTTAAGCGAGTCTGCAAACAACCGGATATTCAAGATATCATGAGCGCCAATATAATACTTACCACGTATGGAGAGGATCCAAACAGATCCTCCACGAGGAAGGCGATACTCCAAGAGGATCAAGGTATCAGGCGGTGTGTATAATTAAAGGATATTTACCATGCATTCAAGTGCACCTGTAAAGGATACAGCAAACCTTCCTCTCTTTCTCGAGTATCATTTGCTTGCACTTCTACGCGGGGTGAATTTCTTTGGGTGGCAAATTCGAGAGGGTATAACCGAAGAAAAAACAACGAAAGAAGGTTCAGGTTAGGTCGGATATAGGTGGAGGGAGAAAAATAATAAAATAACCGAGGAGGAGTGAGTGTCTGGTTCTCTTTGTGTGTGCTACCTGTCTTGCAAGAAGTTTTTCTTTACTGTGCTGCTGCTACTGCTGTACCTTAGGCTTTTTTTGTGACCTTTTTCTCTGGACAGAGGCCAGAGTTGAAGAAGTTTGTGACTGAGTGCGAAGAAAGAAGGAGACCAGTGAATCTCTGTTTCGTTCAGATGTGTGAGGGAGATGCAGAAGCTGTGAGATTCCATGATAGCATGGCATTCCTGTGCATCCATCAGACATTTGATAGCTGCACCGCAAGTGAGTTGTGGGAGTCAGATGTAACCTTAAACTTCAAACATTATGAGCAAAACGAATGGTGTTGACATTCTTTTGAGCGTTGTATCTGAATATCAATAGCTTTTTTGACACACTGGGCGAGAAAGTAACTTTTTCGCACTGATTTCCCACTTCCTCTCACCGTTCGTTAAAATAGTATGTTTTGCACCAAGTTCATGAGGTTGTAGCTCGCTTCTGAGCGATTGGTTATCGGCCCGAGCCGCAGGCGAGGGTCGAAATAACCGCTCGGAAGCGGGGAACCTCAAGAACGAGGTGCAAATACTATTTTATGCAATTTTACGAGCACCCAAACAACGGAGAATTGCCTAAAATAGTATTCGATACACGGGTGTAAAACTAATTTTTCGCATTCTGGTGTTGATTCCGACCTCTGCCTATGGCTCAGGCCGGAAACCAAACGCCCTGACGTGAAAATAAGTTTTTCTACCCTTGTATCGAAATGTACTATTTTGTGCCTATGTTTACGTATGAGAATAAGATGGGTCCGGAAAACCAAGCAATCTGTTATTGGATCTACGTTGGAACCTCTTTTAGTCTCCAGCAAAACAATACTATCAATCGTCTTGGCTATAAAATATTACTGACTGATACTGACAAGAGAGGTCCGGAGGGTCTGGGTCACCAAATCTCATTCAACTTTTTTCAGTCTCGTATCACCTGGAATATGAAGAATCCAAAGTAACTCCATCAAATGGGCCTTCTGCCCAGAGCTACGAGCAAAAATATTAACGTTGCCAGTATATCTATATAAGGTAAGTGTACCCAACTTGCCTCTGTACCCAACTTGCCCCCATATGCCGATCTCAGGAATGGGCGCTCGTTGACCTTCCGCAATTTTTTTTTTACGTTTGTTATGTTAAAATATGAGAAAATACGTAGTTTTCATCGACCCCGGATCATTTCTGCGTTCTCCAGAAAATATAAAGTGAGTTTTCCATTTTTCGTGTTTGCACGGCTAAGAAATCACCGAGGAAATCGCGTTCACTAAAACCGGTGCCAATTTATTTTTATTCGACCAATCTTGACGTACCTTAGCGCATTCGATTCCTTGTCTCAAGACCTTCAAAATCCGCTCTTCAGGGTTGCAGAACTCTGGTATGGAGCAATTTTATGTACAAAACACGAAGATGGTTTGAGAATCAAGAAGGCCGACATCGGAGTGTACCCAACATGCCCCCATATGGTTATCTCGGAAGGGCATGCAATATGGCTTTTTTTACCACTCAGAACGTGTTTATCACGTCAAAATAGGTCGGAAACGATGTCTTGGGCCAGCTAAAAGCTACAAATGTCGCTGCATGGTGATCAAAACGGATCAAAGCGATTCTATTCACTTCATCGCCGATTTACATTGTTTTAAATGATGGGGGCAAGTTGGGTACACACTTTTGTAAACTCTCAAAAATCACCTTTTGGGAGAATTCAAACAGCTCGGCTCCACTTCATCCAAATTGGACGTATCTTAGCTCATTTTGAAGGTCTTGAGACAAGCTTCAAAATGAGTTAAAGTACGTTGGAAAATATTAAGATTAGCCAGAATTATTAAGAATATGGCTTAATGGGGGCAAGTTGGGTACACTGACCTTATATCACTTTTTTAACATGGGCCTATATGGACAATGCTAATGTCATAGGGTAAAGCTCTGAACAGACGGCCCATTTGACGGAGTAACTCTGGGTTCTCCATATTCTAGGTGGTAAGAAACTGTAAAAAATTTTGGTGAGATTTCAGGACCCGCAGACTCCGGACTCCCCTTGTGAGCACTTATTCCCAAGTATCTACGGTAGTTTCAAACTTGAAAGATGATCAAGGAATGTGATCAATGATAAAGAAGTTGAATGTTAATCTCTTTTCTTGGTATCAGCACTTGTTTGCTCATTCAATTTTTGTGACTCCTGACAAATTAGTCAATACTTCAGTCAATAATTGCTTCGAATGATACTACCGCGGTACACCATTTGTATCTTGTGAAGCAATATCTTGGTCATATTATTACATGCTGCGGAAAACCGATTGAATGAATGATATACAATAGAACATTCATTATCTAATATGAATCCTATGTCGATCTTGGCTGTGAATCATGATCGGACTCGTACCGAGTTCACAGAGATGACTGATACATAGCCGGTTGGATAGTTTGGCTCCTAAAACGAGATTTCTTTGCCTCTACTTTGATGAAAATTACTTTAACTTCGCAATTTAACCAAATTACAATGACTATCAGGGTTTTGTCAGATTTCAGTAAAGTCCAAGAATTGGACACACCATACCTCATATGAATGATCTACCACCGAGTCTACCACGGTTCTCTTACTTGCGCTTTTGACTGGTTCTAATATCCACAAGTGATTCATCAGCTTGCACTTGAAGTGAAATTCATTTCCAACAGTCACAATATCCAAAAATAATTTGTCCAAAAGCCCCGCTGCTCAACTTATCAACGATGAAGATAAAAATTGAAAATACCATCGGTCTTGCAGAAGTGTACATCTGACTGGGGGATGAGGTTAAAAATTAGCATAATATTTCGAATAATCAACGCCTCGAATTGACGTGCCCCCGAGTCGTGTAAATACTGGAACAGCCCATAGCAAAGCATATGCCGTTAAGAGGTAAAAATATTTGACACAGCGGTAGTTGTGCTCGAAAGTATGGCGAAGCCTCCGAGCAGCCCCGCTGTGGCATATACGCCTAAGTTGGGGATTTTAACCTCCTCATAATTTTCGAACATACATTAATCATCATTGCCGACCTCAAAGACGCAACATTTCCACATCAAAATCATTCAGAATCAGAGGCCCTTCAACATAAACTTTGGATTTTCGCGATTGGTCATTCATCCGCCGAGATAAGTAATGTTGTATTTTGCGATGGTCGAGATTGATTTTATAAAAATGTTTTGACGGAAGTACATATATATATCGTAGAGCGCGGGAAGGAGCGGCGAATATTCGAATCCCGTAGCGCAGCTTAATACTTGATCGTTGACAAAACCTCAGGCGACACAGATCAATTCGGTTCTCCTCAATTTCGATGATCGACAACCCAAGAAACAAAGTTACAATACAGTTTTGCCTTTCGAGTCCAATAAGTATCTTCTTTCAATCATTTAAAGCCAGTGTATTTCACGACCGAATCAACTCCAAATGTGCAAGCCCGGACCTGTGTCGTCTGCAACTCTGCCTGCGTGAAGAGAGAGAGTGTGCATGTGTGTGTGTGTGTGTGTCGTCTGCTGATTGCTGTGGCGGGGCGCGGAAGGCACGGACATTACCGATCGATGATTCGACCGATGGCTCGCGCGGACATCTGAATTATATTCGAAAGATTAGGAAGCTCGAGTATTGCATTTTTCACATAGACCGAGTCAAATCCTTTGATATGACTACAGTTTGAATATTCCGTGCTCTGATATGCCTCAAAAAGGTATTACGCGTTAAAAGTATGATAGGCTCATGTTATTGCCGCAAAAACAGTGCAGATGTACCACCATACTTTTGACCCATATACCTTTTTGAGGTGTATCAAAAATCATCGAATTGTATCTGCATGATCTAAACACGACATGCTTGAGATGTTGTATATAATATACGTACATCTGAGTATGCAGTTTCGCATCAGACGCACCCGCACTCTCACTCAAATATGTACTAACAGGCTATAATACAAGCACGTTGGCACGTATGCTTGTTTGACATAGCAAATAGATTGGAACGTAGATATAATGACTTGTACTCTTGGTGGTATATGGTTAAAAGTATAAGGTTCAATATGCCACCCATTGGTGCAATTTTTTTTATTGATTCTATGCGAATGAATAGTATCATACCGTGTAAAGTGGTTCTTTGTTTCCATCGATTATTAGGACTCTCAATAAACAGTAGGAGTATATCTTGCTGACGTATTGGTCGATTATTTTGTCTAATGAATTTCGATGATTTGTGCTTCTTGTTGATTTTGATGCATGAGAGAGTGATTTGCTATCACGTAAGTCTAATATGCGTATGTTTTTATAGTAATACAAGGGTGTCAAAATATTCAAAAAGTATTACACTATTACGCTGTGATCTTGTAATGTGAAAATGTTACATATGCAATATTTCAAATACGGTGAACATAATTTGTGAATTTTTGTATCGGCAGGTTTTGATTTATCATGTGAATGTGCATAAGAGCTCACCTTTCGCTCTTCGATAGAACTTTCATTTTAGTAAGTTTCCTCCTTGGAATGCTGGCTAAATATGAGTGTATCGTATTACTTGTATAAATCGAGAGGCGACGACAGTAATTTTATGTGAACTGATTTTAGTTTTGGAACGAATATAGTTTACAACCTATGCTCAATATTAATGCCTTGCTTTTGCATAGTAATTTTGCGTAATGAGTTACCTGTAATTTATCATTAGCCGTATATGATGCAAAGCATGATCTGAATCATCAGAATTTGTTTCCCAGGCAATGCTTATCGTAATTTATGACTCCTACGATGGCTTCAAGAATGAATGTGTGCAAGCATGTTTAATGGTACTGTTTACTTGTGTAGTTTTGTGCTGTTCAGATTTCCTATCTCGTTTTCATCGTAAATGTTAACAAGAAGCTCTTAGTAAGACAAGAGATATTGGTAATCTATCGATGAGGTTTTGTCTTGCCGAAAAGGTAAACTGGTTGGTTTACTCATTGTAAGGTATATATGATACTTGACAAGTTCGTTAGAGAAAGAGCTGTGATTTTTGGCATCGCAGCATCGCAGTGAACGTGTTAAGCACTCTTTTTATTTATGAAAACTCTCTTATTCATGAAAACTGTTCCAATATCAATCTCTCATTTTATCAGGCAACTTTGTTTTATGTCTCTCCTGATTACAGCAACAGCTAATTACCGTTATTCAGTGAACGCAGATAAAATGTGTTTGAATTTGCCATGCACACTATTAGTTGATCTTTGATTACTCATCTTTCATTCAGCACTGGCTGGAAAGTGCAGAGAAAAGTGGATCAATACATATGACTATAATCCAAAATACATTCTAAATGAAAAATTACCGGCGATAATCTTCTTTTGCAACCAATACTTTTTTGCGATAGTCTTTCGTAAATCACAGCTAATGCCAAGAAATTTCACTGGCATTTTTCATCAGGTGTCATGTTGAGGTGAAAAAACTCACTGGTCATTGATATTTTAAGACAATGCCAGACTAATTGCATGATCCATTTCGTTCCCAATTATTCCAAACCGGATCTTTAAATTCATCCCATGGATTCCATAAATGATTATTTCCTATACTCGTGAGGTCCATCCCTGAAACCCTCTGTGGACTCACTCAGTTTCAATTGACTTGGCATGGACCAAATTTTTCGACTCTCAGAATCTAGATCTGCAACAGACTATGAGATTCTCATAGCTGCACTTGAACAGAAAATCATGAACTCAGAAGGGTTTTTCTGATTTCATGAGTGGATTCGGGGAAATTTACCGAGTAGATCACCAGCATCTGTTCAAATAGTAGTCACATGTGCATAGAAATGTACAGTCCTGTGCATTTATCAAGAAGCACCATTTTAGGCAAGCAATATTGGACCTCATTTTGCACGCACACATTATCATCGATCTCAAGATTAAGGTGCATTGCTGCTTCACATACATAGAGTCTTGGATATCTTGTATTGATTTCTGGATTGATTATCATGGGCCAATTGCCACATCCTATTCAACATCTCCATTTCACTTTCAAATATCATCCGACTCGGTCCTCAAAGCAAAGGCGCATTCCTACTTTACCTTCACGAATCCACCTGCATCTACTACCCCTCACACGATTGTCATCTGCTAATCAATTGTTTTAGACAATAGGTGTCTGCCAGGTATATGATAGAAAACTGAAAGTGATTTTGATTTCACAGGACAAGTGGCATGAATCAAGAGAAAAAAAGGTATACCCGCGTGACACTCAATGACTCGACTAAATAGAAAAGTGAGATACTTGCAGAGTGTGTACACAATATAAACAACCCACCTCGAAGCCCACATCAGAATCGTGTCGCGCGAGCGTTCGAAATCGATGTGGAGGAAAAAAAGGTGAATGCGCGCAAAGTGTGCTCACCAAGTGACAGCAGTTGTCAGGGACACCTTTTGTTCACATTTTCTGATCCGTAATTACGCCAACAGATAAGATTTATTTATTTTGCGCTATTGAACATAGAGTGCAATCGTGCTCTTTATTCACAAAACGTTCGTTTCGGACAAACAAGAGTTGTATGGCATCGAGGACGGTGGCGGTGTCAAACCTGTTGAGTTGACGTGCAATACTTGATAATTGACGTATATTTCCACGTAACGAGATGGAAGGAAAAAGACTTTTATTGAAAGGTTAAGTGTATCAAGAACACGTTCACACCATGAAAAACCTTTTTATGGGGGAAAATAATGCTATGTTATCCGCGTAAATGGGTCATTTAATGAATATAAATTCTCACTCAGTATAATACAGTACAACTACGAGTATCATGAACTTCAAATTGCATAAAATTGATTGATTACTTGATACAGAGTGGTTGGGCTATGCCTCATTGAACCGTGCAATAAAAAACTCATTTGAAAAATGTAATCACTTAATCGCATGGATCAATTTTCAATCAAGAATATCGAAATGATGATATGTGATGCCCTTCTGAATACCAGTTCTTATTTTTTTTCCGACCCTCCCTGTTAATTTGCCCTAATGTAGATTGATGACGCAGTGTGGCATCGGTTACGAGAATTTTTGGCGTCAGCTGGTCAACTCGGCACACGCAACGGATAGAGTATGCATAACGTTACCGCAAAAGTAACACCGACACACCCCCATGAAGCATCAATTTTTAGACGATGTTACTTTGAAATTCTCCAATATGCAGGGGGGGCCTGCGGTATGTGATGAGAAATTGACTTTTTTAGGCACGTGTCGGCCTATACCTCTCTCAACGATTAATCGTCTACGTTTGCAGGTTTAGTAGCTTTGTTTCGAGCTCAATTTATGGGTGCGGAAGTAGATGTGGAATTTGGGGCTATTTGTATGGGTTACATCAGAATGCAGGATAGCTTTATACATTTTTATACTGGTATCATGTCTCTTGACCTCGTCAGGAACTTCAATTGAATGGAATAATGTAATTCCAGTATGAATATGATATGAGTGAAATTCGATGAGTTTGCTTTAGTGTATGTGATCAGGAAATAATTTTCCATTTCATGAAGATCCATATCAACAAAGTATGGAGAATGAGTCTGGGAATGAGTCCTTCGGCGTTGTTCTAAACACTATGCTTATCGAATTGATCACTGATCTCGTTTATCCCGGCAGTTTTATTTGTATGAATCGTCTTGACTGTGTTACCGCATCATAATTGGAAAGTTAATTTCGAGGTTAGTTGACAAAAATGTCGGCTTTGAGTATTTGAAAGGACAAAGTGAATGACCCAAGGAGATATCTACGTTTTTGGGGTACATTTTTCCCTTATTTTTCGAATGTATTTTCTTGCATGGACTATTCATTGAAAATGTTCAATGACTTGCGCCTTAAAACACTAAATATATGATATTCTACATCCAGAAGAATCATTCATTTCAAGTCAAAGTGGCCGAATCCGATCAAGACAGATTGAATGGATTCGTTCAATATACTTATTCGCTGGAAAATTTTCACTGTAAATGGTGGCCATCGTCACGGTAGTATGTCAGGACTTGATTTTCAGCAAATCTTCCAAAGTTCTGTAAAAGCAGTGAGATCATTGGTTGGTGAACCGGAAGTCACCACGTACATTCACGATAGATGTTTTTTTTTCTCTAAATTACTGATCGAAGAATTAGTTTGAAAATTACGGAGGATGATATTCTCAATGAAGGCATTGCTAAATTTTACTCAAAATCAGGCTCTATGGTCACGCAGAAAGTTGAACTGAACCATTGAATTTTTTTCCTGGTTCAAATCAGTCTCACGGTGTAGAGCAAGCTGAAGTTAACAGGATGATGATAAATGATCATCGAAGATGTGACTCGTTTCACGTCCAATAGGATCTGTAATATGTGGGTGGATCAGCAGGTATGAATAGAAAAAAAAATACAGGATAACAGGTTGACCAAACAAATGTACGTTGCAATCTGTCTGTCATCTTTCAATGAGATTCTCGCAAGAACAACAAATAGATTTGGAGGATACATCGTATATGCATCAAAACCTCACGAAAGAAGAAGATGAAGGAGAAGAAGAAGAAACATTACTCCGGGGCGTTCACATCATTTCTCACGCATTCATACGCTTATCCCAACATGTTCCAATGGCGTGCGAAACACGACGGACATCAGAGAAGAGTGAAAAAAAAGCCAAAGAGATGAAGTGCAACGAGAGCATCTCACTGGTATATCTTCAGGGCATTTGTACGGCAAATAGGAGTCAAAATAGTTTTGAAATACGGACCTGTGTAGAAAAATCTCCTCGAAAATCTCTCATCCATGCTTGAATGAAGAAATCCCACAGATACTTCAGTACCAGTACTCCTCTCACCGCGTGAATCACATCATACAACCATCATCACTAGACGGAACTCGATCGCATCGAGGATGAGACGGAGCACCTTGCATTGTCTCCCTGTCAGAGCTCACGCCGCGGGCTCCACTAAAGCTTACGAGATCATTGTAGGCGTTGATTCGTCTCACGACAACCAAGGGCAGTGCACCCAACTTCTCGATGGTATATACACACAAATACATGGAATATTCTTGTATTTGTGTGTTTGTGTGTGTGTGTGTGTGGGTGCTTGTGTAGCGTGGGTGTGGGGAAAAAATGAAAATGTCCTAAGGGCTGTTGGCAAAGCGGAGGGATGCTTGTATATGTACATTTTTTCCTTGCCACATCGTTGTCATTGTCCCATAAGGCCCTATTCGTCCAATTCTTTACCTTTAAATTGTCCAGCTTCTCAATAATAGACCGGAAAGTTTAAGAACTGTGAAGTTGATGCTGGTGAGCAGGTAGAAGACCTCCAAGCGAGTCTAGAACATGGTTTTTGGATGTTTCACATCGTATATCGATGAGCGATTCCCTGGGATTGCATGCACCCTGGAGACTATATCTTGATCCTCGATTGAGGACAGTGGTGGCTTTTGTGTGGGCGTATCGATTCATCTCGGCTATTTGAATCTATATGTACATAGTTATACAGAGTTCTGGATATTGAGAAAATTTCTTTAAGGGGTGTGTCTTTGCTTTAGTGATCTAATGTGAGTTGAATGTGATTTTTTTTCATAGATTAGATACATAGTGAACAGCTTACTGAATAAGGTGTTATTTTAGGTGTTTCTCGTGTGAATGGGTATCAAAATAATTCCGAGAAGGATATCAAAGACAGAAGAGCCTTGCAGGTGATCATTGTAACCTCGGAGACGAATGGCTCTTCGAAATTGATCGAAATTGATGGCTTTCATTGGATTTTCTTCCAAGAAAGTGTCTTGTAAGATTATGATTGGTGGAAGCTCATTGTGTGGAAAGTTTGTATCATATCTATGACGAAATATACATTTTTTTAGAAAACTTTTGGAAAGACGAGGATGAAGATGAACTTTCTCATTCAATCATCAACGTGATCGATATAATCTCCTTGGTAGATCAGTTTAGTCTGAAAGAAGGCACAAATGTGCGGAGGGTACCATTATATGATCTTTATCAGCATCAAGATGAATCTTACCAATTTTGGGTACAGCACCATCAATGCTTATATAGTTCATGCATGAATATCAAAAAAGAAAAGACCATCGACGAAATTGAGATGTTTAAAGTCGGCGAAACGCAAGAGTGAAAATTGTCTTCGACCTGTATGATTAAATCCATCGGGTTCATAATTAAAATATACAGTTAATGGAGTACGCTCAAAGAATGTTCTCCGGCGTCAAAAAAGAGGTCTTTCGCATCATCTTGCTCATTAGTCGTGCGACTTCATATATCTGTAATTGGTTGACGTGATCATATTAAGCCACTATCTCGGCGTGTTTTACACAAGAGTTGGCCCGCCCGTGAAATTCCGTTGCATTTTTATCTCAAGATACCACATGCCCATCAAAATTAGCCAGGCTCGACTTAAACAAGGGCCCTCGTCTGAGAATCTGCAAAATCGTCAGGAAAAATAAAGTACCTTAGAAATCGTATTTTTCACCAACATATTCTCTGCACCTAAGAATTCATTTGTGTAAGATAATATCATCCCAATCAATATAACAGGAGTTTGAGTGTGAAAGCTGGTACAGTCATAAAAATGATGTACAGGATGTTATGAAATGATGTAAAATATCGAGTTCTCGTCTACATACTTAGATGCAGACATAACCTTAGAATCAGCAACGTACATTATCACATGTGAGTTGAGGGTAATAACTGAATCTTCCGGTCAAGTTGTCTGCACATTGTCCCTGAATAATTTGGTACTGTGATAATGACCATGATCGATTTCAGGGTTCTGTTTTGAGGCTTTACGACCTAAGAAGCATCTGAACACACTAGGAATCTGAATAACGTTTCTAAGTGTGAATGAATTTTCCTCCCAGCTCTTGAATTTTGATTTCCTAGCTTCTCAATTTTTTTCCTGATTTCCTCTCAGAATTACGGGGCATCGTTCCAAAAATTCCGAAAATGTGTGGTATTCTGCTTCACTAAAACGGTATTTTGAGGAAGCATGAACAGAGCACAGGTCAAACGGCACCATTGCCACAACTGCTAGTGCCCAATTAATTTTCAGCAAGGTGAATCAGCCAAGTCTATCGGACTACAGGAGCATCAGCTCGACGTTTTAATGATGATCCCCCCTGCACCAGCACAGATGACTCCCGATGGTTATCTACCCTACCCTATCGGGCGACCTCAGCTCAGGCGGGCATGTCAGGCACGTGCCACCATGCATGCATGCATGGGTGACCGAAAAAGGCGAGCAATGCAGTGCACATGTGCTTCGGCAACGGAACTGACCCGTTGGTTGGTCTACGCCTGCATCAGCGAGTCTGTTGTTGCTCTAAAATGCCGAGCTTGACTCATTGCTGATTCTACTATGCTGATATACCTTGGTGACGGGTTGATGTCGACGCGGGCGACGCGACGTGCAGATGAAGTGCACGTATACGGGTGGTTCCGTTACCGCATGTCGCGAATTTATTCCGTATCTCTCCTACAAGTTGTGTATGCTACTCTCAAATTCTTTTCGGTGACAAAGGACAGATCATGACTGGCCTCAACCTTACATTCCAACGTGACTTTGGTCGTGACATTTGGAATGGAGAATGGAGATTAGATTCTTCTGTCATCTGTGACTTCAAGGTTAATTCATGAAAATCTAACCATAAAAGGTGATCCCTAAAGTAGACCCACGATGTAATTTTGGACATTCGAGACTCAGAATGATTCAGCTGGTAACTTAATCCCAAACTTATTCCAAAGTCCAAGAATCTAAACTGAATGGAAGAAATCAAGCATTCGAACTGTTTAGCTTTCGTTTATAAACAACACTGTGAATTAATTCAATTCACAATCAGCAACTTCTTCCAATCTGATTGAAAATCCAAAAACTAATAGAGTTACTGATATTAGATGTGTCCTTGCTTGGGGAAAACCCAAGGCGAAGCAAAATTTAAAGGTGGCCATGGAAAGCTTGGTTCTCATTCTCATTTTAGGTGGTCACGAGTTCTCCGAGAGATTTTTGTACCATCTTGCGGTCCATTCGACATATAGAGTACGATGATCAACCATACAACTCTAAATGGAATGCAATGCAGTGGTCGCATGCGGAGGATTTTTCTGAAACTTTGAGAATGAGTTTGATCGAAATAGATGCAGAAAGAGTAGGTACAATCAGGGCAAAAATTTCCAGTGAAAGTGCTCCTGGCAATGAAAATTCCAAAATTTGGAAACTGGATCAACTTTATTCAAAAGTGCACATAAGAACCCTACGCTAATGAAAGAATGGAGAGCTCAAAAAAAGCAACGTTGACTCAAAGAGAGCTGAGGAAAATCTGAGGGCGAGATAAGCGACCGGTCTCTCGGCAACCAGAAATCGATCGCGTTTGTAAATCGAGTCGAATCGGCTCGAACGTACCTCGGAACGTACTGTCCGCCCCGTTCATTGGAGTTGAAAGAATAAACAAACTTCAACAACAGAGTCACTGGAAATTCGAGACGCGTGACAAGCAAGTCTGTGAGCGCAAGAAGAGAAAACTGGGGAAAGTTGAAGACAGACTTTTTTAGCAAAATAAAAAAGTGAGAAATCACAATCGTAGCTTTGAGCTAGTTAAATACTCCATCTACAGTATTGACTTCTGAAGTTTTTCTCTCTTCATCAATATTACTGCCCGCCATGATAGTCCTGACTCTCAACAAGTGGTTGTTTGTATGGTCACAGACAGGCAACAAGATGAGCTTGAAGTCAGTTTTGGAGGTCAGACCTCCGAGTACTTTTACAATTCTTGAATTATTATGTCAGAGGTTGGAAATTTCACCTCCAAAATGATTTTCTCATAAAATTTCGATCTCGAATGAAAGAATGTGAATGAAGCACTGTAGCTCACTTCGGGTAGATTTTCTCAATAATGGACATCTTCACAAGCATTTTTACTTCCATCAATTATAACTTTTTGGCACTTAATTCATTCATAACTGACCGGAATTCGTTCAAAACCTTTGCCGAGATTACATCTGTAAAAGCACGTCTGTATATGAATTTACATACAAGTCCCGAGTCATGGGACGGAAGTTTGACCGATTCACCTAAGACCTCACTTCCCGGTCTCGGAAAGATTTTCTAACTCGAAAAATATCAATAACTAGTCGAAAAATGACAAACAACATCAAATTTACAAAATTGGACATTTTCTGTCTTTTTCGTTTTTCCCCAGAATAGTGGCATGCAGAGACTCAAAGGTTGAGGGAATGTGTTTGCAGGGTTGCCACAGATTTTGCAGAATTTTGACCGACTTGCACTATGCGCCGTTCGGAAGTTATCACGAATATTGGTTTTTCGTGCCCACTGTAGTGAAAAAAATAAGTAAGGGAGTTAAAAGTGTCGGACGCAAGAGAAACTTTGAAAGTGTCAAAAGTCTACCACGTTTGTAGTTAAGGGTTAAATCCTCAACTGATAAGTTTATAGATTGGTGAGTATCCAAGGGGGTCCATAAATGAAACATTCAATAACCAATGACAATTGACAGCTTACCCGGAGCAAGTTATCAGTAACCCTGCAACTTTGTCAAGTCACAAAACAAACTCATTGCAGTGACGTTTCCTAATGCAGTGCTAAATCTCCTATGAAACGGTCAGGATCTATACCGCGCCTTCAAAACAGTCAATGTTTCAACATGCACTTTATAAGCGCCAACACTATTCACAATCTTTGAGCGTAGCTAACTAGCGTTGACAAGACGAAGGTTGGCAAAATGAAAGGGTGGGGCAAAGAAACACGATTTTGTCGCTCTCTAGGTAATTGAGAATGACGTACGCGATTGCTCGATCCTTGATCTTTCCGCAAGAGCCGCCTGAGGGTGGGCGTGATGAGACGTATGCACACTCACTCCGTATAAGCACGCAGGTCTCTGAGAAAAACTCGAGCAGACTAGGTAACTATACAATATATCTATTCTGCGAGTGCCATTATATATATATATATATATATATATATTTATGTTCAAGTCAGAGCTTGTGCGAGGCAAAATTATGATCCTGGGTATAGTGACGAAGGACCAACCAGTGCACAGACAGCGACAAGCAATGCTTCGAAAGGGGCGACAAGTTGTTGATCGCGCGGATTTGCATTTCACTTGGGCCGGAAAATGAATTGCTCTGCGACATGCATTTGAAACAAAATTGACTTTGACTGGTCAGCGGCGACGATTTATTCATACATGTAAGACTTCTGACCATCATCAGACTGCAGAACTTCCACCAGAATTTCGTTGAAATACGTCTGATGGCAGTTGTATCTGTTACATCAAAATTTTGACCAATAGTTTTGTGTACTCTTTCCAAATCCATCGATTGACAATCACTGAATTTAAATTAATATCGAATCAACTTCAACTGATGACTTCAGTGAAAAGTTTCAGTGAATATGCACTAGAGTCGCACAGAAACTTCAGTGATCTTGGAAGGTCGGACGGGTCTGGAACTTTCCACTGAAGTCATCAGTTGAAGTTGATCCGAGATTAACTGAAATTCAGTGACTGTCAATTGATGAATTCGGAGAGAGTAGGCCATTCTTTCAAGGAGTGTTGGGTGGGTGACAAAAATACGTTCTTATATTAGGAAAGAATATTTGCTTTCTTACATCCGAAAAAGACGTATGCAATCTGGTGATGTACAGAAAAAGATGAAATTTGAAGTGATTTACTATATGCAGTCAAATGAGAATTAGCTCTTCTTTGCAAGGAAAGATTTTTTTCCTTAAAGTTTCCATGGAGTCTTATCCTGGTGACTAACCTGGTTGCTTTTTCAAATTTCATTGATTAATCATTGATAATCATTATGAAAATTATCATTGAATCAATTAAACATGACTGTTTAGACAAAAAATCTAGATATTTTTCGGGAATTGTGCAGCGGAAGCATTTGTCAGTAACACGAAAGATTTTGACGAATGTCTCACTGACTGGCGGACGAAAACTCTTTTATTGATGAAGAATCATTTCACTTCTTTGTTGCAGTACGAACGTATTCTGATTGGAAGACTCAAACAGATGCGACATTCACTGTAAAACCACGTGAGTATACTGTGGAGCTTCTCAGTAACTCCTTACTCTAAACATAAGCAATGTTCTCTACGAAAAAGCATACCCTTCAATGCAGATTACCGAGTCAGAATTAGAAAGAGACATGAGCAAGAATAGAAGCTGCATCTGTTACAGGAAGGCAAGGTATAAGCAAAATTTTTTACATTCATCTGAAACTCACGTGTGGCACGAGTTCGCTCACGACACCAGTAGATACTTCTTCGAATTCAATGGTCATTGCCACCGTATGTGGTATAATCACTGGTTGAACGTGCCAAACATCATCGAGTTAAATATTCAATCGGATATGTTGAATAAGGAGTTGAAGCTACTTTAAAATGTTCTCAAAGCATGCCGTACAAGCTCGACACTGGTGGGCTATTTCCACTTCATATACTGATGTATCAAATAAATCATCGAATGGTATTACTTTGCTCATACAATTTCTAAGAAAATTTTATCAAGTTTTTGTCAAACCTATTCTCGTATATGCGATGAGCAATATTGAAAAATCAATTCATGATCCAGTTTTTCCATAATAATTGATATAAATATCGGGTCCATAAGATCGACGTGGAGATGATTTTATCTCCAAATAGGATCAATGGCTTGATCAACATCTCACATCGAAGTCACGATAAGATATAGATACAGGATCTGAACCGATCAATGACTATAGATCTCATTTATGGGGACATTATAGACCATATTTATGGTTATCAGAATGCTGTTACTAACCTATCTGAGTACTTATCTAATGAAAAATCATTAGGAGCAATCGGGAAGAATATAGCTCATGCAGGTTCAAGTCCCTGATAGTGCTGTACTTGTATAAAAATTGTAATCCAGAGCAAAACAGCTTTTTTCATAAAAGATCCAACGCATATGAGGGTGTCTAGGATATAATATAGAAATGAATTTTACTCTAGGATAAATCACGCCCGGTGGTATCAAAATCTACAAAGATTATCTCATGATACGACTGCGTCGAAATGATGTTTTCTCTTGAGTTGAACCGGAATAGTGTTAGAGCCCAGAAAGATATTTAGATCATCATAGATCCAACCCCCAGAACGCTGCAAACAAATATCAATTGGTATTTTTTAGTAATACATTGTCGGTGGACCGTGAAAGCATCATTAAAATTCATGGAATATTCCATCATTTCAGGAGTACTTTGCTGACTGAAGGTCAGATATGATGTTTAGAAGAAATTAGACCCAAAAACTGGTGAAAAGGTGAATTGTCTTCATTTTCCTTGAAACTGTGATAGAATTTGTATTATCGACGCATTGGTGGGGTCGGTAAGTGGCAGATTCTCCGGTCATTGGAGTTAAGCAGCGTTGGGCACGCTCAGCACTTGGATGGGTGGCCGTTCATCTGGGTTCAATCATTCTCGGCTTGCTAACTTTTCTGAACGGTTAATTGGTGCTTACGACTTTTTGGTATGAACGGGAGATGTAAAACGTTGCGATTGATGGGTAATTTTATGCAAGATGTATGCCCAATGTGTGAATTCATAGTGGCACCGAGCTGTTCGGAGTGGGTTTTCTTCACTCTCACTAAAATTTTCCTTTGCTCCACATGCAGGTTAATCAATCTCTGGAAAGTACGGAGAGTGTATACACATTACAGTCATTACACTGAGATAGTTAAACTCATGAGTTACACGGGAACTCTGTCGAGAAAACGCCAACTGCGCCGTGTCGGAATTAGGGGTTTTCGGGTGTTCTATGACACGGAGCTGCAGACGAAGTGGGTGTTCTACACAGCCCGCGGGTGCTCTGACTATAGAGTCTATTCTATTAGTAGAAGATGAAAGTGTCAAAATTCAAAGGTATAAATATCCTTCTGCGCAAGTGAGTTCTCTGAAATGTATGAGCGACGAGTATACTCTAATGACACACAAACCCTCCTAAAGTCCCTACAAGCCGCAGTTGATGACCATGTAAACTCCAAGAGAGGACCTGAAGAGGCTCAAATGATAATAAAAAATTGTCTGAGGGAAGTGAAAATATTGGTATCCACTTTGGGCAGGAATTGCTTATGATGTATTCATATCATTTTCTTGAGTAATTTGGTAGATTTTTCGTCCTTGATGATTCATATATAAGTTGATTATTTGGTCTCATCGATCTTGAAGGATGGTGGGAAACTAAATAAATTCCCAAAATTTCATGAAAGAAATTTTATTGCTACGTTTCGTCCACTAGATTTCGTGGACCTCATCTTTCTATTTTTATATGTCAAAACAGAAACCTGAAGCCTGATGAGGTCCACGAAACCTAGCGGACGAAACGTAGCAATAAAATTTCTTCCATGAAATTTTGGGAATTTATTTAGTTTCCCACCGTCCTTCAAGATCGATGAGACCAAATAATCAACTTATTCATGTCATTTTCTTTTCCAAAGCTTTCTTGAAAACTGAGATTGATAACTCTAGATGGTTCTAAATCAAAAACAAAAATATCTCACGACAGCACGATTTCCTGTTTCAAATTGATATGTGATGAGCTGAATAGTTCGTACCATAGGTGGGCGCAACAATTGAGTTCAAAGCAGAGACCGATATGAAACCAGTTTAATCAATAGAAAAAGAATATGAAACCAGTTCGAGTGAGAGGTTCATTTTCATTATATTGCAATTACGAATTATATACTGGCAAAGGGAGCACACTAATCGATGAAAGTGACCATAATACGGCTGATTCCTTGTTTAATTAAAACTGCATAACTCTCATAATTTGACCGGTACATCTAACGACCACCCTGTTGTTTTGATGTATACTCATCACGGTTAGGTGTGTATAAGCGATGACTTAGCGTGACCGCCAACGATTTTAAAGGCACCGCTTGGACATAAACATCAGAGCTCGTGATCTGATACTTCAGCACATGTATGAAGAAGCATAGAAAGCTCTTCACAGTTATCGCCTCAAGTATTCAACATACACGCTCTGAATCTATTAACTTCTTTGCTCTTATTTTGTAAAAGCCTCGGTTAACTGATTGAGAAAAGATTCGTTTTATCATGATCGTATCTTCGTGGGTGGACTCTCTAGTCGTAAAAATATCTCAGAGGGCCAGGATAACGTGGTTGCTGAGACTATCTCAACTTTTTAAATTATTGTGAAAGCTAATTGAAATCCTCACAGAACTTGTGGAATACTGATGGCTTAAAGTGGAAATAGTTTGATATAATTCAGATAGAAGATGAAGATCTAACCTCATTTTACATAACAAGAGGTTCATTCCAATAAAACGAGTTGAGTATCAGATTAGTTAGGGATCAAGATAATTTGAGCTACTGAAAAGATGCAGAAGATAGTTGAAATAGGAGCGATGGTTGAAAATGTAAAAGCGTTGCTCACACTTTGGCATAAGTACTCCTTATAAGGTGCCCTTGAGGGATAAATCAAGTTCAATGCCAACGAGTGGTATAAGAGAGATGCTGATTAGAAAAGGACAGTTGCATATTTTTTTTGCCTCGAAAATGCTACCGTAACTAGTTCTCGATTACGCGAACAGGATTATATCAGTTTCTGAGCTCGTGAAGTATATACCCCGTTTGAATCTAGCTCTCATTAACCAGCCTATAGGCATTCTACCGATCTATTCCCTTTCTTCCCTCTCTTGACCAGGTGTACTTATGATGCATCGATCACGATAACGGTAACATATCGCGATCTCTGGTGTTCTACCGTGCTACTTGCACATTGTTACGGATATCACGAGGTCTGTATGGTACTGCCCGTTCCGTGGGAACCGTTTCCGTGTTTTGCTCTATCCTTGAAGGGAAAATGGATTTCTCTTCACATGAGTTAACTTCCAAGATAGCTTGAAAGTTCACTTATGTTAAATGTCTCGTTAGTCTTCGTTATTGATTCTGGAACGGAACACCTTTGGAACGATGGTTCTTAATAAGCAACTTTATTATTATTACATGAGTAACAACACAAAAAACGTCGATTGCTTCATTTATTCCGTCAATGACATCAGTGATGTGGTAAGTTTCTGAAAGTAATCTTCATAATGAAGTATTGTTATGGGCGCTTTTTCAGTGTTTTGAAAGTCGGTTTTTCGATGAACGCTATTTGTGAAATGACGGAAGAAGATCTTTCAGGGTTATACATTTTCCATCATTTTCCATCCGCGCCAACTACCATAAGCATAAAATGAAAATAATCTTCTTTGGATGAATAAAAAGTGCGTGGGATAGTGAATAAAAAAAGTCTACTTTACATAAGACTCTGAACTGGTACCGAAGGTTGGCGTATGATTTTTGCAAGGATGAAAAGAGCGAATTCTCCCGCCAAATTTAAGCCACGGGTCGAGCCAATCATCCATGTGGAAGGTCATACAATCTTCAAATGAAATTCTGCAGATGAAAGTGGTTATTTTGGTTAGTTCACATTTGAAGATCCACGTGAGAGCCTCCAAAACATTTTTCTGAGGACGAGCATTCAGTTACGAGCATGTTACAATTGGCTTAAACCACTGAAACTCAATTCGAGACGGTGATATCCCTTCTAACGCGTTTGTTGCAATCTCATCTCAGCCTCGAGCTGGATTTATAAATTCGTTTTTATGGGAGCAAGCTCTCATATGAGCCATTGTTCGTGCATGTGGTGTGAATTACCATGGAAGATTCTCAGGAAAAATTTTCCAAGACATTACGAGTTGGTAAAAATTGAAATACTTGTGTAAAATGTGACGGTTGAGTAGATAATCTCAACCATCGTCTCTCTCTCTCCTGTCCCGAATCAATGTCATAATATATCCTTCTTACAGAATGTAGCAGAGCATCCGAGGAGATAGCAGTAAGTTATACATGTGAGAGAGAGAGAGAGAGAGAGAGAGAGAGAGAGAGAGAGAGAGAGATACAGTAAAATCACTTGTTTGTCGCGAATCATCATCGAACCTTTAGAATCGCCGCACCGCGCCCCTCGTGTCCAAGCTAATCAACTGGCCAGCATCGCGCGTTGCGCCAAATTTAGACTCTGTGCGCCCGTCTTGCCGAACAGACCATGTGGCTGCGATCGGAGCAATATCCCGCGCTTTCCGCAATTTCCTCGTTCCCGCGCCGTGTGTGCACCAGCTCCTGATCGAATACCCTGGCGACGTGCTCGAGAGGATGATCATCCGGCGGCCCAGATCAACCTTGCGTGCGACCGATACCTGCGTCCTGGACATCGTCCGATTATAGAAGAATTACAATGCGAGCGGCCGATAGAGAATATACATTTGTGAGTACAGCCTTGAATTGCTCTCTCTCTCTCTGTTTGAGGCTTCACCCTTTGCTCTCTTTGTGCTTGCGCTCGATGTGCTTCATGTGCACCATGCCTTTATTATTTGAATAAACTTGTCTCTTTGATATATTAAAATCATGATTAGTCATTTGGCGCGCTCCATACCCAATCTCTCTCGCGCGCAATAGCAGCAATATAACATACCATATACCTATATGAATATGCAGCAGTAGCAGCAGATGCAGAGTTCCAGCTACAATTATTATATACAAATTTGCTGGGCATTGCACACTGCCCATCGTGTGCGGCTAAATGAGCTAGGCAAATCTAGGAGCCGTCATAGAAATCGCAATGTCCACCTGAGGCTCTCGTCGCAGCCAACGTGTTGATGAATTTTTTCTGATCAAAAGTTTTTTCTATCCTGGAAATTGATTCTAAAAGCCTCTATCCTATCCATACTTGATTGTAGCGTGGTTGTTCAAGCGTCATTTTTTGTTTGACTGAGCCTCCCGCTGAGCCCCCTAGACAGAAGAATGAAGCCGTTCTTGAACTCGACTTGAACTACTGGGATACCTATGGTTATGGTTCCCGAGTTATAAATTAGGATGTTAACATAGACTCACACTTATCCATACTAATTGACCCGCCTGATAATCATTACCGCATGATTGCCTACGTAGGATACTTTGCGATTCAGCCTCCTCGTGAGTTGAAGGAATGAATTGGTAGCTGATTGTCAATTATCTATGAGCAAGAAACAGAAAAGCGTCACTGCCTCACACTCTTCTTCACAAATTCTCTCGCAAACCGTTCTCACGCGATTTTTCGTGGTCAATCTTCATATTCCTGGGTGCCCTTTTATTCAAGGATTGATGATGTATTCATCATTATGTATTCGCAGCTTACAAGTTACAATACTCTTCAATTTGTGAGCTTAGAACCAAGTGAAAGTATCGAAAATCCCATTCGTTTAACTATTTCAGGAATCCATGATCGATCGTGAGAATCACTGAAAAGGTGAGAAATGTGCTAACGGAAGCAATAAAAAGAAACAGCAACCATTGCAAATGCATTCCTTGCATATTCATCTTGATACTCTTGTGAAATAGATTTCATGAATTTCCAACAAGACGGGAGAAGCGTGTCTGGTATGTTTAGATAATCGGAGGTAACAATTGTCATGAAAAATCTTTATCGACACCCAAAATCCTCTAGAAATCACTGCATTTTTGAACGTAACAGATACATTGCACGATGAACGCTTATTCACATAGGATCAATTTACGGAGTCTTTGTTTCCACTAATATTTTGCTTTAAATTCACGAACTTAGACTTCCTGGAAAGATCTTAATTATTCTGTTAACCCTTTGGCTGTCGGCCTGGCTCATATCTAAGCCACCCATGACTCTGCATAATCCTTGTGACATATCGGATTTTTCTCTGAATGAAATTGCCCCTTTGACCATACTGATTTCCATTGGAGGAATGTCGGCAGTCTAAAGGTTAACAACGATCACTCGTATTTACCTTATTCACGACTTTGAGCCGACAAAATACCTTCATTTTCTGACTGAACAAGATAGGAAATAATCAATTAGTGCATCTCTTCAGTAATTCAAGTCGCTAGCCGTTCATTTAAACTGGACATGTTGTGAGGTCAAGTGAGCGGAACATGAAATTGAAATTTTTGAATCTCTCAATGCCTCAGGCGCGAGGAATGACCTCGAAATTAGTTTACACCTTTTCCCAGCCACAGAAAAGTGCGCATTCCAGCAAATGTGTATACTTGAACCGCGAACAAGACGAGCATCTTCCTGATAGTAGTGCACCTGACTCTCTTAGAGAGAGAGTGAGATACGTGAAAGAAGACTGAAAGGGATAAAGGTAAAACTCAGTTAGACGGAGTGCGATAGAAGTTGAGGAAGATCGTGTGGAGGATAGCTGTCCGAGCTTTTTTCAGCAACACGTATAATTTCATCGCGCACTACACGTGTTTTCTCGAACTCTGGCGGGCGATTTGTTGGAGATTTCCCGTGTGCAATATGCGCCCGGGGGCTACCTATAATTTACGGCAATGAGCCGTTTTCCAACGTGGCTTTCTGATGGGGCGTAGCGTGCGAGCGCGAGTATATAATATACACACACACACAAGTCGTGAGTACAAGTGCATCCGCGGAATTGAGCGAGGGAGTCGGAAAGAGATGCGCGCCAAAGAGCAGAAAGTATTATCTGCCCCCGAAGCGCACGAGAGCAGAGAAGGCATAGCATTAACTGGACGTTGCCCGCCTTGTATCCTCGCGGCTCTCAAATGCAGCAGTTTTGCTTTGCTTGCTCGCGTGTGTGAGATACAGCCACATTTCTCTGGAAGAGTGCCGTATACAAATGAGAAAGATGGAGAGAAACGGTCTCCGTGGCGCGATTATACACGAGAAACTGCTTAGCTCAGTATCCCAGACGCGCTTACACCCGCGCTGGTTTATATATGCACCTCCCGCGAAACGATGCAAAACAGAGTGGAAGTATAGAAGGATACGTTGATGAGGCTGGACAGTACATATGTTTATGGTACCATATTGATGGGCAAGTGTAACGAAACCCAGATTGCCAAGAACCAGAGGGCATAATATGAGATATCCTTCGATTACCGATCGTTTCCAATATCTTGTAAATATGAGGGATGAGCTCACTTTGATTAAGCCAAACGAGACTGAAAATGCTATTTTTTGAGTTAGTAGATATTTGGTGGCATACACATGGACGGTTCCCGACCAGAACGGTATAAGTCCATTTTGATGAAAATTGAGTTTTTGACGGGAAACGATAGGGAATAGATGCGAAAACATGTATGTGTAACTCCGGGAGTGAAAATTCATTCTTAGCCGTCACAAGCACCATGACAGTTTTTGCTGGGAAAAAAGTTTCGACTCATTTTGGGGACCAGAACGGTATAAGTCCATGCTCGAGCACGGAAACATCACTCTCGCACTTTGTATCTTCCATTATAGTGCTCCTGTGGGCAACGTGAATTAGTAGCAACCTCCAGAAACTGGGAATTAGGGTTCCTGTATTGTGGAGGTGGTTGCATCGAGTCGTTGAGGTGTTAACAACTCGAACTTCATCGCTCCTTTCTTCACGCTCTTATTACACAGGAGCCTCGATCAGGATTTTGTAGGTGTCCGGAGCCATAGTGTGACCTAGTTGGCGGCTCTAAATTGAACTTTTGGTATCTAACATCGTTAGTACGAACGAAACCGGATATACAGGGTCAGTTGAAGAAATTAAGTCGATAGAGCAATCAATTTTGAACTAGATATGGTTATTGTTTTTCATTATTTCTTGAGTGATAGGATCTTTTCAAAGAACCGAGTAACTGCATCCGGGATAAAGACAAGCTCAATAATCTATATACATACTATAGTTGCTCCTTTAAAAGCAATGTGAATGGAGGAGAATACCCATACTCATCGCCGAGTAAACATGTCTTATTCACAATCATTCCGGGGAATCATTTTGGATATTATCAAATTCAACTGTCGATATCCGTAATTGTCAGGTCCATTCTTCTGCTAGTTACAAATTAACTCCATTGTGGTAGATACTGACAAGGGGGACCCGCGAAGTGCGGGTCACCAAATCTCACCAAACTTTTTTCACAGTCTCGTACCACCTAGAATATGCAGAATCCAGAGTAACTCCGTCAAATGGGCTCCCTGTTCAGAGCTACAAGTAAAAATGTTAGCATTCTCAGTATATCTATAAATATCACTTCTTAACATGGGCCTAAATGGGCAATGCCAATGTTTTTGCATGTAACTCTGAACAGAAGGCCCATTTAACGGAGTTACTCTAGATTCTCCATATGCTACGTGGCACAAGACTGTGAAAAAAGTCTGGTGAGCTTTTGTGACCCGCACTCCGTGGGTCCCCCTTGTGAGTGTGAAAATACGGGACTTCTCGGATTAAGCTACATCTAACTAAGTTGAATCACATTATTATATATTTTTCATCGATACTAGTGCTTTCAGATTGCCTACTTGACGGAATCCATATCACTTATTCGAGTTCTACGTTGGAGTTGAAGAATTTCGATCATGAGTTCTCGAATCTATGCTCTCCGATCAGAGCTCTCTTGGTGTCGTGGACTGCTCACAACATTGTCTACGTGGGCTGTCTAATGAGTATATAATGAAAGCACTCGTCGTCGCGGTGGCATCGCGTTAGTACTCCTGCGGTACTTCTGCAGTACTACAGAAGAACTTACATTTCCCCTGACTGCACCACTGATCTCCTGGGGGCCTGCTCACAGCGTTGTCTACGCGGGCTGTCTAACGAGTAGATAATGAAAGCCCCCGTCATCGCGGTGGCATCATGCTGGTACTTCTGCGGTACTCCGCAGTACTACAAAAGAACTTACACTTCCCCTCAATGGACAACTGATCTCCTGGGGCCTGCTCTCAGCGTTGTCTACGTGGACTGTCTAACGAGTATATAATGAAAGCACTCGTCGTCGTGGTGGCATCGCGTTAGTACTCCTACGGTACTTCTGCAGTACTACAAAAGAACTTACACTTCCCCTCAATGGACAACTGATCTCCTGGGGCCTGCTCACAGCGTTGTCTACGTGGGCTGTCTAACAAGTATATAATGAAAGCACTCGTCGTCGCGGTGGCATCGCGTTAGTACTGCTGCGGTACTTCTGCAGTACTACAGAAGAACTTACATTTCCCCTGACTGCACCACTGATCTCCTGGGGGCCTGCTCACAGCGTTGTCTACGCGGGCTGTCCAACGAGTATATAATGAAAGCCCCCGTCATCGCGGTGGCATCATGCTGGTACTTCTGCGGTACTCCTGCAGTACTACAAAAGTACTCACACTTCCCCTAAACGGACAACTGATCTCCTGGGCCTGCTCACAGCGTTGTCTACGCGGGCTGTGTAACGAGTAAAAAATGAAAGCCCCCGTCATCGCGGTGGCATCATGCTGGTTCTTCTGCGGTACTTCTGCAGTACTACAAACGAACTCACACTCCCCCGAAATGGACAACTGATCTCCTGGGTCTGCTCACAGCGTTGTCGACGTGGGCTATTTTACGAGTATCTCTCTTGGTGTCACGGTGGCATCATGTCGGTACTCCTGCGGTACTTCTGCAGTACTACAGAAGAACTTACATTTCCCCTGACTGCATCACTGATCTCCTGGGGGCCTGCTCACAGCGTTGTCTACGCGGGCTGTCTAACGAGTATATACTGAAAGCCCCCGTCATCGCGGTGGCATCATGCTGGTACTTCTGCGGTACTCCTGCAGTACTACAAAAGAACTCACACTTCCCCTGAACGGATAACTGATCTCCTGGGCCTGCTCACAGCGTTGTCTACGCGGGCTGTGTAACGAGTATAAAATGGAAGCCCCCGTCATCGCGGTGGCATCATGCTGGTTCTTCTGCGGTACTTCTGCAGTACTACAAACGAACTTAAATTTCCCCTAAATGCTCCACTGATCTCCTGGGGCCTGCTCACAGCGTTGTCGACGTGGGCTATTTTACGAGTATCTCTCTTGGTGTCACGGTGGCATCATGTCAGTACTCCTGCGGTACTTCTGCAGTACTACAGAAGAACTTACATTCCCCCTGACTGCATCACTGATCTCCTGGGGGCCTGCTCACAGCGTTGTCTACGCGGGCTGTCCAATGAGTATATCATGAAAGCCCCCGTCGTCGCGGTGGCATCATGCTGGTACTTCTGCGGTACTTCTGCAGTACTACAAAAGAACTCACACTCCCCCGAAATGGACAACTGATCTCCTGGGTCTGCTCACAGCGTTGTCTACGCGGGCTGTGTAACGAGTATATAATGAAAGCACTCGTCGTCGTGGTGGCATCGCGTTAGTACTCCTACGGTACTTCTGCAGTACTACAGAGGAACTTACATTTCCCCTGACTGCACCACTGATCTCCTGGGGGCCTGCTCACAGCGTTGTCTACGCGGGCTGTCTAACGAGTATATACTGAAAGCCCCCGTCATCGCGGTGGCATCATGCTGGTACTTCTGCGGTACTCCGCAGTACTACAAAAGAACTTACACTTCCCCTCAATGGACAACTGATCTCCTGGGGCCTGCTCTCAGCGTTGTCTACGCGGGCTGTGTAAAGAGTATATAATGAAAGCACTCGTCGTGGATGCATCGCGTTAGTACTCCTACGGTACTTCTGCAGTACTACAGAGGAACTTACAATTCCCCTGACTGCACCACTGATCTCCTGGGGGCCTGCTCACAGCGTTGTCTACGCGGGCTGTCTAACGAGTATATACTGAAAGCCCCCGTCATCGCGGTGGCATCATGCTGGTACTTCTGCGGTACTCCGCAGTACTACAAAAGAACTTACACTTACCCTCAATGGACATTTGATCTCCTGGGGCCTGCTCACAGCGTTGTCTACGCGGGCTGTGTAACGAGTATAAAATGAAAGCCCCCGTCATCGCGGTGGCATCATGCTGGTTCTTCTGCGGTACTTCTGCAGTACTACAAAAGAACACAAATTTCCCCTAAATGCTCCACTGATCTCCTGGGGCCTGCTCACAGCGTTGGTGACGTGGGCTATTTTACGAGTATCTCTCTTGGTGTCACGGTGGCATCATGTCGGTACTCCTGCGGTACTTCTGCAGTACTACAGAAGAACTTACATTTCCTTCGACTGCACCACTGCTCTCCTGGGGCCTGCTCACAACGTTGTCTACGGGGGCTGACTTACGAGTATATGATCAGCTCTCTTGGTGTCGTGGACTGCTCACAACGTTGTCTACGTGGGCTGTCTAACAAGTATATAATGAAAGCACTCGTCGTCACGGTGGCATCGCGTTAGTACTCCTGCGGTACTTCTGCAGTATTACAGAAGATCTCACACTTCCCCTAAATGGACAACTGATCTCCTGGGCCTGCTCACAGCGCTGTCTACGCGGGCTGTGTAACGAGTATAAAATGAAAGCCCCCGTCATCGCGGTGGCATCATGCTGGTACTCCTGCAGTACTTCTGCAGTACTACAAAAGAACTCAAATTTCCCCTAAATGCTCCACTGATATCCTGGGGCCTGCTCACAGCGTTGTCGACGTGGGCTATTTCACGAGTATCTCTCTCTTGGTGTCACGGTGGCATCATGTCGGTACTCCTGCGGTACTTCTGCAGTACTACAGAAGAACTTACATTTCCCCTGACTGCACCGCTGATCACCTGGGGGCCTGCTCACAGCGTTGTCTACGCGGGCTATCTAACGAGTATATAATGAAAGCCCCCGTTATCGCGGTGGCATCGTGCCGGTACTTCTCCGGTACTTCTGCAGTACTACGAAAGAACTTACACTTCCCCTAAATGCACCACTGATCTCCTGGGGGTCTGCTCACAGCGTTGTCTATGTGGGCTGTCTAACGAATATATAATGATGAAAGCACTCGTCACAGTGGTATTGCATTAGTACTTCTGTGGTACTTCTCCAGTACTACAGAAGACCTCACATTTTCTCCGACTGCACCACTGCTCTCCTGGGGCTTGTTCAAGTATGTGATCAAAGCTCTCGTCTTCACAGTGGCATTGAATTAGTACTTTCACGGTACCTCTCCAGTACTACAGAAGAACTTACTTCTCCTCTGACTGCACCACTGCTCTCCTGGGGCCTGCTCGAGTATATGATGAAAGCTCTCGTCGCGATTGCATCGTGTTAGTACTTCTGTGGTACTTCTTCAGTACTACAGAAGACCTCACATCTCCTCTGACTGCACCACTGCTGTCCTCGGGCCTGCTCAAGTATGTGACCAAAGCTCTCGTCGTCACAGTGGCATCGCATTTGTACTTCTGTGGTACTTGTCCAGTACTACAGAATAACTTACTTTTCACCTGCCAGCGCCATGGACCTCCTGGGAAGGTCCCACGAGTACAGAATCAGAGCTTCCACAGTATCTGATTGTCTTCTTGTGATAACTTTCTTAATAATGGTCAAGGACTCGGAAAGAATTCAAGCGTTCTTCCGATATTCAAACCATGATGTATGTCATCAGCCCTTAATCAAGACTATAGTATCCCAATCATACCCAACTGTACTCATGAAGTACTTCCCCAGTCTCCTATCGAGCTTTGTGCATTCTCATTACAGCGCCGATATTAATTCGCTAGCTGGCAGTACGCTGACGCGCTGTCTGAGCGTGTATCTCAATCACTCGCACATGGGTGTCACCTTAGTTGATGACTCTGGTCAAGTTGAGTACTCCCACGCCTCACCCCATTCTTAACAAGCTGTGGGATATGAAAATTCATTCTAGTGACCACAGCCTGATGAGGTAGTCCTGCAATTGACAAAACTTCACAAATAAAATAATAACGCGTTATTATTTTATTTGTTAACGCGTCCTCAAAAGGTATTTCACTCTCTGGGTTCAGTTCTCCAAGATCAAGAAGAACAAAACTCATTTGTCGAACCGATATCATTAGTTCCATCTAGGTACTATTGAGGTGGTTCATTTTTTTGATGCCCCGGGAATGCTTTTGCGATAACAGTACAAGTGGGTATCTGATAAAGAGAGTCCATGAGAGAGCATATCATGACCCCTGCTACTCCTCATACAATTCCATTTCAATTCAAAAGAAATCGAGACAGTCGTAAAAACTCATATGCTTTTTATTTCGTGACACGTTGGAATACGAGCGATTTCGCGTAAAATCAGAGTCCAAAGAAGCGTTTGCAAAGTACATCCCGCAGTGGAAAATCTCTTCGGAGATCTTAAAAATAACTTCTGAGTGGAGAAAATGAAACGGAAGAAAAACGCGAGGGCAGATTGAGAATAGATGAAGTATGCATACTGAGCTCACTTCGTAAAGAGTTAATACTTTCCTCTTGGAGTATTGCGTTCCGCTATATAAATAAAATGCAAACGCTAAGCCGATGACTATACAGGAATCAACAACAACACGAGGGTCTTATTTAAGAGGTAGAGAGTCACGTTGAATCCCGTAATTGCAGCGCAAGGAATACGCGCAAATTATTCTGTATTCCGCAAGCCAGCACTGAGTTACTGTGATACAATGAACCAAGCCTTGATCATAAGCATTAAGACTTTTAGACGATCTCTCTTCATTAAGAGTGCAAACATTCATCTTGTAGCATTCCCTATTTTGGGTCAGGAAGTTCAGTTCCAGAATTATACAATCGAATATCTGTTCACCTGAAGCCGTTAATTTCACAATAAGAGTCACCTCATCAATTATGAGTGTTAGATAAAAATTCGAGTCATCGAAATGAAGCAGGCGTTCTTCTTAAAATATGAAATATAGTTACTGCTATTGCTAATTGTATATATAATTATATTAAAAGAAGTCAGTGGCTCTGTATAGTGGCTCATTTTCTACTCAGAAAAAGAGGAAAGGGCATGATGAGCTCTTCTACGATCACCATACTGACATCGTGCACAAACGTCAAGAGTATGAAAGCAAGTGGCAAGGAATGTGGTCGACGAGCTCCATTCAGTCGAGCTCTGAATAAGGCAAGTTGAATATCATCTACACAAAATCAGAGCACTTTCTAGGCGAATTACAGTGCCGCAAATGTCTGGTATAATATCTGTTATCCTTGTGCCCATTTTGGCAAAAGTATCAAATGCCGCAAGTAGAAGCGGAGGCATTTTGGTGACAATTAACCGTTTCAGTTAGCCACAAATGGGTGAGCACCTATCGAGTCAACGAGCTTATTCAAATCTGTGTAACCGCAAATGGGCTATTTCCAGCTATCTTAAACTCCTTCAGCCGTTCTTATATCCTGTATAGTTAAAAGTATGTATTTACTCAAGATTTTTGCATCCGTATACTGCGTACAAAATAGCTATTTCCCGCACCATTTGAGAGGCTAAATTTTCGAATGTTTGAAGATCTTCCACCATTGATGTCGAAAATAACTACTATCAAATTTTTTCGAGGGTCTCTGCAAGCCTGTGGTTAATCACATGGCTTTGCAATACATAACATCTCTCTCATATCTTTATTCCTTGAAGTTTTCTCGTCACTCTACCTGTAATGCTCTTTGGATATAGGTCAGGAGTGCGAGTTCAGGCATGAGTTTACTGGAGTGGGACGAAATTTCCCTCATACATAGCCATAAAGAGGAAATAAAAAAGTTTTCCAACTTAGATTGTTTGTGGTGTAAGGGAGGATGGTTCAAAGACCTGTGATTTCGTAATAGTTTCTTAATCAAAACTGAAATGAACCATTGGAAGATGATTTAAAGAGGAGAATCATCAAGTGGAAAACTGTACCGAGGAAAGATTAAGTTCGAAAAATTGACTTGAGTACGTCAATCATGAAGTCGAAGTTCATCGGATTTTTGTGATCCAGTCTTTTATTCAGATGTTGAAGCGAAAGGGTCGCTTATAGCGAAATGAATTGATATAATCATATCGGGTTAACCTCTTGATTTTGAAAAATTCGTCTGAATAGCCAAATTTTTCTTCAATATGGATAAAACATTTGGCATCAAGCTACTTCTGCACAAAAGAAATAACAGTGCGGGTAAGTTAATCCAGAGCAAGTGAGACAGATGCAGACAAGAGAAGGAAGAGGGAAAGGAGGTATGGAAAAGATACTACAAAATTGTTGATGTAGCCCAAGAAACTTTTTCTGAATTTCTTATGGACCACCTCTCACACCTTTGCTATCCCTTTATGCTCTCCTCCATGAGTATTTGGTAAAATTTTAGTAGGACTTGCGGAAGGCCCATTCGAAGCTATACAGTCTAGGATATACTTTATTGCGTACAATAGGAGTGGTAAACACAATCCAATACAAAAATCAGAATCTCTTATAGTCGCTTATCTTATGACTTCTAAGAACTTTCGTACTACAATGCTGAGTATTATCAGGCACGCACAAGCAAAAATCACTCTTAACAACCTAACAAGTGACTACCATACAACCCTCACTCTCCAAATCAGCTTGCAAGCTCTGCTGCTTCTGATACTGTCGAAAGACACAAGAGCAAACTAGAAAGAGGTATTCCCATTTTTTTTTCTAACATTACGTAAGCGATTGCGAAGCTGATTTTGCGCAAATGTCGCGTGAGTTATAGTGTTGCTGCTCGTTTCCTCAACACGCACGTTCCAAACCGGCACATTATAAGGCTGTACACGTGGATTCTATAGTCTATACTTACTAGACAGAGGCGGAAGAGACGCAGTGTCGGTTCTATAGTGTCCGCCGCCGCACAATAATATCCCCTCACGCTTTCGCATATCTCACGTACTGATAAATTGAAGGCAACTGCTCTGTGATGTTGGTGCACTGGTACAGTGGCTGCTGTATATATATATATATAAATTCAGATAGTGCACACATATTTGTTTGTATAGGTGCAGCTTATCAGTGCTAGGTTGGATTTTATACCGCTACCGAGTACGCGAACCTCTTCCTCATAGAACTTGGCGCTTTCATAAGGGATATAGAGGGAGAGAGACGCCAATCTCGAGTAATTGGAATTTGATAGCAATTAAAAGTACGTATAGACCAACTGTTCACTTGCTGCCACACTGATATTCTCAACGCTGCTAATTTTCTTAGAGATAGGGTAATGTACGTGAACACGTGACAATCTCTATTTTTTAAATTAAGATTCATAGGATTTAAGATTCATCCTGGTTCAAGGGGTGGATTTTGACTGTCTATGTCACATCCTATGTTGTGGAGGCTACAGCTTGCTCGGCTATGCGTGGATCATCCAAAGTTGACTAAACAGCAGTTCATCATTCATTGTCAATTTTCAAGATGATTATGAATGATCCATTCATGAAAATTTCGACGCTTGGGAATAAATTAGTTTATTTCGGATTGGAGGATTGAAATTTACAGATAACTCATTCTGACTGAGAAATTAGTGAGTGAAGTCTCGCTCATCATGGTTGCAGAACCAAAGCAATAAAACTGATTTTCATTCGCTATTTGTAGTGAAAGTAGAGGTTAAAGTGTGTAGTTTCTGAATACTATAGATGTTAAAAAAAAACACCGTCATCCGCTCAAATAATGATGATTACTATGAGACATAACAAAAAAGCAAAAAAAGGTGTGTTTCAAAGATTGAATCATCGTCCATTAAGATGGATCACGCAAACGGTACTGATGCAGGATGTTGAGCAAAGACCTCAAAGGGAAAGGTTATCTTGAAGGAGTAGGATCTAATCAAACTCCTCATGCAGAGAATTTGAGTTTACAACATACCAGTTATTGTCACAAAATGAAGATGATTGTATAGTAGGGTGGACCGAAAAATGAAAAATTCCCTAGATCGTTACGCTTGAGGTCCTAGTTTTTGTTATTTTGTGTGTAGATGAATAAAAATAAATTGCTGGACGCTGAGAAATGAGATTTTATGATGGCAAGCGCCCTGAAGATTTCTCACTACTCACAATTTGAAGAAAAGGGTGAGCTTTTGGTTTTGTTTTTGACACTGATTAAGTAAAGCGCAGAGAGTTCCTGTCATCTGCATCATGATGCCAACTATCATTTCTCATGTATTTTTTTCCGTAGAAACCAAAAACGAAGTTCGCTAAAGCCTCAGAAGTCAGGGATTTCCGTAAATCACAAGATATCGACCGTGGCGAAAAAACTACACCTTTTTGGAAAACGTTTAATTCCGTTCAAATTGATAGGTAGATGAAGGCAGCGTTCTAATAAGCTTAAACTCTTACTGCAATATATTTTTCTATGAATACTGACCTCCTGAACACGATCCCATTGGTTTCACGGAGCTCCGATGCGTCAGTTTTACGGCGAGGCCGTAGTCAGTCGCCATATTGAATGTAGCCCTGAATCCGTTCGGAGGATAAGTCGAATTTTACTAAACCAAAAAACTTGGGATTTTACATGCATCTACAGAAAGCATGTCTAAAGAGGGCTACGAAGCCAAATGTGTCAATTTCCTACGAAAAAGTATACAGACGAGGTGTACACTAATGTCGTCTGCTAATGAGCGGCAACATACGACGTCTCGAGCGAACCTCGTCTGGATACTTTTTCGTAGGAAATTGACACATTTGGCTTCGTAGCTCCCTTTAGACATGCATTCTGTATATGAAATCCCAAGTCATTTGGTATAGTAAAAATCGACATATCCTCCGAATGGATTTATAGGTTATAGCGGACTACGGCCTCACCTTAAGAGTGCTCTCTACCTTCTGAAAAGCGACGGTGGCACCCCTAGCGGTCAAATTGGTATATTGACAATAACAATTTCCAAAAACGAAGAGGGACAAAACCAATAGTACCGCCACCTCCGGATTATTTTTCTGCAAATTTAAAAAAAAGTTTCATCGAAATCGGTGCAAAATTGAGCCCACAAAGTTGCGGGAAAAATTCAACAACGCTATGAAAAAGTTCCCGCATCTTTGTGGGCTCAATTTAGCACCGATCTCGATGAAACTTTTTTCTCAATTTGCAGAAAAATAATCCTCAGGTGGCGGTACAATTGGTTTCCTTCCTCTTCGTTTTTGGAAATTATTATTGTCAATACACCAATTTGACCGCTAGGGGCGACACCGTCGTTTTCGTATTGAACAGATCATTGCGAACGATTCTCGTTCTATCTTGTGCATGGGTCTCGGCATCCTTATACACGGCTTTTAACACATTGGCCATCATCTGCTCGCAACTGGAGATTAACGCGTTCAAGCTCCTTGAAACTAAGGGGATCAGAAGTTCAAAATACAGAGAAAAATATAGCGCGGTAAGAGTTTGAGCCTAATGGAACGCTGTTGTCGCCTACCCATAGGTTTGAACGGAATTAAGCGTTTTCCGAAAATGTGTCGTTTTTTCGCTACGGTCGATATATTGCGACTCACGAAAATCCTGACTCCTGAGGCTTTAGCGAACCTCGTTTTTGGTTTCTATAAAAAAATACGCGAAAAATGATAGTCAGCATCACGATATAGATCACGATCATAAAGACAGGTCTGGCCACTCCATAGGGTAAACCTTGGGTGATGCCGTGACAGCCGACTTCCCCAATATGGCCGCCTCGAGGGAGGTGATCTGATTGGCTGAAAAAAAAAAAAAAATTGATGCAGACGTTAGCTCTGTTTGACGGTTGTCCGGCTGTTGGAGATACGCGATAAGCACATCGCTGTACTGTTGTAAATTTTCAACTCTAAATATCGCTAAACATTTTAAAGCTGAAGATGTCTAAAGAGAAACAGAGTACTATAACGAGCTGATCAATATCATTTATGAGGTGAGTTTATGAACAATTACTCACTTCACTAGCTTGAGTCGATGTGTCGGATAAAAGGTATAATCACAATTTGACAACCCATCGGTTATTAGAGCTTCCAAATTGAATATTCACAACAGCCCAGCGATGTTCATCGTGAATCTCCAATGGCCGGATAACCGTCAAACAGAGCAGATGTCTGCTCCAGTCTGTAGTTTTTTTCTGCAGGAAATCAGATCGCCTCCCCGAGGCGGCCATTTTGGCAGAAGCCAACTACGGTGGCATCACCTGAGCAACGCGTGTACCCTATGAACTAGCCAGACCTGTCTTTATGATCGTGGTATAGATGACGGGAACATTCTGCGCCTTACGCAACCAGTTCCGAAAGCATAGCCCGCCAAGCAATTTCTTTTTCGTATGTACACACAAAATAGCAAAAAATGGGACCCCAAGCGTGACGATTTGGAACTCTTTCATTTTTTGGCCCACCCTTTTGTATAGTTGTTGGCATGGAAGTTACAATACCGATGATAACGAAATCTGATTGGATCAGCATGATATCCAGCTTGACGGAATTCATCCCGGAAGAATTCAAAATCCTTTTCGGATACTCACAACTATTTCTCTGGGCTATGGAAGTGCGTTAGAACCTTTCCTTCTCTATTTGGTTTTATTCAAAGCCACACACTTTGTGTTCTCAGATCTTGACTTGGTACACCCGGGTTCACTGAGCATTGGTGATATGAAGCGTGTCTAACTGCGCCAATCTCAAGTACGCACACACCTTTCCAATTGGGCTCATCTTCCTGTCAAATAACTATTGATGCAGAAATTTATAATGCTTCATATCCCGCGATGTGACTGGAGCCTCGCAAAAATAATAAAACAGGAGTTGAGCATAAATGTGGATGCACCTTACGGAACGATCGACTAAGGTCTCCAAATGGGATCTCTCCTCTTCTAAGAGTGTAGATAAGCATCAAGTCACATATGATAGACCTATACCAAAAATAAGTGCTCTAGCAAAAATCCTAGATTCTATTGTGGAGAAGAAGCTGTCCAAAGTCATACATCCATTCGTTGTAGAAGAGCAGCATGGGTTTATGCCTAAAAAATCAACAGTAACGAATTTATTGAGCTTCACTGAGTATATAGCTCAAGCAATGAACAAAAATATTCAGGTTGATGTTATATACACAGATATGGTGGAAGCTTTTGACTCAGTAAAACATCAAAAGCTATTAGAATCACTTGCAAATCTGGGTATAAGTGGGTCTCTGCTGAGTTGGATTGAATCTTTTCTAACCGGCAGGATACAAAGCGTTAGGATTTGTGGTGAAGAATCTGAAAGTTTTGAGGTTCACTCAGAAGTTCAACAAGGGTCGCATACTGGTACTCTTTTTTTTAAAGTCCCCATGAACACAGTGGCTAAAAAAGTTAGAAATTCTCAATTTCTTCTTTTGCTGACGACCTAAAGATATTCAAAATGATTGCATCTGCCATTGATTCAGTAGAACTTCAAGAGGACATGAAAAATTTAGTAAAGTGGAGTAATTTTTTTAGAATGGAGTTTAGTGAGAAAAAATGCAAAACAATGTCATTTTATTTAGCAAAGAATCCAGTTTTTGAATTTGACTATTATCTGAAAGATCATCAACTAGAAAAAGTTGTTGAATTTAAGGACCTTGGTATCACATTTGATAGCAGACTAAAATTCGACATGCATGTTAGGAATGTAAGGAATAAGGCTATGAGAATGCTTGCATTTTTGAAAAGAAAGTCAGTTCACTTTAGAAATCCTGAAACACTAATAGATCTATACGTGACTATAGTTAGATCTCAGTTAACGTATGCTTCTTCAGTACGGTTACCAGTAGAGCAGTCTCTCATAAAAGAACTTGAATCAGTCCAGGATAAATTCTTGAGATTTCTTTCATTCTTTAGTAGAAACCCCATGCACCCTTCTAACCATGATTATAGTGATGTAGCTGAAAGTTTTAAGATTTGTAGCTTGGGAAGCTTTTTCAAATACCAAGATATTATGATGTTGTATAAAATACTTCATTGTTATGTAAACTCCCCATATTTGTTAGGCCAAATTGATATAAGAATTCCTGATCCAAGGATAAGACTAAATACCATAATCTTCAAACGCAAGAAGTTTAGTTTATTTTGTTCAAAGAGATCTCCAATTAGTAGATTGCAATCACTAGGTAATGGATATTATGAGTGGTTTGACTATACGTCTTATATGAATATCTCTACAATGAAAAGTTTAGCCCGACAAGAGATCTTTACTTACCAATAATGTATTGAAAATGATATACTTTATATTATATAACCATGAGGATATACCCACCTTGCAAATTGAAAATTACTTCAATTGTAAAAGGTCTTAAGACCGTATATTCAATAAAATAAAATAAAATAAAATAAAATAAAATAAAATAAAAGGGCGTTATTCGTAGGATTCAATGAAGGGTAACCGATTGGTGTATTTTCAAACTCATGTCATAGAAGCACGGAAAATGACCTTTGCAAAATTACTTATTCACAACTCCTCTCAACTTATATGATATATTACTATGTTACCATGTATCAGACTACCAGGTGCTATTAGAAAAACAAAAACATCTCATCTTTCCTTGACAAACAGCAGATCCAAGCGCGCGTCTACTGTCCAATTACTCATTGGATTGAGTTATCACTGACTTGATGCTCAAGAGGAAAAGAATTGTAACACGATTCCTCGATCCTTTGGAGCCCCATCAGCAGGGATACAAAATGAATATCTATTCATTGTCAAAATTTCTAATGAAAAATGCATAGCCGCAATTGGCTACTGACCTTATCTGTGTCATGTAAGTCTTTGCAAGCATCGTTGGAATCCTCCTCATGGATCCTCAAAAATCAACGACAGAACATTGCTTTTTGATCTAAATTCCTAAATGGAGTAGCACCATCATGAAATATCGCCCCAGAAGGCACTTTACCGAGTACAAGAACATTATTCCGTATGATAAACACAATGCGGAAATCAGTGCTCTATAACCACGGTCATCTTCTGCTCATCGACGTCTAACTGAATATATTAAATCCGATAGGGTTCATTGGCACGTGTACGCAAATACATGACTATAGAGATAGAATTCAAGCAATGACATCATTGGCAACGGTGCGGGTGACTCGATAGGATGCACATGCCACCCAGATCGTGAGGTCGGTGGCAGTGATCTGTGAACTTGACACGTTTGCGTTTGAGTTATGTGCCAAGCAAAGTTAGCCGCAAGCACTTCAAGCTGTACCAGACTACAAGGTACACGCACTGCAAACAGGTAATGAGCCATTGCTAATCACAGAAGAATCAAATGATCCGCTATGTTGTATCCAGAGATCGACCACCATCAGTGAGGATTGATTGAGTATCGATAACCTTCTGGTACGTTTTGCAATAAAAATATTTTGAAATCTCACGAATACAGAAAAAATTCTCACTCAAGGCTGATCTTCTCGAGTTGAGTATGGTATTGGAAGCAGGAACTCGCATTCATAGCTAAAGAAAAGTGGGAAAGATTTTGAATAATCGTGCGATTATGAAAGTAGTCTATGAAAGTGTTATGAACCATTGTTTTACAGTTTGTTTTCCAAGATTCTATCGCGTAAATTTCAAGAATCAGGCTCTATATTGCTTCCTTGAAGTCTTTGTAGTCTGAGGTATGGCTTCTTATCATGAATGAGTGAAAAAAGTTCCTGAGGGTATTTTTAAATTTCTATCATTGACATGCAAAAGTCTGAGTTTTCCTGTCAACGGTTGAACGTTGACAAAGTCTCATAGTTATATCAGAATTGATTTTGAAATGGCCTTTTCTAACGCTGCACGATGTTGAATGATATTGATTACGATTGTTCCCGGTCCTGTTGACGACATTAGTGAATCGACATGTACGAGTTCTTTGAAACAAACTGCTTATCTGATGTTCTTACAACTCATCGTAATATTCTATAGCAAGATAACTAGACCATCATGTCTGAAAATTCCAAAGCTGTGTTTTTCTGAGTTATAATACTATTTTGACTGAGAAAATTCATGTATTTTCATCATCCAGCAGTATATGATTTGTGAAGATACCTTGAATTCGATTCTTGGAAAATACTCTTTCCTCCCCTCTGCGGTGCCAAATGACCATTTGGCACCGCAGTCATTCAAATTTACCTGGGGCAGCTTACAGAGGGTGATACATTCATTATTGACTTTGTGATAATCAATCTGAATTCACAGCGGAACGAAAGTTGTTAGGAGATACCTATGGAGACTAATCAATTCTTTGATGTCATGGAAATACAGTCACATAAGAAATTCAATTGAAGATCGATATCACATGATATAGAGTTGGTAATGTTATCACACAGTTCTCTAGACAAAATTATAGTTGCAAACAATGTTGGACACCTTGTTCGTATTTTTCCTTTGGAAAAAATTTTGAGGAACATTCTATGTACTATGAGTTCTAATTGAGATGCACTCATTCTGGAGGAATTTTGCCTCAAAAGCACATACTTGCACGCTTTGTAAACATCTGATTGCGCTTGCAGAGCAGTTAAAACACATATGGACAGTTTTAATATGCAATTCTTTCAAATTGAAATGTAATACCTTGTCGACAAGCTTCCACGTGTCATCAAGTGATTGTTTATAATACCAAATGACTCAATTTTCCAACAAACTTTTGTTGAAAGAGGTCTTGAATTTCTTTTCGAAAGATCAAAGACATGTGTAGAAGGATAAGTCGATCATCTTGGATTGAGATCGGGTTACACATGAGGAAGCAACAGTGCATGATAAGTGCTTCAGCTTGCACTGCATCTCTAAACAGATCATTGATCATGTTATTGTGTCGTGAGATGGAATTTTCATTTGTCAGATAAGCTGACAGTACAATTTTGACGAGATTCTCAAATGCCCTATGATTTCAAAGGCTTGACTGAGATCTTCAATGGGTACATGGTCACTACAACTCCACACACGAATAGAAAAAGTTAGGGATCGAGTCTGAAACTTCCTGGTCACGAATGTCGGGTCTTTCCCAAATCCAGTGACCATTCTTCGAACCAACTTCAAAAAAAAATGAATTTTGATCTTGCGCATTTTGGTTCCTCCTTTCGGCTAATACTTTTGAGATGCTACATCAAAATTGGTGAATAACCCCGGAATAATCCCATGCGGGAAACATATTCATCTAAATTTTGTAGATTTTGAACGTTTGAATGAGGTTCCACCCTAATTAATGCGAAACAAATCTCGGAAAAGTATAGCCAACGAGAGAAGCCGGGGTAAGAAATCCTGGAAAAATTATGAAATTTGTTCGATTCCCCTGACATTTTTATACGTTAACCCAGAAACAATACGTTATACTTAAATTGTCTAACCACTCAAAAGGAAAGTGTATGTACGTCTGGGTAAAATATATATCATTATCCATTGCAAAGCCATAACATCTGTCTAAGAGCATGTCTCATGGCATATACGTTTGCATATACGCAAACCATGTAGCAACTGATTTATAATCTTAATCAGAGTGAAAACGTCGAGTGAATAAACAGAGATACTGGACACTGGTTTGCACATACCAGAAAGTAACGCAGACACATCTCGAGACACATCCTATCAGAGCTTGGCACGCTTCGTAGTGTATAGTATATTTCTCTTCTTATACTTACTTCTTGATTTTCTCTTTTACACGTTACGCTCAGGCATATTTCTCTAATTACGCGATAATAATGAAATTGAGAACGACGAGGGGTGGCAAGAGCATTACACTGCACTTCGGACCAGAAATGCAGTGGCACAAACTCGACCTATCACATTATATAGCCGTAATGGTCTGGCTCGTGCCACAACACATATCATCGTTCAAACGGTATGCAGATTAAATTCCGCGACGCATACATGAGGTTGTACCTAGGGCATTAGTCATGTCATCTCTATACCTTAGCTCAAGTGTTCTAATGACTGACTCATTTTTTTAACAACACCCTCTATTATTGTTCAATGCTTGTAAGCGATTTAATTTCGTTCGTCAATTTGCGATCTCTGGTGAATTTTTTTCCAGTTTTCAGATTCTCATGGTTATACTTATTTTGAATCAATCTATCAATGCTACATCTCTTCTTCTCGGGCATTCAGGTCACACTGTGTTGGGGGCCCAGTAAGAAATGGACATTTGTGGAACCCAAACCATGCTTCTTGTGAAGATTGAATCATATTTGGGTGATTCCGCCGAAAGTGAGATTTTTTTGGGCCAAAATCGTCGTAGGGAGTGATTTGGGTCAAAAAATTATTTCAGCCCCAGACGAGTTTTGGTGGATCGTTGCAGTTGGTTTCCACTTGTTTTGGCACAAAAAAAAGGACCTAGAACTACGTAGCTAAAAATTGAATCCGGACAAAGATATGTTGAGTTTAAGGGGCCGCAGAGGTGGAGCGAAAGGATAAAGACGGAATTAATATTTCGCCTCTAAAATTATTCCCACGGCTCGACAATCAATTGTGGACTCTTTTCCGTATAGATATTATCTAATTCAACCAAATGCTTCATGAGAATGTGATCGACATAGCGATATAGCGCGTTGGGGAGGAGCACAACATGTAAACGGAAAGGACAAAAAACTTTGTACGCCACTTCAAAAATACGTTTATGTGGTGCGCCTGAGCGCAGATACGGCTTTTCGGACACGGTTGCACATGGATTAGGTATATTTGGGTCTCTAAATGATCACCTCATTGGTTTGAAAAGCCTCATAGACGACTGAAGGCTCTGCTGACCTAATTAAGGATGTACAAGCAAATTCGGTGCAAACCCGTCTTCAGAAAGTCGGATAACTGTGCGCGAGCTGAGAATTTAATTTGGATTCGCAAAATGTTTACGTGCATATCTACACACAAGGGGTTTTGGCCATGCATATGCGTTGTAATGGATTCAAGAATCGAAGTTGGGTTGTCTACAGGGGACGGAATGGACGCTTCGAACTTTCATCAAGCATTATAAAATACAGGAACGTTAGGATCGTCCTCAAAACTAATAACATCAGTTGCGCGCCAATAGATTACACCTCAGAAAATTGCTACAGTGCACATTCCAACCTTAGGAAACTTGGAGGAACTTGGTACACGGAGAAATCCCACTTTCGGTGGAACCACTGATATAGTATTTATACAAGTTTTTTCAGAGAATTATTTCAGGGGTAGGTTTATTATCAAAACTAAGGTGAGCAGCCACAAACATGGATACCTTGATGCTTGGATCAGAAAATTTGGCAGGGAAATAATCAGGTGTGGAATCAAGGAGTGCGATTCAAACCACAAATTTTCCGAGAGCATTTGTGGTTTGAATGAAAATTTTGGGGAGGAAATCATTATCCCTGAGACTCAAGAAAAATTCATTCACACATTTGCCGTTTTTCATTGAATTTTTATCACATTAAATTCTTGAATGTAGCGCGACAATAATAAACAAGAATCTTTTTACCAACATCATTTAGTTGTTTTTATCTCAAAGGAATCTGACCTCCCACAATACCGTCGTAAGCCCACCAAAACTCAGGCATCACTGTGATACAGATACATTCAGTACTATGCAGGTATACTCAAAACTTATATCACAACTTTTTTCTCCGCTTCACGGAGGACATTGCGTTTCATTGGCTGCTTGAAAATCACCTCTCTCGTCATATTAGCACAGGGTTGCCTCTAGACCATCGTTCAAACAATCATCAGATAGATAGAAAGGACTCTCCTTTTCTGGATGAGCCAGAATAAGGTCATGAGTGAAAAGCTCTTCTACTCGTTGAAATGAAAATCTTGGTTTTCTCTGCCCATCTGCATTTTACACCAGCTCGAGTTTATTCAAGAAGAGGATCGGTTACACGAGCAAATTGACTTGTGAATTCAGCACAGAAATCCACAAATTCAAAAAATCTTTCCAACTGATGAACATTTTTCGGAACTGAGAATTTTTGAATGGATTGTAGTTTTTCTGGGTCTGGTTTCAAATCCTTAGCTGACAGAATGTGTATACCATTATTTGATTTCTTCTCTACAAAATACAGCTTCATCAGAACTTGGAGTCATACCCTTTGCTAATACATATTGGAAAAATATTCCCAAATGCTGCAAATTTTCATTGAAATCTCATGAGACGATTAACCAGTTATTAATAGAATCGGGCAAGGTAAGAAAAGGCAGTATCAGGTAAGGAGGTATACATACTGATAATTAATGAATAAATGATAATAATTATTGTAATAGTAGTATTAAAGATTGAAATTCTATGAATATGAATTCGTAATTTTTACAACCATAGAGAATAATTCTCATTATTCAAGAATGTATGTATCATGATTGTATGTACAAATTGCTTATAACCTCAATAGAAAATAATTGGAGCGTTTCATAAGAAAAAAAAAAAAAAAAATCCGCCAATGTACGAGAGGAAAGGTTCCTGCACGAAACAGCGCGTTCACTTCAAGGGCCACTGCACTAGTTCTAATTTTTTTGATAAATTTGATTTGAGAAGGGAACTGAAATATTAGTATCTTCCAAGTGTTTAAGGGTTTGTTTGTCTTAGATCACATAATTTAATTTCTCCTATAAGATTTCACAAGTGATTCTATAAACCCAATAAAAATTCTGTCCCGAGCTTCTGAAAATTCGTGGGCTCATTCGTCTTTCTTGGTTTCAAATTTGGGGGTGATTTTTCCTCCGACGTAACTCCTCGTCCACGCAGCTAAGTATTTGCATGGGTGAGATTGCCTCCTTTGGTTGTGGGAATAGTTCTCTTTTAGATATAAATGTCTGGATCTGAAAGACATTTCCAACACTCTTTTTGTTGTAATTTCCACTTTAATTCTATGGCCATATTTTTGAAGAAATGTCGTTCTCTAATTGAGAATGATGTGGATGTCTGAGTGTTGTTCCATTAACTACTAGAAATTGTTCCCTCGTAATTGTTAATTGTGGTGAAGGAGATGATTCTCACTCACAAGATAAAATTCAAACCGAAATCTAGAGTCAAGTTTGACACGGATTATAGTTTCCTGAATATACTAAAATGATTTGAGATCCATAACTTGAGGTGGGACCAACGCATATGAGATACTCACCTTAAAAACCCATAGGCATAATCATTACGATTCATCATAGTTTTCATACAGCATACGCCTACTGCCTCCTGTATTTTAATCTTACCAATATACCAAGCGTTGGTGTATAGACTCAAATTGGCCAAGAATCGGGAAATCGGCAATCTTTTCTGTCGCAAAGTATTATAGTTAGCGCACGCACGTGTTCCACAGGTTAACATAGAGATGCGGTACATCCCGTTACGCGCATATAGTCGCGTTACAGTCCGTGGCCGCGCCTACGCGTTTGAACAATCGTATACCTTATTCCAAAAAGATTCATGTGTACATACACACTATACGTGCGTATATATTATTCTCAAATCGGGCTTAGAGTAAAATTTTTCACGAGGACGCGTGCAACTTGCAGGTGCTCTTGGACATGCAATATACATAAGCTCAAGAGGCGAAAGGGAGAGAAAAGGGGGTGGGGGAGGGGGATTATTTACGGAGTGTACTATTATGGTCTGCTATACTCCTTTTATGGATTGCACCGGTCATGTTCAACGAACGTCGTCTCTCTATCAGCTTCTGTACAACGTCGTTTTCTCTGTCACGGATCAATTTTCATGGGTACGAGTAGAATAGATTGTCCATTCTATCTCAAAATAGAAGCTAGGCAAAGAGTTGTGTATCAAGTTATCCATTCTCGAGTCTATTCTTTTACGTAATGTAAATAAATGAAAAATATCTGTATATCTTGTGATGGTTAAACGTAATAAATAGGACAATGGTATAAAATTTCACACCACCATTTGAATTTTATAGATTGAACTCATTAATCTTTAGTTTCTGATATATCTCTTGAATTTGAGATGAGCCATTCATCAATTGGAAAACCATTCAAGCTTGGAAAAAACCTTTTTTGATCATTCACTTGCACCAAAATTACATTTGAACTGTCTATGATCGTAGAAAATATTGTAACAGGATCATGATACATTTTTTCATCACAAATTTTTCATGAACCTCCGGTCCTACTTATCTAATCAATCTTTAAATGACTTTAAAAGCTTTTGTGTGTCCAATCTTCGATTTTGGATCGGGGGATCAAACTTCTGTGATAATTTTGGAGATGTAATCGATGATTTCGTTGCTGTGCATCCAAGATGAATGGGGATCAATTCCAAAATTATCACAGAAGTTTGACCCTCCGATCCGAATTAAACCGAAATTCAAAAATCAGTTTCGTGTCAAATCCTGGTTTCGAGTGATCCACAAGAGCCTATGCGTTTTTTAGAGCAAAAATATTATTCTGCTAATTTTGTATTTTTTTTTGCTAGTTACTCAAAGCTGAACCAAACAAAATCAATGCAATCAATTTCCACGTACTTTAATTTTTTTCGTCTGTCTCGACTTTAAACTGCTCTGAGCGGGATTGCCAAATTTGACTCCTAGCCGATTTTACTGATAATGCTAAAAAAAAAAACAAAAAAAATGCAGTGAGCCTAATTTGCCCCTCAATTCGCCTCCATAACCTCTTTTTGGTTTTGCTCTTAGCCCTATGGAAATCCACCCATTCAACTCAACTATTATGAAAGAGCCGAAATATCCCGATTTTACAAAGAACTCATGTTTATTCGTGAAAGGAGCCTCTTATACACGTGTAGTAGGGGCAAAACAGGCACACTCGTTCGGGAACTCTAAAAAATTACTTTTTGGGAAAAGTGAGACAGCTCACCTCGACTTCGTCAAAATTGAACTCACTCCAGCTTATTCTGAGGAATCTAAAACGAGCCCTGTAAATATGAAGATACGTTGAAAAATATGGACATGGCCCATAATCTGAGCAAAATAAAATACAATGGGGACGAATTAGACACAGCTATCTCATAAAATACATCAATTTCCAACGAGAGTTTCCATCGAGGTTTTCGTACTTCACCTGGAAAAATGATAATCCAACCCCATTTTTGTATATCTATACAAAATCACTTATAGCCCATAGCCTGACAAGTGACAGCGCTCAGCTATATATACGCGGGAAGTGAATGAGTGAGTAACGCGGGGCGGAGTCAAAGTGTTGCTGACTGCTGACCGATTGGCCGATAATAATTATCCACGGATACCCTACATATACACTGAGAGAACTATATCTATAATATGCAAGTGATACTACTGCGCGCGAGAATGTCACCAAAGACAACCTGTCTCCATAGAGGTATAAGGATAGAGTGAGCAAGTACCGCCGAAAATCGTCCGCAGCTAGAGAGAGACAGAACGATTAAGTTACCCTCCATGGACGAGCATGCGCGGTATGCTATATACCCTTGGTGCTTGAGCTCCTCGCTCCCGCGGCACACCACTGCAGTCACCTATATACACTCACACACAACAATCAGCTGCGTACGCGCATTAGACAGCTGGAAACATATACGCGGCATGGTTTTGGTTTACTATTTGAGAGGAATGTAGGCAATGCAAATCATTGAAAACCATTGAAAAATAGGATGAAAGTTTATTGACAAATCACATCTTCTTTCAAATTTCTAGTATAACAAAAGTTATTTCATATCAGTCACATGAATATCAGTCATATAGTCATGAATCATATAATTGCTAAGGATATTTTTTGGTTTTGATAAAATTTGAGTGCGTTCATAAAATAAAAGAGGGTCCATTCATTCCAATACTAAAAATATAATTTGAAAGCATAAAGATCTCTTGCAATGAGATAATCTTTGGTAATAGTCAGAGTACGCAGATGAGAAGAACAGAAACGTTTGATAAGGTAGCGAAACCGCAATTATTTCGAAAATGGAATCGTAATACTCAATCTCCCTTGAACTGAACAATTTTATTGGAATGCATCCTTATCTTTTCTTTTTGTCTTTTTTCAAGTCGCTTTCGTGTTTCATTCTCTTATCAATGTAGTTTTGGACGATGAGATGGATCAATTGGGACCTGTGATCGTTAGAGTGAGGTTCTTGCTCTACAAAATGTTCATTTTTAAAAACTGAAGAAGGAATGATTTTCAGCGTCTCTGTTACAAAGAAAAGATTTTGTTTGGGGTTATGCAGGATTCTCTCATTTCTCCGAAGAACTTCTTCAGTACAGCGGCAAATAATATTCAGATCATCTGAGGCGTAATGCAACCCGCCCCAATCTTTCAAAACTGTTAATTTAGATTGTGATGTACAATTACGTACAGATCGCTTTTCTACCCGGCACTTTACAAAATTTGTTCTTCGAATTTAGTACATCAAAGATATCGTTGAATACTTTGCAAAATTCAGCTGTTGCAGAAGCACCTTTAAATTTAGGATCCTTCAACTCGTGTTCGAGGAAATGTAATGCAGTATAACAACTGTTGCTCAAAGTTTGTGCAGCTAGGTAAACTTTCATAATTTCTTTTTCAAAAAAAATGTGCTCATTCTTCAATTTACATGCGCAATGCATCCCTTCACGTAATTGTTTCTGATTCAGTTCTCTCATGAAATGCCAATCGATGGAATCTTTTTTATCGTAAATAAGGGGTCCTTTTTTACCGAAATAGTTTCTTACAAGCTTTAGCATATGGCAGGGATCGAAAAATGTGTAAACTGGCTTATTTGTTGTTGGGTGTTCGAAATGAGGTTTGAAATTGACTTCATCGTTGACGTTAAAATTAGCACCCAGAATTTTACAAGCTCTCTGATTTGAGTCATCGCCATCAAATGTTACGCTAGAAACATCTATACCCTTTTCATCAAGTTTAACCAACAGCTCTTTCAATAGAATTGATTTTTCTATGCCAGTCAAAGAATTAGTGAAGTAGTAGGCCACAGGTGTTTTGTACCCTCCATTAATGTTCACGAGCATGAAGACTAAAGCTTTAGTTGCCACAAGCTTTTCGCCGTTTTTATCACGTTCCTCTAGTTGGCCACCTAGATCCACGTATCCTTTCCAATCGTGACTACTTTTTACGTACATGGCCAGCTGTTTCACGTGCATCTCATCGAACGTGACGTTGAATTTACACTTTTTGCCTCTCTTCGTCCGTTCGTCCTTTACCATTTGTGAGACATGGTTGAGTACTTCTTCATTTACCCCTGGTTGGAAGTCTTTCGAACAGTACCACTTGCGGAGCGTTACAGGGCACGGCAAACACCTCAAAAAAGATTTTCTGACCATGTCATAAGCCGACGGAGAAATGGAATGAAGGGTCTTGGCAAAGTTTTTTAGCTCTGGTGGGTAAGCTACAGTACTACCCGCTTCCTTCTCTTTGTCACAAGTGTCAATTTTGGTCTTCATTCTTTGCAAGAGTTGTTTTACATGAGGTGGTAAACCCTGAATGAGTAGAGAATTTGACGTCAGTGTATTTTGTGAACTTCGATCTCAATTCTCGTTACAGCCTTTACCAACCACTTCATAACCATCAATATCTAATGAATGACATTTCACGAATGAAATAAGTTGAAATATTAGTTTTATAAACTGAAAATATTAGCTTTTGGTTAATTGTAGCCCAACTATTTCCTAAATATCTAATTGCATTAGAATCAGTATTAGTTATGTCTATTCTACCAGAGGATGATATTTAACATGTATACCCACACACATATGTACATGATGAGCATGACACGAATGGTCCAATAATTGAAACAGTGAAACAGCACTTGCAACAGATGAATCAGAGAACATTCATTAAAATATCCAGAAACAGGAAGAAATAGTCAACTTTTCGAACCTGCATATATTCTGCCGCGAAGTTTGTATCGTCATCTTTCTTCAATACTTCAACCATATCTTGGAGATTTCTGATTTTCTTTTCTTTCCTTGCGATTTTCTTTCGATGAGCATCTACTTTTCGATTTTTAGATGCAGCGAATTTGAGGAAGTTGTCGAACGCTTCATCTGAAGTGAATAGGCATCTTGCATTTTTTTGAAGAAAGGTTTGGCAAATTCGAGCAAATCGAGATAGATAGGGTGCAATTGGGAAAAAAATCCCCAAAAATTTTTTTCATCTCGCGCAAATTGTTTGAAAGTCTGATGACTTGCGCTCTGTGACGTCACTCCGACAAAGTAGTCGACTGCCGCTATTGTATGGCGTCTTGCAATTTCCTTGATCCCTCCAGGAAAAGGTTTGGCAAATTCGAGCAAGTCGAGACAAGTATTGTGCAATTCAAGAAAAAATTCCAAAAATTTTCTTTGCCTTGCGCAAATTGTTTGACAGTAGGATGACTTGCGCCGTGTGACACAATCGTCTGACTTTCAAACAATTTGCGCAAGTTGTAAACAATTTTTGGGAATTTCTTTTTAATTGCACCTTACTCATCTCGATTTGCTCAAATTTGCCAAACCTTTTTTTTGGGGGGTCAAAAAAATGCAAGATGCCTATTGCGACCTGTCTAAAGTGATCATTTTGTCGCCATCTCTGAATTTAACTCGTTTTTTCGTCGGCACTTTTATCGATATTTCTTCAGATGACGGTCTACGACGAAAAAGCAACTGATTATCCAATGAGTTCTGGATATGTTGTATTGGATCAAAACCTTTGTGGAAAAAATATCGCTCACCTCTTAAGGATGTTTGCATGTTTATTTTTGATTTCGCTGGAAAAATCGTCCAGAATCTCTATATTATCGGTTACAATCGATTCCTCTACACAAAGTGCCGCATCCTCAATTGATATACCCTGTAGATCGGATTTCAAGTAAATATTGCAGTATTGAAATCAGAAAATATCAAGAAATGAGTATATAATCCGTTTACATGTACACATTCTGCGACAGATAGCCAAGGCGGTTCACGTGCGGCTTCTTCAAGCTCATCAAAATCGCACCTTTGTTGACAATCGTGCAGCTCTGATTGTTGACCTCTCCTTTGGGTATTACATTGGGTAGAGTTACTGGCTGTATCATCGCTTTGCGACGGTTGACAATATAGATGATCTTGAATATTCTGGAAAGTCTCGGTATTCTCTGTAAAAAAGAGAATGATGACACGGTGGGCCGTACGAATATAATGAGGCTTGACACTGCGACTCGTATCATACCTGGCTTTTCACAATTATCAATATTGGGAACTTGTTTATTGTCCACAGTCGGTTTACAGTACGTATGGTCGTGAGCATGGTAGAAACTTTGTGTTTTCTCTGTAATAAGAGGTAGAAAATTCATGAATTTTGTATCCTCATTTGGAGTTTGTTGAGGAATGACCGATCAATTTCGGTACCTGATTGAACACTTTCATCTGCATTTTTTGAAACTATTGGATTTTTTACTATTAAACTTGGAACTGCGTCACATAACAATTTTCTTCTGACACCAAAACCGTGATTTGTATAGAACGAAGATTCCTCAAAATGGTTACTACATACTCGAAAATTGTCTGTTAACTTTTTGACAGTTGTAGTTTTTCAATCCACTTGGCTTTGAGATCATTCTGAATAGGGAATCTGAAGAAATGAGAGATATAATAGAAAAAATAGCAAGGGCGCAGAATGTTAGTCACGAGGGCTTATCAGTTCCTCATTAACGATAGACCGAAATTCATACATACCTGTGGAAACTACGATTTCTATCGTACGGGACATGTCGATTGACCCGGACCGGTTTTCTCTGGCATATTACGCATATAGGTGGCATTTTTAACAACAACACAAGATCTGCTCGAGCACTTAAGAGTTGGCCATGTTTTTTTCATACGATACATCGAGTTACCATATTCTAAAGCACTTCCACTCACAATTCCGTTTGATCTAAACATTGCAAAAATGTAGCTTTGATTTTTCATTTTCATGGCTAGCTCACTCCCGCTATTCTGGAGCAGCTGCCCGGCTACTGCCAACAGACTCGAGTTTACCGTGCCTCGATTTTTCATATTCCCGCGCATGACTCCGCGTCGCGCGGTACACCTGACCTGAGTCTCAGCGGTGCGCGCATGCGCCACAAGGAAGGTGCTTACGCATGCTGTCTCTCTCTTTACATGTTCTGTCTCTCTCTCTTTGCGCGAAACTGCTGGACGCTTCCGCGCAGTGAAAGGTATGGGACTCGCTCACTCTATTCTTATACCTCTATGCCTGTCTCTCGATCGGCCATTTACCGAGCGTTGACAGCTATCTCACGCGCGGACATACTCGTGTATTCTCGCACTATTACTCGACTATTATATACGATCGGTCAACCACTGTCCACATTCAACACTCAAGACAAAGATCGAGACATGCAAATAAGTTAGCGGTGAGCACTTATTCAAGAGAATTCATTTTTTATAGTTCTGAAACCGGGCAAATTTTAACTGGATATAGCGAGCTGGATGGTGAATTTAGGTTAGAAAATTTTCGATACAAATAGGTGGAGCGTAACGTTCAGTACTCATAATCTAACCATAGACAAATATCTGAGATATCGCAACACTTCGACAAAAAATTGTGCCCTGTTAAACAATGAGGTTTCGATGATTCGATAAGTGACCGGTCGGACGTAAATCACCTGCCGTATCAGACGGAATGCTAATACAAAAAGCAGGCTCAAGTTTTTTACCCTCATAATGATAAAAATCACCCACGTCACGAGACAAGAGTGCACGCATGTTGCATTCTCAGTATAGAGTTGTGGGGAAAAAGCGTCTGATTGGTTCTCATCTTGATGGTTCATCACGAAAAAACACTGGAAGATTTGACATTTGTCAATGATTAAAAAGTCTATCAGAAAAACTGATGAGTTAAGATTCATTCTATTTTTTCAAATTTTTGAGGGTTCACTTCCATCAGTTCACCAATAGCAATCTATAGATTGAATTTGGGATATTTTCCCGAGGAAAATTCATTTTTGAGTGGGGTTGACCATCAGGGAATCATGAAAATGCAATTTATAGCCTATTTACACGGATTGATGAGAGAGAATTTTCGATAACACGGTTGAAAAATCAAAGATATGATATATTGTCAGCTGTCGTAATCATACAACTATTGTGCACATTTAATCTTCCCGATCCAACTGACAACTTCTATCCCAGTTTTTGAGAGAATAAATAGCCCTATGCATTCGTCTATCCCCCAGTTTCTAGGAAAATAATCAATCCTATTCTATTTTCTCATAGAAGAAAAAGCCATGTCTATATTGGAAAAACTTACCACCAAATCTCGGAACGGAATATTTTATATCATTAAATTTTGAGGGATATTAGGATTTAATTGCCTATCTGGTAATGTTAGCGGATGTCTACAAGTACATAAAATAATCTGTTAAGAGTGTGTTGAGAATTATGTTTGCGGCAACAGAGAGAGAGGAAATTGTTGGGTCATAAGCGTGATCAGAATGAAAGGGCAGACGCGTCTGGGAGGCATAACAGACTTCATAAGTATAGGCTTTTACTATGTATGTAGCATGGTGCTTCGTCGCATGAATTTTCACTGCACTAAAGTGTCGGGGTATACCCCACACAAGGCAAACTCAGTGATATATTACTGACCGTAAACGATTAGCGAGAAAGAGACAATACCTGCTGCAGTTCATACATGAGAAATATGCATAATGCGTAGGCAGTCGTTTGTCGATAGCATCGCTTCTTTTCACGAGGTCACACTGAGATGAGATTTTACGCACATTTGATATTTTTTACCATATTAATAGACAGCGGAAATCAACGATTAGACTGCTCAATTATTATTCATAATCAACTTCAAGTAGAAGAGATTTTGAGATTTGGTATACACGGAAGAACTTTCCAAATATTCATGATTTAACACGTTCGCTGCGGGGACGAGTTTTCGTAATTTCATTCCGGTCATGAACGGGACTCCCGTACTCTGGTAAATATATCTGTACGGGAGCAGACTCTTTCTTGGCTCATTGTTCATGCCCTAAGCAAGTAAATCACCTTGAAAAGTTCTCATTGGGGATATTTTTCGGATCATTAGTGTTTGGTAAAGATTAACGAATGAAAAATCGTTGGGCCCACCGGTGGGCACCGCCGCAGCGAACACGATCCTCCTGATTGAGTCAGTGACGAGTATTTCTAGATCGTGGAATCTTTTTCGTAGTTTTCTGTGGAAAAAATTCAGTTCATCATTGTCTTGAGACGAATTATTGGATTATTTGCAACAGCTGATGTGTTGAACTGGAAATCTGGTACGAATCTCCTCCGAACAATTCAATCTGCCAACTTTTGCATCCATCCGATTTGTGAGGTTCAAGACTTACTCTGAGTATACCTTACATTGTGGTCGCCATTGGGTATAAACTAGCAAGATTCACATGTGTCCACTTAGGAGAGACAAGAAAACGGAACTGACCACGTGGTGTGTCCTTATAATGTACGTGCACCAGTATGCATAAGAGAGGAGATAAACTGCTTTGGCCATTCGCTTATGGTTGGACGTTTGCTTACCAGGACATTTGTTCTATATGGTACGGATAGCACAGATCTTCCTTTCGAGTTTCAGAACCATAATAAAAGCACACCTCTTGGAACGAATGCAAAGTAGGATATGTTGCACAGGCGACAATCAGACAGTCTCAAGTCACGCGCGGAACTCTCGCGGACAAACAAAAGACATTCGCGCAAAGTGGAGAGCGATTGCTCTATGATAAGAGCCAACTTGATGCACAGGTTAGGATCTATTTGGACTGGTATAGTGCACAAACTTTGAATTTCTCAAGGCACCTCAAATGTGGTGCAAAAGGAATATTTGCGCATTAGGGCCAAAATGAAATGGTTTATGAGAAGCTGATATATTTTTGAATCCCTCAACATGATGATCCTACTATGTGGTTTCATAATGTGTCGGAATTTTTAGAATGATTCTTCTATATGAAGCCGAAAAAAACAACATGAAAGAGCTTGGAATTAAAGAGCCAAAACCAACTTCCTCTGTAAAAATCATTGCGGCATCCGCAAGGCATCCGACTTGTCAGACTTATCAAGGATAAAATATAGTGGTACCAATCAAATTTTACATTTCATTCTCCATACCATTGCATATTTTTTTTAGAAATCACTTTGCCCTCGTGAATAAGGTCCTTGTACCAACTAAGAAGGCCTGAGTTCGAATCTCGGCTTGCACTGATGTGAATTTCCACAAGTGCCTACTCGGTAACTTCAATGGTTCGGAGCCCATCCGAAAGTGAGGTTGTTCTACAATAACCTCGAAAAAATATTGATCGAGATAAAAAAAGAAATTCGCATTTGAATGTTACTACTTGAGTAGTTCCGTGGAAACTTTGAAATAATGTGTGCCTGCTAGTACAAACCCTTAACACGCTTGGAAACAAATTCGTAGAAGTCATTTTCGACGTATTATTTGTTGCTCTTTTTGGCGCAATCATTAGTTTAGAGATCCAGGAGTGTCAAAAAAATCATCATCAAAAAAGGGTTCAAAATGTCAGTTCCATGCGCTGTGGTATTTCATTTTTCTGACCTTTGTGAGTGTGAAGCGTCGCGGTGGAGCTTGTTTGAGATTTGGGCGGGCAGATACATCAAATATAATGCTATCAAACACCAAATGCCACTGCTATGAGAGCCCAAAGACCATTTTCTGTGTCCATGACGAGTACCTACATTTTGTGGCGCAATTTTACTTGAAATTTTACTCCCTCAGTTTTCCTCGGTAAAAGTCAATTTGCCTCATTCCAGGTCTCTTCGCACGAATTTATTCTTAAAGAAAATCTTCAGGCGCAACTTTTCTATGCTTCAGAATTTCGAAGAAAATTCATTATCACACTTTGAGGAGTACTTTTCCGCGAAAATCTACTTTTGCTAGATTTTTTGGTCAGTTCCGTGTGGTACTAATGCGACCCTTAAACCCCAGATTACGGAGGCCCCAGTCAGTTCCTTTCAAACTATCTGACGACCAAATGGAACCCCCAAAAATTCCAAGACTGTAGCTCAAACTGTTTGGCTGTGAGATCAATTTTAGTGTCAAATATCAGGTTTTCGTGCATCTCAAAACGTCAGGTTCCGTGCGGTGCTACCGTTTTATGCGTGTTAACTTTATGGTACCAATAGATGAACAATTTTGAATCCGTGTGCGAGATGAATTATACATTTTATGTTTGGAAAAGTCGAAGAATACGTGTCAGAACCTTTCGAAAAGGGGTTTTGAGTTGGCACATTTCCGGCCTCCAAATATTAAAGTTTCAACGGAATTACTCAAATAGCCTCATTTTTGCCAATGAAACAAAATTTCATTCACCATAATGTGGCCGAAAAGGCAAAATCAATCGTTCGAAGTCTACATTTCTTCTGTATGAATAAATGTTATGTCTTTGTATTGTTCGACTTGTGAATCAAATCTCTTTTTACAAAAAATTTACATTTAAATTGTCAACGACGATTGCTCAATATTTCTCTAGGTTTTTTAGGATAGCCTACACTGTAATTCTCAACTTGTTAAAATTTACAAACCGAATTTTTGAAAAATATTCCCACAAATTAATATGTATTAAAAACCATGCAAAATTGCAGGCTTTAGATTTACAAGAAATTTGCATGACCTTTCACTCTTGGACCTAAATTCCATGAAATCCTGAACTAGACCTATACGAGTTTAACCGCAATACTCACTTTTTCAACAATGAGTCACCTTCATTTGATCAACTTGGAAATCTTCACATTGTACAATTTGAATTCACAGAAAAAAAATGTATAAATACAAATTGTAAATATGTGTAAATTTAATGCATCCAAAAATTACCAAATTAAATTTGTTCAACATGGAAAAATATGGAATTTTTTGCAGGCAAGAAATGATGGTAGTTTTTTAGGAATTAAACTCAAAATATACCATCTGCTTCGACTAGAATGAGCAGGTGATGTGAGTTTCATTCGTTTACCATGCATATATAATTCGTTCATGGGGTCCTTTAAATTGCATCAAGAATTATATCCTCATCGGTCTCATTTTACATCCATTACTTTTCTATCTCAAAATCAATCTTACATCTGTACTACTCAGTTAGAGCGTACTTGAAATGCATCTTGATCTAGCTCCACATTTGACAAAGTGAGACATTTGATATGCTGTACTACACATTACTATATACACAAATGCAAATGTCAGATTGTATTTTTGTAATCAAGGGTCTGGCAAACTAATTCGGTTCAAAATACTCCTGCACTCACAGAAGTACATTTTTGCCAACTGAAGCAGTCGGTTGTAAATAACATTATTGAATCAGCCACAGCTTCTCTTTTCATCCCACCCATGGGAACCAGTGATGAGGTGGTGGTCACAGGTTCCCACCCGCTATTTGGCAGTTACAGAAATTAAGGGTGAGCAACAGCTTGGGGGAGTTGAACCTGCCACAGTATATAGTTTGGCCCGTATTATCGAGTCGGTGTAGGGGGTTGATCTTCTGGCACACACGCATGATGCTGTATAACCAAACTTTGCGTGAGAGCGGCCTCTCGGAACCACCCTTCACCAAAGCTATTGTCAACGGTATCAATATGCTAGCTGCTATCGCCCTCGAGACTCGAATGTGCAACTACTCCCTGTGGGAAAACTGTCTGCAATTCAATGTGTTATCTCATATCCATGCAGTGTACAAGCTGATGCTGACTGTATTACCCACCAACTTACCAATCGTTGTATCTTCTGATGTCTGTCACCCTATGTGTATACATGATGTGCGGCTACGAGGGTGGCATCTTTTTCCAAAAGCTCTTGACTGCTTCTGGATCACAGATAAGAGTCTACAATGTATCAAGTGGTTTTGGCTGCTTTTTTTGGACTTTCTCAGTACTATTATTGATATGACAAGCAAGTTGATTTTGTGCACGAGATTCATTGATTAAATTGTGCACAATATTGCAAAGTTCTGACCAAAAGTCCTCGAGTTAGAGTAATTCGTTGCACTGTTTTGAATTCTCTTTGAATTCAAATGAATTAGCTTGAATCCCCAATCAAAACGGAGAAGTGAGAACAATAACCACTGAATGAATTTCAAAAATGAGAGAATCCATCACAGGCTTCCTCAACAGCAATCAAATGAGAATAATCACAATTTATCGAGTCATTTCAGACATGTTTTTTTGTATTGTTTTGAGATCTACAAAATGCAATGGAATTCAACACATTACCTAATCAGCGTGTCAATCTTAATGGTCATGAGCTGCAGTATTGTGATAGACTTTGCGAACTTGCATGTACATATTACCATCTTTTTCTCAAAACCTCATTCTAATCCCGCGGACCACAGATTTAGCCGAACTTTTCTCATAGCATCATCCAATATTTCATGTACAGGCGTCCCTCGGTAACCGCGGGGGATACGTTCCGGTGGGGTACCGTGGTTACCAAAACCGCGGTTACCAAAGCATTGGGCTTATGGGAAAAAGGGTAATTGGTTCCAACATCCGCGGATTCCTGTCTAAAATGGAGTACTGAAACAGTAAAGGATTCAAATTTCAACTAAATGCAATTCATGAAGCTTCATCTCTTTGATCACAATACCATCGTGAAACTATTATACAACACGATAGAAAAATTTCTCCTCATGATGATCAGTGATCCGCGATTGTTTCCCACTGTCACGAATAGTCCTTTTTGTTGATTGATCAACTCAGTATTTGCATGCCACTTCTGCTCTCTCGCGCCTGATTCAAGTTGATCCAAAATTTTGAGTGCAATCTTTTTTCCCTCTTTCCCGTTATTCTTCACTTTCACTCTCAAATGTTGTCAATTACGATCCATGCATGTAAACAAGAGTTTTGGTGTTTTTTGGTTATGGAATCTAAACAAAAGATCACAACCATTAGAAAATATTGATCCTGCTGTCGACAAAGTTTCTAAATTTTCGATTTTATTCTACTGGGATGAGTATTCGGTAATATAGTGACCGACAAGGGATCAAGAAGTGGCACGAATCGATTGATTTCCTGAACATTCTTGGAAAACATTGGGTTGGCGATGGAAAAACCGCGGTTAGCGAGACCCAACCTGTGGTTACCGAAATGGAAGTATATTTGCTAAAACTGCGGTTGAGCAAAACCGCGATTACCGAAACTGCGGTTACCAAGGGACGCCTGTATTACATCAAACCAAGAAAGAAAAAATAAATTAAAAATATATATCGATCTCTTTTGCGATTTTGCATTAAAATTTTCTAGTCAACGCCCCACTCCGCAAAATTAGACTACTCTACAGCAATTAGCTCTAGCAAATAGTTATCTTGTGTTCGTCGTGATATATAGTGGCGCTTCAAGCGTCATGTGAAACCTGATGAGTGTATAATGACGAGAGTTTCTCGGTATCAGTTTTGGAATGCCACGTTGTGCACTGGATATTTTCTTTGCAGATAGTTGCATACACAGTTTTGATAAATAAGCTTCACGTAAGTGACGAGTAAAATATTTGAAGCTTGCTCGTCAGATTTATTCGTCTATCATGATCATCAGTTGAGCGATGTGTCATTGTTAATTTATTCTGCCTGCTGATGTTTGAAACGTATCTCCGCAAAACTGTAATTCATCTGCGCTTAAAAACATCGGTGCCGAAGATATTTCAAAAGAAGATGGTGTTTCGGTTGCTGGGCTTGTTTGTAATTGGATGAGGTGATAGCAAGGGTGAAGGTGAATCTTGCACATTCGTACGTTGATAGATAGATAGATAACTATATTGGAGTCGTAGGGTGGTGCCCCGTCTGACTCTAAAAGAATGATACATGAGAATTTACGTATTAAGAATTAAATGCGTATTTGCATAATTGAGTTCTATGAGTAGTTGGTGTGGCGCAGAGTTATATAGGAGAATTCTACGCGAGCATGATTCTGATTGTAATTAAAATTAATTATGTGCGCAGTGCTAGTGCCCTAATAGGAAATAAGCAAGATGTTGCATGTGGAAGGATATTATAGTTTTAATGCTTCTGTAAATTGTGAGGGGATGGTTGGAACTCCGTCTACTCGCACCCTTTCTAACCATTCGTTCTTGTCGCGTTCGAATAGGTAGTCAAAAAGTCTTGCCTTGAACATGCTGAAAGAGGAAAGGTTGAGGTCAATCGGGGAGAAATCGTTGTGGAGTTTCGAAGCAATGATTGTGGAGGATTTGTTCCGGGCCTCAATTCTGGGAGTTTGGTAAGTTGGGAGGTCCGTCGAACGCAAAGAATAAGCGTGGTCATCAGTCTCAGATTTCAGCTGGAACATGGAAAACAAGTAAACAGGTTCTCTGGTGGCCAAGATTTTGAAGGCCATGCAGCCAATAAAGTAGAGTCCTCTATGTTTGGCTGAAAGCAATTGAAGGGACAACCGATAGGGTGACGAGTGGTCTCGCCATGGGATATTGCCGAATATGAAGCGAATACATGAGTTTTGAAGAGATTGGAGTTTCAACTTTTGGCTTTCTTTGAGGTGATTATAGACACAAGCAGCATAGTCCAGGTAAGGCAAAACGAGGGATTGTATGAGATTTTGCCTCAGCGAGCGTGTGAGTGCACGTCAATAAATTCTGAGGGTTCGAAGGGTTGCATAAGCACACCGAGCAATAGAGCTTATTTGAGTGTCCCAGTCTAGTTCTGAAGTGATGTACACGTCTAGACTCTTTATGCACTTCGAGTAGGGGATTGATTTTCCGGAAACAGAAATTTGAGGAAGAGCGTCAAACTTCAGGTGAGATAGAGATTCACTACTACCGAGAATGATGACAGTAGTTTTATCAGGATTCAGTTTAGGGTCATTGGCCGAGACCCAGTGAGCAATGGCATTCGCATCACGGTTAAGTAGTTCCACGCAAGAATCGATCTCAGAGGACAGGCAATGGCGAAATATCTGAGTGTCATCAGCATATATGACATGCTTAGAAAACCTCAAGACATCAGGGAGATCACTTATGAAAATCAGAAACAGAAGTGGACCTAGACAGCTGCCCTGCGGGACGTCGGTGGAAAGAGGTAGCCAGTCAGAGTGGTGTCCGTCTTCAGTGCGCACAGCTTGCGCACGGCCGCGAAGGTAACTTGTCATCCAGCGTATGACTCTTTCACTGCACCCAATTTTACGGAGTTTGACCAAAAGTTTAACTTTGGTTGGTTGAGGTCTTTCAGTGGTGTTTAGCATTGGTTGAGGTCATTCAGTGGTGTCCGATAAAACAAGATCCATTTGGTTGCATGTTTATGTGAATCGATTGACCCAAACGAGAATAAGCAATATCACCAGTGAAAATTAAACTGCAGTGGTCCCATGTAACCTAAACTTTTTCCCACGTGTGGAAGTCGAGTTGTTCGTCGATATCTTTGTACCCGAATCCCCAAAACAAACCCACCACCCTCATAAATGTACTTCCCCAAAATCATTGCCAGCAAGAGCATATGTCGGAGTCTGCGTGTAATGTGCCCCAATAGCGAAATTAGTCTATAACTATTCACTGTAAGGCTCCTGAACTTTTTCCTACGGGGTTGAATTTGGAAATGATGATGGCTCTAGAAGATTTGAATACAGGGGGCAACAACTATCCAAATAACAATCAACTTGGAAATGAATAAGATGAGCAATGAGCTGTTTTTCTCATACAATAACCCCTTTTATGATTCTGGATTGAAAATTCCTATTAAACTCTATGATCTTTGAGTAAAAAAAAACGAAAATATCTCTCCTGATTTAACATTAATTATAACTATCTTTACCTATGAGTCGGAATACTTTCAGCAGAAGCATTTAAAATGGAATGAAGATGATATTGCATCATTGAGTAAGAGATTCTCTATATCAGGTCAACCTGACATAGAAAATTGCAAATGAGAAATCTGAAGTGATTTTCGACACGGCTCTGTACGAAATAAGAATGAATATCAATCAATTGAAAATCAATCGAATAAACGGTCTATCATTTTGCATTTCTGTGATCTGATATCTTCACACATACAGCACGTTACCACACAGTGTTGAAATAATAACCAGTATCATAGGCACACGCCAAAAGCTATAGCGAATTCATACGAGGAGTGTCATTCATCGACAAAGAAGTCTTTGAAATGTAGTCACGCAAAGCATGATTATTTAGTCAACTCAAAGTGAATACGCATGGATAAACGCATGATTGCCGACTAACTTTCTCTCCGTTAATCAATAGAGTGTGCTATAGACAAGCTATCTTTTCCTCAGTGTCACTCTTCGTTCTTCACATCTTCGACACAGATTATGGATGGCGTGAATCAACAGCGAGAGTTACAAACACTTTATCTGTATGCTCATGCAAGTGCTCAAGAAAACAAAAGACATCAGTCTCAGTACTGACTGATTTATAATGTGATTCATATAAACCACAGCAAGCGTGATGCTTGATTCTGAAACGGTCAAATAACGACTTCTACGGGTATTCTCAAAGCAACTATTCCTTTTTTGTTCTTGTTTTTCGATACAGTTGTGATCCGCTCAGATGAATCATGTTTTATTCTTGTTGAATCATCTTGTTCCATCCATTAATTGAACAAGAATGAATTTTTTGTTGACTTCCTCAGATTCTGAATATATATTGGCATTTTTCTTCCCTATATTCATCCAATGTGAAGGATACTTACTTCTCATTACTTTTCAAGTCAGAGTAAGGCCCATCGTGACAATGTCAATCTTGAATTCAATCTCTTTTTAAACTGGAGTGGATTAAAATCATTGATCATTCCTATGCAGAAACTGACTACATCAATATCAATGAGAACAATAAAAGTCCGCGTGGGAGGTCTGATCTAAGATGGCCAAAAACGTGTCAAAGCCATAATTTCTATCGTAGATGGATACAACTGAACCTAGTTAACACTTCATGTTGTGAATATGCAAATCGCAGACCAAAATCTAGATGTCAATAAAAAGACCAGTATGCTTAGAGATGTGAGCTATATTCAATTCATCCGCGCCCAAAGCTCACAATTTATGAGGCCATGACATAGACTAAATTGCGCGTCATTCGATCAGATTCTCAGATGCATTATGCACTCTTATTATGTAATGAGGGGGCACAAAATAGCCTCATCCAGACCGTGGGTATATAAGGGGCGAGTGAGAGCATTTATGTCCGATCCATCGAGTCGATTTTCCAATGATTACGTCGCAGTACGGTCCCAATCGAGAATGAGAGATGTTCCAGAGATCGCACGTCTGAGCTGAAAGATATATTACAAACGTGATCTGACTCACGATTTGGTGGGTGATTGGACTGAGAACGGCACAGTTTTCACCGACAGTATAATACTTTCGGGACTCTCATGTCATATCGAGTTGCGGATTGGATGTCTGTAGAGTGACTTAGTTTTATCTTTGTTGTTATTCGTCAAAATTTTGTTGAAGTGAGTTGTGACCTCTTCATTTACTGTACCTTTGCATTATTATTCCGTGAAAATGACTGAATAGTTTTCTGATTCATGAAAATAGTCCCAACTACCATCTGGCTCAGAATTTTGATTTTTCTCATGTACATGGGAGAGGTTTTTTTCGAGGTTGTCATGGTTGATACATGAAGCAATTAGAATTTTGATGAGCTAGAAACTTTGAGAAGACTCGATATGAGGAATAATCTCTCTTCTGAGACAGGATTTTTTGTTGTTGTTTGATCACTGACATGAAGAGTTTTGACGCGGTGACTATTTGAGCTGCAATGATACATGGTTTTGGGATGTGATTCTGGACAAAATTCTGAAAACGTGTTTTTTCATGGCGATTTTGAGACATCAAATTGACGATCCTACGAGCGATCCTATTTTCCTGTGAACAAAGTTCCATCGATAGTTGAATTTCAATTTTCTTTTTTAGATATTCTGTAATGTAGTGAGCTAAAGGGAGCACGGACTGAGGGATGAAAATTTTTGTGTGTGAAAAACAATCTTGATTATACAAATAAGCTGAGATCAAAACAAAATCTCATAAATCTCTTGTTAAAAGTCCAAACTAGTCGGGTCCCTGACCTCGTGACATAGCGTGACTCTGCAACTTATACGATTTGAAATTCATCTTTTTAGTCTTTCATGGAAAGATGCACATCTAAGCTTTGAACAAGAAGTTATGCATGATTTTTCTAGAAGACACCCAGATTCTCTTGCTATTTTTTGAGACGTCAGATCGCAACTCAACTTGAAACTGCGCATGGCGACTTTTGATTTTCATTTTCAACTATCAGCCTCTGTAAAATGACAGGTATGACCGGTGACAGATCGATGCAGTTATTATTGAAAAAAATTTTCAAAGAATTTTTTGCTGCATTCAAAATAAATTTAGGACGCCTCGATAGGTGTATGTAATATACCCGAATCTGAATTCAAGCACGCTTTGTCGATTACTGGCTTATTATGTACACAGTGCAGGCTGCAACGGTATAATGTTGACGGGTGCGGTGGCAAAGCGAGGGATGCTGAGCGCAGATGAGCCAGGTGCTTCAATCGGATGCAGGGCGCGTGTCCTGTGGCCTTTGGGGTAGGGGAAAACCTGGGCAGGTGAGCCCCCTGTACATTGTCAATCTCGACCGATTTTTCTATATATCTTTGTATATACATGCTCTCGCGCAGCCTGGTGGAGAGTGGCAAAGGTGCCACTATAACATAATGACAATGTATGCGTCGTTAAGAGGGGTGCAGATTCTGTGTCTCACTTTTCTGTACTTGAAAACTTAGACTAGTATATGAGTTTGAGGAAAGTGTGTGCCACAAAAATATATGTATTTGTGGACCTATCATGGCTCGCTTGTTATACGCGCTCTCGAGTCATTGTGCGGTAGAAGGCAGGTGATGGGGATGACGGTTGAACCACCCGACTCTGATTTGATTCTGAGGCTGCTATTTTTAGATTCTTATAACATATGTGCTGCACTATGTAGAGACGTCGATAGGAGGCAAGTAAATGTGGCTTTGCTTGATCGATGAAAATTTTTCATCAAAAGACTCTTGCGTTATTGAGAGCTCAGTGAGTCACGACCGATTAAATTCTAAGCTTGGATGAGGTCTACCGGATATTGATGAACTAATCTGAGAGAGCGCTAAACTGTCACAAGAAGAAAATGAGAAAATAGTGTACGAGGGATAACATGACTATCCTCTAAAGATCAGGATATTTTTAATATTGGAATATAGTTAGTACGACTTTGATTCCGTATGAATTATAATGGAAACTCTATAAAATCGCACGAGGTAGAGTAATTGATGTTACTCTTTCTCCGTCAGTGTATACTCCAATACATGTCATTAATCTGTGTGGCTGTATCACGGGATACGAGGCTCATTTGACAACACTGGTGATATACCCTCACACGTTGGTCAGGAAGAGCCTGATTTAGAGGCAAAGATGTCATCCAAAATGGTGTACGGGATAATTTTCAGCACGCCAAGACGAGAAAAATGTCGTTCAAATCAAAGTCAAAGCTGCAAAAAAAATGATGACGAGAATTGAAAAAATTTTGACTCCAAGCAATCACTTATAACTTTTAAAGAAATTATTCAACCGATAAAATTGTCATTGAAGCTTTCAAGTCCTCCCAAGACCGTGAAAGTCCTTCTTTCAAAAGTCTTCTACAATTTTTCTGGTTGAAACGAAAGCCATTTAGAAACTATGACATGTGACGTATGTGAATCATAAAACTGATGACTACTAGATCATAAAACTGATGGCCTGATATTTTACATCCTCAATACTCGACACAGAAACGCATAGCTTTGGATAGATGAAGTTGAAATTCCTATCAAGATCGTCCGTGATAAACTCGAGGATATACTGCATATTAGAACTTTTTCATAAAAAATTGGATTTTTTCGTGAAATTTGGATACTTGAAATTATATGTCTGATAACATTTTTGTAATAGCAATATGATATACGATCAATTTCCAATTGATAACATTTGGAAATGATTTCAAGAAGACGAATATTCGACACGAATTTGGGGATCAAATTTTTTTTTCGGGATAGTGATGATATTATTGAGACTTTGTACGATATCTGCCAGGAGTTCATTTTCACTTCTAATCTCTATTATGCATGTGCCATGATTAGAGCTAACCATGACAAACTCAGTAGTGACTCGTATTCACATTTTTGAAGTGATATAATTAAGGTGAGATGCCCATCACCCTGATTGAAGATTCATTTCTGAATGTTCAAAGTTTAAAAAATGTGAGGTTTTCATGCACTTTCATTCCACAAAAAAAAAGCAATCAACACGAGCTCATCAGATCTCTCTGGGGTCTTTGCAAGGGCCGTAAATAACGATCACGTGCGAAGTGGATCTGTATTGGCGACTTACGACAAAACGAGGATAAGAGGGAGCGAGTTACGAGCCACGGACGGATCGTTCGCCGCAGAGCGAAGTAAAATCGTAAATTTGAAAAAGCACAGTAAATCCGCGCAATGTGACGACGGCATCGCACTCGCGCGCGGAAGCCATACTGCTCAGTGCGGATCATCATCAGGTCGTATTGAATACGAGACTGCCACCTTGGCGTATCCAATGAGATTATTGCAATTGTATTTATATGAGTATCTGAGGTATCTCGATCCCCAAGAGACATCATGCAGAGTATACGAGGACCAAGATGTAATTTCGATGGGGAAGAGAGAAAAAAAAATCAAAAGCGAAGGAGCAGATGACTCGGAAGAAAAGCTTATGAGGTAGATAGAGCACGAGGATCTTCTTCTTTGGTCTATGTGGTTTTCTTTTTGATTCTGCAACAAAGACGATGTATACGCGAGACGTACAATGACAAGAGACGTTTTTCATGATCGCTTGGATCATAACTTTAACGCTTGGGCAGGAGAGATGCTGGGCGATTCGAGCTTGTGGCCTCGCGCTGCTAATGATTTATTTATGTGTCGTTCCGAATCACCCGATCGTGATCCACGCCAAGTCCGCGAGGCACGTGCTGTTTGATATAAACCAAGTACAGCTCATGTTGCACTGGATTGCGTTAGATTTTTCACTTCGTCTCAACTTGGGCGATATTTGATCCCCTACGTGACGAAGTTTCAACCTTGATTGGATTGATTATTTTTATAGATGAATCGTTAGTCATAAGCGGCTAAAATCTCATGGTGAACATAAACAAACGACCGTATTTGATAGCGTCACCTGAACTTGATCAAAATTAGGTCACACTACTTCAACTGCAACATCTTTTCAGTGAATTTATATTTGGCATCACTTATTGAGATTTCAAATTATTGAGCTTGTGATTCGAAAATATTGGGATTCATGTTACTCACCGGGAGAGGTCATCACATTCGGATCACGGATTTGACTGAAACTTTGGAAATAATCTTTTTTTAGTGCCGAAAGATGAAACCCAAAATTATAGACCCTAACGCTCAAACGTTTCCGAGTTACAGTCAAGGATATTAGCATTGCAGGTATTATATCTAACTTTCAACATGGGCCCATATGGACAATGCTATTGCCTGAAGATGCAGCTCGAGAATATTTGAGCGTTAGAATCTATAATTTTCGTTTTCATCTGTTGGCACGAAAAGAAGACTATTTCCAAAGTTTCAGCCGAATCCGTGATCCGGATGTGATTACCTCTCTTGGTCAGTTATCAAATAGTATATTACGCAACTAGGGAGTAAAGTGGGCCTTTTACTCCCGGGTGTGGATTATCGCTCGAGGCGAAGCCGAGAGCGATAAATACCCGGGAGTTTGAGGCCCACATTACTCCCGAGTTGCGTATGCTATTTTTTATCCTACGGGACTAAAGTACGCCCCCCCCCCAAACCACGCGCGCATCCGGGCATGCATTCTTTGGCGCAGTGGGCCACAACGACTGTGTCATTGTTAACATTGCCGTCTTGGAAATACCGAAGCCAACTGTTGCGGGTGGCGGGGACGGGGTCCGGGGCGGAGCCCTGGCGGGGGTGCAGGGGGCGGAGCCCCCGCCGGGGGGTTCGGGGGGCGGAGCCCCCCGACTGAAAAAAGATTTCGAAATGGTCTAAAAAATCCTCATTTTGTGATATCATATCAACTCTTCTGAATTTCCAACCAGAATCGATCTCTTGATATTCTCCCATTCAACGTTACACAGCTCAATATTCAAATAGTATTTGAAAAATGTTTTTGAAAATTAATATTCATTGATACTTTTTTGAGATCCTTTTAATAATATGATCTCTCCAGAATACGTTTGTATAACGCTCGAATCATTATTTATCCAAAAACAACAAAATACGACCTAATGAGAGGTTGTATGCCTATGCGTGAGTTATGTAGACGATTAGTGCCGCCTCAAGTGTGATCCTCCGTGGAGGGGTCGACAGACCGCTAGCCTTAGGATCACACCAATCTCTTGGGCGTGGGTTCGAATCCCGCTCGGAGCAAAATTTACTTCCGATTTTTTTCAACGACAAGTCCGTTCAGGGAGTAAAGTTTGATACCCGGGTGGAAATGAATCACATAACGCCCAAAAATGAAGGACCAAAGTGCGTACTTTAGTCCCGCTAGGATAAAAATATTTTTGGAACGTGAAACCATTGATGAAAAAATTGCTCGAAAAATCGTCAATGCCCTCATTTAATTTTGATTTTTGGCCAACGAAGATGTACATAGTGCTTAAGAAAAGACCAGACTACCTATAGAGTAGATGATCGTCTCAAGGTCAAGTCAAATTCTGTCAGTACAGCCCTAATCGATACATGCAATTTCATTCAAACAAAAGTCGGTCATTTTAGACACAAAAATATCGAAAATGTGATCAGTTGTTCAGTTTATGGTGACATGCTACAAACTGACGATTTTTCGAGGATTTTTCAAAGGAAATTCTGTTCTTTCATAGGATGTTATCTATTAATAAGGTGTGATTGGGCAACATCCTCATTCGTTTGTTAGAAACTGTCTTGGTAGCAGATACCAACTCATCAAATTGTGTCATGTGAGACATCTCAATCAGCGCCATCTAAAGATGAAAAAAGACCAAAAATAATCATCGATTTAACTGCCTATGTGGGAGACCTGTGGGTTATATGAACTCAACGCCTGACCAATGGAGTAATTGCGAATTAGCGCGATTTTAAATGCCCAGGTGCCACTGTTGCTGGGTGCAAACGAATAATACCAACCGGACGCCATAGAAGAGGTCTTACTTTATTATAACGTGCACATGCTGCACGTTTTACTTTCAAGCTGAGCGCATTTTACCCTCCAGTTTTTTTTTAGTGCCGCCTGCTTACATATGTAGAACGATAAGTAAGCCGTATAAACCGTTGGGTCCATTCGAGTACTGCAGCCACTTACATCTACCTCTCGTCATCTCCAGAAGGCGCTGACGGAAGCTGCCATTTGTGAGCATGAGTCCAATACTGTCGTCGCCGTGTAGGAAGGAGAAAATCACATTCTTGCAGCGGTCACGTTCTGTGTCGGTCCAATCTTCACGACCACGAAGTTGTTCTGGGTCGAGTATAGAAGAGTGAGTAATTTTGTAACTCATTAATTAGCTCACCATACCATATCCTTACATCAGATTGAAGGAAGAAGTGGAAGAAGGTTGTCAAGTCCTTTGGAAATTTTATTAGATGCAGTGGAAGGGTACACTGTCCTCTCTCAGCCCCAGTAACGGCGGTGAAGTAGATGAATGCAAGACGAATATATTCCATCAGAGCATTTAGAATTTTAGAGAAATAAGAATTTTGCAGATTAAGTATCCTTACAGAGAGCCTGACATCTAAACCTTGCGTAATACATGATTACCACAAAATGACTACTGTCAATGAACCGTATAACGAGCTCAGAATTGGCGGAAACAAGTTGCCAAGAAGACAAAATTTGCATGGAATCATGTTAATCTCGTTCCTCCACCGAAAATGAATATATATGAAAATAAATGAAAATGAATTGATACAGAAGAGCTTCACTTCAATTGATCCAAATTTTTTAGTAAGATTGGGCGTTCAAGTTTTGTTGAAGTATCAAATTCATTATAGGGCGGTCTTTCAGAGAATCAGAGAAGCATCTGGAGAATGTCACGAAGCCAGTCATGGTTGAATTACTATATAAGTTGATCGTAGACGCCAGAAGTGTTGACAAGGAGCCACGCGCCAGGTTTCGCATTTCTTGCATTAGTCAGGCCAAGCGTCGAGCTCTCCTGATGTGGCATCTGCATCAGCTTACGACAAAAGAGTGTCTCGAGTTACAGCGTGCAAGTCTTGCGAGTTACGCATCGCCACATACCATCAGATAATGCGAGGAAGAACCAATATGAAAGAATCAACCAGGTCGCGCCCATATTTTTGTCGACCCAAGGTACTGGGGGTCCCTTTTTTCATCAGAGGAGGCCCTTGCCTTCTAAATGACTATTTGCAATTGTCGCGTTGCAGATCGTCCAAGACGCCTGCAAAATATTTCGAGGGGTTGATGGGTTGTCGCGGAAGTGGGTGTCGCATACCTTCGCTGCACATCCGCTGCATGCAAGGATCCACAGGGACGTCGCACAGCACTTTTTCAACCTCGATCGGCGAGTCTCCCCCCGCGACGATGCTCAGACTCGCTAGGGGTGGTGTTGTTGTACAGAGATCGAACAGAGTGGCAGATGCCCGCGTGTATCGGGCGACACCCTCGACTCAACACACCCGTTTACGTGCACCGCCATGCCTCCACATATCGGCCCACTCGGCTCGTTTTCCACCCCTCGACCCCGACCGGCCGGCACGGCGCTCCGATACAACCCCGCAACGGGCTGCATCGGGCTGCATCCCCCGGTCCGCGTACCTTTTGCACATCTCAACAGATGCGCGATATCGTCGTCCGTGTGTGCGTGTCTACACGCATGTCCATGGGCATTGTGATGAACTCGCTCATACAGAGGGAGGCTGCAACGATTGAACTGCGCGAGCGGTTGGGCAGGTGTGCGCGCCGCGACATCATCCCCTTCAAAAAGCAAAGCATCAAGCGGGGCGCGTGCCCCACACGAGCGTAGGAGGCTCCTCGTCTCCCCTACTTTTTATTTCATGTAAAGACTAACGGCTGCGTCTACTACCACTCTGCCTATTATCGTCATTGAGTTCTATAAGGGCGCGCACGTGTCCAAATGGCACGCTTCGTTATAATATGCGTCTTCCAAGACCTCCGACTCGGATCTTCTTCCAGATTCAATATATAGGGCACTGCATGTGCTTTTGTATACTTGTATTGAATGTAGGTGCCTGTTGTGCCATATATGTGCTTTGGTAAAATGTCTTGACCCAAATGGATGCATACGTCTGCCCTATTTTCGTTTCTCGTTGTCACATGATGAGCGTATCTGATTTCGTGGCATAATGACTTGACTCCGTGAACATGTGCTCTTCATTACCGTCAAAATCTGGCATCTCCTTCAAATCTTGAAAGATTAAAAAATACTACAGTATTTCATTGAAATTTTAGGGGCCTTAGATCTAACATTGGAGAGTTTCTATGAGTTTCTCCAGAAATATTGGTTCTAAGGCTGGAATTCATAGTCGTTAATCCGAGATCAGGATCGGCGGATTTAGGGCGCTGCGATCGCCATGGCGAGGCGTTTTACATCTGGGCACAGCGATCGCAGCGCTCCTAATCCGCCGATCCTGATCTCGGATTAACGACTATGAATCCGAGCCTAAGACTTCAGCAGGAATTTTTGACAATTATCGTAGATACTAATACCGAGTACTAATACATTTTGTAGGGAATCCCGAGATCCAATGAACATCAGTGATGGATCTCTTTTGTCGGTTAAGTATTTCATGAAATTCCTCGTGAGAAAGAACTCAAAAATCAGAGCAAAACCTCTATATTTATTTGTTGGAAATTGGATTTGTATTTCAAAATTCTGAAATGCATTTGAATTCTCAAATTCTTTTTGAATGTGAAGATCAACCGAGTTTTCTCAACCTAATGAGGAGACACACAAGATTCCCACTCACGGTCAAAATTCAGCTATAGGCTATGATTTTATCAGGACTCTCTACATTTTTGCTCAAAAACCAGAAAGTAAAGGCAAAATTCAATCACGAAATCAAATTTCTTCGGTTTGTAATCCCAATGTTGTCACTTTCTTCTGAACAGTCCTCGGGTCAATCTGAAATCAGAAAATTATAACAAACTATTATCTCGAACGCAATACTTCATGCGATGTGAGAATTTGGGCCTTGCCAAGAACAATACCAAGCTCTACTAAAATTATTTGCACCAAATTCGCCATTAGATCGATCGTGTTTAATGATTTCAAACGTATTTGGGCTCGTGTAATAAGAGCGAGCTAACAATTGAGCTTGCAATTGAGCACGCCAGATACAAGACAAAATCTTGGGTGATTATTGGCGCGTGCAAATTTCCACGTATACAAAATGACTATTCTAATCAATCAAATTCGCAGAAAACACAACAATCGGCGCAATGGTTATCTCTCAACTCATTTTTCGCATCTTTTCCATCAATTGTCCCCTTCTCTGTTTGTATTTCAAACATTCAGTTACGAATCTCACTGAACGAATCTAGGTTGCTGTGTCTTCATTTTTTTACCGGATTTATATCTTATCATTTGCCTCTACTGCAAAAGTCTGAGCTCTAGCTCGAAAAGGTGGATAAAGAGTTAGCCTCGTGTTACGATGAGATGCTGTTCTTAGATCTTTTTCAGTACATTGTGCAATATTATCAATCATACAAATTAAATTTGACATGCTTGCTTTTCACACATTTTGGTATTCAATCAGACCTGAATCATACCCATCAGAACTGAGCATCAAAAACTTGATTCAACGACGTCGACACTCAGGATCACAACCAAAAACTATGGTGTAGCATCAAAATGAATCACAGTTTTCTATCCTTGCACTGCACAACTCAGCCTCTAGCTGCATTCAATCGGAACATTTTATCATCGCAATCTGAGCCATCTCGAACGAATAGGGAAAGGTGAAAGAAGTACAAGAGGGTGTATGCTCATAGATGAAAGAGGCGAGGGGGTAACAACGCCAACTTCTCGTGTGTCTGCATCCGGTAGGTCACTTCCGGCACGCGTTTGGAGACACGTGTCCTTGGAGTGTCTGCAGCCGATGTTACTATGTTTCTAGGTGCATACTCTTGCTTTCTTCGCCCTTCCCCTCTCTCCCACCCATGTTCTATTTTTTCTCTTGTCGGTTATGCAATGTTGGATGATGGGTTTGTAGTAGATAGAAATACAGAAAACACCAGAGATATATAGCGTAAAGAAGGGCTGAACGTCAGAATCTTACAAACAGGATTCTATGTTTGAGCATACATTGTAATAGGGTGCTTGCATGAGAGAATTTTTTTTTTAATTCTATTATAAAAAGTATATTTCTTGGGGAATTTTGGAAGAAGAATCACCTTCCAAAACCCCCTAGTTTTAAGAAAGAAATGAAATTGAAAATGACCATATATTTAAAATTCCTTGTCTCAGTTCAATGTATTTTGATTGACCACGCAAAAAAAGTTGAGAACTATTTTGTTCTGAACGAACACAAAATTTTACACCAATGTCAAATTTTCAGGGAATAAAAAGAATGGCTTTTTGAGGAACTCCTTTTTTCGTATTTTTTATTTTTTTGCCCACTTAAACTCTCTCTAACCTCAGAATCGGTTCTACAAGGCTGATATCGATAGGTTCTTTCAAGACCTTTCGAATGCCGCAAACCGCATCCCCGTATGTTTGATGAACTTCAGGAAATATGGGTATAACTGAGAAAATGCCCAAATTCTTTTGATGAAGATAATTTGAAAGGATAAATCAGGATGACGTCCAGATACCTAAAAGATTTTTATGGGGCCCCATAGGCGGTTCAAGTTCATATTTTGTACCTCAGAATTTAAATGAGATAAAACTAAGAAAACAATCTGATACGACTCTTTTTCGTAGGTCTGTTTCACGTTGAATTTCTTATAAGTGAGGTCACTTTTCTCTCTTGTCTCTCTTGACCTTTCCGAGTGAATCCCTCTTTTGTGGCAACTCCAAAAACTCGGAGTGGAAATTACACTCGTGTCCGAGTGAATCTCACTCTTTCCGAGTTGCCACAAAAGAGGGGTTCACTCGGAGAGGTTAAGAGACTTTCATTCGAGGTATGGATATAGGTTCGTGGGTGTTATACTTCCTCCAATTTTACCAATTTCAAGATTTTTGAGAAAATTCATACTTGAAGCCTTGACTAGCGTATCCTAATACGAGAATTAACACATCTTGTAACATGGGCCCAAAGTAATTTGACCGATAGGACAGAATAATGACACGTGGTTTCGAGCGTGGTTTACAAGAATGGTCACTTTCCTCACCTTGTTCCTCACACAATTCACACCTGTAAAGACTCAATCATTTCTATTGCTGAAAATATCCCAAGAATCACCAATGACATTGATAGATGAATTATATTGTTCATACAAATGCCATTTTTGCTCGCACCATTGTCAAAGGAATACTCTAAATTGAACATGGTCTCATCAAAAAATGCTAAAAGATAATAAAAACGAAGGTTTCAACGCTCTAGTCGTTCGAGTTATCGATCATAGGTACGAATTGCGCATGAAACAACTTACATCCCCTACTTAGAACAGCCAAAAACTACGTAGAATATAAGCAAAGACAGCCTTAAACCTTGACGAAGTGTGCGATGCCAATATATATACCGCCAAGTCACCTGGCATCTGTAATAAGTACGAAAGGTATTCCGCACTTGCCACACATTTCGGCAGATCTATACACACATACATGTGCCATCAGCATCGTATCCACAGCATCCGTGCTCATATACACCTCGCGCATGATGAATGGAGTCGGGTCCACGATCTTTCATGAATAGGTCCACGTCTTGGGCCCGCATATTATCCTCAAGCATATATGTATGTATGTATGCATGCATGTATGTATACATTTCCTGACAAAGGAAAATTGAGCCGCACGCGCCTTATGAAATAGACCCAAGAGGAGGGGATAGAAAGAGAGAGAGAGAGAGAGAGAGAGAAAAGAAAAACCCTCGATCGACCCAACAAAGGGCAACCTGGATGCTTTTGTCGTTTACGCAGCGAGGTGACACACGCGCTTATATCGTGTACAAATATACATTACGTATCTATAGATACGGTACCTGTGCGACAGCAGCAGCAGCAGGCATCAAGAGATTTTTCTTAAATGTTCAGCTTGCGGAAGAAAGCACCGACGTTAAAATACATCTACATATATATATATATGTATATATACTGGTATATATGGACAGGTGGGCCTTGCCCCACCTCCTCCCCTGTAACTTGCCACTGTTTGGTATACATACATACGTGCGTTATATTTTGCATCTGTCAAAGGGAAGCTGTACCCATTTTTGTAAATGTATGAGTTGATCTTGGCCCTAGTTTCCAAGAAAGCCAGACTTGGAGCGTGCCGCGGTACGTTATTGATTCTTGCGTCGCGAGCCACCGATCTTATTTTTTTTTTCTTCAGCTCCCCTTTTGAATCCATCATGGTGCGGCGCACTAACAACGCCATACACCGACTATGGATCTGAAAATAGAATGAAGAACCTTTGACCTCGAGATACATAGATAGGTACTTTGGGTACCTGTCTATGGTGAATTTAAAATAAGAAAAGAAGGGATAAGTTTCAAAGGTGAAGTACGTATCCAACCCTTTTCTCGCGCAGGTCTATTATCCTTTGAATTGTCTTGTCAAATTCAACAGGTATTTCTATGATGCTGCTGTTCTACGACGAGATTTAACCCCATTTTCTGGATGAAAGAGTGGATAGAGAGCGGCAGGTTTGAAAGATTCTGATGAATGAAACTTCTCATATATTTCTATACAGTTTTTCTTTTATTTGAGGTATTCCGAGAACTTGGAGAGAGTTGCGGAGGCAGCAAAAGATGATGCTTCTTAGCTAAGGTGAATATACCTGTTGTGGGCAATGAAATGGAATAGATTGTTCGTCCACGTGCGTGTATGACTCTGACTTGATTAGGATACAGGGAAATTCACATGATCCCAGGAAAAAACTACATCTGGGCAGTTTGTTGTGAGACAGGCTCAGACAATGAAGTATGGAATTTTTCCAGCGCTCCTATGATTTTGAAACAATCATTGAAGATTTGACAATTTGAATTGGTGTCTTTCAATGTCGCGGTAGGCGCACATCTGTCAAGTGATTTGCCATAACTACTCTTCAATGATTCTTCATTGAAATTTCTCATCTCAATAACACATGCAAATTCATTTCATCGGAATAACATAGCTCCAGAATGAGATTAGCATAGGCTTGCTTTCAAATCATCATAGAAAAAAGTGCTATGTCACATGACATATGCGCATCCTCTGCCATCTTGAATCGCGCCATTTCAAATTTCCGGAAACTTTGAATTTCAATTCGAATCGTTCTTATAGCGGAGAAGTTCTAAATTCCTGTCTAACGCAACATAAACTTTCATTGTGCGACCATTTTGAAATTTTTTTCGGAGCATGCCATTTCCCTATGATGTTCGCCTTTATTGAGTCTGAGAGTGGTCTTACTTGATTATGAAAATTTATGGTTAAGCTAATGTACTACCAAACGAGGTAAAAGAAAATATCCCCATTGTAAAAAATCTAAAATTGCCCTTAGTCGTAAACTTTTTTGAAATTTTCCTTAACTCCCAGATCATGCGAAATCGATTTACAACAACTCACCAAATAGTAGATACAATTTGCAAGCGGGAGTTTGAACCGGAAACGTCCGTGGAGTAGAATCGCCATAGCAAGTAAACATTGGATCTCAACGCATGGATTCAGCCAAAATCGCGTACAAAGCAAAGTTAGTAGAGGTGACTGACCTAGATTAAGGTGGATGTTCTGGCAACTTTTTTATTGCGTCTAAACCTTTTTTCTCACAAAGATAAACGCCATGCGGAATATACACAGTGATGTTTGCCAAAGCTCTTTCATATTGATACTAAACTCCATATCTCTACCACTTGGCTCAAAAACTCACGAGGAAGGGAATTGTATCAGAATCATAGGGTAGTAGTGGAAAAATATACAAAGGTGCTACTATTCATCAGGCATAACGGAAAAGAAGATAACTCGGTATTATAATCTCTTTTGCATAGTGTCACATCGTTGAATCGAGATTACGCCGGGAATGTCACAATGATACGTCAATGATATACATTGGTTAGCTAATCTGGACTTTTTGGAATTCTATAAAATAAGATCAAATCTATGTCTATTTACACATCCAACAACCGTGTTTGAACTGTTTTCATTGACTTGTGACGATCCAATCTCTCACGCAAGTTCAATCCAACCACCAGAATAGTGGGCCCTTTGTCATTGTAAAATTCCTCAGCTGTAGAGCTTGATTACGAGTCGATATTTTTCAATCCCAAAATACCGTCATCATGATTCAGCTGCATAGTGAAGCCTTATCAAGGCAAAGTCATGAAACATCCAAAGTTTGAGAAACATAGGCGCCCAAAATCAAGAAAACTATTCAGATGATCGAATGTGGATGTAGATTATTGAAGTATGTACCAAATAATTTGAATTCCAGAGTGGTTGAGAGCCACTCCACGAGGAAACATCAGCTTGATCCAAATTATCTTCTGATTTTTGCTGAACAGTATGATCATCATCGTCACGAATACCTTCAAAAGATGATTTGATAACAGACTCTTCAAAAATCAAAATAAAAATGTCTTCATTGCAAAAATCGAAAGAAACTCGTAACTTACACTTACGGCGCCATCTACGAACCAATCATACTTTCAAAATCAATCCTCCAGAACTAGTTTGAGCTGCAGTCTAAGATATCATTTGTTTCATCGTCGAGGCGCACCTCAAAGAGGCAAATCACGCGAAATATAGCGACTTCCAGCCACTACCGATGGCAGTAGTGGCATCGACCGAGGGCCAGAAAGAAAAATCAAATGGTATATATCCAAGCAAATCTTTCGTCTGCCCGGCGACATCTACATTCTCGATCACATCCCACGCGTCGAGAGGCCGGATTTATGACACGGCTATTGTCTACCCAAGAAATCGTATACAAGTTGAATCGTTCGGGCGGCAAATAATACAAGGCTACCGATTCATGGATCCTTGTCTTGAACGCGTCGTACGTTGTAATACCTTTACTCTCCACAATCTCTTGCTTTGCGATCCTGTTATTATTACTCGACAATGCTCTGGATATACACTTTACACAGAAGGAGGCCCAATCTCGCTGTATTTGCAAAGAGGAAGTTATCAATAGTGACATCGATTCAATGGATTGAACGATTTAAGCTTGTAGCCGATCATAACTGATTCCATCGAACAATACTGAATTGGTTTGTTCTTTGGTAGAACAGTGTACGTGCTATACTATCATAAAACAAATCATGCAGTGGAATTACTGCCGTAGAGCCGTTATGGTTTAATAGGTTCCTAGTCAAATTGACGAATTTTGGTAACTCTCTTACTAACGGTCATTTGTCATAGAACTACGTGGTCAGTGGGTGTCACATAACCTCTCCATAATTCTTTCCAATCCTTTTTTCATGAATTCTGGATCAAATGGCGAGCTAGCGAGTATCCCGATAAAAATGGTAAACATTTGTAGACATTTTTTGGCCAATAACTGGCCAAGTCGCAGTGCTACTGGTTATAAGGTGTCCAAAAAAATGGTCACATTTCCATCGCGACAAGAATAGAGAAATATCTGCACGATTCGACTGGAGCCTTGACGATTGACTGATTAAACTCAAAACTAGAATCAGGATAAAAATACCCAGTGCCAACTTCTTCCATGCATGGTCCTAGATTAAATAATTCCTTGACAATTCTTAAACAGGACTTGTGGAGCTTGTAAGATTCAAAAACATCTTCACTTAATCCGCAGACATAAGTCTTCAAAACCGTGTACTATCATGATCAAATTCTCTCGACAGGTACTCTAACCTCAAATCACTGCGGCAACTTGTGTATCTACTTGGAATCATCTAAAGAAGGCCGGATAGCTTTTTTCCGTTGGAGCACAAAACCAATTTCATGTTATGTACGTGCAATACAAAAGATACTTCTTCAAAATTGAGAACTATTGCATCGATTCTATCTAACCCCCGAACCTCGTGCTCGGTTCTAACGATCTTCATCTCAAAGCAGGTTCAACGTGCACCAGTCTTTCAAAAAAGTTCCAACATGTGCACGGAAACGCTTTTTATCTCAACCACCTTGTGGTACGTCTTGTCTTCTGGGGAACAGAGAAGCTGATAAAAAAAAAACTGTTAGAGTCTGGAACGATCAAGGAAGCTGGATCTCATCCAAAGTCCTCTTTACTTGAGGGCACGTGTGTAAGGAAACGAGGGTGACGATACATTCGTGTCTCTATATACTCTATGTTTTTCTATCCTTAAGAGACAAGCTGATCAGTTTGAGCACGAGCCTGGTGTTCGGTTTGATGGCGGGTGTTTCTATAAGTTGAGGTTACTTTATCGAATAGATGAAAGTAAAATAAGAAGAGGAGGAGGAGGAGGAGATGGAATGAGTTCTATATGAGTATAGGAAACATCTGCCAGAGTTCAATGCATGATCGGTACGGGCCGTCGGGGGTCGGGATAAACTCGCCAGGTGCCTTATACTCTTGTACATGCGATAGGCTTTTCCGTTCTTTGACGTCGGCGCCGATAAATGACCCCTCGTAAGTATACAACGTGCATCGTAATACATACGCGTGGCACGCGCACGCCGCGCATCAGAGGCAACCGATCGTTTCAACACTTTTGACGCTGAGTAGCAGTTGTTGAGGATCAAGAATACGATGCATGGTAAAATAATGACCTTCAATGACTTTTGACTGAAATGTTTGTCAGAAATTTGGTCCACACCAGCAGCAGATGGATAGATATGTGGAATAATTATACCCTTTTCATAGATCTTTTGTTGTTTTTTGGTTCATTCTGATGTATCTATGTTGCACAGTAGCTGGTTGAATGATATGTCTATTCTCAAAGAGTTTCATCTGAACAAAGTTTCAGGTCCTGGAGTGAATATTGACGCTCGTGGAAAATTCTCGTGATAAGTTGACACGTATACTTTCTCCTAACCTAAAATATCACTCAAATATGAATTACATGTATCATTAGATAGTTCGAATGGCAACATTTTGAATGTGTCAAGATGAGAGTGGAATTTGTTCTCTAATTCTTCTTGACTAATGTCAAAGTAAAATGAGTTTCAGATTGATGAATTTATTTTATTTCATCCTTAAATTCCGTTATTCAGCAAAACTTTGGAGGAAAATTTGTGCTATTTAGCGCTCAACGTGACGAAATCATTGCTCAGAATTTGTTCTATAATTGAACCAGATAATTCACCAAGGAAATCAAGATGCATTTTCCAGAGATTTTGCATTTTTTCTTCTCAATCTTCAAATGTGGACAATATTTTTTATTTCATAGCTCAAACTGAAAATGCATCGCAACCACCAGGGTTTGCGAGTGTCACTTGGAACAAATAAGATACCCATCTAATTGTCTCGCAATCAGTAGTTCAATTCAAATGTAATTTCCTGTACAATTTAGCGCAACAGTGACGCCAAAATAGTAATCTTTCGACCGATATTTCATGGCACAGCTCCCACTCGCGTTTTCTGACTCTTTCATCTCGCGCAACAAGTTAGTAATATAATTGCACTGCTTAAAAGATAGCTATTACACACTCCCACACAGAGATCCGATTAGAACTCGATCAAAAGCGTTGGACCCCTTTGGTTGTAGAAGATATTAGTGTTTCATATCTGTACTCATATAAACCATGATGTTATTGGGAGCGCGCCGCCGCGCTTGGATACATTGCACGCTTGTATTGATACTTGTCGATAATTACTTGCTGCATTACACGCGGACCGACTGCCAAGCACGAACTATGCATTACTCAAGAGCATGCATAACGCTTATTATAGAACTTATATGCAGCCTCTGATGGTATAAAGGAAATATCATTGTTAAATGTGGAAGTGAAATTGCGAGCTGTGTGCTGTGATAAGAGGTATAGTATGCGGGGGATAAATTTTGCCTGGATCAGCATTTGGCGCACAAATTGAGGCTACTCTCAATTTGATTCTCAAAAATACTGTGGAATTGTTTTAAATGCCGAAGATTTTGGAAGATCCCCGTCGAAAATTTTATTACTCTCGTGAATAATTACTCTGGAATTGTCATACGTTCCTCAACTTAAGTCTTTTTAAGTTCGAATTGCGCATATTTTTTCATCCACTGACCGAGATCAAAATATTACCGTTTGAAGCACTTTTTACAAAAATATGTTCACGTTGTGACGCAGATAAACTTTTATACTGCTAGAATCTTAACGTCGTGAATAAGAAGAAAGCTATTTCACGTGATTGTTACTTGTACCACAACATGACTCAGATTTGCTGAGATATGAATTTTTCTTTCGAGTGTAGCGAGCAATGCTTATACATCCAAGCGAATTTCATCCAATGAAAATTAGATGAGGCGAGGAAAAAAAATTTGCACGTGGACTCAATTTCCAATTAGATTTTGGACTCGCTTTTAATTAAGCGTCGCTCGTGTGACGCTTTCGGCCATTCTTCCTGATTCTTTATGGAGAAGAATCTCTCACTATGAGTGCATTCGTCGTTATTCCTGTAAAACCTTAGCAGGTGAGGCGAAGGCTCATGTAAATAAAGTATCATCTTGATGCAATGTCTCAAAGAATGGCACTTTTTGCACAATTCCGAATGGAAAAAGTGTCTCATTTGCTTGGAATATTTGGTTCAAGTATTTAAAATTGCAAAGGTGTGAAACTAATGCCTCTCGAACTTGTGTCTTTGCTCTTGATAACTATGCTAAATCATAAACGCGTCTATTAGCTGGTACATGTATTTACTGTAACTCATGTGATGATGTCTTCATGTAATACTGTGAATATGTAAGGAATAGAAGTAATCTGTTCCAATGGATGTAGATTTTATGAGGGGAGGACTATTAGCAGAATAAAAATATCGAAAACTGGGATGAACCGGTTTTTTAAGTTATTAAAATTTCGATAGTTTGACCTTGCCTGTCAAAGATTGATAACGAAGCAAGATTTCGAAGAACCCCTTATTTTGGAATCTGATATCTCTTTATGGAAATCTAGTAGTTTTTCTTGTAGATAAAATTCGATGAAAACGGGGTTCAAAGTATTTTCTCCTAGTCATAGCAGTATTTTCTTGAATCGATCTATTCTGATTCAAAGTTTCCTATCTAGTTTCAATGTCCCTCCCCCCCTCCCCTCCTAAATTGTATAGGCTCGCGTGAACTGAATAAGCTTTTCAGAATAAATGAAAAGTGCCACGCGCCCGTGCCACAGATCAGCTGTCTCTATTATGCATCTCCTACTAGTCCATATAGCACACATCGACAGATGCTACCTAGTATATAACGCACTATATAAAGCCGAATGCAGCAAAAGTCCATTCAACTGCAGAAGAGCGAGGCAGAAGAGTCTGTCCGGTTTCTGGAGGTCCCATACATAGCGGCAAACTGACTGTTCTCCTTCTTTGACCGCCCTCTTTTATAATAGCCAAACCTTTCAATTGTCGATTCTTTTTAGCTGTCTGCAGGTGGAATTCCTCAGGTAGTCTATATCTTTACCGAGTAGCACAGTGAACCGAGATCGTGTTGGATAGTCAATGAGCACGTTCGTGTGTGTGCATGTGTGATTTTAAAATGTATTTTGTGTATCTCTGGATTGAATGCGTGCATGGACAACAAGGAGCCAGACATTTTTCTATACAGTTCACACTTGCATCCGCTTCGGTGTACCTTTAACTGAGATCTTTTTATCGATGAGAAGGCCTAGGAATTACTCTAGAAGTAAATGAAAAATATTATTTCAATCGTGTTCAATAATGCATCACTTGGTGAGGTTAGAAATCCTGTAGAATTGATGTATATCTTTTGATGTGTGACTCTCAAAAAAAGTCGACAGTATTGAGTATGCCATACAATTTCATCGACAAGAAAATGAAATCAGATTCTTAATATAAACATTTAAAAATCTGCAGCCTCCGTTTTATGTTCCTTATTGCTAAGCAAAGAGAGAGATCCCTTGCTAAAAATTAAAACTCCTGAAGTTGCCAAATCGAAATTTTAATACATACAGATCTACTCGCCACTTACTTTATCTTGAAGATTCTTAAATTTCAATCACAGAAACTTAGAAACATTTTTCAGTTCAACACAAAATTGTCAACTGGAAAATATCAGATTCCGCGCATCTGTTAAGATAAACAGACAAAATAATACTAAATTGACACAAGCCCGTTAAATGAATATCACTTGATAAGTGAAAAGATTATGGATGAAGAGATCATCTGATAGAATATTTAGTGATTGAAAATATCCAGGAAGTACAAGATGGAATTATGTTGAGATTTATTTATGCGAAACATGTCACAATGTTAACTCTCGGGTTAACCACCTGTTTGAATTATCGCAGCACGAAACTGTACACCTTGCAACTCAGGCTAATTCTTTCAACGCGTGCGAGGTAACATTCCTGCAACCATTCAAAAAGAAGCCCACGAATGAATTTTTGAGTCGTCCCCAAAAAAGAAGAAGCCGACATGCGGTTGGGGCCATTCTTGGATTCCACGTATTTCAGTCTCAGATTTTTCTCTCCTCATTCTTCTCACCTGTAGTCTCCGCTCCTTTTTGCCTTTGCCTCACACATATGCATGAATGAAGCAAGTCTGGCTTGGATTCTGAGTACGTTTTTAGCATTATTATAGCTCCAAGAGGTCAGGTTTGGTCGTGATTCGTCCAAGCTTTTCAGTATTCCTCGATTCTTCACATTATGAATTCTCTCATTTTTTTGAATGGCCTTGTGCACCTTCGATGGTGGTCCGATACTTCCTTTACAACTTCTTCAATTCTATTATGTATCACTTTACACATGCATGGATCATCATAGACAGTATCATCGATCATTTTTCTCAATTGTTTCGTTTCATTTATAGATCCATGAATTTTTCCAACTCTTATACTGACATTCGTTTTGAATGTTCCCTCGGGGTGGTTCGTTGACCTGAAGTGGTTATAAGTATTTACGAGGGTGGAATATCCCAGCCCGTCCCAGCCGCTATTAAATAACAGAAGTCTCAATATCATGAAAAGTTGTCAGTATTATCACTTGAGATGTAATCTCGTAATTGACAAAGTAATGAACTCAGCGATGGATTTGTTACGAGAGGGAATCAGAGTTTACTTGAAGCTGATGATTCGATGGAGCTTCAGTTTCCTAATACGCTCATGAACACCTAGATCAAAATGGTTGAACCATCGATGATTCCATAATTGTACAATAATTTTCACAATATATGATGTCATCGGTTTGATTTGAGTCTGCATAGCTCAATTGAGATATTACTGAGTTTTTCGAAGGACGCTCGAGAGGACGCTATTCCGAGCCACATTTTTTTTGTTAAAATAGTAATCTCTGCTTGGATTTCTATGATATATGTATTTGTGACAGTTTTAGCGAAGGCCCTCACACCGAAACGATAGTAGACGGTTCAAAAACAAATTTCACTGCGTCCGAGTGATGACTCGTGCCTTTTCTATAGATTACCAACATTTTGTACCCTTGAATTCATTATCATCACTGTAAGACAGAACCGTTCGTAGAAACTAATCTTAGAGCACGTTTGCCACTTTGACAGAGTTTCGACAGCGATTCAATGATGTTTGCTCTGGCAGTGCATCTTGGCTTCTATTTCATCAAGGAGTGCTCGTTGCTCGTTTTCTAAGACTATGCGACAATCGTCATCGCAAATACTGCAACAGACTGTGTCTACAAGGACAGATACAATGTAAATGAAGACAAAGATGCACAACAAGCTGTAAACACATCATGACATATGGTCATGATACACTCTCACGCCAATGGATAAGAATAAAGATAAGGATTCGCCTGCTTTCTCACCGCTGAGTCAAAGGTGGCTAGCAAATAAGACAACACAATAACATGCTCAACGTCTATGATGCTGGTCAAGACGTCGAGACAACTCGCCCCGAGGGAGTAAAATTCGTGGAAACAAAGGAAATGCAAAGCCCACAACAGCAGGTAGTAGGAAGCGGCTTCTGAACTGCTCCAAGCTCAAGTGCGTTGTTTGTTCCGGAGTGGTAAACAACACTTTGAAAGCCACGTCATCAGAGATTGGTGGAATCTCTCCTAAACGTGACTGCAGACGAGTTGGGTCATCATTGGCATTGTCTCTGATGACAGAAGGCGAGAAGTGAGGTGTACATATCTATTTGTCTGATGATTCTTCCATAAGCTTAGAGAAAGTAGTTTGTTGCAGAGAGAAAATTTTGCTATCTGCCGGTTTTACATGATTCATCCCTGAATATCATCTTCCATTTTGGAACTATAGAAATCTTGAAAATTAACTGTTTTTCTACGTTTCATATGAAAAATATCGTGACCTTGAACGATATTCAAGTTGTGCCAATGTGGTTCATAAAAATGATGGATATTTCAATCCTCGATTGTATTGCAATCGTGATCCCAGTTGTATTCCACAGAGTCATAGTGGACTAATTGTAAATCCACCTCGAAGTCCACTTTTGAATCGTGCGAAAAATCAGCCTGAAAACTCCCCGCGTATTAGTGGACATGAATTTATCATTTGCAGACAATTTTTTCATCTTTTCTATCATGTTCTTCGACTTGGAGAATGACTCCGGATGGATGTGGCTTTACTTGTGGTTAAATTGTGGGAGGCCCCAGAATGAATGAGTCTCAAAAGTGGACTTACAAGGAGAGCATCAAGGTCTGCGGAACACGGATCTTGATGAAACTCTGGGGATTATCTTGTTTTGGTGAAAAATGAGGGTATCTCCACGGGTTGAGTCCAATGGGCCTCCTATCCCGAGATACAGCTATGGGGATTAACACTGTCCATATACCTTTGTTTCTCACCGAAACAAGATGATTCTCAAAGTTTCATCGCGAGATCCGTGTTCCGCAGACGTGATGCTCTCCTTGTTAGTCCACTATGACTCTGAACAACTCATATGACGTTTATATTATGAATTCAAACCTGCAGTGTGCGGATACAAACGAACCTCGAAACGAACTCGCAAACGAGATGTCAGGTTCGTGTAAGGTAATCCCAGGTTGTATTTTATTCCCGGATTTGAGAAGGAATGATCTGAATTAACATACTACTTCTGTTCAATTTGTAATCCAACTAACTTCATAGTCAGAGAAATGGATTTAGACAGCAGTTTTCGTCACTCCCTTACTTTAGTTGATTTTTGGTCACAACCCTGACTCACAATTGCAGTGAAGACTGAGGTAAGGATACCTCGAAGGATATTCGAACTCGATGATACATCATCTTAAAAAGTACTTTTCAACTAAACTGTGACTGATATAAATTTTCCCTACACACGAAATCTGTACAAAGTTAACAAATGATTTTTAGGAGCTGTCCACCAAGAGCTGTCATATATAGAGCCCAAAATCATCCATTGCTGCACATCTTTTCATCAAACTATTCATAGACTGTAATAAATGTGACTGTCTGTAATAAATAGCAATAAATCGATAAATAGACGCAATATATATCCCTGAGCTTTTTCCGTCCATGCATTTGATCATGGCGCCAACCACATGCCTCGTTGAGTCGCAGATTCAAGAAAAGGCCACATTGTGACGAAATTCTCTTTTTGCGCTGTTTTCGAGAACAATCAGGAAAGTTGGCTTCAAATCGTATTATACTGCACCCACAGCATTCTAAGCCATACCGATCAATGATTATAATACACATTCGTATAGCAATTCAAACAAGCCCGCACCTCTATTCTACAAGTCCCCTCCTGAAAAGTTGGCTGACGGCTGCAACTTTAAGGCTTAGGGTGCACATGTCCCAAAAAATGGGTCCAGCCCGCAGGGCCGCTTTGACGAGGCCACTGAACTAGTCCCGGTGGGGCCTGCATAGCCTCTTTACTTATACATATACAGACACACATATGGCGCGCATATCCATGCAGCGGGTAATGCCAGGTGTTCCTAAAACTTGAAGTACACATACGTTAATGGAGGCTAGAGGCGCGCGACCGGTCACCCTTCCCCTCATTTTTTCCATCTTCCAGCCGGTTAGAAAAAGGAATAATGAAACGTAAACCAGCTTCCTTCCGACTACCGCAAATATGAACGAGGGGAGTAACTAACTTGAAAAAATCGTCTTGCATTTGGTGCTAAGAAATAATTATTCAGACTTATTATGTTATCGAGGCAACAATCGTGGCCAACCACCGTCAAATCATCGTAATGCATATGTGGCAAAAGTTGACAACGATATAATTCCTCACCTGTTCTTGAGATTCCTGGTGCAATACTTTCCATCAATGTGTATCAATACATTCGTGAATCTCGCCTCGTCGTGAACGATGGAATGATTTGTCTATTATCATTTGTTATACAACTTTTCTGACGAGTTTGGCTCGCAAACCTTTTTGGAATTATGTACACTCATAAAACTCGCACAAAATCTTTGAATCAGGAGTTCATCAGTGTTTGAAATTGCGAATATTGAGAGCAAGAAATTCGAATGTTTCAAAAATTACTTGTTTAATGTACGAATAATAAGTCATCATCAGACAGTTTGTGTAAACAATTTGTATGAAATGCAGGAAATGCACATCTCTTCTAGAAGTCAAATTTGTTGAAGATCGACTCCTTCACTGATTATTCTTATTCTTCCATCACACGAGTATGACCGAGAGTCGAGCAAAGAGTGCTGCTGACAATCTTGGTCTGGGACAGACCAGGCTGCTAAAACCTTTCACAAGTAAAAGAAATCATAAAAGTAGATAATATAATGGAGCAGCTCCATTACTCCAATGTTTCGTAGTCGAGTTCGATTGGGCAACCAGTAATGAGTCCGAGTCAAAAATAGGTCAAAAATCATATAGCCTGATTAGATGTACAGGAAAATTCAACCACTCCCATCTGAAGATTTCAAGGAATGGAAAAATATATAGTTTAAGCTCAACTGATGCCGAAAGAAAATCATTCTTCTATTCAGCCATCCCCATAGCATCCGGGTGGAAGGATCGTGTCATTAACCTCCAAATCTGTGTAGTGCAGGCTGTGCTAGCCCTTGAATGTGATATTGAACCGACAAGAATCACTTTCGAAGATGGCTCCACAAGGAATATAAGTCAAAGAGAAGAGGAAGTCAAGATAAATAGACGATGCACGTAGTATGAGAGGGTGGCCACACGAACATCACATGGATCAAGAATCCGGAGGTGATGAAAAACAGTCCCATGGGGTAGATGACGCGACACTGTTGATCTCTCTCTCTTTCTTTCCAAAATCTACCCCTCCCCCGCAAATTTGAAGTAGAAAAACATGTGTGGCACGCGTCGCTCGGCATCGCTTTTATATATGTTCTCTCGTTCTACTGATCTCCGCAAAAATCAGTCACCGTCATCTTCCGAGTCACGATATGCTAGTCGAAACCGTAGACAGCTCTGATGAAGCAAAACCTTGAACAAAACACAAAAAGTCAACATCAAAGAGTTGCGCAGATGATGGAGAAGATGCATTGGGCATCTCGATTTGCCAAATGCAGCCTGTACAAATATGTATCATGGGTTACAGAAAATGTGATACATACATGAATGCGCCTAATGCACGTGCGCGGCTGATGTTATACATATAGGGCATTGCTGTATGCATATATAAGAATCAGGCAATGCGTTTGGGTATTCTAGAGTGCATGCATTGCACGCGTAGGCGATATATGCTGTGGCACGCGACTCGACCGTTATATACGTCGCAAAGCGGGGCTGTGATGGTGTTGCTGGTGAAAAAGCGGGCTTCTAATGCGGATGGATGCACGCATGTATAGGGTACACACACAGGGTGGGGTGTATCTAAAAGGGGATTGAGAATACCACACATGTGATATAAAAAGGGAGGTGGAAGGGAAAAGGTATACTTACTAAACGCGCGCGCGCGAGCCATCATAGAGCTCCGTGCGCGGTAAGTACGCTAGCTGGGTGACGCTTTTGTTCATGACGCCTTTTCTGGGACCCAAAGTGCGCGGACGCTCTTCTTGCTCTTTGTGCGTGCCGAAGATCGCGGAATTTATCCCCGATACCTGTAACCAATATGCATATGGGCATGCCGCATTAATTTGGACATACAAAAGCTCTTGAGGTTTCCGTCGTTGGTGTGGAATCTTTCTGGAGGATAAATGTAGGACCATTTGCGTCTTTGCCACATTCCACTGATTTAGAGTTGGACTGAACGTGATAAAGATATAAATTTTACAAATTTTCAAGATCAGGTAGAATTCGGAGCAGGTACTATGCAATTTCACCAGGGTTATCGGATTTTATAAATTGATTGTGTTTGATCCAATTCTTCTTGCAAAAGATTCTGGTTCCTGTCAGCTGAGCGACTATACTAAAATTGTATATAGCTGAAGTGTCACGATTGAGTTGAATTTTTGATAAATTTACCAGAAATATTCAATTTTGAGCTGAAATCCTAGAGTGCATTTGACAAAAAAGACTATTCCCGTCCCTCCCGCCCATCTTTATAGCAAAATTTTAAAATTTTACTCTCTTAGCAAGAAAGAACGAAAACCCCGTCTCCAACCACTATTATCGAGAGGTCCCCAAGAACTTTGTCAACCAGTGTTTGTTTCACGCTATTAGCTGCGTCCAAATCTCTGGCGCATGCCAACTGACGAGGCGTATGCTTAGTAGTACAGCGGAAGTCAAAAGATTTGCGCCCATCAAGAACACTCCTCAATACCACCAAATGAAATCAACAAGTCTCCAACATTTTAAAATTTGCTCGCATCATGATGCAACGATCTCCAAACGGCACTTAGGGTAATATGCTTGAGGTGAGAGATTTGAACGGGTCTCCGTGATTACCCGCTATTACGCGGGATCTTGTCAAGCGCATCAGTTAGTTCCGGTGTATGGGGGTTCAAGTGAGTAGTCGTCGTTTTACGAACCAAAGTAGGGGAAGTGGTGGAGGGGCCACCGGAGGCAGATGGGCGCTTCGTGATTGGTCGCCGGCCCGTGGCTGCGCCATCCTCCAGTGGCGGGGCAACCTAGCTCGACTGCATTATAGCCGCAGCACACGTGTGGATCGTAGCCACCTGCGGGAGTAGCGGTGGGGGTCCTGGAGTCCCGCATTATACTATTCCACCGAGCCTTGATGGAACTCAGAGACCGGCTCGCTGTCGCAGAGAACGCAATTCCGCAGTTGCGCGCGAGCATCCGTCACAGTAGCGTCAAATTGTTCTCGCTCCGCTCGTGTCGCACTTTGTTCTTGCACCAGTGCCTGTGACCCTGTTACCTTTGTGTCTGGTGTGTTCCTGATTTTTGTGCACCAGATTCAGGACTCATAGTTTGCTGTAACTCATCAGTGCGTGTCCTGGCCGCCGTCGTCGCTATCGACGGCGCATGGTTAGCCCGACTTGCGTCGCACGCCGGCAGCGACTCGCTGCTGAGGTGCAATCCCGTCACCTGGAACGGAGACCATCAAAATTTCCAAAATGCTCGTCGACGAGGTGCCACGCAGCTTCGTCAAGAAGAACAACAGCTACAGCCACTGTCCGCTCAAAAAGCGTCCCGTCAACGTCGCCCTCGCTGAAGATGCACCCGAAATCCACACCAAGACCGAGATCAAAGGTAGGTGTCTCAAACTTTCTTCATACACTCGAGATCCTGGCTCGATGAGTTCAGCATTGTTCATACTCTCTCCGTCACTGGGCTGCTCTGGTATATCTCACTCACCCCCGATCGATTCTGGAGATCAGTGGATTTAAATTCAGTTTAAGTTAATGTGACCATGAGTGAGATCCCCAGCCTAGGTATTAGCCTACAATTAGTTGCCACAACTCATTAGGAATCTTGCTCGAAACCTGTTCATCAGCTACTTGTTGCTTCACGTGTGATGTGGAAATTCCATCTTATTGAATAACTTTTAATAAGTGCTCAATCGATTTAAGTGAACAGTGCCTCACAGAAAAGTCAAAAACTAAATTATTCATATCAGTTTTGTAAAGTACTGATACTGGAAGTACAAAGAATTATACCAGATGAGCAGATAAGTTTTCTGGTCTATCGAGTCAAAGAATATGATAATGAGCATTGTAACATGGAATTGTTGGGAATTTTTCGAAGACTCACAGAGTATCATGAATTCGGTTACTCAACAAAGTATTTCAATATGGGTAGTTACAGAGTTTAGTCAGTAGCAGTTTAATATATTTCGCTGGGAAATTCTGTATCTCCATCAACTTTTTGATGACCAGCGTAGGACTAGATTCTCGACTCGATTGATTCACGCATGACTGGGGAGAAACGCGACTCAGGATCCCGCTCTCAAGTTCTATCATTAGAATTAATTTAGGATGGGTCTAAGAAATTTTTCGGTTGTAACAATATCTTTTTGTGTCGAACATATCCATACTCAACGGCTCTTGGATGTCAAGCCAACGTGCAAATTCTTCACGAAGCTATTTGAAATACTTCCGTTTGCAAGTAATCATTTTCGAAATACTTGCGGAGTGTTCAAGATGTAGTAATTATCCAAATTTGGATTCCTACTGCAAGGATTGAGTCAACCTGTGCAGCAACTTTTTCTGTCGATCTGGTGAATCTGTTCCTAAATCTGCTCGACAAGACTCCTTAATTACTCGGTACTAGCTTTCAGTCAGTCCCAATACCCATTGTGGTCAGCTCAGTTTGAGGGAGGGTGATGAAACTTGCTAGTGATAGGCGCAACAGGTTGTGGATGCCGTACCAGTCAGAGCTAACGCCCCTTTTCCTTCTCTTTGCAGAAGAATCGATCGAACTCGTGGATGAGATCGTCGAGCCGGAGAACCTTAGCACAAAACCCGAGGACCTGAGCCGTTCATCTAATACCACGACGACGCCCCAGAGGCCGATCAAGCGTCCGCGATCGCCCTCGCCACCGATCAAGCGATCGCTGTCGCCAGCACTTGCGACTCCGATTGCCGTCCACCAACTGCAGTCTCAGTCCCATCACCGGTCGATGCCACCGCAGTACCAGCCGCACCAGCCCATCAAAGCCGTCAGTCCACCAGTGAGCGTCGCGCCAGTGCACCCCGTGGCCAAGCGGGCCCGCGTCGAGGTCCTCCAGCACCACCACGAGTCTTCACCGACCTCGCCGACCCACCTCCAGCCACAGCACCCGTACAAGTCGGAACCCCTGGAGCCGCTGGCACACTACCCGTGGACCGCCCGGCCTCACTACGCGCCTCCACCGCCACCCCCGCCTCACTACCTCGCTCTGTACGCTGCGAGGTACGGTGGTGCCCCGGAGCACCTGTACCCATCGTACCCGCTGCCGGCCTACCCGGAGCACCAGCACAGCAACCACCAGGTGCCTAGCTCGCCACCGCCGCACCAGGCTCCGACGCTCCAGCGGCCGATCGCGTCGCGCAGCTACGCCAGCCACTGGATCGCCGCCGGGGGTAGTACCAGCGGAGGCCAGCTCCTTGCCGGTGCCACCACCACCACCGCGGAGCACTGCGGCCTGTCGCCCACGAGCTCGCTGGGCTCGTCTCTGCCACCCCCATTGAGCCCAGAGGACCTGTCCTCGCCCTGCAGCGACGACAGCGGTCGCTCGTCGGCGGGCAGCACCTCGGCAGGATCGAGGCACCAGGAGGTAAGCAAGGGTACGGGATCGCCCCGCTACCAGTGCCCCGACTGCAGCAAGTCGTACTCGACGTACTCGGGGCTGTCGAAGCACCAGCAGTTCCACTGCGCCGCGGCCGAGGGCCAGGCCAAGAAGACGTTCACGTGCAAGTACTGCGAGAAGGTGTACCTGACCCTGGGCGCGCTCAAGATGCACATCCGGACGCACACGCTGCCGTGCAAGTGCCACCTGTGCGGCAAGGCGTTCTCCCGGCCCTGGCTGCTGCAGGGCCACATCAGGACCCACACGGGCGAGAAGCCCTTCAGCTGCCAGCACTGCAACCGGGCGTTCGCCGATCGCAGCAACCTGCGCGCCCACCTTCAGACCCACTCGGACGTCAAGAAGTACTCGTGCGCCGCCTGCAGCAAGACCTTCAGCAGAATGTCGCTGCTCAGCAAGCACCAGGAGGGTGGCTGTCCGGGGGGCCTCCATCCCCAGCAGCCCCTCGGATATGCCTGCTGATTGGGCCTCGTGTCCAACGCGACCACGTTCAATCACATCCGTGCCTTAAACTCCTCTGCGCCTGGCTTCCCGCAGTACAAAATGAACACGAAAGACTTTGCTGAGACAATAATGTACATGTACATTCACCAATATCAGAGTCAAATAGGAAGTACGTAAGAGGGAGAGAGAGCTTACATAGACAACCTTTTTTACTTACGGATCAAAGATACAGCACGATATGTAACAATCATCCAGGAAGAATACAACGAAAATATCGCACCAAACTTCAAATGCCATATTCTGTGCTGCACCATTAGTGCGGTTCTACCGTGAAATCGATGTGCCATTTGACAGAGAATAAGAAGATGGCAAAGCTCTCTCAAACAAAATTCTTCCGATTCCTGTGCCTCTTCCGGAATTCGAACTGTCGAGTTTCTGATTTTTTGATGAGCTTATTCAATATCGTGAATTTTCGCAAATTTCTCACGAAGTGTAAATGAGAGTGTCTCGTCAAGCTTGAGTGAATGACGATTTCCATGTAAATTACTTCAATTCTAAGGAAGTGTATACATATCATGCGAGCACCAAAGTGCCATGCGTATTTCCAAGTGTGAAATTCATATAACGAGTGTTCCAGTGTTTCAGTGTGAAAATGAGACTTCGAATTCCATAGCTATAGAACAACACTGTATATATTCGTAAATGTAAATATCTTGCGTATGTACATAGTTATACCGAATATTACAATTTTCTCCCTCAACCTATCTAACTCTACTCTCTGTAATGCACATACTCTATTGTGCTCATTGATACAACAAACTAGTCATTCCATTTTGAATAAAAATTGAGAGAGATGGAAGAAAATACCGTGCCCACATTCAAAGAGAAAGTGAATATTTCGAGAATATATATATTTATTTATTATGTCTGAGTTGTTCCAAAGGAAAGGCATACATAATCCTAATACTCCGTAGGATGCAACTCAGGGACGAGTACCATTACATCTAGACCTGTATAGAGATGAAGTTATATGAAGAAAGTCGCTAATACATAGAATTTATTTTGTGAAAATAAAAAAGAAGATTTGATCCAATTCTAACTTGATATTTAATAAGTCCCCATACCAATACCAAAACTATCCTTTTCCTAATTATATATCAAATTTTGATGCCTAAAAATACGTATTTTCGATCAAAATTAGAATTCACATTGCCATCTTCGAATGGAGTCGAGCAGGGTCACTTTCGAAACAATCCTCAGCGATTGACCTTTCAATGATTCAGAATCCAGCCGAAATATCTGGTCGCTCAGTAACGTAGCTTGGACCATGAAAAAAGACAGATGAAAAAATCCAAAAGTATCGATCAAAAGAATTGTCAGAATAGTTATGGACAAAAACATTAAAGTATTCCAGAAAAATTCAGAAAAATTGAGAGAATTTAATTCAGAAGACAAATATATCAGTCCTCATATATTTCAGTAGTGAATATGACATGACATGGTGTCGTCGTTGATTGTAGCGAAGAGTAGAATAGTTATCTCTACTCTACGTGATAAAACTCATCCACTGAATCAACGCCAATATGAACAAGTACAGGAGTCCCTCGCTATCCGCGGAAATCACGTTCAGGAAATGTACCGTGTATAACAGAACCGCGAATAATATGCTCTCCGCCTCATGCATGGAAAATGGAAGGTTACATTCGACTGTGTGTGTGAATCACGGAAAAAATTGTAATTCATGCATGGCCAGTCGATTCATTCGACACTATTATTACCAATTGACTAGCAACATTGATCTCTTGATAGTGTACAATAAATGAATTGACTAAATTTCTTAAAAATCATACGAATCTCAATCTATCTTCCGGAAAAAATGTCGTCTTATACTACTTTGCTCGTCACAAAAAATTTCTGTGGAGCTCCTCATAAATTTTTACCTACATATCAAGAAAATGTATAAACTCAGACTCGTGATGATTGGATCATGAGCCGTTGCTGAATCTGCATCTCGTACTACGATATCTATGATAAAAATGAGTGGTTTAGCAAAAGTGCCGGATGATGATGTGGAATTATTGCAGAAATAGCGATCGGTATAAGGCTGTTCATAATCAATGTTGATGAATTGAAAAATGATATCGTTCATGATTGAAAGCCTCGAACGAACGAAAAGTATTGCTAATTGATGATTCGAGAACTATCCGGGACGAAAGTATCATCCAATCCTAACACATGCCCATGCCAGGGGCGGGTTGTGTTTCATGAGGTCACACAGTAAAATTGCACGTGAAATGAATTCATTCTAGATCAATCTCGGACATGGACCCGCGGATGACGAGACTCAATCCGTGGATAACAAAGGACTCTAGAATTAATATCAGAGACCAATAAACAATTCATTGCCCATCTAATCTGTGAAGTACTTCTAGCCTACTTTCAACATGAATGTAGATCCCCGTGTTTTCTGTTGTGAGGATATCAAAATTCTGCGGTCAAGTTTTTCAAAATTCCCACAACACTTTTACACAACGGCTTGAAATTGATCATCAAAACATTGAGCCTAGGAATCTCACATTGCTCTGCAAACTCTTTCAAGCTTTCTGAGACAATTGTGTTTGGCTTCTAATGAATTTGACACAAGGATCAGAACATACCACGAAATGGAAAATTTTATCCTCTGAGAAACATTATTTTTATTAGAAACCTGTTTGGAAATTCACATTACAAGGTCTGGAAGAATTTGGACAATGTTGTCATATCAGTCTTTCATCCTCGTGCGAAAACAAGGACTACATATGTTCATTTAAAACCATAATTTCTTGACAAACTATCTATTCACAAAGAACACTCTTGAGGAAGACTAATGAATCATTGATCATCATCATGAGGCACCGTAAACGTTAAGGAAACGTTTCCTTTGTTGATCATCGCGTGTGGAAATTGTCGGGACCGAGTGGGCGCCATCGTTGAAAAATTATTCCCACGAGGTTTTTCTTCGGGATCCCCTTCAGAATACTGGCCTGATTATGGAAACCCATGTTGCCAGGTCGAGAAGTGGTCATAATTTGTTTAAACTGAAATTGTTTGAACAATTGATGAAAATTGATTTTCCGATCTGGAAACTATGTTTGTGTGGTATTTTGGGTGATTCTAAATCGAAAATTACCCCCGTCAATTTTTGCTAAAATCGATCCTTCTCGACTTATACGCCTTTTTAAATTGAAATAACACGATTTGTGCGATTTTTACTGGTGAAAACTAGCAACAAAAAAGTAAAAGATGCCTTTTCTGGCGATGGGAATCTATTTTTCTCACCTTTGTCAACAGTATCCAATATCAGGACCGTATTCTTTAAGGGCATGCGGTAGCCGCGCAGCACGGCTGTAAACTTCCATTTAACACTCATGTGAACATTTTAATGGTACAAAGTTTGATATGAGTTGGCTAGTTAATGTTAAGGTCCGATTCATTCTCGACAACTCAACGTTCAGCCCAAATCATTAGATTAGGAAAGTGGAGACCACTGGGGGTTTGGCACATCCTAACCTATAACATACACACATTTTTGTTCCCATTTCCTTCGAACCATCTTGCGATTTGGGTTAAACAACGAGAAGACGCATGCAAATTAGGTGATAACAAATGTGCGTCTTCTCGTCGTTTAACCCAAATCGCAAGAAAATTCGAGGGAAATGGGAACAAAATTTAGCTTGCACGGCTACCGCATGCCCTTAACTAGTTGTTCAGGACGCTTCCGCACGTGTTGGAGTATACTTGATCGACTTTTAGAACGCGCTAGTGATTCTCATAGTCCAACACGCGCTGAAGCGCCATGAACAATTAGTTGAAAAATGAGGCTTTGGGCTGGAAACATCACTCCCTGATATTAGATATTGTTGACAAAGGTTGGAAGAATAGATTCCCATCGCCAGAAAAGGCATGTTTTACTTTTTTGTTGCTAATTTTCACAGGAGAAAATCGCAAAAATCGTGTTTTTTCAATTTGAAAAGGCGTACAAGTCAAAAAGGATCGGTTTTAGCGAAAAATGACAAGAGTAACTTTCGATTAAGGATCACCCAATGTACCTCGATAAAAGTTTACATATAAAAAAAATAATTTCCATCAATTGTTTAAACAATTTCAGTTTAAACAAATTGTGACCATTTTTCGGTCTGGCAACGTGGATTTGCATCATTGGGACAGTCTTCTGAAGGAGATCCCGATGAATAACCTCGTGGGAATAATTTTCCCAATCATGGCGCCCAGTCGGCCTCGACTCAGTGAAATACTTCTAGCCTACTTTCATCATGAACGTAGATCCCCGTATTTTCTGTTGTGAGGATATCAAAATTTTCCAGGCAAGTTTTCAAACATATTTATAAGTCTTTTATACAATGTCTCGAATTTGATCAGCGAAACATAGAACCTATAAATACAACATTGCTCTGCAAACTCTTTCAAGCTTTCTGAGACAATTGTGTTTGGAATTCTAATGACTTTGACAAAAGGTCCAAAACATACCACGAAATGGAAAATTTTATCCTCTGAGAAACATTATTTTTATTAGAAACCTGTTTGGAAATTCACATTACAAGGTCTGGAAGAATTTGGACAATGTTGTCATATCAGTCTTTCATCCTTGTGCGAAAACAAGGACTACACATGTTCATTTGAAATCATGATTTTTCATACACTATCTATTTACAAAGAACACTCTTGAGGAAGACTAATGGATCATCGATCATCATGATGAGGCACCGTAAACGTTCGGAAACGTTTCCTTTGTTGATCATTGCGTATGAGAATTGTGATCCGGCAAAATTCTTAGGCATGAGATCTTCACCAAAGATAAAATACACATAGGAATGGATGAGATTCTATGAGAATTTTTTCGAAGAATTCAGAGTAAATATTTGATTAGAGCTATCCATTTAGAATCATGGTGTACGTGAGCTATGATACACGTGGAATTAGTGCGCTAAGCTCTTCTTGAAATAATCATTGAATTTGTCAAACACTTTTTTTTCAATCTCTCATAGCATGCTACTTAGTCTTTCGAAAAATTCTTAATCCTCACCCAGGCTATTGAAAAATTTTCAATTTGAGTCACATGATTCTAAATAAAATTCAGTGAGTACTCGTGTCGTCGTATATAGGTTAATTTTACTCGTCACGAATTGATTGTGCGCAATTTGACGTATTCGAGTTCAGAAACGTGTCAGTACAGGTGTTGCGTCCGCAATACCCGATCTTACTAAAACACCTGTGTTTGTCCTATAGCATATCTTCTGTACCAAAATAATTTATGTACTAAAGGATGGAACATTCAACACATCAGTTTTCATTACATTTTATATCATGTAACGCAACAGCCACAAATATTGGAATAAGCCCTGTTGACCGATGCTCGATATTTGAATAGTACAAAAAAATATGCAAAAGTAGGAGTAGGTATTATGCGTAGTATTTCTCGTGCTCAGAGATCGCCACTCTTATTAACACTCTATTCTCTTCGGACAATTGTTTCATCTCTGGAGTTGACATAAACTATCTTTAATCTTGAACATGACTGATTGACAAGGATTGAGACTCAGAAATGTAATCTTGTATATCAATTTTTTGTTGAGTGAGATGTCCAAACAATTATAAACCCTAGTTATATTATTTATATTATATATAAATTCTCGCAAGGCAAGTTCAAACATTGGTATGAGCTGGAAGTAAGTGAAAAGTGGATTCAAACTTCATCCCAATGTTCGAGTAATGAATGATTACTCGATGGGTTCATGGTAAGAGACTCTCATCGAACACGTCTTGTCTTACTTCTAAAGATCATTATACAGTAAATCGCTGTCAGTAAAAATCTTACGATTCAGACGAGGTCAGACCATGTAATCGTACAAAACATTCGCCATTCTTCCACCATGGGTTAGGTTTAAAGTAGAATTTCACTGTACATGGGCGTGGGAGTTTATGGGTTCTGCATCCTAAGTGAGTTTTTCTGGTCGAAGCCAAAGAAGAGTGTCGAGATTTTCATGAGAATCGAGATGAAAATGCGAAATCAGGTTTTGCGTCCGTACATTGTGGGCTATTTTTCCAACAAAGTTTGGGTAATAGTGGAATATCCGCCAAAAAAAACACTCTCAAGAACAGTGTGTCAAGAACAAATTCATAACCTACTTATTTCACCAGTGTTGAGAGACATCGAGATAATTCTTTCTTTTCATAAATATCTAATGAAAATTTCAATGAAAAATTAAACCTGGGGGATATTTGGGTTGATTGGTCCCTGGATGAGATGTATTGGATTGCACAATCTACATTGACCATTGACATGAAGCAATTTTTTTCTCACCAACGCATTTTCATCACCTTTCGTTGGAGGCTATTCTGTAGAACATATAATTTTGAATGGATTCCAAACCACCGACGCCACCAAAAGAATCAGATATGAATATTCTGAGAATTGTTAATTCACACCGATGCCAGCCGAGAATCAAATCCGGCCATCATATATATCAATGATTTGCTACAGAATTTTGAAAAAAATTCAATCTCATACGCGGACGATGCCGTAGTATACTGTAATGGGAATATCTAGAAAGATGCTGAAGAGAAAATGAAGAAGTTTTTGAATGCTCTAGCAAAATGGCTCTATTACAATTTACTCTGTTTAAATGCTGGAAAAACTGTGTACGTATGTTTTTGTAACTATGAAGATAGTAAAGCAAGAGATTTGGATTTGCAGATGAATGGATGTGAAATAAATAGAGTAGAAAGCACTAATTACCTAGGGATTACTATTGACTCTCATACGAAGTGGAAAGAACATTCAAAGAATACTATAGGGATAACGAGATATTTATTATAAATCTTCTAGTTTAAAAACACTAAAAATGGCCTATCACGGACTATTTGAAAGTACAGCATCGTACAGAATCGTAGATTGGGGTAATGCGTATGAGGATGTCCGCGAAACTTTTAATTGTGGAGCCTCTAAAATGAAGAAAAAATTTTCTTGCAACTGTGTGTGCAAAGTTGTATAAAAATGAGACTTCTCTTCATTATTTACAGTGCGAGAAGTAATGCGTGAATGACTTCTCGCACAGTTTTACATTAACGCACTGGTGGAGTGTGCGTGAATGTGACTTCTTGCTCTAATGCATTTGCATTCACGCACAGTTCCAAAATATGATGTCACGTCATCCCTCTGAATTTGGCCTTTCTTGAAAACTTCGTTCCCAAGATAATCTTGCTCGGACAGTGGTGCATTTAATTACAACTTCGCGCACAGTTGCAAGAATAACACGTACGGGAAGTTTCTGCACATGTTGCCAACTCGCGCGAGAAGTAACATTCACGCACACTTCGAAACTTCTCGCACTCGTTTGGCAACTTGTGCGGAAATTGACCTTCTCGCACTTGTTGCGTAATATACTATTTCATCGCCCACATCTAGAATGAGTTTCATATGATTCTTAGACCTTGAAAACATGTGAGAAAAGTGGTGCCACTTATTTTCAAGCCAAGGTATCTGGTTCCGAATCAAAAGTGCGGAATTTGACACTTGGAACATTTCTGGAGCAACTTCAGTCTAATAGATTCAAATCTGTTCATTGTTTTGATGGCTCTTAGAGATTATATTTTGCCTAAATCGACTCTAGGAGAAAGTTTATCATTAAATTCTACAAAATTCGATGAAAATCTCCAGTATCGAATCGACTCATGTGTCTTATTTCACTTTGTGGAGTATACTGTAGTGTTATTCCGTTTATATTCCATCCGTATACTGTGTAAACATAAAAAAATTCACGATACCATCACATTTAGAGGCTTGTTCAGTTTACTATCGAGATTCAAATATTATTTCTTAGCTTCTCACTGGAATATCGATCGGCAATTGAAAGTCAAAACAATGCTATTGAATTCCTCTTGTGGCGAAGAAAAAAGAGCAGAACATTCAAAACCTGTGCCTTGCGTCTACTGAGCATAATGTACTATTTCAAAGCTAGTGCGCAACATTTTTAAAAGCTTTGGAGCTGTGCGAGATTTTTCTGGATCATGGCACAGTTATGAGCCAAACAAGATTCGATTCATCTCGTTTTGAACTTCAAAATTCCCTTCATTTTCCGTTCCGGACAAGGTATTTTATTAGTTTAGCAAACTATAGCTAGAAAAAATTTTCTCACAAAACAGAGTTACATCAACAAATGAGGTCTAATATCACAGCCAAAGCCAGGCACACCTCTGAATCAGAATTTTTCTGAGAATATAATCATAGTAGGTGAACATATAATTTCATCAGCATTTTTGAGAATAAGGCAGTATTTTCGGTACAGCTTTATCAATTTCAAAGAAGCGAAAGTTCACACGCGAAAGACTCAATAATCGGTGTTTGCGGTCTGACAAACCAGAACGCGTTTCAACAAAAATGAATGAAGTACGTCTTGAATGATGTCATCAGATACTATTTCATGCCACTATTTTCAGGTACCAATAGCTAAGGATATCTGTGAAACACTGAAGTTACACAAAACTTGAAAGTTTTGCGGGAACCCTCGTATAAAAATGCAATTAGTCCGCTAATAAAACCACAAAATAGGATTCTGGAAGAACTTCAGATTGGTGCAAAGATGGCATTCCACTTAGCTTAAAGGAACTATACATGATCAATGTACTGACAAGGGGAAGTCCAACCTTGCGGAACACGGATCCTTATGAAACTCTGGGAATCATCTTGTTTTGGTGAGAGATGAAGGTATCTCCAAGGGTTTCGTTCAATAGGCATAGTACTGCGAGATATAACTGGTGGACATTAGCATTGCCAATATAGGCACAGGTCGAAAAGTCGTATACATAGATATACTAACAATGCTAATGTGAGGAGGCCCATGGGAATATGCCCTTGGAAACACCTTCATTTCTCACGAAAAAAAAGATGATTTCCAAAGATTCATCAAGAGCCGTGTTCCGCGAGGTTCGACCTCCCCTTGTGAGCCAAAAATGCCAAGAGATGAGATTAGAGTCCCTAATAATTAACAGATGTACAAGAAATAAAGTTCTTCCCTTACCGTATATTGAAGTAGAAAAGGAAAAAATCGATATCTTATGATATCAGGAAGTTCTGCAATGCCCTACCAAATACGACAAAACAAAGCAAAAGCAAGAAGCACATTGTGAAAAAAATTTTGAAAGGATGGGTGAGTGAATTGGATAAAGGAAGTGCAAATGTATTAAAGAGTCAGTAATGAGGACACGAAATTAGAATTTGGCGATACTTATACTTAAATTGTCATGTAATTAGTGTTAAGAAATTTAGTTTTTAAGGATAAAATTAAGCTCTTAGATATTCTATGTGTATATGTTTTTGTTTTTTTCATATATCCGGTTCTGTGTGCACAAGTATTATGCCTTCAGCAGGTTACTTTTATGGTAATTTTACAAACTGGATAATAAGGAATTTGTGATTAAATTTGAATTTAGCGTCGAAAACCAGAACTCTATTGGAACCTCTGCCGGGAGTAGTAGAGCGGCTGCGGAACGAAGAGAGAGACCAAAGTCCACCATTAGTCCAGTCTGCCTGTATGAAACCCATAAGAAAAAAATTTATAAAATATATACGGGCTCAAGTTAGTGATTTGGAAAGAGGAGATCGAGTACATCAATATTCCGAAGAGTGTGCACAGAATTTTTTGCGGATTCGTTTTTTATACGGTGTCAAAGGTCAAAAAAGTGCGTTTTATGTGATTATTTCCGGAGCTGTCCACTCGATCAAAAAAAGTTCGAAATAAAAGTTGTTTGCATTACGAAGACGAAGAGTTTAAGCCCAAGTACGTTGATATAAGTTGAATAGAGAGTCCAGAAATCGATATCAAAGATCGACTGCAAATCGCGGGAGAGGGGGAAGCGCAGGCAATCCGACAACGGCGAAGCCAACGCGTGGTCAGTTACGTGAAGTTGGCCCGCCACTTTGAGATGAATATACCAAAAAATCAAGCAAAAAATCCTAAATCCAATGGTGCAACTCTTTTAATTTGAACAATTTGACCATTTGAGGAATTAATTTTCAAAAAGCTGAAATATCACCCCCCACCAAAACACATTGAACGCTCATCACCCCGCGAATATATGCATTAGGAAAACCCACGGGTGCTCATTTTGAAGCTCTTGATTTGACCATATCGATTTGAGCATCAGAACTTATCATTATTGCGCAAAATTGTTTAAACAGACTGGAAGGAGTCCCATGTATGGGGTATAGGCCAGCGCTGGCTGGTGGGGACTATGCGCACCATGCGTGCTCCTCCTTCGCTGCCTCTCCTCTGCCGGTCTATACCTTATACATGGGGACTTCTCCCAGTCTGTTTAAACAATTTTGCGTGAATAGTGAACAGGTTCTGATCATTGTATCGATATGGTCAAATTGGAAGCTTCAAATTGATCCCATGTGAGTTTTCCTACTGCATATATTCGCGGAGTTATGAGCATTTTTTGTTGTGTGGTGGGGGGTGATATTTCAGCACTTTGAAAATTCATTGCTCAAATGGTCAAATTGTTCAAATTGAAAGAGTTGCACCATTGGATTCAGGATTTTTTGCTTGATTTTTTGGTATATTCATCTCAAAGTGGCGGGCCAACTTCACGTAACTCGCGTGGTCAGCCTCTCTCTCCCCCCTCTCCCGCGATTTGCAGCCGATCTTTGATATCGATTTCTGGACTCTATTCGACTTATATCAACGTACTTGGGCTTAAACTCTTCGTCTCCGTAATGCCAACAACTTTTATTTCGAACTTTTTTTGATCGAGTTAGCAGCTCCGGAAATAACCGCATAAAACGCACTTTTTTGACCTTTGATACCGTATAAAAAACGAATCCGCGAAAAATTCTGTGCACACTCTTCCGAATATTAATGTACTCGATCTCCCCTTTTCAAATCACTAACTTGTGCCCGTATATATTTTATGAAGCTTCCCTTATGCAGGCAGACTGGACTACATGGCCACTCTCAAAGCCACGGAGTTTTTCGAGGAGTTTTTGGTGGGATGTTTGGGGAGTAACTTCATTATTTCATTCAAATATTTTGTTATTCAGATAAACCCTACACCAGCTTTTGGGCTGAAGTTACACCGTCAATTTAAATTTGTAGAAACCTACAAATTAGTTTGGGTTATTTCCCAAATTACGAATTGATTGGGTGAGGACTCAATTTCCATTAGTAATTTCGAGAGTAATTTTCATAAGAGCGGGAAAATTCATAATTATCGCTTTCTTTTCTTACGATTCCACTTTGAAGTCAATGGTAGAAAATTATATATTGATTTAAAAATGTGACAAGTTCCGATTTCTTATTCAAAGGCCCCCTGTAGACTTTGCTCTGTTGAGCAGGTGCGCTTCACTGTTTACTTAGCGTTCTTAAATATTCCTATAAATCATTCATTTTTTACTCGTTTCCGCAGAACCGAGGCAACAGGCATATAGAGTGGGCCAAAAACAGATTCTTTATCAAAATTTCTATTTCAATAAAAGAGCTACCTGTTTGTGACAGATATAATCTCAATATTCAATCACTAATAGATGATGTAATGGCATGACGTCATTTTCTCGATATAATTCGTGATGCGTTATTAAAATTCCAGCAATCGCCAGCTTATTCCGTAATTTTCATCATGTCTCGATGGATACACTGTGAAAACAAATTTCGTAAAACTTCAACCAATATTAGTCGAAGTTTTGAATAAAAAATTTAACCAGTGGCCGAATGGAACCCTTGACGAGCTGGTTGAAATATTATTTGAAAATTCAACCAACATGAATCTGTAGATGGATCAGTTATAATTTCCATCGAGATCTTAGTTGAGGAGATGTATGAATCGCGAATAAAAATAGAATAGCCGTTAATTAACCGAGTAGATCTCGAATTTTGTTCTCGTGCACCATTTATTGTCACAGGGCATGATACGAAGAAAGTTTCTGCCATCATAATATTCACTATAGATTGATAGGAGGATTTACGTTGCTCATGTTATTTTGACATATTGTAGGAAGGTAATTCCTTCTGTAACCACTGTAACGAGTCAAAAATTTATTCAAATCGACCGATTCGATACTCCTCTAAGTCTCACCCGAGGTGCTGACATTATATGTGTCTCCGAACACCATACGCGAGTACGGGACCAGATATTGTAATTGACCGAAATACTTCATTCGTAATTCCTGGTTACTTATCATCATGAGTTTTCAAATACTTCAAGATTCATTTGAATCTTCCATTCATATCTTTGGTACCATGGTATTTAGAGACATAAAAAATGTCAGTACCTCACGCAAGAGTTAAAAGAGTATCAAATCATTAGATATGGACTATCTTTTAGCTCATTGAAGTGGTCAAATAACCTTTCTGATATCGAGAAAGTTTGTACTTGTGAAATTGGGAGAGGTTATGTTGTTATAGATCGAATGTGAAAAGAATCTCCAAGGGAAAAATAAGTACGAAATCTGGAAATTGCGATCAATAGCATATTTTGATACAAGGGATATAATTTGCCGATGTTTGAATGCCTACAAAATTACATGAAATACGATTGGCACCTCGTTTATGAGATTCACTGCTACTTCCGAGCGATTATCGCGACCCTCGCCTGTATAGGTAGGGTGAAGAACCAATCGCTCAGAAACGAGCTACAATCTCATAAATTCGGTGCTTAAAGTACTATTCTGATCAACTTAAAGTAAAGAGTTGATGAACTGAGCTCGAAGTAAGCTTTCACTTACACTGTATCGAAAATAAACGTTTCAAACCATTAAACGAGTACAAGTTTTCAAACTGAGCTAATAATTTTATTGCAAGATGTTATGGAAACGTATCTGGAATAATGCAGAGGGGCCTTATCGAGGGCTTTATACGCTGCGTGGCCTATTTTTTCGTGAAATTTCGTGATAAGCTAGCGACTACCTCTCTCTATCGCAATTCTCGTAACAGGTTGGAAGAAGTTGATTGCCACACTTGAATTGACCGATTCATTCATGAAAGGCTCATACTATTTTCACGAAACAAGAGCGCTATTTAGTTGACTTTGTAAACCATTCCGGTAGTCACGCAAAACAAATCTTCAGCTTCTTGGTAAGTTCTGGAACTTCTCATGTTTTCTGGAATAACACTCTACAATTAGCGTTTTTTGGTAATTACCCAATAGGGTTCAATGTGATAAACTTTTGTATGTATGTATCTGACGCCAAAATTATGAATGAAGTCACTAACACTTCGGAGTCAGCAAGTGCCTGAAAGTTTGATGTTCTGTATTAATCTCTGAAAAAACACTATAAAACATCACAAGAAGAATGTCAAATACTTTTAGCTGCTATACGATGTTTCTTAAGTAAGGCTCATGTCACTCTTTACAAGGTTAGAATCCCATTTCAGAGATCTTTTTTCTCGTCTTTTCTCAAGCAAGTCAAATTCAGGTGAAAATGCAAGCCTCGATATGAATGAGTTTGAAGATTTCGTGAAAGATCTGGATTATCGATAAGGATTCAATTCTGAAGAGCACATGCTTTCCTAATGATAATATCGAGATAATAATGGGCGACAGAGACAAAACTTTTGATTCAAATGAGATTGAAATCATTTAATTGATCCAGAAAATTAAGAAAGAAATACCTCGATTGAACAAAACTTGGATAGAGAAGCAGATGTTCATTAACATAAACCAACTATACTTTGCTCACAAACTTGGATGCTCCTCAAAATCTAACTGTTCAATGAAGTTTGACTCTATCGTTAACAAGAAATAAAGAAATTAATCCTTTTATGTTGAAGAATATTTTGACATTACAAATCGTGTGGAGTATTTTAGCCTGAATCAGAATTTTGGATAAGATTTCTATTTATCATCTCGTAGAGCCTCGACTCACAATCAGTTCATCTTCTTGTCACCGACATCAAGCGCAGTATGTTTCTCAAACTTACTGATTTGATGAAATAACCTTTTAATATTCACATTATCTCTTTACTCTTACCCGATTGAGTAACAGGATGAGACCCAAAAGCCAAATTCAAAAGAATCATCTTCCATGCCAAGGAACTCTACACTTCAGTGCTATGGAACTCATAGTTGACACTCGGTCCCCAAGCGAATGGAGGTTAGGTATTTTCCTATGGTGTGGGCCCAACCTCAACTCAAATCGTGAAGTACTGTATCCTTACCAGGAGAGGTCATCACACCCGGATCATGGATTTGACTGAAACTTTGGAAATAGTCTTCTTTTAGTGCCAAAAGATGAAACCCAAAATTATAAACCCTAACGCTCAAACGTTCCCAAGCTACAGCCAATGACAGTAGCATTGCAGGTATACCTAGAGGTATAATTTTCGATATGGGCCCATATGGATAATGCTAATGTCTAAAGGTGTAGCTCGAGAACACTTGAGCGCTAGGGTCTATAACTTTGTATATCGCCTTTGTGAGCTAAAAGGAGACTATTCCCAAAGTTCCAGCCAAATCCGTGATCCGGATGTGATGACCTCTCCTGGTTGGTGTAAGTAATAACGTTTTTCCAGATTCACTCATCCGAATGTTTGAGGTCTTGTTATGTATTTGTTCAAGGTTTGCACACAGCATCGAGGAAATAGTTTACTAATCTCTGAATATTTACTCTACCTTATTTTCATCATGGAACTCTTTTACTTGAATAATAATCAAGATGGATGAAGCTCCAAATGAGTGATTCGGACAGTGATCCTTACTCGATGAACGATTATGGGATAGATTTATTTCTTGAACTTTATACAAACGTAACATAAGATCTCATTGAACATTCACGCTAGCTTGAATTGTCTCGCGCTAGAGAAGTCGATGAACCTCCATAAGAGTCGTGGTTAAGGTCAACAGTGCATAAATACACTAGCAAGCTGAATAATTCAATCAACTGATTGAATTTAGGCTGGCCGTGCAGATGCTTGGGATATATCGAATGCTCGGCGCATTAGCAAAGTGCATTTCTAAAATGAATAAGGCAAAAGGGTATAATCCGTGTGGCCAATAACCCCGTCACAGTTTATTACGTCTCCTTCTTATGCTGTATATAGCGCTACGATGGACTGTAATGTACGATTTCCGAATTACATATACTTGTTGCTCATTGAATAACCATCAAAGGCAATTCTGCGTATTAATGGATCCTGATATTTTGTGATCATTGTCTGGGTGAGCTCAAAATTTCACAATGAGGGTAACTTTTACGAAGCAAAAAAATTTGCGTTTGACTATTAGCTAAGCTTCTCAATGTATAATCGTATGAAACCCCCAAATCTCAACGTCATATTAGAATCTTATGAAACCAATATTTTTCAGCTTAGCACTTTTTTAGAGCAAACAAGTCATACAGGACGAAGGTCCTCATCAATATTTTTATTTCTTTAATGAGATCGTACTGATTTCAAGCGACGCTCATACTCCCACTCATCCTTTTGGAATGCTATGTCTGGGTTCATCATATATATTCATATTAATAGTGCACGTCATGCACGGACACAGAAGTGCAAACGAACAGTATCTGTTGAGAGCCTTACTTACTTTTTGGTGGTTGATTTTTCGAAATAAAAAAAATGGCGTGTGTTGTTTTGTCAGGAGATGAGGAATGTAATCACGCCGGTAAACAAGAATTACAGTCTTGAGATTTCTGTCAAAAATATTATTCCAATCAACTCCAAACTTTTATCAGATGACAGACATGATCCCAAACTACAACTATATACGGGTTCTATTACTAAGTCGAAAAAGGCATAAATCAATAGTACATCTCGAGCAGCGATTGTTACCGGCATGAATCAGCTGATCGAGAGCCGAGTAAAATGTAGTCACCAGATGTTGCGGAGGTAATATTACAGGTACCATTCGAGTATTACTCAAGTACCGATGAAGTACCGCAAAAGTACTTGTCACGTACCGCTGAAATGCTGCAAAAGTGCCGATCAAGCACCGATTAAAATCTCCACGAGCCAAGTGTCTCGAAGAAAACCGTAAAAATGTTGGCGCATATTTGTACAGGGTTAGGAATGAATTGATGAGATGCAATACGAGACTATTTAGATATTACGTGCTTGGTTACTCGAGGGACATTTTCAATACACAGCGGAATATGGCATATCTACGAGTCACTCTTTTGTCACCACTCCCCCTTGTTATGAATAGAAATTTGCAGGGCCAATTCTTGCTGAGCTGCGAATTTGGGTACCTCGTATAGACAGAAAATCTGTCACGAATGTCGCTAGCGCAGATTTTGCAAAAAACACCGACAAATTCCGTAGTTTAGTTGTAATCGGTCCAAATTTGGTACACCTTCGAAAAATGACTTTCAGAGCTGCGTTCGGCAAGGTAAATAATTCTATCAATCTTAAACATGTTCTCCCCACTTGACACACTCCAAGACACACACATCAACAATGTGTCGAGCTACTGTAGATCTCACGTGAATGATTATGGTTGTTTATTGGAACTTTTGACAGAAGAATTGATTTAGCCGCAATACGCGAGTGGTCCACTCAGTGTATAGCAGAAGCCGTACACCTCGTCGTTATCGAAGTAAGAGCCGTTCAATAGATTCCAGAGATCATCCGTTGGAAACCCCGAGAAGGTCTACCGAACGCTCAAAATCCGAGTAAGGTTCGAGTCCACCAGAAGTGCCTGACAGATCTCCCAAACTGACTCGCCATCACTCTGCCAATGAGCAAGAGCCAGAGGGAAGCGAACAAGTGCGCCAATTCAACCTAATTATTGGTAAGGAGCTAGATCAGTTTCTTGCAGATCCTAACGACCAGGCAGCAAAGCTCCTTTTACTCAGACAGGATGTGGCTGAGAGGGTAAGATTAATACTTGACGCAGGTTCACTTCAGAAGAATGACAGCGATAATTCACTCAAGGAGATTCCGAGAGATGGAGATCTCCCATTGGAAGCACCAGTTCTTAACCAGGAAATAGGTCTGAATTTGCACAAAGATGAGGCTACGAGGGGCAACTTCTTTCGACAGTACCAGAAAATTATTGGCTCTACTATCTCAGAGGCCACCTCGCTACTGAATTCTTTCACCGAAATTGCACCTCGATTGTGATTGGAGAAAGAAAAACGTGTAGAAGATAGGCAATGCATATCGCAACTACTTGGAAACATCATTAAGTTGTCCTCCGACCTACGGCACATGATTACTACGGAAAGGGAGGATTTCCTATCAGAAGGACATGAACCAGAAGATCAGAAGGACATGATGCAGAAGATTCTAAAATCAGTCAAGAAGACCCAACCTTTGTTTGGAGATGACATCAAGTCGGTAATGTACGGAGTCAAAGCAGTAGAAAAAAAAACTGCTAAAGGAATGAGGCCCAAGAGTACACACTCCAACTGAAAAGGGAAGAAGCCTTTAAACCACCAGCGCTCTAACTCTTGTCGAGGGAGGAGAGGCCATCATCTAAACTTCTGGTCTCACCTTGCAGAGAGAAAATTCACCCACTTGCCTTGGATCTTACTCTGACTGCAACAACTTTATCGAGCTGAAATATAGCAGGAGGGATATAGATGAAGACTCAATTGATATTCTAGCAGCATCAATCACCAATAGTACAAAGAAGCAGTATGACTCCGCCTCAAAGTATTGGTAGAACTTTTGTACATGTGCCAAACTTGACCCTTTCGTAGCTTCAGACAAGGCTGTACTTACGTAGCTTAACCCAAAGATATAATGAGAAAGCCAGCTATAATGCTTCTTGCCATGCACATGTGCATAAGCATTCCAGAATTACGGATGAAATGTGCTACCTTTGCTCGAATATCTGGTCAAACCCAGGTATTCGCGGTTAATTGATTCCTGCCAAGTATACCGCGAATACAAAAATCGCGAATACCGGGGTATATGGCTTATGGAAAATGAGTGGCACCGTTCCAAAAATCTCTGAAAGTCAGAAATCATTCTGTGAAAATCGAACTTTTGGGGTTTTTGAGAAGTTCAATCTGGTTCTTTTGAAGAAAATGTCTGCTCTGAGTGATTTTGAAATATTATTTATAGACAACTTGTGAATTGTCGACATCATGTCTTCTCGCAAGCATACTGAGTTGGTCCCCTTTCTCAGATGATTTTGAAATATCCAAATTTGTAGCCATCTTATTCATGATTTTTTCGATCTCTTCTTTTCAACTTTCCCCGAGTGCAAACTCTTCTCAAATGAAGGGGTTCTCTTAACTTTGTTCACCCAACCTCAATAACTAGATAACAACATATTTTCAGAACAGCAATAATCTGAGTGTTGACCATCGCGGAACTATAGCTTACTGTGTTGTCGAGCGTGTCGAGGCGTATTCTTCATCTTCCTGTTAACGAGGTGAGAATTGAAGTCGTCAGTTTGATCACGCGGAGTTATGATTCGCGACTAGAATCGGCAATTGAACGTGCACAAATTATAAAGTTATTATGAAATCTAATACGTCCATGGCGCAAATACATTTAAAAAAATGTGTCAACCGAACAAATTGTCAAAACTTGGGTCATCCTACCGCGAATAACAGGGCAAAATATCGCGAATACGAGGGATTTTCTTAACTGTGTAACCGCGGATATGTTTTTAGGATCACGAGTACCGGGAGTTGCCTGTATCACCATATCAAAGATTCCATCGTTTTTTCGGGTTGTTCACAGCTTTTGGAATTTTACCGATGAAAGAGGGCAAAAAACCATGGAGAATTGTACCAAAGTTATCCCATTCTAGGCAAGAGATATGACAATGGGGTAGCTGTGGTTCAACTGGATATGACAGCTCGCACGGTGGTGGGTCAAATTCAAATATTTAGGAAGTTTATCAAAGTTACCCGGTTGGGGACTAACTCAGATACTCTTCTTCAACTGCTAATAGTTCCTGCTACAGACACCAAATTGAGCTTTGCAGCGCGTCAATTGAAAGTTGAGACTATAAGCTTCCGGTTGACCACTGATTAACACCTTCATTGTGATGGGCTCCACCGGTGGGACACACGCGTCTAACTCTGTGTGTGACCAAAGTCCCATTTAATAGTCCCATTTAATGGACCCTGTTACGTATATATTTTGAAGAGGTCGAGGAACACCTCCTTCATAGTATTCATATCACATCATCTTGGATGCACTGAAACAAATGATGAAAAGAAAAATAAATTACCAACCTCATAGGAGCAAGCGAGTAAAAAAGAAAGAAGAAAAAAAGTACATAGATATCATACGAGTTGTGAGCTTAAGAATTGCAAAAACCTATGTTGCCAGAGACAAACTCCCTCACCTTTTTCTTTGGTACCAAACTTTACTGCTTGGTGCAACCGCAGCGAGAAATTAGCAATTGTAATGTTATAAGGTGCGTGAACGGGGCTCAGAAAAAGAGTAAAGTCTTTAGATTAAAAAATAAGAGGAAGATGAGGAGACGTAAGAAATGAAGAAGACGCTGGGAGGAAAAAAAATCACAATGAAAAAAGTAACACATGAGACAATGAAAGGACTGAACGATAAGGATTTTTATTCTCAGAAGAGAATACAAAGGGTGATAAAATGCATTATCATTTGTACCATCAAATTATCCATGTTTTCGATCAATCTCGGAAGAGTATGAGCAAGTCTGAAAAAAAGGTCACGTTGAGATTCGAACAAATTATAAAAGAAGTTTGTTTGTGGGGGTGGGGTAGAGAAAAGTGAAACTCCCTTGTCGAGTTTCGTGGAAGATTTCATTTGATGGAGTAACGACGGCTTTTGAGAGTCAGTACCGTTAGCGCCTGTTGTTCCTCTTCTTCATTTAATTCATTTTTCAAGTCTCGGTGCATGTGTGAGCTCAGGACATGAAAAAGACCATCTCGAGGATAAGACGTCATTCCTGATTTTATCACCTACAATATAAATGCAATTGGTATGTTAACAAAAAAATATAGCTTGCAGAATGTGAACCACGAAGCAAAAACATCAATATTCTCTGAGTAGTAAAGTTCAGCAAGTAATTTGGAAATTTATCATCTTGAAAGTAGATAAGCTTTCCTATGGACTAAGGCTGAACATGCTATAGTTTTCCAAGATACAGCTTTTACTTCACTTGTTACCGATTCTTTGGTACAACTCAAGCCTAAAACTGCATATGAGTATATCATTATTTTGCTCGCAGGAGAGGTCTTCAAAAGGACGTACAGACCAAAATGGATGTAAATCGAGGAAACCACTACACGATGGTGGCTTGCACTGCCCAAATTAGCAGTGATTGTTGCAATATAATGGTGACAGATTCCACTATTGCTTATTGAACCCCAATAATGATTCAGCCTCTGATTGGAATTTGACAGTCTAACAAAGTGTTGACATATTCTTATTTTGCACATTCTTGCAAGTAAGACACATTGCTCTGAGGTATTTTTTCTCAATTCTTACATATCGGAGCATCTTTGCAGGATGGCCGTTGGAAAAAATAATAGAATATTTCAGTGATCCCTGTTAGTGTTTACTTATAAGTTGGGGCAAATTAAACACACTGACAGGAAAACCCGATACAGTCTAGGATTTCATTGTTCTCTCGATTTTTCTACAGTAACTACTCCATTTAGTGTTGTTGTTAATCTTAAAGCTGTCTACAAACATTTTTCTTCATGAACAGTGATTAAAAACAGCCGGGGAGTTAAATGCGATATTCATTCTGCTCAAGATCAATCGCACAATGACTTTCGGGGGTGGTCATTCTTATCGCAAACTTTATATCATCAAACGTCATAGCGGTAAACTAAGTTGCCATGTGATATGGTCACCGAAAGAGATACTCGATGGATTGGAAAAAGTAAGTAAAGAAAGAATGATGACAGAGAAATCTGGTAACTGCGTCATTGAGTGCGTCATTGTACGAAATAATACTTACAAGAGGTGTGTGCAATCTTTTGGAATCCTTTAGGAAGCCTTTTGGACATTCAAAAGTTGAAAAGTTTCTCAATATTTCATCCATCACCGGGAAGAGAGAAGAAGCTTGTTGAAATGGTTCATTAAGGTATGTACAGGATCTTATCAATACAAGAATTTCATCGCTTTCAAAAGCTGTTACTGCGAGCTTGATCGAAGGGGTATTTACAACTTACGGTTATGCATGATATAGAAAGAGCGAATCAATTTGTGGGTTTAAATGAAGGTCGTTCCTCTAGACAAGGGGAATGCAAATCAAATATTGAGGCTTAACATGATTCCTCATAGAAGTCACAAGGGATAAGTTTCATCTGTAATGTTATAGAAAGAACGGAAAAAATTCAGTTATAGTGATTGACTTCTGACTTTTAAGAAAATTGATGCTCTCATACGAGCTCACTTTTATGGCGGTTTCATGCCAGATCAATCTTGGAGACCTACCGTCAAATCGGGTAGTTTTGGTACGTTTTCGGTTCTTTTCATTTTGTTTGGCTCGGCATTCCAACATGCATAGACAAAACCCACTTCTATTAGTAGTCCATCTAAAGCTTACAGTCTCAGCTTTGGATTGATGGGCTACAAAAATCAATTTGATGCGTCTGAACTGGAGCTATTAGCAGTTTTGTAAGTGTACCAAAGTTAGACCCCGATGGGGCAACTTTGGTACACTTACAGAATATCTCAATTCTGCCCATCACCATGCAAGTGAATTAATCTTAATCGTTCAGAAGTTTTATTCTAAGCTGTTTGAAACATTTTGAAATCTCATAGAACATCACTCGACTCAAGATGAGATGAAAAGAAGCTGTCATAGGAAGTTGTACTGGAGTTACCCTATTCTCATGCTTCTTACCTAGAGTGGGGTAACTTTGGTACACTTTTTCGTGATTTTTTCCGGTTTTTCATTCGTTAAAATTCCAAATGCTGTGATTACTCTAATCTATTGATGTTTTCTTCAATATGGTGACGTATGTGATGGAAATGTAGCATTATACACCCGTGGTTCATTCCGGAACACTTCTTGCCAGGTATACTAACTGAACCACTCGAGTATCGCTGCTAAATCTCTCTTTTTGGAAAAAGCTTCGATAAGCGACTACAATTATTCACACATAAAGTAGGATTAATAGGAAAAGAAAATTGTTTAGAATCCTACTATAGTCATTCTCCCGTCTTCATGGTCCTAACACGTTCGATGTGGTGGCGGGGCCCGCGATTTTCCATTCTCCGATCTTCACCAGCCCGTTATGATGCGTAGAATATCCCCAACAAGAATCTCTTCAGCTAATTTACTTTGCCCGGGGCTTAAGATAGTTGTACACTAAAATGCAAAATATACCAGGATGTCACCAAAGTTGGTGAGAATTTAGTTCAAGTGTTAATGTACACCTGTGCGAAATTTCAAAATGATTGACCGTTCTGTTTCAGAGTGGTATAGTTATCAAAATTCGTCACTTTAAGCATTGCGCTCTTGCAGGATCGTCGACTCCCATATAAACGCAATGTTAAAAGTGGCGGATTTTTGATGGCTACGACTCCGAAACAAAGCGGTCAATGATTCTGAAATTTTGCACAGGCGTTCATTAATACTTGAACTAAATCCTCCCCAACTTTCGTGATTATCTGGTATACAGTGGAATCTCCCTTGACGGATACCTCCTATTAGCGGACACCTCTCAACAACGGACAATTTTTTGCGACCAGCAGAAGTATAATCACAGAAATGAACCTCTGATTAGTGGATACCTCCGGATAGCGAACAGTTTTGATGCGGCCAGAGGTGTCCGTGCGACCGGAGATTTCACTGTATTTTCAACTTCAGTGTATATCGAGCCAAGGAAGAACTTGCTCCCATCCAGACATATTTCTAGAATACGAGAGTTCAATTCATGACTGGAGTAAAATTACGAAAAATTTTCACCGCAGCGAACGTGTTAAAAACATGTTCAGATGGGAAGAACGCCCCTGTGATACCAGATGCAATTTTGTGATGAATGGGTCAATGGGCTTCACATTTGTAACTTAATTACATCATGTTATTACCTACAAAATGTCACCTCAATTCTCAAATGTAACCTCAATCAACTTTATAGCCCGGGAGTTTACGCACTCTCGTCTTGGATGAAAGAATCTTCTTTCTGGATTTTCCAAGCTTCAAGATACCACAATTATTTTTCAATACCTCGATTCTCATTATTTGCCACCACCTCACTGGCTTTCTCATTCATAAAATTTTTAGTCAAACTCTTACTCTGTGAATTAGTCGTGCCAATATTCAATAACCTCCAAAATTATTCGAAATCCAGAATCGAAGGTCGAAACATTGCACACCAGCAAGCGTATCGAGTTGCCGCAGACAGAGTACAATGTCGAAAGAGCAACAAGGACATTTACACAAAATTACCGCTCGTTCATGTCAGGCTCAAATATTTCGGTAAATTTATGCGTGATAAAAATTAACCAGACCCTTTCCTCATTCCTTCTCATCTCTTTGGACGAAAGAGAAAGAAAAGTTGCGGGCGAGGCTTGCGGTTGCTGCACGCGCAACTTTTAACGACAAACGTAACGCTCGACGATGACGACGACGACGACGAGGCTCGTTTGCTTGAAAGAGAGAGAGAGAGAGAGAGAGAGAGCCTGCACTGCATCAGAATGTTTCAAGAGGATATTTCTGATGGTCGAAACGAAATCCTTTCCATTTCTTCTCGAAGAGCGCGAAAGCTCGGTGATTTATCGATGAACTTCGTTTTCGTTTACCCGTCTACGCGTGCGTTATAGAACGCTCATCTTCGAACTCGACCTTCTTAAAATATACCTATACAACTAAAATACATTTTGTTGGGAGCAGGGGGGGAGGTATACCTTAGGTAAAAGTAAGGGTCAACTTCACGGCCAGCAAATACTCAGACAAGATGACGAAAGGATTCCTCTTGAAGCTCATTCGATCTGGTGGTTTGGAATGGATAAGGGACGTCTTGGCGGCAGTCCACCGGTGGTATGAGAGAGAAAACGAGTCAGTGTCGCTGATGTAAATCAATCAACGTCCGGGACAGATTAGGCAGCTCATTGTGTCCCGAAACTGCTCTTGTGTGATGCTTTCCGTGCCAGCCTCGTATGAATATTCGATGAGATTCTTCAGAAGGAGGGAGACAACTTATACGTCCTCGGTTTATCTCTGCACACTAGATTTGACTCTTCGACTTTACTCGGCTGTTTTTTTTTCTTCTGGTAGGGTTTGAAGGGTTTAGTTCGAGGTGGTGAAATTTGAGAAATAACGACCAAGTTTGAACGCTGAGAATGTAAATTTATGAAATAATATTCATGCACAGTATTTCTATTTGACATAGGACGAGACATAGGAACATCGATTCAACAATTTGCTAATGACATCATTGCATCGCATCTTGATTCGACATCTATTTTATGGTTCTATGTTTCGGTGGAATGATAATCATTGGTGTCCATCCATTACACTAAACTTCTATCTATGAAAAATGAGCATACTTTAAAAACGTTATCACCCATGAAAACACAGATCCACGAGAAGAAAAGGTGGAAGACATTTTCGACGTAGTTTGTGCTGCTGGGTACGAATCTGAAGTCAGAATCGCACTTCCTGGCCGTTTTCGAGTTATCGTCACATTTGTGGGTTACAAAAGTTCCAAGATATGTGGCTTTTTGCATTTTAGAGAGAAATTGAAAACTTTTCCAGCATAACTAAAGGCGAGATCGTATTTGCCATCAAATTTTACGTCGAAAACGTATTCATTGGGAATTTTCGCATCCTTTAGGATGCTAGAAATCGAGCTAGAAATAGTAGAAACGAGAGTAGAAATAATCTTGATCGAGTAAAAGTTCTTTCGGTGAGATATTCGCATCTTGAAACGAAATAGTAACCACAAAGGTTGAAATTGAGGTTAGAATCGAATTTTGCGTCAAATTTTGCGTCGGGAATGTACTTTTTGAAAATTTTCATTGTCACTGAGTAGCCAAAAGGGCAGTCGGAGGGATAATCCCATTTATCACGATTTTTGTTTTCAGCAATTCTCGCTCCGTTTTTTATCTCTGACTCCTAGGGCGACTATGACTTCTGAAAAACAGGTCAAGTTGATCTCTTCCTCGATTTCGACCTATTCAGTTAATATTTTGGGGAATATTTTGGTCTAAAATGAAAATATGTCACCTAGAGAGTTTGAACACCTGGAATTTTTCCTAGTTTTTTTTAGGAAATACATAATTCTCGTCATTATGTTTCCGACTTGAACTTTTATGGCAAAAACTCATACGTAATGTACTTGTAACTCATGAACATGTCCATAGTTCGAAAACGGCTGGGAAGATGTGCTATTTCGAGTCCAGTTAGTGTTGTTAAGAAGCTACACGACAAAAATGTCATCCATCATTTATCATGAGATAGTTTTTTTTAATATCCGTCGGCCTGTGTAATTAACACCAATAAGTTCTAAAGGAAACATCGAAAATATTAGGATTATCCTGTCTCTATTTCAAATATTGGAGAACCATGTAGCCATGAATATTTAGCGTCACCAAGTAGGGTTAAGTGTTCTATTCCACATTATATGAGATTCAATTAATCTGATCATGTATCAATGTGAATAACCTGGTCATATATTGACGTTCTGAAAGACTTCATCAGGCCTATTTCAAAGGGAGTATTCCACAGTTGCGGTGACAAGGGAAGGAATAAGATGCGAGATAGAATGACGATTCATCCAAACCTTGCACGGTTGAGATTCACAAAGAACTCAGAAAAAAGCCAACATTTGATCCAGGCTAATATACTTAATTTCTGTATAACTCATCAGGATACTTATCCATTCTAGTTTTTGCAAATGTGTCACAATGGTTTCAAAATTCTTGGTGATGGACATTGGATCCAATGTAGACCATATCACATGACTGTACCTGCAATTTCATATAACTAATACTAAAAAAAAACAAGTTTATTGTCCTTATATCTCCCCTCTTCCCCTTTGTCTCATTTTTGGTCCCCTCACTTCTTTCGACAGTCCCTCTTGAACCCCTTTTCTCTCTCAAAACCTTCTCATTCAATTCTATCTGCATTGTTCACCTGCAATCGACCCCAAACAACATCAGTCAATCTTTTGGAGATATGATCGGCTATAATAAGTGAAGGCGATTATGGTTCCCAAAAAATATCCGTTGCAACTAAACTCAGTAAAAGTCTGGATCGAGTCAAATCACAATAGCATTCAATAATACATATCACGGTGACCTGTAACGCAAGCCACAAAACACCTGCTGTGAGAGGTTCACAAAAATTTTCGCTCGCATTGAACAAAAAGAAAAATACAAATCCATTGCCACCGTTGCAAAAACCGATATACCAATGCCGATACGAAATGGCACCTGCTGATTCACATTCTTTGCACGTACATATCTGTGCGTGTCTGGCAATGGACTCACGGTGGTCATGAGAACCTCGCCCGGTTCGCGCATTATATACCTTGCAATCCCTAATCGTCGCCCCGGGCTTCGAGTTAACGACACGTTCTGTATATCGTGTATGCCCATTGTATATATTTTGCGCCATGTACTTGATCTGACTCCCCCTCGCACCTTGTTCCTATACGTGTACAAAGTGAATCGACACTAATGTGGTCGTGGTTCACGTGGTGATGGTGATTTAATGCACAGATTTGCCAATTCTTGAACGCTTTTTTTACATTGAACTTGATTTTTTGATGAACGCTGTATGAGACTGCAGCTGCTGTGAACGTAATCTGTTGGAGAACATAAAATAAAATAGCTAAAATAGACGCGCCTAACCCTATACTATTTGATTAATTTCACCCAAATAACTCTTCATAAAATTGTGAGAGAAATCGGCAACGATCCAGGCATTCTAGTATTATAGTTGAACTTCGAAATTAGTCATGCAGAGAATTCTAGGTATCGTTTTTGAAGAACATGGCAAAAATCATTGCAAAACATCCTCTCTCTCATTTTTTCTGCGAGCTAGGTGTCTTCATATTGAATTTTTGAATTCTGAAGGAAGTTTCTCAACGGTAAAGAGAAAAAGAAAAATATAATCATCATGATCTGACCAGGAGAGGCTAGGCGAGTCACGGATTTCGCTGCAACTCTGGGAATAAACCCCTTTTAGCACCAAAATATGATACCTCTCGCGATACCCAAAATCTCAGAGTCTAACGCTCAAGCTACGAGCTACAACATTAGCATATTACCCATTAGGTCCTTTAAGTTGAAGAAATAATAAGTATGTGCAATAATCGTTGTGTATATTATACTGTAATGCATGGGTTATAATCCGTAGCTTGGAAACGATTGAGCGTTAGACTCTGCGGCTTTGAATATCGCGAGGGATATCACCTTTTGGTGCTAAAAGGGGACTATTCCCAGAGTTTTATCCAAATCCGTGAGCCGCACTCCCTGGCCTCTTCTTGTGAGGGATATTCTATTTGATCGAGTCTTTTCCATTCTTCGAGTAAGTCAAACGGGAAATGAGAAATTGGATCAGAAATTCCAACTAGCGTCATAGAAGTTGCTCGGTGATGTCCGAATTCTATGGCAATATATTATATACATCGATCAGTTTAAGCAATGAGCAGCGAATTCGATGCAACTCAAAATGTAAGCAATTTACTTTGTTCAAAGCCTTTATATCGTAAATTGAACCGTAACCATACTTGAGACTCCAAAACATTGATGGCAATGTTTCTAGAGGCTAAACTCTGCTATTGAGAGCTCGGACAAAGCTAGAACATATACAAAGTAGATGTATCCAAAACAAATGGAGATACAAATGACTGAGAAAAAGAATTCTTCACCTCTCGACTCACGGTCAAAATCGAATTTCACGAACAGTGTTGGCCGTACTCTGACAAACACGTTGATAGCAAGTGGTGAGAAGTCCGAAGCAATGCACCTTCATCGGTCTCTCTGGAAGCAAAGTTTGCTCATATCCTCGCCCCGCTTGTCACGTGTTTGGGATTCTCGGCGCTCTCATTTCTCTGACAGGTGATTTATAAGTAAAAGGGTGAGCAAATGATGCACATCTCCTGCCTGTCAAGTTCAAGTTTGCGGAATTCCTTTTGATGATTTTGGCAGACAATAAAAGGAAATTACCCCGATGGTATCTGAAGTATCTTGATCTCTGTCTCGATAGATATACCTATGAACTGTATGATCAGGATACCAAAAGTTTGAATCAATTTGTTGGGTTGCAGACGAAGGTAGCAAATATTGCGAAGAAGACATGAACGATAAGGATTCTCAGAAAGGTGGTTTATTATGAACTCCAATATTGTTCAATGAAGGACACAAAATGGTCACAGCAATTCTGATACTGTTCAATAATTAGCTTAAGATCCCCCGCAAGACTGATTTTCGAGTTACATTTGATTACATTTTTAAATATTCTGAGCCAGAGTTTTTGTGATAGGATTTTCCTCGAAATTTGCATCTCAAGTGATCATGATTATTGAATTCATCAGGATCGAAACAGTTACGTTGAGAATCCGCGAGGGAATTCGCAATGAAATTTAATGAAGATCATAAATAACCGATCAAATGACAAGATAAAACAGAAATTTCAAAGTCAATCTTGGACACAATCCAAATGAGAATGTTTTAAGGCCATGCCAGAATCACTATAAAAGTACTTTTGAATTGGTGCATACATTTCTCTATACATTAAATATTAGAACAGGAAATCCAACTCTAGCTCCTATTCCCGTAGATATTGATAGAATGAGACCAGTTTCCACATTCTGAAGAATTTTTCAAAAATTTTCACGGAAATCGGTGACTTATTGCAATCCAAAAGACTAAGGGATAAAATACATAATATTGGTCAAAAAATCAAGAATTTGATGATAGTTTCCGGGCTTGACTCGGCTTGATAGGTCACTCGAAAGAAGTTTCAGATATAATTTGTTCATATCCAGTAATTTGATACTTTTCAATCGAGGGACCGCGCGGAAGAAAGGCGTAATTGCAAAAAAATCATTGTGAGAAAATGATTCAAAACTCAACAAAACTCACGGATGACGTGATTTGATCATTCGAACTGGCTCATTTTGAAGGGGGTATAGCATTCTCTAAATGCCCGAATAACAATGGATACATTAAATCCAATATGGAGCTCCTCACATCTATTTTGAAAAATGCAATTAGGCCCTGCTTCCGAATCCTGGGTCAAATTACTACACAACTCCCCCAACAAAAAGTGGGAACAGATTTCGAAATCGAGTCCAACCGTCTCCAATTTTACGAGAGTGTCTATGGGCATGTTTCACAAGATACCTGATTGCGAGGAGGTGGCTTGATTTATGCTCAACAGAAGCTTCTATCGGTCGTAGGGAAATGACGAGAACTTATTTCTACTACAAAAGGGTGAAAATACTTAATTCGAAGATACAGGAACACGTTGCAGTGGTTCAAAAATTAGAATAGCGTGTTTCGACTCAGAAGCATTTTTTTAAATTTTTTTCATCACAAATTAGTCCGTTTTTCCATATTGTACCTGATCACACCCTTCATGAGAAGAAATAAGGCCCTTTCGATGTTTTTTCATCAGGAACTTGAAGCTCGACTTGAAGCCCTTTGGAGTATGTGATCTTGGGAATTACGCCCCTTTTTGAAATGCCCTGGAAATGGTTGAGACAATTATGGTTTATTGAAAATCTTCTTCTGCAATGACGTTCCTTTTGGAACTTTCTTCTGCAGTTACGCCCTTTTCAATCCATGGTGGTTTTCAAGGCTTTTGGAAAAACGAGTTTGATGGGGTCAAACATGATGGTTCGAGGGTTCAAAAAAGTAATAGGGGAAAAAGGGGCCTAATTGCCATCACGCCCATCTTCCACGTAGCTCCTAGTTATTCCCAAAAGCTGTTGTACCTGGTGAGTCCTGAAAATGGTAGAGAAATTGTTTCTTAACGAAACCGTACTCGGCTTTTTCTCTGACTTATTTATGGACCAACTCGATAACCTTGTATCGATAGTCTTACTGTTTTTTTTTATTGATGCAACGAAAATCAAAATTCCATACATACGTGCGCATGCATGAAATTGAGTGCACAGTCATCTTTATCTATGAATAATCCGAAGTCCTGGTTTGATATGCAAGATTCAGCCATCTAGCCACAATGCATGGGCCGATCGAAAGCACTTCATCCTCACAAAACGTCCTCATCAAAGGTAGAATTTATTTTATTCTAATGTTTTGGCAAGTGCTTTGAATGATACTCTTTCAACTATGTGAATTACGAAACATTCCTACGAGTCAAACCAAACCGTACGTGACGGATACTTAATTCATGAGCTCGTTCAAGTGGCCGCGGAAGCCGGATGTCAGTGGCCATAAAATAATTTGACGTAGATTTTGTAGAAAAGCAGACACATGTTTCACACACGGGAAACGCTGAGCGCACAAGGACATAAGAGCGAGCACAGGTATTATTGTGCTCATCACCTGCACTCAGGTGAAGAACTTTCAAGTGGCCACTTTCCCTTGCACCCTCGAGATATTGCCAATTTGAAAAGATCACAGGAAATCTTGGCGCAGTAGTTGCTCACGTGTGGCACAGGTTTACCCATATGCGTAGCGGGTGGCGCATTTACTACACAGGTGGTATAGGGGATTATATTGCCTTCTAGTAGCACGTGTGACATGCATAGTTGTCTTGGATGAGGCGCCCTGCATAATCTCGAGTGGGCACGTACATAGATGTTGACAAAGGTACCCAAAACACATGTTCGACACTTGACGTTCAATAGTACCAGTCAAATCATTTAGTATAGATTGAAATTTTCTCCCACACCTTAAGATCTGGAGCTAGTTGAGGAATTTTGCTCGTTGTAGTATTGAAAAAATTAAAATTAGGATAAAGTAAAATCAAAAAATCGCAGAATGCTCCGTAACTTGGAGGAGAATCAGTTCAGGCATTCATGAGAAAAAGGGGCTGTTTTTATCATTTTCAACATTGCGCTTGAAGAGGGGAAACAAAAAACATCACCCTTTGAAAACGCTCAACCAATCCAGATCACAGATGATGATCAAATTGCTAGAGGAAGAAGTTGATACTATGACAGATCTTCTGGCCGAGTCCGTTCAAGATTGTTTGTCTAGTTTTTTCGTGGCAGCCATCAGAAAATCGAAAGTAAAAAACGGCCTCCAAATAAATGTTTGGTTCGAACGGATCTTAATCTTAGAAGTACATTAGCCCATTTTAGTTTGCTTTTTGATGTCCAGAACAGACTAATATGCTCTAATCACAATTTCGTTGCAATCCACGTTAGCGGAAAAGTGTGGCTAGGTAGTCATTGACTCACGTAATCGTGGTACAACTATTTTAATCAATGAGTTGTGGAAATCCTGTAGTCAGTTATGAAACAGAATTGGAAATATCGCCTCGACGGTGCAATAGTTGTTGGAACACTCTTTGGAGTTCTCAATCGTTTTTCATTTTTATTTTTGTATATGCCCTGGAGGTACTGTTTTACTGTGAACTGTCTTGTTCTAAGTTCATTCCCAATGAAAATCTGATACTATAGTTTCAAATTCTAATATCTGCCAAATCAGGGGGCCAAAATCACTTAGGAATGCGGGAGAATTGTCAACTCATTCCTTCGCACGAATGTTGAATCTCTTCAAAGCCAAATGGTACTCACTTAGCTTGACCTCGATGTTTCACAAATATCTCTTCCAACACGTTTCGTCACACTGTGAATCTCAATCTGTAAAAACTACATGGGAAATTGTTCCCAGGAACAGATCTAATCTGTTATTTGAAATAATTAACAGATTCGATTTGTGAATTTTTACAGTTTCAGATTTACAGTGCAGGCATTCAAAAACATAATCGGTCCTCTGCACAAATTTTGATATTCCTTCGAAATATGAGGACTCTATATCGTGTCTGGCCATACGTCTATCAAAGTTTCAGGTCTTTCAGGTCGGCAAAAGTCCCACACAGAGTTTCAGAAATGTTGAAATTGCGGTTGAATTGATTGAAAACGGATTCCAGTTTTGCTCAAGCTCCTGGAACATGCAAGAATTTACGGATTTTCACTGATCTGCGATTTTTACGGCGGAAATGGTTCAATCAACAATACAATCCTCGTGGTTTTTTTCATCTTCCAAATGTACAGGAACTGAACCTTTGTCAGTGAGAGATTGAGGTTTAATTTCCTGCAATGTTGAATCTTAAAAGGGCGGTGTTAAAGGCACGTCAGATTCTTAGAAACGGTCATCGTTCCGCTGTTTCGGCTGCGCTGTGTATACTTATATAGGCGTGTGCAGCTGGACATGTTGTTTACTCTTGTTCGTGACACACGCGCATATACCTATATATAGAAGTTTGTCTACTATTATGGACTGAAATCATGTTTGTTAGTAGGGCTTAGTAACAGCGATCTTGATATAGAATAGAAAATCCATCATGATGTTTTATAATTGAGTGAATAATGTAAATTAGTGAATACGCCAATAAAACCAGGGGTGAGGGGGCTGTAAAAATCTCAAAATTGATAGGAAAATCCATGATGTTATGTTTGAAATTGAGAAACTAATGTAAGTTAGTAAATACACCAATGAAACCAGGGGTGAGGGGTCTGAGAGAATTCCGAAATTGCTTAGAAAATCTCGTAGAAAATTCATGCTTTTGAAATTGAGTAAATATTGTAAGTTAGTAAAAACGCCAATAAAACCAGGGGCGAGGGGGCTGCAAGATTTCAAAATTGATTAGAAAATCCATCATAATGTTTTATAATTGAGTGAACAATGTAAATTAGTGAATACGCCAATAAAACCAGGGGTGAGGGGGCTGTAAAAATCTCAAAATTGATAAGAAAATCCATGTTTTTTTTTTGAAATTGAGAAAATAATGTAAGTTAGTAAATACACCAATGAAACCAAGGTCGAGGGGTCTGAGAATTCCAAAATTGCTTAGAAAATCTCGTAGAAAATTCATGCTTTTGAAATTGAGTAAATATTGTGAGTTAGTAAAAACGCCAATAAAACCAGGGGCGAGGGGGCTGCGAGATTTCCATGTTGATTAGAAAATCCATAATAGTATTTTCAAAATAATAAAATAAATAAGTTCAATCTATCTTATAATTGAGTAGTTAAGATCTAAGTTTTTTTCTAATGCATTAATAAAGCCACAAGTAGGGAGTCCCAAGAATCGCACAATTATTCGTCGTCCTCGTAATGTGAAAAATGAGATGTGATGAAAAAAGAAAAAAAAAAGAAGGTGGCATGACCGGGAATCGATCCCTGGACGGCAAAACTAGAAGCGCGCTTGCTAACCACTGAGCTACCAGACTGGTTGCACTTAGGTGATCAAAAAATGTACATAGGTCGCAGGCACCCAAAAAAGGTGAAAATTCAAATTAATGAGGACCATAATACGTATATAAGCGTTTTAGGCAGAAAACTCTTTCCTCCATTGTAAATCTCTCGCTGGACGTCTAGTATTTACTATAGTATATGCTATATAATATAGGAACGGCGGAACAAGGGACCTGACGTGCCTATAAGATTACCCTCTCAAAATTCACTATTCTTTCCGATTGCTATTCAGAGACGTAACAATGTATCTATTTCGTGTATTTCAGAACTCGGAAGGGCTCTAGATAGTAATATGAAAGGTTACGGGGCCATGAATCTACTTGTTGAAAGCATCAAAATAATCCATTTCTGTCCACAAATCAATCAGCTCCTGTCACTCCGCCTCGCTGGTTTTCACTCGCTATCTTCATCGTGGTCTTCACTACTCACGGTGGCGTTTCCTCTAGCGCATTCATGCATCATCAATTTATGCAGAACAGTTCAGCGACTGGCTCCCATTACGCGCTCGTATGTGTAGCCAATGCTCACAGTGATGGTGTGATGGCTCAGTGAGTGACTGAGATTCACAGAGTCGATGCCCAGGGCCGTACGATTTGCACGCGTACGTAACATCTATACTCGAGCACCCACTCACACGTGAGACGATACGACGCGATACGGTTCAAAGACCCTGCATGTGCAGGTTCCTTCGTCGACTGAGCTGGTGCTGCACCGGGATTACCACCACCTAACCTACAAGACAAGGTGGTACAGGTACAGCATCCACGAAGATGCGCGCATAGGAACCGCCCGTCTACCCCTTTCTTCTCGATTTTTTCTTCCCGTTCTGTCTTTTTCACCCGCACCTATACTTACACGAATGTCCATCCACATGGCACATCGGCAAATACTGGTTTGATCCCTTCGAAGTCGCTGAGCATTAGAGGCCTCCTCACTTCTCATTTGTGCTCTGGACGGCAATTAGCACACGATTGACCCCGAGTACAGGTCGGGAGCAAACAGACCGACCGTATGCCGAACCGATTGAATTAAACATTCGCTTTGAGCACGCGCCCTTATAGCCTTTGAATCGAGCTTGACACAACAGTTGCTTTACCGTATACCGTATTTTCGTGGCTCAAGGTATCTGAGCTAACTTTTAATCGAGTCGTCCAAACAGTTCAATGTATTTCATCTGCAAGATCGGAGAACCAGCTTGCTCAGTCAAATCAATTGTTAGCGATTGAAATGATGATTCCGAGGATGATTCTGGGTGAGATCCTAATTTTACCCGTTGAACCAGATGTTACAATAAATTGATATCGCAACTGCAATAGACTATTTTATTGATCAACGGCAAGATTCAGACACAGGTTAGAAAAACAAGATTCAAGATGTAGGTTATTTGTTTATCCAGTTCTAACGGAAAAGTCAACAACCAAAAACAGTTCGCTCGCCCGACTCAGTTTTTCAAGGTTCAAATATTTTAAGAAAAGAACGACTTGAAGCCTCGCCGTGGCCAACGCCAGCTAAAAGGATCTAGCTTTCTAGCCGCGTACGCTCTCCTGGTGGCCACTAGCCGTGGAGTAAACTGTGCCCCCGGTTCTCCTCGTGAAAACCGTGACACGGCCGACACGTGGTCTGTACACCTCGTGGTGGCGAGCTGCAGGCTCAAATATACCAAACATGGTTGAATTAACTAATATAAAGAAACATATTAAAATGAGAGTCGGGTGGACGTCACAATGATCTTATACATAATTGTTCTGATACACCCGTGTATATTTAATGTTAAAAATTGGCTTCCATTATTTTTCAGGTTGGGTTTTTTAATCGAAGAATAGAGTATAGTAACTCAATTTCCACATTGTTGAGTGTTAATGTTAAGAAAATGAAGATCCTTGAACTTGTGTGCCTGGATCACAATATATCACCAAGTTTCTTAACGACCTTACTACAACTATTATATAATCTCAACTGCTTGGGATGAAGACGCTCCACACTTTTATTTTTTGTGATAAGATGTAGATGTCAATTTTCAACAATCGAAGACCGAAATCACAAGTTGTATCAACCATTTCTCATTTTCACCATCAAAATATATCAAATATTAACTGTCATCATACTTTCGAAACATAGTTAACTATTCGATGTGCCCAGTTATATTTTGCCCAGTCAGTTTTTGTTCGTTGTCAAGTGAATAAAAGCGTTATCTAAGAGTTTTCTTCCACTAATTTTATTCTTCTAGAGAATATTTTTGGAAGACAAACTTCACAGTGTTTTCTGTTGAAGCTCTTAAAAGTTCACTCTGAAAATTCTTCTCAACGCATATTTATACGCTTTTCATATTTTTCGATCGACTGTGCGTAAAGCACTGCTTTACGCACGGTAGTTTATGTTCACTTTACGCCCAGTCGATCGAAAAACGTATTTCGATACTCGGGCGTGAAGTTTTTTTGCTTTACTCGTGCTAATTTCGACTCTCGCCAGGGCTCGGGACGAAAACAATCACTCGAAAAGCAAAACCAAACTTCCCACCCACGAATCGAAAAATACTATTCTTAAGTTCATGATCGGAGGTTCAGAAATAAGAGAGACATTATTCCGTATCCCTCGATCGGTACGGTAATTAAAAATAGTTTCGCCTCAGCTCTGGGCACAGACAGGTGGGAAAACAAACTCTGTGAGTATAGTAAGAACTGCGCCACAATGAAGCCACGCAAGTGGGGCTAGGATGATTGCTGAATGCATTCATCCTCGTATTCATCTCTCTCTGCTCATGAGACACGCAATAACGGCTCTCATCCAAAAACATTTCTCGCCTATGACTGTGCAGTCATCATCGTCAGGTGGCGTGAAAACTCGCTCACAGCACGTCTCATCTATATAATGAAAAATAAAAGTAAATCACCCTGCACATCAAGGTAAACCTATGACGCAACGTCCTCGTGCATGTGTGCGCATCAAACCACGCACTATTAAACGTTACACTTACTATTACGTCGCAGCCATATCACAGTGTTCACGCACGTACCCCCATCTCATAACACGACCGCTCACCACACGCGACAGTTCCTAAACGATCTCAAACTGTAGCAGTGCTCGCCAAGTTTTACGCTCTTTAGATGAATGTTCATCCACCAGCTTGTATTCATGAAATACGAGACTGGGATGCAATTTCCGGGACCATCTCACGGAGTCGGCACAAAAAACCTGATGCACTTTTTTGCGGTAAACAGGCAAATGTGACGCAAATCGCGTCGTACGTATTCATATCATGAGACCGTATAACACTTCTTGGGCCAGAAGAAATGTTCAAGATATGAAGGCAGGCCTTGCGATGAGATAAGTCTCATTGCGTATGGTGAATGATGAAGTATTAAAGAGACATGAGAAATGATGCGTGCGGTAAGCAATGATGAGGGGCTGCAGTGTAACGCGCGGAGCTAACGAAAATTGACATCGTTTGCGCTCATTTTCGCGCCACGGGTGATATGGCCCATCGCCAAGTGCGCCAAGCCACTCGTCATGGCTATTCTTTTTTGATGCGCTTGTTGCTAAACCAGGAATGGATTATCACTCTTTACTTGGAAGTTAATCAATCATCTTGATATTTAATGATGATAACGGATGGTGTTCTTGTTTTCCGTATGCCGAGGCTCGTCAAATCGTTAACGGACACCGCTATTTTGCCACTATGTATAAGCTTCTGAAACGCAATAGAATAATGCATTTGACGATTGGTTTGCTGCTAGATCAGAAAAATTGAAAAAGTGAAAACATGATTTCGGCTTATTCTCAAACCCTCAGAAAAATTCATCTTGCGAAGAAAGTTCCCATCCCATCATCAATTCTGAATCTTGTTATACTTGCAGCAGCGCACCTATGAGAAAAGACTGAGAAAAAGACATTACGCTCAAAATTTCCACAGTTCTTTTCTCAACATTTTGGCACATAACTTACTACAGTAAGTGTACTCAACTTGACCCCATATGCCGATCTCAGAAATGGGCACTCGTGGACCTTCCCGCATATTTTTTTTACGTTTGTTATGTTAAAATATGAGAAAGTACGTACTTTGCATCGACTCCGGATCATTTCTGCGTTCTCCAGGAAATATAAAGTGAGTTTTTGCATTTTTCGTGTTAGCAGACTTAGGGGGATGTTGGAGTCCTATCCTCATAGCATACTTACCGACATTGTCGTATTTCGGAAATTTTCAATGAATTTTCGAGATATCACAAGAATCAAAGTCATCAGAGTTCAATTTTTACAAGGAATCAACATCAACACTCTTGAGAGGTACAGTGATCCTTATTAGCAGTTGCGACATTCATCAAAGGAATTGCCTTCGAGGTTATACATAGCAATTAAGACAATCATATTTGCCGACTTTCATTTGCAAGTTTGAAATGATATTCACTAACCCACACTCCAGCACTATCATTTTCAAATGCTCAACTGCTTACAAAATGAACATGTACAAAGTGTGAATACAAAAAGCCTCCCCTAAATTTAATTGGTAATGACTCAAGATTTATAAGACATTTCCGTTCTAAATAAAAATTGCAATTTATCCACTGCAGTTAAATCCTCGGTAAAATGCCTCGTAAAACGCTCACTCAGTGCTGAAATTTTCCCGCGAAAAGCAAGAGCAACGGACGTTCGGATGTCCTAATCTAGGCCGATTTATCTCTTGCTCATTCATCCACGTCACTCAGAGGGCACCCTCAATAATCTGTCAGTCGGCAAATCAATATACACTTGTTGAGTACCAGTCGTTTTATGAGCTCAACCACGGGACTCATCGTCATCAGCCCCATCAGCCAAATCTAGTGCTAGCTGTAGCATTGGCCAATATAATCCCAAGGAACTTCAAATGAACCACCAGTAAACTGAGAAGCGTGCCAAAACAATGACGAAACGAAGAAAAACTCGTGCAAATTTTGTGGGTTGACCCGCAAGAATATTGAGTAAAGCAAATGACGACTGTTTAGACATAGGAACAGTATATTAGGCCACCACGTCGCTGAACTAATCCCTATTATATGAGCATAGTATAATCTTCAAAGTATTACAGTGGGACTGCTGGTGGCATATTGAGTGGATCAGCTGGTGGCGTGCGCACCTGGTACTCGACTACAATATATAGTGTATTGCAATCGCCACTAGCACACTCTACGAGACACTCCAAGTTATTATCGAATAGGCACGCGCGGGGAAACCCCCGGACGTGCGAAATTATAGCCAAGTGACACGGCATAGTGCAATGATTCTATATGGAGATATGAAGAGCCCAAATTCAACCAACACGATGGTGTGACATATGCAGATGACTCAAAAATTAAGCGCTAGTCCTTATGACATCCTCGAATATGTACAATTAGGATATCGTTAGGATAATACATTACAATTAGGATATAGGATATCGTCAGAATTTTACATTTCCATTCAAGTTCATACACTCGTCCATTAAGAATCAGTGAATTTTTAGTCTTCATTTGTTTTACAATTCAACTTGAAAGATGAAACTCGAGATGAACACACTCTATCTCTATTGATCATTAGACTCGTCATTAGATTGACACGTTCACTGGGGCGGGACCCACCGGTGGGTCCCGCGAGTACCTTTTTTGTGTGCGGCGGATTTTCGTCTTATAGGATTTAACATTCCGCGGGACCCACAGGTGGGTCCCGCACGCAAAGAAGGAACTGCGATTTTCGCCGCCGCAGTGAACGTGTTAAATTGGATGAAGTGGCATCAGGCATCATGATACGATCGTGATACTCGTCATGATAGCTTCTTCTGATTCTGATTAAAATTTTCAAAATATTCTTCAATCATACTTATACTAAATGATTAGTGAGGACTCCAGAGTTATTACGTCTCGATCACTGAATTGTTCATGAATAATCAAGCCCACAAGCTTGGAACTCATGATTGGTTTCTTTTGTTACAAGCTTTCTGTACTTAATGATTCTGTCTCTCCAAAATGTGGCACTTCAATGGTCTCGCAAAAAGGCATCCATCCAAGTTGAGCACGATAACGATTTTCAGGACTTTTCTTATGTAAAAAATCATGACAAACCACCATGATCTAACACTGCATAGGCTTTTTTGAAAGTAACTACAATGAAGAAGGTTGAAACTTGAAAGGGTACAGTTTCTGACTAACGAGCAATGAAGCCAACTCCAACCGAGAGCTGCCCTGAGATTAGGATCTAGAAAATTTCCTCGGATGCTGACTCGGGTACATTCCAATTTTTCGTTTTCAGGATCGGTAATCCAAGGAATAGTGGCAAAAAGCATGAGTCGAAATCATCGCTCAGATGCAAAATAGTCCTATCGAATGAGAGCATCAGCTATGTGCAGGGAAACAACAATTGTTGGGTGAAAATGTCACTTCTGCGTTCAGAAGATGTAAACCCAATAACGATCATCTTATTCAATTTCAATGTACACATCAAAAATGAACACGAATCTCGTCATAATCCATAAATTTTAAGTGATCCAATCTGGACCAATACCTCATTAATCCTGAAATTACTTAAATTTTTTGCGAATTTCTCTTTTCCGCTTTTACGACTTCTCTGATGGCAGATGTCAGAGAAAACAGCATGATGTTGTACACTACAGAAAGACCGTGACCCGAAAAAACACGTGTGTGACAGATCAGTACCAATATTGGAGACGAGAGTATTGCGGAGGAGGAAGAAGAGAAAGGGACAGAAAGAACGAACGACACAGTATATACCGATACGACGACGAGCCATCATCGCGCACGAGTTCGGAAAAAGGAAAGCCCTTTGCTCAGCCGTGAAATTCCCACAAGTGAAAGCCCGCAGGCGCAATGTGTGATCCACGTGTATAGTATGCGACATTCGTGGCCCACGACGAGACACGGAGATATCGGTAAAGCGAGGGCGTATATAGCATGTACACGTTTGCCAATTTCGCTCTCGCTCGTATACTCATCGTTGAACACACGTGTATATTGACGTTCGTGGGTCACAACAGCTCGGGAAATTTCTGAGGATCATTGGACCGCGTTTATATTGGCATGTGGTGACGGGGATACAGGACTCGAAGCATCAATGGCAGGTGGGTAACACAAGGTGAGCAGTCGAAACGAGGCTCTCATTAAAAATGGAGGCTGTCCGATCTACACTGAGTACTATTATTCGATTAAGTTAATTAGTGACATTTGGTATTAAATTTCCCAAACAACTTGGCCAAAGATCATCACCTTATCTTTGGCGACGAATCATCATCAATACTGATGTTACTTTTAGATGTCAGTGATTGTCATAATTTTCTCATGATGCTCACCTAATAATCCATGGACCGACCGACTAGTGGAAATTTGCCAATAAGTTACAATCGCAAACATCTATAAGCTCTAGAAAAACGTTTGACAAAATACAGCGAATTCAATTGACTGTTAACCCCTTGCTACATACATGTTTGGAAGCGACCGATTTTGATTAAAATCGTTTTGAAGGGGTCTTTCGGGTCGCTGAGCACGAAAATGAGATCAGATTTCGGAAATCCAAAATAGCGGAACCAAGGTAGTGACCAACATTTCAAGATTTCTTGGATCTAGATGAAAAACTCTACATGGAGGTTTTCTGGGGTCGCTGATGAGGATGGATAGGCCATCGTCAATTTTCCAATTCTAACTGCATTTCCGTGATCAGAGATCTCAAAAACCTCTTGGTAAAATTTTTCAGCATGTTCCAGCGTGGTACAAGAAATTCTGGGAATTCTGGCCGCGATCTTGGATACGCCATTCTGAACTTTCAAGATCTGCGTCATCGTTCTCCTCGTCATTCTCTAGCTTCGTCATCAAAGACCCCTAAAACCCTCATATACCGATGTTTAAGGAAATCGGTTGAATTCTATTGCAACCGTAATTAATTTTTGACACTCGATCGCTATCATAAGAGATCGTATTTATCACTCGCGGGAGTTTCAAATTATGGAGATATATTTGATCGGCCTTTGCGAGTTAAAATCAGCTGATATTGCTAAACTTTTTGGCATCAATCAAGAATGGATTTTACTCCACTCTCGATCAATGCACCTTTAGAGCTTCGTGGTTGCAAGGATGCATCTAAAGGATTTTGATGTAATGAAATGAAAAGTAAAGATGAGAAACTTTATGAGAAATACGATCTCCGACCATATCGATCGAATGTCAAAAATTAATTACATATATCCGCGGCAGAAGGCCGAAGACCTGCCAAAGTAAAAATGTTGAGAAATCAAATGGAAATATTGGGTTAAAATGTCCTTTCTCGCAAGCGCTCAACAAAAATGAACTTTCATCTAACCATCGATCACTCGGCCACTGAGCTGGAGTCGTGTGTCAGTGGTAAATCTCATTGCTCTTCTACCACTTTGAAGAGCCCGAGCAATGAGAGAAGGGCGAAACACGCATAATATCAGCGTAGAATCGACATTTTTCATAAAGTTTCTCATCTTTAGTTTTCATTTCATTCTATCAAAATCCTTTACATCCATCCTCGCGACCATACGAGGCTCTAAAGGTGCATTGATCGAGAGTGGACAAAAATCCATTCTCAATTGATGCCAAAATGTTCAGCAATATCAGCTGACTTTAACTATCAAAGGCCGATCAAATTTATCTCCATAACCTCTTGCAACTGGGTAATTTTTTATCGAGAAACTACACATTTTTTCTATTTATTTGTTCTCATAACAAGTTCATAAACAAATTCATAACAAATACCGATTCTGGTGTGATGACAAACTCGACTTTAATCATAATTCAAGCCAATTTCACAAAATACCCACCGGGAACGCATAAATTAGTCTTCGAAAAACTGAAAATTGAATAAAAAAAATAGGAGGTCGTTATAGTGGTCATCATACCGCAAAGGGTTGAACAAACAAATAAGAAATTACATCCATCCGCTGCAGAACCATTCAATGGAATAGTCCATCGCAGGTCAGGTAATGGAGAGAGGACAGGTGTAGGATTCAGGACTTCTAATCAGGTCCGGGATACCTTAAATCACTTTTGATCAGGTCCATGGCGCGAGCCAGACCTCGCAATTCTATGGTTCTGTACGCAAATCGTGAGTATTATTGATAAGTTGCTGTTCTTTGGTGATGGAAAGACAGGAGGTAAATGGTCTTACTAATTCGTGTACTGTGACGAACTGTTTACAGGCTATCAATTTTCTTTCGAATTCCTTACCTGACCAATCTTACAGGAATGAAACGGGTCCAAGAGCGTACAATCCATGAAGGTCTGCTTTGAGGTCTTCTTCTACAGGCTGTCCCAAATGTCAGCCCCGCCCCCCCCCCACGCCCTCAAAACTCAAAATAGGCTCCGGGGGGTCAAAAAACCCCAAAACACATGTCCCCTAAAAGTCTACGGGAAGCTCAAAAATGGTCTCAGGTTTGACTTTATATGTGACCTTGATGGTTTTCTGGAGGTTAAACCAGTTTCTTTGAGTGGAGACCCCTATTTCCGACTCTGGGTTCTGAAAGAACACAAAATTTTATGTTGAAATAGCACTAATTGACAATTTTTCAAGATAAACTCTCGGGGCCATTTCGGGGTCAAGAGTATCTGGAGGGTGGATTAACGTACCAGATCTAGTGCAGTAGTTGGGTTCTGATAGGTTATTCTCAGAAAAAATTTCTCAACCTCATTTTCAGCCTCGACACGTGACCTTGAATATAACCTTGACTCTCAAAACTCGAAAATGGCTCCGGGTATCAAAATAATCTGAATAGAGTGTGGAGGAAACTAAAAATGGACTCAGATTTGACCTTGAATGTGACCTTGATGGTTTTCTGGAGGTGAAATCGAATTTTTTCAATGATGATCCTTTTTTTGAGTTTGGGTCCTGAGAACGTGAAGAATTTTGAGCCCAGATATGACTCTCTATCAAATATGTAGATGACCCTCAAAGGTCATTTTGAAGTCAAAAGTCTCTGAGTTATGGATCAACGTGCCAGAGCTGAGGCAGTAGTCTGGATCAAGGGACTATTCCTAAAAGAAGTTCCAGATTCCGTTTAACCCTTGACTTGTGACCTTGAGCGTAACCTTGATCCTCATTAGACGTCAAATTATATTGTCCGAATGGGAACCCCTACTTTGACTCTCGGACCTGAGGATGTGACAACTGTTGGGCCCAAATATGACTCTCTACGAATTGCGTATATGAGCTTCGAAGGTCATTTTAGGTCACAAGTCTCTGAATAGTGGTTCAAGGTGCCAGAACTGAGGCAATAGCTAGATCCGGGGGTTATTCAAAAAAAAATCCAAGACTCCGTTTAACCTTTGATCTGTGACCTCAAGCATATCCTTCAGCAATCGAGAAAATAGCATCTGAAATATGGAGAGCCCTAACTACGTCGGCTTCTGCAGGAAGTTAGCCATCGAGTAGTTTTATAGCTATTGTAGCTGAATCAAATACGATGAATACACATCGGATTCTCAAGCATCGGATGCTCAAGGTCACAGGCCAAAGGTTGAACAAAGTTTGGGACTTCTTCTGGAAATAATCTCCGGATTCAGACTAATGCCTCAGATCTGGCTCGGTGAAACATAACTCAGAGATTTTTGACCTCAAAATGACCTTTACATAATTGATAGAGCGTCATACCTGAGCTCAAAATTCATCACATTCTCAGGGCCCAGAGTCAAAAATGAGGGTCGTCATTTGAGAAATTTGATTTCACTCCCAGAAAACCATCAAGATCAGTAGATCACATTCAAGGTCAAATCTGATCGTGAGTCCATATTTGAGTTTTCTCCTCGACTTCAAGAGACACGTGTTTCAGGTTTTTTCTATACCCGAAGCCATTATATAGTTTTGAGAGTCAAGGTTATGTTCAAGGTCACGCGTCAAGGGTGAAAATAAGGCTGAGAAACTCTTCTGAGAGTAACCTTTCAGAAAAAGATTATCTCCCTTATCGTTAGTGGAAAGAGCTGAGCTTCTTCCTCGATTTTGGGGGACGCGTATTTTGGAGTTTTGCGATTCCTGGAGCCTATTTCGAGTTTTGAGGGAGGGGGGGGGGCTGACTTTTGGGACATCCTGAATATTTGATTCATAGGCAGTTCTTGAGTGCTCTAATGAATTGAGGCTCAATCTGTAGGTCTAAGCATGTAAGACTAGAAATAATTCGGGCATTAGAAACTTGAAAGATGTGAAGAACAATAAATGAAACAAACTTCAGCACAATAGTCAATAATGTTTCCCTGTAGATACTTATTCACGGGTGTGGTACTTGTTTACTGGGTAAGGTACAAAGATGTCTCATTCTTGGGTGAAAAATTACCATTTTCGCCTCGAAGTCGGAGAAACTAGTCCAAGGGATTAATTCTAACAACTTTCCTCGACTCATCTTTCGTTCTGAGCCATTAAAGACGAGTTAAAAGATGTCGCGATCATAGCTCATATCTATAAATCAGCCAACGCGGAAGTTAAATCGTATTACCTTTGTAACACCGAATCCTCGGGCGGATTCGGAAGAAAATTAGCTAATTTCTTGATATATTCATTTTGGGGGTAAAAATGGTGATTGATGAGATGGATAGAGAGTAGGAAACTAACCGGGTTAAATAGATCGAGAGAAAATTCCCGTACCAAATCTATTTCAAGAATCATCCAAAGCAAGTTGAACCAGGTAGAACTGGTTTTTAACTATTAGCAGAATCAATTATTCTCGTCTCCAGTCTCACAATCTGTAACAGTCCATAAAAAACATTCAGGCAAACGAGATGCTCAACGAAACAGATCCGCGTTCTCGAAAGCTAAATACGATAACGGAATATTCCTATACCTCATGGATTACGGCATTATCGCAATAAGATATGTGACCTTGCACCAAAAGTCTTGACATTGCAGTCTCAACCGCGCAGTTATTCAACAAATCAACCTGCAACAAAAAGCCTCTGTGAAATTTGTACGATGCCCAATCATGCGGTCGTTCCAGTGCCGCTGTCCGCTCATGATTAAAAGTTAACGCGGAATTAATTTCAATTCCAAGAAAGAGAATCGATAAAAATCAGCCAAGTCTGCTTTCGGTCTCGGCTTTCTTTTAGGATACATATACCCGAAGTTTGCAAGCCACACAGTATCGCAAAATGAAAAACGAACGAGTGACAAACTTATCACCTACGATCACTAGCGGGGGAGCTTGAATCGATGATCGTACATATACACTCATACCTTTACCGGCATCAAAATCTTGAAGAATGCGTATGGAAAATACCAGACGGATTCAGGATGAGGCATATAATAATTCTATTGGGCTCGCGAAAGTGTGACCTTGCCAAATTCGATACCTCGTTGAAATACCATACGCATATCCGCAAGAAAATACCGTTCGAGACCAAAGTGACAACAAAAGCAACGGGTGGTGGTATTGGTGGTGGGCCTTGAAGAAAAAAAATTGCCAGAATATACTTACTCAAAAGGCAAGAGGTGCGAGGTGGGTGCATCCAGAGAAGAGGAGTTAGTTTACGTGCACACCTTCCGCTCCGCGATCTTATATTCACGCGGTTGCTCGAGAAAGCATCTCATCGTTGATGCCCGCAGGTTCTGACCAGCACCAATGCAACATGTTTTTGGCTCTCGCGCTAGGGGGAAAAAATACTTGCAGTGCCAATTACGGAACAGCAAAATGAATTTTAATTACAAGCATAACTTTTTACTGATCGGTTATGAGCTTCATTTTGCTCTCGAGGGTCTTTCCAAATGTGTATGTCTTGTGAAGTATTAGTGCATATAATTATGAGATAATGATGCCGCATATATCATATTTCACGATGCTTTAACATCGGTATCAACGCAATTTACGTCGAGATGATCTGCATGGGATCAAAATTATGGACCATGCAAAGTACGAGGTGCGATTTTGACGAATTTTTGACTTCATCCTCACTCTGAGCTTATTTCAAAGTGATTATTCACTCACCTCTTTCTTTGTTTCTCCCTCAGAAACTATGACAGTTTCTTAAGGGGACGTCGGAGTCCAATCAATATTGTACAGTTACCGACATGATCGAGTTTTCGGATTTCTCGATGAATTTTTGAGATATCAAAAAACTAAAAAGTAACGCCGATTCTGTGAGCCATACAGAATCGGCGTTACTTAGTAAAATCCCGATACCTCGAAAATTCATCGAGAAATCCGAAAACTCGACAATGTCGGTATCCGACATCCTCTTAAGAATACAATTGCAATAGGGATCGGTGGACACTGTAACCGAATTCCACTTTCACAAAGCAATGAGTGAGAAAATACAGAAACAAATTGGCTGTGACTACCGATTCATGCACGTGCTTTATTCGAGACACAACAAATGTCCTCCCATATTTCTACTGCAGAAAGCTACAGAAAGCTACGTGGTTCTTGGCACATTTTTTCTTCTTTCATTCATTTTTCTTGATTTACTTTTTTGTATAATGACTCATTCTTCTTTGTGCAGAAAACATGGCTCATGCATGTTCGGATTTTTTTTTTTTTTTTCAATATCAATTCAACTTCGGACAACAACGTGAAAGCTTTGAATGAATTATGATAAGACAGATTCACTGAATACCGACTTCCAGCATGGTTTTAGTGAAGAGCGAAATTTTCAGTACAAGACGCGCGTATGCTGGTCCTGCGTAAGAACCTGTAAAAATCGCTTTGATATCATCCAGCTGAATATTTAGGATATCGATATCAATGAGAAATGTGCGATTTCATCATATCGACCCAGCAAATCTGCTCATGGAGCTCCTTTAACATAATTGAGCATTTGAAACTGATTTTATCCGAATCATTGTTTGATTCTGCGACCAAAATTTCTCCGTCGGTTCAACACCAGTATATTCCTGGAGTTCTATGATAACCGGATAATCATCCGTCTTCATTGAAAATATCGTGTGAAATTACTCATTCCGAGATCATTCATTATCTTTGATTCTTTCAGCCATCGTCCTCGAAACAGGATTCAAAAAAAGCATAGTTCTGATCCACGATTCTCGCATAATCTCAGAGATAAACAACCTTTTCATTCATGCATCGCCAATTCAGTCATGTGGAATTATTTTTGTTGTAAATAGTTGTCAAGAATCGGAATGAAAACAATCATGAATCAAGTATTCAACACTTTCTTTTTCAATTACGATTCAACAGTCCATTCTTGAACGAAATTTTTGATATTTCGATATTCATGATAGTTGTATCTTCGTTGGGTACTTTCTGTATTAATGTCGACTCGGTCTATACTCATCAATATCATGTCATTATTAACTCGGTATTGATTTAGTACCATTACCATCACATTGGTCCCGAAATATCGGGTAAATCCATGGATATTGAGCCAACGTGTTCTCGGAAAGATCCGTCTGTGTTTCAAAAAATTTTATGTTAAACTTGATGAGCACTGGTACACTGACTCTCGTTACAGATGGAAGAAATTAACGCTGGACTTGAAAGAATTTAGACTTTCTCTTTTCACTCTTGGATATTTTGATCGGGCCTGGCCGAATTAGTGGTATGGGCATAATAAATGATGATGCAGATGCGCACAATCAGTTTGATGCCGGCTTTAAGCGTTTTGCATTTCACGCCCGGGCCCCGATCTCACGCAACTGACCTCGTGAAATTGATCTTTATGCCTTTCGGCGCGTGAATAATGATTGTACCATAAAATCTTCCTCCGAAATCTTCTCTTGTCACCACATTCATCCTACCCATGCAAAGGGCACAAAGAGAGTAATTTCCAACAGTAAAATTTATAGCATTAAAACAATTCATGAGTAACTGTACTCGCGCAATGCTTCGTTACACCAGTAATTGATACTACCAGCTATATGAACTCTTTGAAATGGTCTCATGGAAAAGATTCATCTATAAGTAGATCAGAACTCAAATTTCCACCTGATGCAATGAAAATAATCGAGACAAGAGTTGTGGGTGCTCCGAGAATCTGACTCTTCTCGATTTTAAAAAGATCTAGAGAATTCATCAATTCTTCTTATTGGTTGCTTTCGGTACATAAGAAATTTTTTTATTTTGATTTTTTCCCCTTTACGAAGGTTCATCATTTGGCACATACACGAGAGTATTCTCAACAAGACAAAGTATTATATTGCTCTTTTTGCGTTGATTCCATACTTGGATTTTTCTTGTTCAAGCTTTATAAACTATCGATGCATACTTTTGTATGTTTTGTTTGGCAATACCCAAAGAGTTTCTGGTAACCATCTCCTAAGTGTTTCACATAGAGACTCTAAACCTTTGTTTTTATGTGGAAGAATCGATGATCTCTGCGAGTTTTGGAACATACGTGTCTCACGAGGAATGCAGTCTTGGGTGAGATGCGCACGTGGATGTTCACACGGGCGTGTACTCTTGCACAATTGGGCAATAAGCCAATCCGAAACACGAGCATCCACAAAGCATGAAAACCGTATGTGATGTATTCATGTCCAAATTCTGAGACTCTCGACACGTGTGGAGAAAATATGGTCCACTACACCGTGTGCATTCAACACGTGAGCCATAGGCTACGCCACAGCGATAACATGACCACGCATGTAACTCCATTTTCATTGAAATTACCTGCCGTTACATTCTGGATCCAGAATTGTGATGGAAGTGATTCAACTATACATTACTTATGCGCCCTGGATATTTAATGTAGTGGGTGAGTCCTGAAACGCTTTTCTAACCCAGAATGACCATCTAAACACGATCTCATTCCGTGTTGATCCATCACGCCCAAATTCTCGTCCGCGTCAAGAAAATCTCTGTAAGAATTGGGTTTTAGCTTCTAGTTAGTAATCTCGACGTGGTGTGACGCAATGAGGCATCGAATTCGTGTTTAGAATTCAATTTGGGTCGGGCATGTGTGATCTTGACGACTATGCACTCCACTTCTTCAAATTTTGTTACTTGTATTCTTCATCTACGGAATTTTTGTATCACCGTAATAGGAGAACTTATAGCCAATAATGATGAGAATTTTCATACAACTACACGGGTCTTTTCCCAATCTGCTCCACCCCCTTCTGCTCAACAACACCTCGGAAAATACGAACACGCGCCTAGTAATGATCTGCGTGACAACTGTGTAGTGTCCCGAATCAAGTTGTGTAACTTTTGAACAGGGGGGTGTAACTTTGGAACAACCAATGCAAAAGATGTCATCACGAACGGTCCATAAGGTACGTAGACCCGGCGCTCCAATACCCGTTCTCTCCTTTTTGCACACGTATGGGCGATTTTCTCGCACTGTTGAGAATACTTTCATCATTCGCGTGTTCGCTCCGAACAGACTTTTTCAAAAGTACGTTTTTGATCCAAGAAAATCTCCTGGAAAAACTAGTGTGATGCCGACCTTTACAAGATGAGTTTGGAATAACTGGTAGATTTCATTTCTCTGTATAAATATCTCGACGGATCCAGTGTGACATTGATGTATTCCCATCCAGGCTTAATTTTGTATTAGGATAAAACCTGGGAATCTCATGTCTGTTTGAAAAAATGCAGTGTCTTAGGAATGCTTCAAATGAAAAGATACATAACTTTTTGGGAGTCGGGGTATTTTTGAGCACGTCAAAAGGGCAAAAAATACCATCCTCATTCTCGGACATTTTTGAAACATTCGATGATTGAGCTCCAAGCAACACAGAATCGGGCTTCAAAACCTTTCCGGGGAGAACCATAATGAGTTCAGGCTGTCTACATCGAATTCTTAGAGTTTCAAGAAAAATGTAGAACAGAAGAATAACCCACTAATGGGGGCTCTCGCATTCCACTCTTTCTGTTCATAAGTTGCTCCATTTCCTTGGAACTTTGAAACGAAACTTTGAGCGATCACAGCTTGGACCAAAAACGTCCAGAGTACTTTATCAACTCCGGGATCAAAACTTAATTATTTTTTCTTATCATTAACGCAATTTAAGCATCTTTTCGAGATTATTTTACAGGGCCTACAGGTTGAGGGGATGTGGCTGTCCAACCCTGCAGGAATCTGTAAACGTCGGTAACGGTCAATCTGCTTCAATTTTCTTCGTGAATATTGCTTGTATTGCCGTGAAAATTGACACGAAGATAGACTAAGTCATTCTTCACCTGAATTAGGTCCATAACTTGGCGTACTTTGCCTAGATTCTCGAAAATCTACGCTAAGAGTCACTGCCCCTCTGCACTGGCTCGGTGAATAACGTATTACTAAACGTGTTGGGGCTCTCACCTACATGTACGTACCCAATTTCGATGCAGAATTATCCGTAGAATTACCTTGCACCGTTACAGAGCCTAGTAAACAATATTCGCAGAGAAAATTGAAATAAATCAGCTCATGTGTAATGCATCTCGGCCGTCTGCTAGTCCATGCGAGCGATCAACAAATGTTTGGTATAGTTGGCAATGCTGTGGCGCCAAGCAGCAGACACTTTCGAATTCTTGCCATCACTCTCACTACCTTCCATACCATGGCGTAATGATACTAATGTCATCAATAATAAATTAATGTTATTTACATTAAGTTATTATTAATAATAAACATTAATAGATGATGTTATCATTACACCATGCTCCATACTGGCCATACTCATCTCATACTCATCGCACGCTGATATAGCGCAGCCAAGCTATATAGCATATGCTATACCGGCACCCAAAATGGCCGCCGCCAGCCCTCGCAACAGGTTATATACCCGGCTTCCTGGTGCTCGCGCTACATGGTGGGGTGGTGTTTGAGTGTTCCGGGTGTGTTAGTGGGTGATAAAAATCCTTGCGGACGTTTCCGCATCGCCTCCGAGGCGTGACATGCCTAGAATCGCAACCCAGGAGCGCGAAAATACCGTCTGCTCGATTCAGCAAAATCCGGCTGTTTATATCGTAAGTAACTTAATAATTATCAATTCTAATCAATTGAAAGTGGTTGCAGCACCTGCGCTAAGCCTTTTGTTATGCCCTTATCGCCCCAGGGAACCTGGGGAAATTGTACTCATCAAGTTCGGGGTATCGCAGCAGGGCACTGTTTTACCATGTATTAGCATGGGCTGCATGTAAACAAAGATTAATTTTTCATCAGTCTCATTCATTTGGGACTGAATGATTAACTTTTTGTACTCAAATTATTATAAAAAATGTACTCTTTTTACTGAATTAACTCTCATATGGCTAGTTTAATTATATACAACATTTTCTGGTTGCAGGTATTGCGGAAACTTGGGAACGAGGTATGGATTCAGAGACGAACTTGGTCTGGTGATGTCCAGAGGTGGACTAATCATCTGCATTGATTCTCCTTGCCTCCAGCAATTATGTAAGGTATTTTTTATACCTATTTGATCATATTTTTCATGAAATTACTCAAATCCACTGTCTGAAATCTCTACTTGCAGAGGTTTGGGTTTCCGTTTTATGAAAGGGTCTCTCTTGGACTTAGTCATGGTGAAGTGAATACTACACTAAAATGATTCTGATTGAATGTGTGCTTTTCCTAGGTATACCTGCATACTCTGGGAACACTAGCGGGGCAACTCTACCTGTGGAGACCACCTCCAAGGGTGTACCAAGAAGATCCGTCGTGGGACAACCAACACATAAGTTCAAGGTAAGACTTTTTCTTATTACCCAAGATTACTATCATGTAAAATGAATGACTATTATAATAATGATTCATCCATTCTCATGGAATGAAGTGAGGTATCAGTGCCTGAAAAATTATCTGAATTGGAATGTCTATTCTGTTTCTAGTTTGGGAGTAATCTTACAGGTGAAATTTTAAAATTGTGCCTCGAGTGATATCCTTGAGTGTCATCAATCTGGGATATAGACCTCCTAATATTTGGTGATGAACATCACCAGATTTCAGATCATGTTCAAGACTAGAAATAGCCTAACTCCCACCAATCCAAAGTAGTAAAAAAGTCTTCGGAGAATTCTTTCATCAAGATTCTTATCTTAGGCTGATCTTCTCACATTGGCTTTTCTCATTATGATAGTTGGTAAAATGTGATCACCAAGAATGTTCCCTGCTCTTGAATATCATCTGTAGATGTCCATCATGAGCCTTCAGGAAGTCTACATCCAAGTTTGATGATACTGGTGATTCTCGCTCGAGCAAGTATTCTGAGATTCACTTAGAAATGTGGTTCCAAATTATCAATTGAGGCGAGTCATCCAAGTTCACATTAGTTTCTTGTCAGGACTCTACTTTAATTCATGAATCTGAGTGAAAATCAAACTGAATTACATAGATTATAAGTTTATTTTTCTCCAGAATTTTCTATGGTTAAACTTTGTGAAAAAATTCAATCTGAAAATTCAGCTCCCTTAGTTAATTTCCATCCAATTCCATGGAATAAAATATGATTAGTGCCTGGAAGATGATTTGAACTAGAATGTCTATTCTGTTTTTAGTTTGGAAGTAACCTTACAGGTAGAATTTGGAAATTGTGCCTCGAGCGAGACTCTTGAGGGTTATAAATTTTGGATGAAGACCTCCTGAAGCTTGATGATGTACATCACCAGGTACTAGATCATATTCAAGGGTAACAGAAGCCGACAACTTCCACCAATCCAGAGAAGTAAAAAAGTCTTAATATATTTTTTTTATCAAGATTCTTATACCTTTGGCTGATCTTCTCACATTGATGGCTTTTCTTGTTATGATAATTATGGTGTGATGTGATCACCAAGAATGTTCCCTGCTCTTGAATATCATCTGTAGATGTCCATCATGAGCTTTCAGAAAGTCTACATCCAAGTTTGATGATACTGGTGATTCTCGCTCGAGCAAGTATTCTGAGATGTCACTTAGAAGTGTAGTTCCAAGTCATCAATTGAAAAGTTATTCAAGTTCATATCACCCTCTAGTCAGGGATCATATTCTGTATTCATAGACTTTAATGAAAATTGGACTGGAATATTTTTCCAGAATTTTACATAGTATATTGAAAAAATTGACAGCTCTTAATCCATGTACCTCAGATAATCATCCATAGAGTTGTATAAGTTGAGAAATGACTTGTGCCTACAAAATAATATGAGCTGATCCAACTATCTTGGTTCTAACTTGAAATTGTTCTTGTAAGTGGAATTTGAAAAAAATGCCTCGAGCGAAGACCTGTGGCTTTACCAAATTTGAATGTAGAGTATCTAGGACTTGCACTGGATTTCTATCAGGTATAAGGTTACTAGAGCAGGATATGAACCATTTTTCCAGGACTCATTGACTGAATAAAAGTAGGAGATATCATGTTTTTGAGCATGACCAGGTCTGCGAAAGAAGATGATTTTATGAAATCAATGGAACGTATTATGTTGATGAACATGAATACAGGTATCGAGTAAATGAAACAATATCTTGGAGATGTTGCCCCCCTTGGATTATGTTTTCGGGCATGATCAGATCTACTCATGGGGAGTAGAAGATGTCATGTTTTTGAGCATGATAAAGTCTGCGAAAGAAGATGGTTTTTATGATCAGATCTACTCATGGAGGATAGAAGATATCATGTTTCTGAGCATGATAAGGTCAACGAAAGAAAATGGTTTTTATGATCAAATCTACCCATGGGGGTAGAAGATATCGTGTTTTTGAGCATGATAAGGTTTGTGAAAGAAGATGGTTTTCTGAAATCAACGATGAAACCAGGTATTGAGCGAATATCAATTCCTTGGTAAGTTTGCTTTTCTTAGATCATCATTTTGGGCATCATTGGATCTGCACAAATGATTTTGTGAAATCAATAATGTTTCATATTAGTGAACATGATCTGATTTTCAGTCGTTTTGGCGTCTAAAAATGTGAATTTGTTTGAAATTTTTGCAGAAGTATTCATGTTTTTGGACATGAATTTCAACTTATTTTGAGTTCAATCTCTGAAGATGTGTCATTCTTATCGAAGAACGCAATCTGAATATTTTGCCCTTTTCCAACGATTCACGGAGTTACATCCGCTTGCGGGTGAAAGTCACGATACAGGCTTTCTGAAGCTATCAACCCTAATCCACAGTTGACTCTTGGAGTCTATTTCATTGAGCGCGCCCTATGCTACATTTTCAGTGTTGCCAACTCACAGTCCGATCTCTGGTAGCGCCACCTACCGGTGGAATTACCCGAAGGGTAACTCGACGCGTACCCTACCTTGCCGACCGCGATGACAGCCACATCCCCTTAAGATGGGTTCCAAACCACCGAAGCCACGGAAAGGCACTTATCTTATATTATTACCTTATATTATTAATGGATAACTTCGATATTCGAGATTCGAGGCGTTCCGATCGAAATTTCGCGCGCCACTTACGAGTCGTCTCAATGTGTGTTTCTGTGGATTAATGACATTGGATTATTTGAATGTATTTATAGGTGGATCGATATAGTTGAAAGTATCCAATCATGCAATCTACATAGCCGAACTATTATATCCGTTGATTATTTCCAATTTATCGAAAGTAAAGTAACGATGAGTTTCAAGCACCTGAACTCATGCACTGTAGTAGGGTCCCTAGAAAGGGGTCTCGACAAGGTCCGCCATATTCAGACAAATCCGGTAGATATAGGTATACAAAAAGTATTAGTTTGTCTGAATATGGCGGCGATTTACACAGGGGTGGGAGAACCGTCTCGAGACCCCCTTCTAGTGACCCTACACTGTAGCGTTCTATCCAGTTCTGTCTGCTTCGTTGTCAACATTGAGCAGGTGATTGTCACGCCTGCGTATCATGTCGGGTTTTATTACACCTGCATGTGTTAATCGGATCGCTTGCTAAATGAATGATAGGAAAGTAGACTGCTGCTTGACCGACAACAGGAATATCGGATATCCCGTGTAATAATAAGGTTAATGGTAATCATTCGAAGATTTGATTTCTGATATTTCATCTTCCTTCAACGATCGAAAAGATCTCAGAAACGCTTAAAAAAATTCTCAAAATGATTCATACAAACTTCAAAGTTGCATCTATACTGTTTTTTGATTGGGGTAGATAACTAGAATTTTTTCGTGAATAATGAATATTTCAACATAATTCTTGAATTGCATGTATAAAATTTTGTGATTGAGGTAGATCAACTAAATATCTCTTTGCGCATTTTCAATATCCTCACACCTTTTTTAAAGAAATTTTTGATTTGTGAATATAATTCTTCAAATTCTAATGCGTAAAACAACTCTTCAGTTGGTAGATGGCACTGAATTGGACCGAATGAATTGAGGAATTTTTTATTTGTGAATAGTGTATTTTTTCAAATTGTAGGAGGCTCGATAACTTTCTCATTCCTGGATGATGATCGATTGAATTTCAAATAATCGATCGAAAATTTTTCATTTGTGGACTAAAAAAAATTTCTAAAGAAGCATTCAAGAAATTCTCGCTCTACAAAGGCTGATTGGCTGATCTTTGTGCATATCCTTGAAAAGTGTTTCCTCCTTCTCTGTTAATACCCGACTTAGAGGAGAAGAAGGAGGATGAGAGAAACATGTCTCCATCCGAGAATGAGTAAAAATCGTTGAAAATCTCAATTGAATGGAAAACCCACATATTTCATATGAAAATTGAAATTTTCATGCACAAGCTTTGCACAAATTTAAATCATTGACTCTGGATTTGAGCTCAATTCTCCAGTTCTCAAAATGATCTTTGTTCCTTGATGGCTACCCTCAATGATATTTTATAAAAACTAGATAGTTTTTTGACCCAACACCATACGGGTGGTTGAACCATGCGCGCGCAGCGCGCGCACTTCGTGGATCGAATCTTTTTTTGAGATTATTCGAAAATTCCCTCAGACAGTCGTGAGTTTTTGAATCAGCAATTCATAAATTTCGATTTCGAGGCATGTTAGATAAATAAATATATAGAGAAATGATATTTCCACTCCACATTTTTAGACTTTATCATATTTGCTTCTTTCTGGTACCATAAATACCTGCAAAATTTTTTTTGCCAAACACAATAGCTTTTGCCGTTGGTTCCAGAATATTGAGTCATTGTAACCATCCGCGCGCAACGCGCGCGTTTTAGAGTTCTAGTAAAACTTAATTTAGTAACCTTTCGATTGGTTACAGACACGATTTCTTTCTCATTCATGATGTAAGAAGTAGAAGTTGCACGAGGTTTGAGGGTCAAAATCTGATTTTAGTTCCAAAGTTACCTCAGTTGACGGTTTCCTGTATATTTCCGGTTGGGTGAAGTCGTGTTGAAGAGGGGTAATGTTGCCTCACAGTCTGAAAATTTAACATCATCTGAAATTCAAATTATACCAATTCCATGCAAAGACAAACTATCATCAAAATCTATCTGGGCCTCAAAACCTTCATACTTGGATTTTTCGGTCTACCAAATCTAGAGTATTCAGAAGTTTTCAAGGAAAACATCGTGGCTGAAAAATGTTACAGTCGAAGTCACTTTGATATTAGTGCGATCGAGGCGATACTCATTTTCAAACAAGTTGGAGGCAAATATATGCCCACTGACAGATGTTCAGAAGAAGTGTGTCATATTAATAGTCGGAATTTTTCGTAACAAGCTTTACTCTAGCGCTTGGGACTATTCGCGCACGAGATGTGCTCTAGATCAAAATCCTCGTGTCCGCATGATAGGGAGGGTAGAGAGACCGCATGACAATTGTGTCTTGCTTTCCAATACAACAACATACTTGTCCCATCGATAGAAGTCACGTTCCTCTTGGTCCCCACCAACATCAACAACCCAAATACACGCGCACGCGGTAGATCGTTGCGGCACGTTGAGGATAAAGATTGGCGAAAAATGGATCACGGGAGATGTCAGAGTAAAAAAATCAACTGCTTTCTCTTCCTTCTCTCTTTCTCAGCTCAACTCTTTCTCCAGAGTACGAGTAAAGAGTGTTGTACAAAATTCTCAGCTCACTGCATGTGGTTGGCAGGGGCAACCACGCGGTACACACCCGCCGATTTGTGGATTAAGTGCACAAGAGCAGCAGAGTGTATGTATAGGGAAGAGGTGAGGTATATATGCCAGTATCAGAGGGCAGAGAGTTGAAGGAGGTAACGTGTTGTCGTATACTTTGAAGTATAAGAGAGCCTCATAGCATGGACTTTCACCAACTCGTGCTCTCTCGACGTATTGCAATGAGCGGAAGGTCAAGGCATCACCTGCACCGTTGATGCTATAAAGGTTTGCACTCCAATAGTATTGAGCTTGGAAATTGCCCGCGGGGATCACACGGTAACGAGACTTGCAACGTGATAAGATAAGTCATTCATCGCGAGCAACTTGCTTTTGAACCCTGATCGAGAAAGAGAGAAGCCCCTCAAGCGTGAATATGAGGTACGAGTTCAGGTCTCTGCCTTTGGCTCTGACTGGGGTTCTTTCAGATTTTTTTAAGAATAAAATTTACTGAGGTTATTTGACTTTTGCTAAGATCGCTTCCTGGATCAAGTTTTGTGGGCTTGAATTAAGCCATTTGCAGAATAATCGAATCTCGCTAGTATGTAGCCTGGGATTCCATAAATTCTACTTGGTCCTGATATGTGGCTTCCCTTGATGAATGGCGAGTGGTATCCATTCGCTATTATTTATGAAACTGAATTCATGGCGTTCGGCATGAGAAAGCAAATTTTCTATACTCGATGACATAATCCTCACTCTCATCCCCTCGGTCAGCTCGGAAATCATCCCGATAAATTATGAGCTCTCAAAATATTTCTGCAATTCCATCAAGATGTTTGTGAGATTTTGAGTGGTATATCAAGAGATTCCTCGTCAAATCCTTGAAGGATCTAATCATATTCACAAGTACCCGCCTGTCCTGGAACTCACGAAAATAAAGCCTAATTATCTAGGACGCCTCCACCTAAGAGCCGGATCCTATACCCGCAGCTCAAGTTGCCCACCATCAAAGGTGTGGGAAGATCGAGTGCTTGGCCCCTTCTACGTGAAAGTCGAATTGATTTTGCACACGGAATCATGCACACAAATACACACGCACATACACGCGCGCGCATACACACATACATACACACACACAACGGATGCACGCACAGCCATACACGCCCACGAATGCGCAGCCATACACCGACCAATTCACCCACCCATCCATCTCACCTCCAAAACCACCAACCTACCCGCCTACCCAACCACCGGCACCCGCTCACCAGCCCACCCACCCATAATCCATGCGGTTCAAAAACAATCCTGACGCCAAGACGCAAAACTGAGGTTGGCTCGGGGGTCGGATGAAGTTTCTTCGTCAAAAAATACACAAGGTCATCATTGCCCGGTCAGTGCACCCACCTCCCAAACCGTCCACGATCATCCTACCCGATGACCAACCCACCGACACATCCGCCCATCTGCGCACTTACCTACTAACCCACGCATACACTCAATTCACCTATCGACTCACCTTCTCGCCCACACCACCAATCCAATCACCAATCTACCCATCTACCCAGCCACCCACTCACGGGCGTACCCACTACCAACCCACCCATCCTTGACCTATAAGGCCACCCATTATACTTACCCACTCTAATACTAGTAAATATATTTTTCGTCCTCTACGTAGTACACATCTAATGTGGGTCTTTTTTATCGATCTTTAAGGACCAAGGTACGTCGACAAGAACAAACTATTTAGCAAGGATTTCCCATCAATTTCTCGCTACCTTAGTCCTTAAAGATCGATAAAAAAGACCCACGTTAGATGTGTACCCATCCTATGTGGGCGACCTGATTTGCAAGACTCGCTTGGACAGATTTTGTCTGAGCGTTGTACTATGTATCATGTCTGTCATAACGTATTATTTACCATCTACAGGGAAAATCAACTTGAGCCTATTGAGAAGTTTAATACAATGAGATTGTTGAATATGTGGGAACTCACAAGGTAAGGTCCAACTTGCGGGTCCTGGACTCGTCCCAAACTCCGAAAATCATCTTGTTTTACTGAGGAATGAAGGCATTCCCAAGGGTTTAATCCCAAGGGCCATCTATTCTCAGATACAACTATGGTGATCACCGTTGTTAGTATATATTTGTTCTCATGTATTTTTCATCCATTTTTCAACATGGGCCTGTAGGTACGATGTTAATTTCTACAGCAGTATCTGAGTTTAGAAGACCCATATGATTGATTTTTCAAAGATAGCTCCATTTTTCAGATGATTTCGAGAGTTTGGGACAAATCTAGAATCCACAGGGTTGGACCTCTCCTTGGTAGATCATATTAGCATCCCACATCGACGGCAAAGTCATTTGTATAACCCGACTAGCCCGATACCTTTTGAATCGATCAGGCTATTTTTGATAACATAAAGCAAGAGTTCGACGAAGGTCCAAAAATTGGTTTTGGACTGCAAAATTTTACATTTGACATGGGACAAGATGGAACGGAGGGGCAGTAAATGTCAAATCAAGTTAAATCTAAAACTACTCACAAGAGGAGATGAAACAAACCATGGAAACAACTGAAGCGAAAAAATTGTACAATACGAAAGAGGGGTGCAAAATGGGAAGAGAAAACGCTCATAAAATCACACCGTGTACACATTTCGGGTCAACTCCTGGATTGGAAAAATCTGTGAGGAAAAGCGTGTATAGTAACTTATCGCTTTGTCAAATTTTTGGATCAGGTCAGATTGGGATGGATGAAGACTACAGATATTTTCTCCTTCGAGTTTGATAAGATGAGGTTAGATTAATACAGATCTAGCGGGATTTATATAAAATTCGACGAGTCGAATCAGTTTTGGTTAGAACAGATTTAGGAACGTTTTTGCAAGGCAATGCTAGCATCTATGAGGAAGATGAGTCGGAGAAAATCTAGAGATATAGGAGATTTTGCACATCAAGCAGTCACCTCAGCTTGGGTGAGAACATATCGTTGGCCCCTATGAAGACTAGTACATTTTAGGGCCCCTACAAAAACTAGTACGTTTTCCGTGAAAACTAGCACGTTTGCCGTCTCACACGAAAAGTAGTACATTCGACTTAACCGCGAAAACTAACACGTTTGGCGTATACTAGTACATTTTAAAACTCCCACGAGAACTAGCACATTCTCAAAAAGTATTACATTTCACAATTTTTCACGAAGAATAGCACGTTTCAAATGTCCGTACACGAAGACTAGTACATTTCAAAATTTGAGGCGAAAACTATCATATTCATTTTTTCAAACGAAGACTAACACTTTTATTGTAAAAAAAATATCATTCATGAGAACGAACAGTTTGAGATGTGGGTGGTTGGTGTACAAACCCTTACCACCTAACTAGGGCTATCAGAAAGAGCCCCTGAGTAGCCCGTACGCTCCAGTTGAATAAGACTTCTTTGGGTCTGAAATTTACCGTTGTCCGCTTGTAAATTCACCCATCCCAGCGTGGTATCCAACTATTAGCCCCTCTGAGACATGTAATTTTGCATAAAAATTTTTTACAGTCTAAGCATACCTTTTTTATCCTGCGCAGCGAACAAGTGAATCAAAAAACGATGGATTCACCCTAGCATGAATGAATTTTTCTTTCACATACTTTTTTTTGGTGCTTGTAAAAATATACTTTGCACCTGCTGTTGATTCCTGGCAAGATTCCAGATCTTAGGAAGATGCAGGAGATGCTCGGGTCAAATCGAATTCGATCGATGTTTGCCCCAATGAACATGTCGGGCGATCTAAGCCTGTCACCGTAGATGTATAAAAGCAGGTAGCTTAGAGTATACCGCGTAATACGGTAACGACATTCATGATATAATCTCGCCGCTGGCTGCAAGTAGGCGCGTCCGCGCGTGCTCATCCTCGTGTTGGCGCATCTCAGAGTCAGGAAGCGAAGAAAGAGAAAGAGAGAGCAAAAGATGGTGCGTGAATGCCGGGTGCGCGCGTGATGATGCCTCGTGGATCAGCCAGGTAGATAACTGGCCTGACTTACACATGTGTGTATTATACGGTTCTTGTGTCCATATCATCGAAGATCACCGATATTACGCCGAGTGCTTGGGTGAGTCCGTGGTACTCCGCTTCCTTGCAGCAGGCTTACCACGTGACGTTCCATGTGACTGCTTGGACACATTTTCACGCGCGCGGGTGACCCGCGGTTCTCTTCCGCAAACAACAATGACCACCTCGTGTCATCGCTCCATTTGAAAGTCAATGCCCGAGTTTGCGAGACGAGGTATCATAAGAACTACGAAGAAAGACCTGACAACTTGTTTTCCATTATTTGCCACGAGGAAGGGATGTCTTATTCTCATGTAATCAGGTGACAGTTTCGAGTTTCGTCATTGCAGATGTGATTGCCTCGGTGATTGCTGATCTAACTACACGTGTCTTGGCATGAGCTGAATGCAAAATGAATGTATCTCATTCAACGATCTCTGTTTTGATAGCTCGATCAAATTGGAATCTGGAATTTTGAGATTGAAGTGGATTGTATCTTGGTTAAGTGGTTTTTTTTTCAAAATTCACTTTGTTCTGTTGGACTTAACCCGAAAACTTTGTTCACAAAGGCATACATTTTCTCTTTCCTCATTATTTTTTCATCGTCTACAATTTTATGAAACGTTTGAATAGAAAATCCGTACTCACTTGTTGGAAGTCACAATTTCTCCTCTTCACCCATCCTTTTGCTGTTAGGAGATACCATTTTTTGACATTTTTTGTCGGCGTGATGAATATCTTCAGAAAAGCTCTCGCCCATTTGAATTAATTCATGTTGCTCTCGCATACAAACAAAAACAATATCAATTTTCCAATCGATAAAAGTGGTTACGAAGTTGATTTCGAATCCTTGATGTGACATGAAATTCCATCATGCAAGGACTCTATGAGCCATGTTGTTGACGTTTTGTATCCAACATGCTATACTTACCAATACCTATTGCAACTTGTATACATATGCAGCAAGCATTATCTTTGAGTCATCCTTGCGTCACGATTTTTGCCATTTCTACGCATTATGAAGCTTAGAAATGCTTCACCAACTTAGAAAACAATTCAAATGAAAGTATCACGGTACCTCATGTTACTTCATGTACTACCGTATGTTCATAGAATTTGGCGTTAAAAGAGTCTTCTATCGTAGCGTGGCAGTCAGAATTAGTCTTCATCATGTTTACTGGCCTTTACTATCTCTTTTGTATCCCCCCTGAAGCTCGCTTCAAAATAACTAGCCTTGATACAGGCGTCACAGGGAAGGACACCCTATCGTTGAATCAAGGATCCATGAGGGTACTACCGGAGTATTGTAACATTGAGTTAAATTATTATCATTATTAAAATAATTAAGCGCCAGTCAAAAATTTGTCTGTCCGGGTCCCTCTAATCGGGTTGCCTATGTAGAGGAGGTGAAGTATGGTGAGTGGCCGTATGGGTCATGGGTGGTTCTATGGGTGAATAGGGGGGTCACGGGTGGGTGGATGGGGGGATGGGGTAGCAGGTGAATGGCTGGTTGATAAATCATTATTCGTCAACCATCATTTTTGAACTACTGAGGCATTTCAGGGGCATTTTGGTCTATTTCGATCTACTTTTGTCTGGTTTGGTTCAATTAGGTCTAGTTCGATCTAGTCCGGTTTGGTATGCCATAGTTAAGCCGGATTTGGTCTAGTTTGATTCAATTTTGTCTGGTTCGGTCTAATTAGTTCTAGTTCTGTCGGATCTTACGGAGAAATTGATTGATTGGCTGGTCAATTGACTGAATGCACAACACATCGATCGTGTTTCATGCTTGATCTGTGTGTCGCGCATCATGTTGCGCCAATTGACTCAAAAATTTCTGAATAGCTCAGAACATTGATATATCATACAGAGCCGTTCGAAAAATCTAGAATAGTTAATTTGAACTAGGGTTATTGCCTTACTCGCTACCACTCGTTCGGCTTGCCAATGTTCTTGATAAGTCATAGGCCCCTGAAAAGCCCTTCCTAGTTCAACAATGATAGTTGTAAGGTAATGATCGATGATCAAACTAAGTTACCAGGGAGAGTTATCTTATAAAAATCGAAGAGATGATATCATCTTGAATTTTACCTGCTGATTCATATATTGTTTAGTGATTTAGTTCCACTGCTTTGAGTTTCCAGAACGGCAGAGTTGGGAATGTCAAGGTCCCGAACTATTATCACTGGTACTCATCGTCGTTGTCAACCTGAGGGTCAAGAGGTGATTCGCGGGTTGAACGCTTTACCCAGTAAAGCCAAAAAGTGGAGTCTGCACCCACCAGCACCCACTTTGCATTATTTCAGTGCATTGATACAGCAGAACACCAGTGACTCGAACTCATTTTGAGTCCGCGCCATCTACAGCGCTCAAATCGTGGATTCTAAACCTCGGGTTACTAACAACTATATGAATGTTGAAGAGAATTTTTTGATGAACCAGTTCTAATTACACCAAGCTAGACCAAATTAGATCAAAATAGGAGGAGCGTCCGTTGGCTCAGTCGGTAGAGGCCTTGTGCCGTGAGCGGGTTGAAACAATGCGCTCGAGGGGGCGTGGGTTCGAATCTCGGTCACGTCACTCAGGATTTTTTCCCGAGTAACTCAACCGACAACGCGAATCCTTGCACTCCGGAAGAAAAAGAATAAAACGCCTTGAGTGCTGAGCGCTCGGCCAAAAAAAAATCGAAAGAACGATTGGGCTTCGATGAGGGTTGATGCTATCCTCCCGCAGCCGTGTCGAGCGTTGAACTTTGCTATGACTGTCATTGGCAGTCTAGAAGTACCAGCAGAGAGACCAAATGGCTGGCACAGGATTGATGAAACCATTGATACTTGTTGAGTTTGATCAAGGTGGTGAGAATTAGCCTGCATACAATGCAGATTATACTCGAAAAACGCCGCGGTGGTGCTTGAATTCTCATTTCAACTCGCTGATAGAGTCCGCTCGAAAGTTCCCACTCGTCTGATAAGAAAAATTGGTGAAAATAACTAAAACCGGAAATATGACAATGGCCTCCACGCCAAGGCGGTGGAGGTAGCACATAAAAACTCAAAAAAGTGCACGTTGGAAATAAAGACAGTAGAATACAATAGTTCAAAATAGACTGAACAAGAAAGAAATGGATCTAATTGAACCGAATTAGACCAAACTAGATCGTGTTAGACCGAATTGAACCTATCTGCACTGAACTAGACCGAACTGAACCATACCTAAACATCATTTTATTACCGGAGGGCTTGCGCCACGAGGCAACTTAGTGGGCCCCAACAGTGGTTCATACGTTAGAAGGTTGGTGGCCCTGAAAAGGGCTGATTCAGGTTTGTGGGTTAGCCCTGAGAAGAGCTGATGTCACAGTTAGGTGGCTTCCGGGGTCCTTCTCCGAGACGTAGTTTGCATTGTGCTGATGCGGACGAGTCTGAGCGGGCGTGACTGTAACCGTGGGAGTCGCTCCAGCAAACTCCATTCAAAACCCAGGGTTAAGACGCGCGCCATTGGGGCGCACATCGCATGGGGCTGGCAGTTCCCAACATCCTGGTTTGAGCCTTCGATCCGTAAGAAGCTCGGTTGTCAGCGTTGCCGTCGTCCGATCCGGTCGGGTTCATAGAGCTTGCCTCGAGCTATCAAGGTGGTTCTGGGTCGAGGATGGTCCCCGACGTGGAGAGGTCCACCCGAGCGACGTAAGAGATCCCGGGCGCGTCAGCGCCGTAGAAGCTGCAAACATCAGCCCGAGGGACGGATGTGGACTGCCACTAGGTCGAAATATTCCCGAGCTCGTGAACGCTGTAGTAGTGGACCTAGGTACCCGTCCGGTGGTCTCCTGAGCACGTCAGTGCTGTAGAAGTCCATCCGGAGGGGCTGTCGTGAAAGTTGGTTGAGGCACCGGTTTTGAAAACACGTTGCCACGTTTCGATCTCGGGCAAGGTTGGACGCCGACAAACTGCTCGAGCTTGTGAGCCACCCAAGGATATGCGTTAGGAGAGGAGATAGAAAAGGAAGATTGTACGCAAAGCGTAGGATTTCGCAGCTGGTAATAATTTTACAATAATGATGGTGGTAAAATAGTGATTGAAGATCAATTAAGGTGCTAGTAAGAAATTTCTCATGGAGATCGAGGAATTGATATTAGCTTGAACTGAACCAGCTAATAAATATGTTGTTCTAGGAAACTCATTTCAACTGCTCTGAATTTTTGGAACGGCTGAATTTGATATATCAAAGTCCCGATTTATTAACACTGGTATTCATAGTCATTGGTAACCGGAAGATTGAGAGTTGATCCGCGGGTTGGGTGTTGTGGTTGGTAGCGAGGAGAAATGAATTGAAGCTTCTGCATCTCTCTCACATAATTCCAGTACACTTGTGCAGATGAATAACAGACACTCGGAGTCACTTTTTTACCACACCAACTACACCGCCTAATAATTTGCGAGTTAACACTATCTCTTGAGTCACCAACGACTACGAATACCAGGGTAGGGAAATTTCTTAATGGAATATACCTCATTACACCGAACTAGACCTTCTCAGATTCATAGTCATTAATCCGAGATCAGAATCGGCGGATCAGAAGCGCTGCAATCGCTGTGCCCAGATGCGAAATGCTTCACCGTGGCGATCGCAGCGCCCTGAATCCGCCGACTCTAATCTCGGATTAACGACTATCCGTTAACGACTATGAATTCCAGCCATAGGCTGGAATTCATAGTCGTTAATCCGAGATTAGAGTCGGCGGATTCAGGGCGCTGCGATCGCCACGGTGAAGCATTTCGCATCTGGGCACAGCGATTGCAGCGCTTCTGATCCGCCGATTCTGATCTCGGATTAATGACTATGAATTCCAGCCAATATCAAATTCAGTTACATCAAACTGACCTTGATTCCGCCGAACTAGACCGAACTAGACTGAATTGATACGGTACTCCCCATCTCTATCCCCATCTCTATCCACCTTCTACCCCGTCGACCCATCGACCCACCCATGACCCATACGGCCGCCCATCGTACTCCATCTCCTCCACATAGGCAACCCGATATGCAGTATGTAGAAGGATCAATTTTGGCTAGGCATTGAATTATTAAATGACCGAGTACTATACCCTATTACAGGGATGTAAGAGAAAATCGGCACAATAGGTTCACTGATTATCTCAATAGACCAACTAATCAGTTGAGTAATTGGTAATCACCAATCACTAATGAGCAATCTAATTCAACAGTCCTAAGTCAACAGTCCTAAATGAATGGTCTAAGTGAATGGTTTAAGGGCATGTGAAAGCTCCACCCTCACCAACCGAACGGGTACTCGTTTGGGGGAGTAGTTTCAACGCAGCCTTACAGAGGCGCCACCGTAAATTTCTCCGTCATGTGTGGTCAGTATCATGGGTCGGTCTGGAAACGCGTGTTTTTCACGAGTCATGAAGAAACGCGTTCCTACAACAAGTCATTTACACTATTCCATAAAATCAAGAAAAATAGCGGGCTATGCCAAACTGCATTCTACAAAAAGTCCATCTTTCTCACTGCCACTGTTCCACTTCACTCCACTAAAATAACACCTTTTCACTTCACTCACACATCAACTGACTACCACTGGCTCGAAATTCCCAACTGGTGAAGTGGTGACTCAGAAATTCTTATTACAGAATCTGCTTGAATTTCTGTTGTCGCCACTCACTTCTCATTCAAGCTGGGGTATTCTGAGCATAGAAAACTGCTTGAATATCCAATCTAAAATTAAACTCCCCATCCTTGACTCAGGAATTCTTATTGCAGAAATCCGCTTGAATTTCTGTCACCGTCACTTGCGACGGGGAACTTCTCAAAGTATCAGAATTTCCATGTATAGAAAAAAAGGCAATCATATACTATAAATTTCTTCTGAACCTATACATAACCAATATGATTCATCAGTAATAAATTATCATTAGTCATGTAGATATAGAATAAGTGAATCACCAAGTTACCGGGACTGCGAATGAGAAATGAAAAAGTACTTTCCTTTATGAACTTTTACACGAGAAACCAGTGGCATTTGAGTATCTCGCTGGCTCTTGAAATCTAATACAGTATCGAGTGTATGCCACATGCCTCTCATTTGATTCCAATGAATGTGTTGGAACAATAACAAACAGTTTTCTTGAAATTTTACCTATGAAATTTAGTACAATTAGTTTTCAATAATTAACCGATGTGCCATCACATCCAACAGAGTCACTTCGGTAATTTGGGAGAATAACGTAAAGATGAATTTCTAAACTTTTTCTGAGCAAGAGTAGAAAATCATGAAGCTTACCACCATGACAATCAGAAAAATCTCACCATATACAAGCAGTTTGAATCAATAATAGTCTATTCTACTCACTCTCCTTTACCAAAGTTTACGTCCAGAGATCCGCACTTGGTCCAACTAGACCACCACTCCATGAACACTTGGACATCCTTCCGATATGTTGATTAGCTACCCAAAAGTGGTTGCTGGGGGTCTGCATAAGTATCCGAAGTAAGTAATTGGCTTTTTGGATACTCTGGGTACGTTTTGTACCAGAACGTAGACGTTTATCTCAAAGTGCGAGGTTCTGAAAACAGGAAAAATCGAAGAAAATTCTCTAACTCCCATCTCATATTAATTGTAATAAGGAGATCATAATTTTTGCAATCATTTGAATACAAAAATTTTGACTTGAGGTGGAATTTATAGAAAATATCTGTGCAACAAAAGTTGTTGACACCTAGCCCCTATTGAGCAACATAGCAAAAGCAGACAACTTATAACCTCGCGGGTCGAAGAACTATATTGCGCAGCGAGTTGGCTTCAAGCATCGTCAATTGCTACTGACATCAAGTACCTCCGACGTCCATTAATTTTCTCGAAAAACTTTATTTTCTTTCTATACTCACCTACGAAGAATCGGCGTGAAAGCAGTCGACAAGTTGTTGTTGCTGCGAAGAGATGCGAGACTGTTGCCTGCAGATGCAAGCACCCACATCCCACATTCCACTTTTCTACCAGCACTACAATATCACCGACAACCGAGGTGCTCGCGTCCGCTTGAGCACTCCCGGTGACTCTCGGGCACCCGCGACGGCACCGGGAAGCCCCAAATTGGTGACAAGCTGATGGGCAACCGGAGCGAATCCATGGTTTAGGTCGTCGTTGCAGGTGGCTGCAGCAGACGACGGATTATGCGGATGCCATGATTATGTCGGTATAAGTATCGACACTCAAGTTTTCTCTTGGTTCCTTTCTTTTTCAGGAAAATTGTGGAACCGTGGATAGCTTAGGTTGTACTTGGAGATCAAATCTCTCATTTGATGAGAGTCTAGAGTCGATTAAAATGATTGTTACAGCCAGAAGTCTGAGGACTGTAATTTATGTTTACCGGCGTCATAACAGTACCTGTCAAAACAACAATTACAATCAACTTCAACTTCAACAAGAACAATCAACTTCAACAAGATCAAAAACAACAACCTAAACTATCTAGGGTTTTGAGATATTCCGCCAATTCTTTAGGAAAATTCATTTTAGTCGTGATCGGCTCATATGGTAAGGTAGGGCTTTCACATGCCCTCAAGCCAACGACCTAAGTAAATGGTCTAAGTCAACGGTCTAAGTGAACGCTCTCAGTCAACGGTCCCAGTCAACTGTCTAAGTCAACAATATTAGGTCAACAATCAACAGACATCATCCACCGTACACAATCAACCGTCAACTATCGACACACCAACCTGCAACCGACTACCTACACTCCCCTCCATCTACCCAGCCCCCTCCTCCTAACCACCCACTCACCTATCCACCCACCAGGCCAACATCCCACCCTTCCACCTACCCATCAACCCTCTCACATAGGCAGCCCAGTACGAGGCATGCTGACGGACAAATTTTGGCTGGGCGTTTAATTATTTTAATTTCCCAAAATAATGTATCCATCAGCAGAGATGCATAGTTCAACATACTCTCATCTTTCTGAAGTCCATGAGAAACTTTTCTTTGTCCTCTTTGAATTATTACGGCTTATCATTTCACAACCATTATTATTGAACTACTAAAGCAAATTAGGGACTACTGATTGATCAAGAATATTTACAAGCCCAACAAGGGGTAGCGAATGAGACAATAAAGATTAGTAGAGCCGTCTCAAAAATTGATCACGGTTCCAGGGTCAGTAACTTTAGAATAGAGTAGGGTCATCTGGATTTCATTTGTTTTGAGAAATCAAGTTCAGTCTCAGCTCATTATGGAGGTATGTTAGGATAATTAACTAAAATTCAATAGAGGACACGTAAACTACACATTACCAAATAAGGGACAAATAAATCAAAATTTGTCCGTCCGGATCCCTCGTATCGGATTGCCTATGTGGAATCGGTGAAGTATGAAGAATGGGCGTATGAGTCATGAATGGGTCGATGGGTGGATGAGTTGGTAGATGGGTGAATGGGTTGGTGTATTTGAGTGTGTGGTTGGGTGGATGAATTGGTAGGTAGGTACTTCAGAATGGGAGGGCAGATGGAGGGGAGTATAGGAAGCCGGGTGGATGAGTAAGTTGGTGTGTCGCGGTGGTGGTGATTGGCACCCTTGCACATACCGAGTGACCATGTGTTGAACGTACTATTCTATGAAAGTACCAACGCCATATCATCCGTGTTAAGTAGATAAGGTAATAATCAAAAATGAGAGCAATATAACCAAATCACAACAATTTCCATTATTTCAAACATAAACGAGCTGTCAACATGGACATGATCCTGAGGATACTCAATCATTCTCCCTCCTATCCCGCCAAATTACTACTGGACGATTCATGCTAGAAATACGACGTAGAAACTAATCTTTTACATTATTCACTAATTCAAGTGCACCAATCACAACGGTGAGAGCTAATAGTTCGATACGTTGTTGAAATTTTCCCGAGTGAGTATATGACTCAGCGGGTCACCATTCGTCGCAAATTGATGGTTTTATCTTCTTTGATTGTGCTGATGAGTTATGATTGAATCTTGAGGGTAGATTTTGATTTCACTCATTTTTATCACACATATCATATCACTCAAAAAAACTTGTTCGTGAGTACTCGTACATGAAATCGCAATATCAATTAATATTCAACTCATTGAAATATGTAGTACATATTTGAGAATTGTACGACTCCTCGTAATCAATCTCAGTCTTTTATTAATTGTCGTACATCTTCAGTCAAATGTGAGACCATTAGGAATATGATTAGCATTAGAATGTCGATTTTGTACCTCTATGTAGTCAAATTGAAAAGAATCACTCGCCTTTGAAGCGTACCTCGTTGTAGTACAACGACATTGTTACCAAGCATTTCCATATTCCACTTGATGGACGAGGATGAAAAGTCAATGCGTCTATATATCAAGTGATTTAAAATCGTCTCGGTCTTGAATCGATGAACTCTCTCGATCTGATAAAAACTGAACGCCAACCGTACTATTCTAATCCTAGAATTACGTGAGAAAGAGAAGTCAGGGCTAGATTCTAATCAAACTATCTGTCTGTAGACAATCGTTAACTTCGGTTGACTTTTTGGGCATACTATTGGCTCTTAGTATATTGGTTTGACTCATAGTAGATACAACTCTTGTTAAGTCTAGCGGCAACTAAAAACACCGCTTGTGCATAAAAATCTACATGTATTAGCTATGATGCGGCCGCGAGAAAAAGATTGGAATACACAAGGCTCTGATAGGAAAATGAGGGACGAGCTGTGCATGAACATTGACAAAGAGTTGTGTATACATTCAGAATCGGTATTGATCGTCGGGTCGCGCGCGCACATCATTGCTCTCATGGCTCTCTCTCTCTCTGTGTCTCGAATAAATGTAAATTCATGCGTTTACGTGCATAATATCTTCCTCTTTCTCCTTGGAGTGACGGACCGTGCTGTAATACACTAATTTGAAATTCACCTTATCCAGATTTTCAGGGACTGCATTTGCATCATTAACTTTGGATTCTTGTTTAGCATTGGAAGAATTGGTAACTCGTTTACAAACAAGATTTATCGCTGCCGGAGTACTTTTGTTTGGAAAATCTCGGTCGAAAAGTTATCTGTATGCTTGCGACAAAGGTAGAAATGAGGCTTTACTCATCAATCATTGCTTCCAGTTCATAAGAATAGTGTTTGAGATCAGTTTTAGAGGAATATTGAAGTTAGGAAGCTTGATTTCTCAGACTCCTTGAGGGCCAGTTGCAGTCGAGTTCCAGTATTACATAGCCCATGCAAGATTTGCATTTGCATCAATCAAGTTTCAATGACGGGTGAAATTATTCCACGTTTGATGTTGGTGTACTAACTATGAGTGACAATAGTATCATTCAATGAGCTGACGTAGAAATTCACATGGACCTCGCATGAACTTGGAGACGAGATAAGTCCACACGAAAACCCAAGTGCAATTCCGCACGGGTGCGCCTGTGGATGAGATTGACAGATTTTCTCTGGTCCTTTTGACAACAGACAAACATTCTCGAGTATATCTAAAGCTCGCCAGTAACTTGAGAAATCATGAAAGTATTTGGAAATCTGACGACCCCAGTGAAAAAATATTCTCACAATCGGTAAAATTGTGCGTCACTTAAAAACATGTGACATCGGGAAATGTTTTTACGTGAAGTAAGTGTACCCAACTTGCCCCCATTCAGCCATTTTCGTAATGACTCCGGCTCATCTCAATACTTTCCAACGCACCTTAGCTCAAGTTGAAGCTTGTCCCAAGACCTTAAAAATCAGTGAAAGTACATTCAGTTTGTACCAACTAGAGCCAAACTGTTTCAATTATCCCAGAAGGTGATTTTTGAGAGTTTGCAGAAGTGTGTACCCAACTTTCCCCTATCATTTAAAACAATGTAAATAGGCGATAAAGTGCATAAAATCGCTTTAATCCATTTTTATCACCGTGCAACGGCTTTTGCAGCTTTTAGCTGTCCCAAAACACTGTTTCCTATCTATTTTGAGGCGGTGAACACGTTTTGAGTGTTAAAAAAAAGCCATACTGCACGTCTTCCCGAGATCACCATATGAGGGCATACTGGGTATACTCCGATCTCGACTTTCTTGATTCTCAAATCGTCTCCGTGTTTTGTACATAAAATAGCTCCATTCAGAGTTCTGTAAATTCTGAAGGACGATTTTTGAAGGCCTTGAGACAAGGAATCGAATGGGTCAAAGTACGTGAAGATTGGTCAAATGAAAATAAATCTGCACCGGTTTTAGTGAACGCGATTCCGTCGGTGATTTCTTAGTAGTGCAAACACGAAAAATGGAAAAATCACTTTACTCTTCAAGGAGAATGCAGAAATGATCGAGGGTCGATGCGAACTGCGTATTTTTCCATATTTTAACACAACAGACGTATAAAAAATATGTGGGAAGGTCAACGAGTGCCCATTTTTGAGATCGGCCTATGGGGGCAAGTTGGGTACACTTACCTTATCATTCAAAGCTTCCAACTTGTAGAACATGAACCTTTTCCCCATAAAATGCTCCGAGAACCAATATGACGACGGCAATTATAACAATGAGGATCTCGATTGCAGTCTCTTCGGTCACATATGTTAGTCTTGGAAGCGTTTCGTGGAAGAGAGATTTCAATTTTCTCCGTAAAAGCCACAATTTGACAAATTAAAACATCCCGATACGTTTGTTTTCGATTATCGCAAATTGTGCCATTTTTCAGAACTTTTCCCCGCTGTGTGAGGTCGTAACCCGAAATTCTTTTCACATGAATTTTCTATTCAGGAATTTCCTCAAATGATCAACATCTACTCATAACTGATATTTTTATGATGAATAATTAATCAAATAATTAACTTCCATGATCACAGAAACTAGTGTAATTAAATGCCGGAACAATGGTTGACATTTCGCTAAACTCTTATCAGGGGAGAGAATGTGAGATGCCTGTCAAACCTGGTGTTGAACTCGGTGCTTATGTTTGCGGAAGAGGTTGGTGGTATATAATACGATGGAGGCATCGCGTGTCGAGATCTTAGCTCGCAGACGGGCAATTAAGGACAAAGTGTCACGTCAGTGGCAGCAGTTTAAAGACAACATCTTAGTATCGATCCATCAGTTGATCTCATCTCTTCTCTCTCACTCTTGCTCTGCTCACTCGTCTTATTCATTTTCTCTTAGCCGATCCTTCCGTAGCTACTGTCTACAAGTATATAGTGGGCTTGTGTCAATCTCGATGACCCTCAGATCCGTCAGACGTCGTTGTAGACTTCCTTGAGCATTGGCAAATGTACATCACTTACAGAGATATGCAAGGGTTCTTAAGAGGAAATACTATCACGTATAGAGCAGCTCATTATGCAAGCGAGGGATATTTCAGATTGTGTGTTATTGCAGATACTTTTGAGCGATAAATTAATCGATACAATCATTGGCACAATGCAAAATTGCATCTACATTTTGAAGAAAATGATGCCATGGCGTTGAAATATGGGAAGATAAATGGATACTGATTGCGAAAAGAGAGGCTTTGATATTGTACCTGAAGGAACATTTTCAAAAACCCGCCAAATCACACTTTAAACAGTTGGTTAACTTCCCAACAAGTTCATCAACCATTGGTTGTGTACCGGATTTAACCACTGGTTTAAATTTTGATAAGGGGGGGGGGGTGGGGCATGAATACGGGATGACCTATGAAATTAATGAGTGGTGTACCCCGTGGGGAACTCAATTGGATAAAAAAGAAACAACTCTTATCGGCAGTCTATTGCAACCAAATAAAAATAAGGATTGGAGGGGTAACCAAGTGTCTTCCGTGCCGTAGCATCAAGGTTAACCCATAGGCGCCTACTGGTGGGTCCTGCAGGACCCACTAACAATATGATGAATTTCATAAATTCATGTCAGTACTTCATGCCCCTCAAGGTTCCATCATCTTGTTTTAGGCCATACCCAACTATTTTGTATGATTATTGAGGTCTATCAAGCGTCTCTAAGTTTCCAGATCACTTTCAGAAAATTTTTGGGCCGAATTTTCAAATTGTTAAAAATGACTCGTCACTGTACAAGCACTATTCTACGTTTCCTGGGTTCTTAACCGAGTTAGAGTCTACAAGGTTCTCAGTGAGGTGAATCACTTTTCTGACCAAAAATGCTCGTCTAGAATATTCATAAATTAGCAAATTTGAGAGGAATTCCAAAATGACGCTCTACATGACAGGACTGATTGAAATTCTAGAATATTTCATGAGATTCTGCGTACATTGCGCCTCATCGAAACCTCCAAAGGAGTGGAATGAATGACACGATAAAATATCTACCCGTTTTCAGATATTCTCGATTTCTATGAGTTAAGCAAAGTTGGGCGGGGTTCGTACTTGGATGGTGACTTGGATGGACCAACAGTTTGCACTTGTTTCCACAAATTTTTTACACCTAGATGTTTTTTGGGTTGGACTTTTTGAGTTCAACAGCGCGTCGTGGCAAATAGATCAAACCTTGATTCCGACTCTTGACTCTTCGCCGAATGATACATTGAAAAACGTGCTGTTTCAATTATGATCTACACACTTACATGTTGTAGATTACAGGATTTTTGAATCACTGCTTCATTGATTGAAACAAAACTTCCACTGTGGATTCTTGGCAGACGAAAACATTTTGATATCTTGCCGTAAACCTGAACTATCAGTTATGTGATGAAAGAATCACAAATCATGAAAACAACGTTCTTTGAAATGCATGATGTAATTTGGATCGTACTGACTCGTTGAATTTCCTCAAAATTTGAATCAAATAGAATAAAAATGTGCCATTGGTACTCATTGCACGAATCAGTCGAGACTTGTAATAACCAATCTTAAAATTCAACCAAAAACCAAAAATATGCCAGAAAAAATCTTCAGAATATAAAGGTCTGAAGCAGCAGTAGGCATAACAGAGAAGAGATGATGGGAACTAGTGGATGAGCTGCGGCATGGCATATGGGAAAATTTTGTTAGAGTATGGACCGTGAAGAGAATCATGCATTGTGAGTGTTTCATAGCTTGTTGCAGATATGTACCGTACAGCGTGGTACACCGGTAGCAAGAAAAGGTAAGCATTTAATGGTGCACTGAAGTCAGCTATAAGCAGTGCGACAATCGCATATCGTTACAAGAGCCGCTTTATACAGTGTGTATATATAATACACCGTATACTTGCAGGCGTTGAAGCTTTTCACTTGCGATGGTTAGGTTCTTGGGGGTCGCACGTGAGAAGCATCGTCCACGAGGTCTGACGATGATAAGAAGCAAAAGATCTCGTGCTTGCAATAGATGTAGAAGTACAGGAAAGTCTAAACTTTGCACGTTTCAACCTTGACCCTCATTACCGTGGCATCCGCTAAACGTTGTTTCAAGATTTTATTTTCTATATACTACCAGCTTTTGTTCCTTTCTTGTTCATCGCTTCTGTTTCGATATATAAAGTCTATACTCTTTCTGGTCGTTTAATTCGCCCATGTGAGAAAATGACCAAATACGGATGAACCCTCAAGTCGATACCATGTGAGCATATTTCGTTAAGGACACATGCACGGATTTTATAGTTGTACCTGTATCGATGAGAAGAGAGAGGATGTAATGTAAGGGATAATATTGTAAGAGGAGGGCTAGCTAAATCTATATTGGCTTCTTGGATGCATATCGCTAAAGTAGTATCATCAGTATGAGAGTAGGATCCGTTCTCCAATAAGCTATTTTCGATTTATTGATGATAAGGAGCGAGAAAGAGAGAGAGGCTGCCCCACACGACCGTGCCTTGACTTTATTGAGCCAGACATTGTTTCGCTCGGTTTCGGGATTATGGCCTAGCTGTTACTGCATAGCACACCATCTAAATTGACTATCATGATTCTGCTTCCTGGTTAAGCAAAAGTTGACTTTTTCGACTTGCTCATAATAACTAGGTGTCTCGATAAACCTTATATGAACGCTTTTTCACTTCCTGTCAACCATCTTATGAGTATTCGCTCGACGGAGAATTTTTCGGATTATGATTCTGCATGTTCCTGGTCGAAAAACTACGAGGCGAGTTCCATAGGAATTTTATGCTGTATTTTTGGGTTACAACCCACATTATGAATGTCTAGAATACTTGGATGAATGGCCCATAATATTCACGTCAATATTGTGTGCTATTGAGTGAAACTTTTGTGAAAATTAAAATTCGGCTCATTTGTTTTATTCAATCTTCTCAGTAGTTATCAAATACAGAACTTTCATATCAAGTATACCCTGCAAAAAATGGAGTATGGATATCTCAAGCAAGATAGTGATATCTCACACGCCCTTGGGTTTACGAAAATTTGCAATGAAGCATTCACAAGATAACCAAGGAATTGTTGGAATAATGTATTTTGCAAATTTGTTTGATCGAAACTTCACGTTGATACAAGACTAAAAATTCATGATTTTTCTTTTTACATACCCATCCTTACCTCCTAGATGAGTTATAGTAGCATAAAAACTCTCACAGGACGTCGCAGCTCTTTTCAAGACCTTCAAGATCCATTTCAAGGATTTTCCTTCAACTGATCATATCCGAGCTGCGAGATTTACAAGGACGAAGAATTAGTACGTGTTACGCGCATCAGTATAGCTATACACGAAGGGCTTCGGACCAGAACGGTATAAGTCTATTTTGGTGAAAATTGAGTTTTTTTACGGGAAATGGCAGAAAATGCACGTGAAAACATGTACGAACAACTCCGGAAGTGAAAATGTGTTTTCGCGCGTCACAAGAGCTTTAACTATTTTTGGCTCGAAAAAAATTTTGACTTTTTTCCGGACCAGAACGATATAAGTCCACGCTCGAACACTAAAACACTGCTCTGATCCCTCCCATCCTCAACCATTGCACTTTTTTAGGTTTTGCAAAGTGGTGTTAGATTTCAGTATATAGAATTCAGGCACTCCATGTTGTTTGGGTGGCTGCATCCAGTAAGGGGATGTGGCTGTCATTGCGGTCGGCAAGGTAGGGTACGCATGGGATCACTGACCTCGGGTAATCCCACCGGTAGGTGGCGCTACCAGAAATCGGAACGTGAGTTGGTAATACTGACAACGTATATAGGGTGCGTAAAATAAGACTCAAAAGTCGATCTGTCACTTAGAGACGATGGCTTCAGAAAGCTTTCGTCGTGACATTTGCCCACAAGCGAATATAATTCCGTGAACTATTGGAGAAGAGCAGAGAATCCTAATTGCATTCTTCAATAAGAATGGCATATTTTCTGTAATCCACCACGAGATGAGCTGAAATATCATTTCCAAAAACATGAATATATCTACAAAATTTTCAAACAGATTCAGTTTTTAGACATCAAAACGGCTAAAAATCTACATTCATGTTCATAAACATGAAACAGTGTTGATATCATGGATCCATAGTTAGACAAATCTAATCATGCCCAAAAACATGATCCAGAGAAGCGAAATCACCAAGTTATTGTTTTATTAGCTCAATACCTGTATCCATGTTCACAAACATGATACGCTCCACTGATTTCATAAAATCATCTCCTTTCGCATCCCTGATCATGCTCAAGAACATGATACTTCCTACTTCTCTCCAGCCACTGGGTCCCTAGCGATTTGTTTTATGTTCTGCTCTTGTGATCTTGTATCAGTTAAAAATCCAAAACAGGTTCCACACACCATCCATGAAAGTTTGGTAGAGCCACAAGGTTTCGCTCGAGGCACTTTTTTCAAATTTTACCTGAAAAATAGTTCCAGGTTAGAACCAAAATGGTTGGACCAGCTGCTTGGATCATTTTCTAGGTACAAATCATGTTCCCATTCATATGCTTTTATAAAAAAATAGCTGAGATACATGAATTTAGAGTTACAATTTTCTCAAAGTTTCTTACCAACTGAAATCCTGGGAAAAGATGACCTCATAATATATCTATTTCAGTTCAATTTTTAAACATTTTGATAAATTAAAATATGATTTCTCCCCAAGAAATGATGTGAATTGGAATGACTCTTCAATTAATGCTTTGGAATTACATTTCCAAGCATAATCTAAAAACAGTTGCTCGAGCGAGACCTTTCAGTATCATCAACTTTGGATGAAGACTTCCTGAGAGCTCATGATGGATACTCGTAGACCATTATTAAGAGCAGGAAATGTTTCTGTTGATCTCATTCCAACAGATATCAGAATGGAAAAAACAATTGTGAGAAGCCTTACATAAGAACCTTGATAAAAAAACATCTTTTGAGATTTTTTTACACTCTGGATTGGTGAAATTTAGGCTGTTCCTAGTCTTGAAGATGATCTGGAATCTGGTGAGGTCCATCACCAAACTTTAGGAGGTCTAGACCCACGATTGATGTTACTCAAGGATGTCGCTCGAGGCCCAATTTCCAAATTTCACCCGCAAGACTACTTCCAAACTAGAAACAGAATAAACATTCCAGTTGAGATCATTTTTCAGGCACTGATCATATTTTATTTTATGAAAATGAATGGAGATGGACTGAGGTAGCTGGATTTTCAGATTGAAAAGTTTCGAACCATGAAGATTTCTGGGAGAAGATAAACCCATAATGTATCAATTTCAGTCCGATTTTCATTCAGAATCATGGATCCAAATATGATTTCTGACTAGAAAATTATGTGAACTTGAATAACTCCTCATTTGATAATTTGGAACTCCACTTCCAAGTGAAATCTCAAAATACTTGCTCGAGCGACAATCTCTAGTATCATCAAATTTGGATAAAGATTTTCTAAAGGCTCATGATGGACATCCACAGATCATGTTGATTGGAAACTTGGAATCGTCCTCGAAATTTTCAAAGATAAATATAGATGATCTTGGAATCGATCGTGGAGGACTAGCGTTTGTGCAAATGAATATACACAAAATAATTGCAATTACACATGTATTGCTACGTTTCGTCCACATATTTTGTGAACCTCTTCAGGCTAGAAATTTACAAACGTAAAAACGTGGAAACTCACTGCAATGTGAGTTTCCACGTTTTTATATAAAAATAATTATGTGACCATGTTGTTAATTTCTAGCCTGAAGAGGTTCACAAAATATGTGGACGAAACGTAGCAATACATGTGTAATTGCAATTATTTTGTGTATATTCATTTGCACAAACACTAGTCCTCCACGATCGATTCCAAGATCATCTATATTTATCCACAGATCATGTTCAAGAGCAGTGAACATTCTTGGTGATCACATTATACCAACTATCTTAATAAGAGAAGCCAAAGTGAGAAGATCAGCCAGGATAAGAGTCTTGACGAAAAAGTTCTCCTAAGACTTTTTCACTACTCTGGATTGGTGGAATTTAGGCTGTTTCTGGTCTTGAACATGATCTGAAATCTGTTGATGTCCATCACCAAACTTAAGGAGGTCTAGATCCAAGATTGATGTTACTCAAGGATGTCGCTCGAGCCACAATCTTCAAATTTTACCTGCAAGACTACTTCCAAACTAGAAACAGAATAAAGATTCCAGTTCAGATCATTTTTCAGGCACTGATCATATTTCATTTCATGAAAATGAATGAATCATTATTATAATTAGTCATCCATTTTACATAATATTGATCTTAGGTAATAAGAAAAACCTTGAACTTATGTGTCGGTTGTCCCACGATGGATCTTCTTGGTACACCCCTGAAGGTGGTCTCCACAGGTAGACTTGCCCCGCTAGTGTTCCCAGAGTATCCAGGTAGACCTAGAAAAATCACACATTCAATTAGAATCATTCTATTATAATATTCACTCTATCATGACTAAATCTGAGAGAGACCCTTTCATGAAACCGAAACCCAAACCACTGCAAGTAGAGGTTCAGAAAGGATATTTGCGTAATTTAATGTAGAATATGATGGAATAGGTGTGAAAAAGACCTTGCATGATTGCTGGAGGCAAGGAGAATCAATGCAGATGATAAGTCCACCTCTGGACATCACCAGACCAAGTTCATCTTTGAATCCATACCTCGTTCCTAAGTTTCCGCAATACCTGCAACCAGGAAAATGTTAGGTTTATTCGATTATGTCGCTCACAGCGCTCACAGTGCTCAGAGCACTCTCAACGCTTTCTAATCGAATCCTCGTTCGGATTAGAAGTGTTGAAAGCGCTTTCGTCCACTTCCGCTATAATTCCGTTCCTTCTACCCAGCGTCACCCCGGTTCACGTGGTTCAGCTATTCCAACCTTAGTATCCCTGGCCATTTGGAAGGAACGGATTCCAGTCGAAAGTGGACGAAAGCGCTCTCATCGCTCACAATCCGAACGAGCATTCGATTAGAAAGCGTTGAGAGTGCTCTGAGCACTGTGAGCGCTGTGAGCGACATAATCGAATAAACCTGTTGTATATAATCCAACTAGCTACATGAGAGTTAGTTTATTGACAAGGGTACATTTTTCATAATCATTCAAGTACAAAAAACTGATCATCCAGTCCCAAATTAATGAGACTGATAAAAAATTAATCTTTGTTCACGTGCAGCCCATGCTAATACATGGTAAAAAAGTGCCCTGCTGCGACACCCCGTACTTGATGAGTACAACTTTCCCAGGCTTCCTGGGGCGATAAAGGCGTATCTAAATGCTTATTGCAGGTGCTGCGACCACTTTCAATTGGAAAGAATTGATAATCATTAAGTTACTTACGATATAAACAGTCGGATTTCGCTGGCTCGAGCAGACGGCATTCTCGCGCTCCTGGTTTGCGATCCTAGGCATGTCACGCCTCGGAGGCGATGAGGAAGCGTCCGCAAAGATTTTCTGCACCCACTAACACTCCCGGAACACTCTAACACCACTCCACGACGTAGCACGAGCACCAGGAAGCCAGGTAAACAACCTGTTGCAAGGGCTGGCAGCGGCCATTTTGGGTGCCGGTATAGCATAGTTGGCTGCTATATCAGCGTACGCATCGGTGCGCCGCTTTGTGAAATACATGTTCCAGTACTTGTATTAGACTTTGATTCAATGATTAGAGTAATTAATTTCAATATCTTGGAAACATGTACATTTTTCCAATTAGTTTAATTTATCATCAAATCATCCTTGGGTGCTATATAGCTCGATTCTTCTTAACCAGAATCCCACACACCTTTGCTTATTTTACAGTTTCTGGAGAAAGTCTCAATGCTAAACCAAAATAATGTTGAATATTGTTGAATAAGCCGCGAGTTGGGAGCCTGAGAAGTTGGGGTGATGATATTTGGCACATAGATCGACATCCGAGTCTCTCACTTTTCGATCTCTATTAAATGCAAATCAATTTTTTAGTCGATTTACGCGATAAACTGACCGTTTTTTAGCTCTCTAGACCATGCTGATACTCCGATTGAGAGGGAACACTCGTCGAAAGATTCTCAAATCCCATCATCATACCTACTCCGGTGTTTGGTTGGAGAGTGCGAGCGGAGAGAGCGCGCGCGCCCAGGGTGAGCGCGTCTATATAGGCCGAGTCTACATAAGAGCGCGAGCGGGGTCCAAGAGCGCTCTCGCCGCTCAATAGCGCAGGTTTTTTATATGATAAAATTTGTGCGAAGACTGACGGGGTAGTCTCGCACTACAGAAACACAATTCTAACATCAAAGCAATGAATTATCACGGGGGAGGGGGCCTCAATCCCGAAACTCAAGAAGCCCCCAAAACCGCAAACACTCGGAAACTGCAGGGCCTGAGAAAATTATTCCCAAAATCTAAGGAAGTAACCGAACTATTGCAAACATCCGGATGCTTCTATCGATAAACCAGCCGGGAACCAAAATGCGATTAAAAGTGAATTCCAAAACTCACTAACAAGGGGAGGTCCAACCTTGTGGAACACGGATCTTGATGAAACTTTGAGAATCATCTTGTTTTGGTGAGAAATGAAGATATCTCCAAGGATTTAATCCCATGGGCCTCCTATTTTCAAATACAGCTATGGAGATTAACATTGTGCATATAGGCCCATGTTGGAAAATCGTATATAATGAATTCCACGCCAAAGCGACCTACGGAAAGGGGTCATCTCTCAGATTCTTTTTTAACCTTTTTCATTCGATTCTATGACCCAAAATAGGAACTTCGGACCACCTATGGGGCCCAAAAAAAATTTCTCCTCTCCATTGCACGCACATCCGTCAACAGACCGAAAATTTATCGTGTAAAAATCGATGCTCTTTTATTCACGAAAATGGGAATATTCCGAGTTTTTGAACAGCTATCGATTTGCGGGTTACGGCATCTGGAAGGGCATCAAAAAATCTATCGAAAACGTTGTCGGAAATTCCTTCTGTGTGATTTGGGGGCCTCTTGGAGGCAAAAGAGTGTTTTTCACTAAAATGTTGATTTCTCAAAAAGCCATTTTTTTTATTTTTTTAAAATCATATATTTGACGTAAAATTTTGCGTTCTTTCGGAAAAAATGGGTTTCAGAGAAGTTTGGGGCGATCCAAGTGACTTATGAGCCATTTTTTGAAAATTCGATTTTTTCGGTTTCAGAAAAAGGCGATTTTCTGCGCATGCGCACAAACGTAGACTTTCGGCGCCACTTTCAATGGAAAGCTGACAAAATTTCCTATAAAATGACTACCCGCAAAGTTGAAATTCATGCACTGAAACGCGATCTGCAAGGATTAATTATGTCGAATCAAAATCACATGAAAATTCAGCCCATTAACGCCTTTGTGGCGCCTGCTGAGATGATACATTCACGAGATCTTTTCGGGACTCAATTTTGAGTATGAAATTGACCTGAAAAAAATTCGGACCACATGGTTTCAACGTAAAATTGTATGAACTTTCAAAATATGCGATGAAAAACCCCATTTGAGGCGAACCCGAGGTGCTACATTCAATTTTTTGCCAGAAAATACGATTTTTCACATTCAAAATTGCGAAAATTGAATGTAGCACCTCGGGTTCGCCTCAAATAGAGTTTTTCATCGCATATTTTGGAAGTTCATACAATTTTACGTTGAAACCATGTGGTCCGAATTTTTTTCAGGTCAATTTCGTACTCAAAATTGAGTCCCGAAAAGATCTCGCGAATGTGTCATCTCAGCAGGCGCCACAAAGGCGTTAATGGGCTGAATTTTCATGTGATTTTGATTCGACATAATCAATCCTTGCAGATCGCGTTTCAGTGCATGAATTTCATTTTTGCGGGTAGTAATTTTATAGGAAATTTTGTCAGCTTTCCATTGAAAGTGGCGCCGAAAGTCTACGTTTGTGCGCATGCGCAGAAAATCGCCTTTTTCTGAAACCAAAAAAATCGAATTTTCAAAAAATGGCTCACTTGGATCGCCCCAAACTTCTCTGAAACTCATTTATTCCGAAAGAACGCAAAATTTTACGTCAAATATATGATTTTAAAAAAATAAAAAAAATGGCTTCTTGAGAAATCAACATTTTAGTGAAAAACACTCTTTTGCCTCCAGGAAGCCCCCAAATCACAGAGAAGGAATTTCCGACAACGTTTTCGATGAATTTTTTGATGCCCTTTCAGATGCCGTAACCCGCAAATCGATAGCTGTTCAAAAACTCGAAATATTCCCGTTTTCGTGAATAAAAGAGCATCGATTTTTACACGATAAATTTTCGGTCTGTTGACGGATGTGCGTGCATCGGAGAGGAGAAATTTTTTTTGGGGCCCATAGGTGGTCCGAAGTTCCTATTTTGGGCCATAGAATCGAATGAAAAAGGTTGAAAAAGAATCTGAGAGATGACCCCTTTCCGTAGGTCGCTTTGGCGTGGAATTCATCATATATAGATATATTAACAATGCTAATCTCTATAGCTGTATCTCTAAATAGGAGGCCCATGGGATTAAGCCCTTGGAGATACCTTCATTTCTCACCGAAACAAGATGATTCCCAGAGTTTCATAAAGATCCGTGTTCCGCAAGGTTGGACCTCCCCTTGTAAGGTGATCAAACTTGCTAATACTCGAATACTAGAACCGAAAATAGTGTCCGTGAGAGAAATCAATCTCAAAACCCAGAGTAACAAATAAACCTGCGATAAAACCTGGATGTTAATGACAAAATTTTCTGATTGCAAGAAGAATCGATACACAATATAATTTTCAAAGTCGATTGTAATAAAAGGTACCGCCGTATACTTGAGCTCATGTCGAAGTGAACCCCAGCAAATCTATGCGACCGCTCAAACCTCACATTTCTCATCGCAATGCGTTCTCAGTAATAATTTTTCTGTATAATTCCACTTGGTGCTCAAGAGCAAAAACACATCACAGCGTCGTCTATGTAACAAGACGAGCAAACAGAGTTCGAAACAATGGTTGCAAGTTTGCTCTCCGATATCACAGGCGCGTGTACTTACAAGAATAACCGCGAGAGTCGGATATAAGATCGGTAAAATAGCGTATTATATGCAGCCACCCCACATAGACCCTCGTATACACTTATGGGTCCTATAATACTCAATGTATTATACTTTACCTTGTTTCCACGGCCAAGTAGTGCTATAACGACGAAGTCACGGCTTTGCTGAGGACCGCATAGTGAGGCTAATCGAATAGAGGATGCGCACCAAGGATAAGAAGACTTTGCTATATGGGAGCTTTTGAGAACCAAGCTGAACGAAATCTTTGAATGTATTATAAGATGATGAAAAATTGTAGTGGGATCCGCTCTCTAGTGCTCTTCTTTTCGTGCGCCAAAAGATTGCTATTTGATTTGAGCATCCAGAGCAAGAGTCACGAGCGCCCATTTATTTGGATCGAGGCACGCGCAAACTAGGGCGCGAGTTACAAGTGCTATACAACCTGTATGACTACTTGTTGCACATTCCATATTGTATTATTTGATTCTTGGTCATATTTCAAACCAGTGCTGGTTTACTCTTCTATTTTCTTTGGTATAAGTGAATTTGAGCTTTTGATTTGAAGTCACCTTTATCGCTCATTTTTTTATGCATGTCTGAATTCCCAGGAAATTTAGTTATCTCATTTGACCTGCATAGCATACGACGAAAAAAAGTCGGTTCTGAACAATTGAAATCAGGAACTTGTCTTGCATGCATTTTGCTCGTCTTTCCCTCATTTCCAAGAAAAAAGGGACACTCATCATTATCTATTGGCTCGTTTTATACATAGGCGAAAACAGCAATCAATATGGCAGATGTCACAACTTTTGATTATTGATCCATCAATTAGTATCACATAACTATCTCGATGACTTTGTGGAAGACAAAAGCTCGGTTTCCGATTCACGATGTTCCAGGTAACCAGATTTTGGTAGCTGACAATTATCGTTCGACAAAAATGCGAACTCATTCACTGAATTTCATCTGTTGTCTTTCAGGTCTCCAAAAAATATACGTTTGATGACTTTCGCATCTCAACACTTGCCACAACACAGTATATAAATATATTATATGCAAGCCACAAGAGTATTCCGAGCACGCGTTAAACTCATATACGTATGTGCGAGCGTACGTGGGACGCAGCGCGAATATGCAAGGAAGCCAACTCATTCGACGCAACAGGTGCAGCACCTGCACGCTCGCCATCGATTAGCCACAAGGCAGGTGGTTTTCGTATATAGGTCCGCAACAAGGCATCGGTGCGAGTATGCTAATAAAGGTAGAATATTGGTCTTTGGTTGCAAATCCTTGGTAAAGATTTCTTGGAAGTTGATACATAACTACGTTATTTCCAAAAAAAACTTGGAATTATTTGATTTTGTTTCTTAGGATCGCTTCTTGCCCCGGGGCAAACTTTAGATTATTTCGGATACGAGGCAGTCTGACCATGAACTAGTCTGAGGTTACATGTCAAATGAATAGATTCTATCGAAGTATCCAGATCCGCAAATACACCCAGGGAGTTGTGTACAACGATCAAATTCGTAACCGTAATTCATGACCCATGTTTCATCTCCCATCCATCATCCTATAACGTGTCGGGATTGATCGAACCAGAATTTTTATTAAAAGCCCACTGTGGCCATGCAACTAAAATCCCTCCAAATTCTGCTCACACTTTACTCAAATTCTCTTCCGATTTCGGGTAAACGACGACTTGTCGCATACTCGTTGTGGCCTAACTTGGATTCAAAAACTCTCCGTTTAACCCAAATCAGAAGAAAATCTGAGTGATGAGAAATACAATGTGCCTACTACATTATAGGTTGGGAGGTACCAGCCAGCTGTACAGCTGTTTCCATTTTTGCACATTTTTGTGTGCAATGTTCTTATAATTTGTATCCATGTCCACTTGGGCTAGCTTTGCGACTATTTGCATAATTTGTTCTGAGAGTCATAGATAAAATTTATGGTGGTTATGATTTTAATGCTGTTCTTGGACTGTCCTTTTGAATATACTTATGATTAGGTGAACAACGCGTTTCGGACATCTAATTATGTCCTCCTTCAGGTTAAATCACACGTATATATATAACTTCATATGGGGGTGGGTAATCTAATAGTGAGTAAGCTTAAATAACTAGGACTTATCAACGTAGGTGCGGTTTCTTGTGATCCCCTCTGAGATGAAACTTGGTGCAAATCTCGATCCTCATCGGCCCGCAGCAACTTCTTTGAAGAACAGCCGCGTGGCTAACAGGTCGATTGGTGTTGAAATGCACTAATTCACTCACAAGCTTCACTTCACAGTAAACCGCACTGAAATACTGTTTTTGTGGCTATCACACTATTTCCAGTTAAATATGGTGTGCAATTTTTGCCCAACGATGGAATGTATAGAAAAGGAAAGAATTCATTGAGTTTGGAATGAGAGAAATTTTTTAAAAAGATTCGCTCCCTTCCAGAGACGGGTACGAACTGATGTCCGAAACGCGTTGTTTACCTAATCATAAGTATATTCAAAAGGACAGTCCAAGAACAGCATTAAAATCATAACCACCATTACTCTCTGTCTGGACATTAGAGTCAAAATTAAATAAAATTTATGTTTGAACTCCAGCTCTAACGAGTGAATCAATTTAAATTCCAACCTCGGAGTTCTCAAGTATCCATAGATCTTTTTGATATAGATATGACTTTTGAGGATGAAGTGACAGAAATATTGGCCTTGTTGAAAGAGTTATTGCCTTATAAAAGCTGCTCGCAAAATATGGGGTGTTATGCCTTCATCAACAACTTGGTTCGAAATGGACTGACTGACAGCTCATACGCCGAATCTGCACATTGATTTAAACGACATAGTCTCCCATGCAATTCAGTTTCACATCATACCTGGTCATCAGACGGCTAAGGAAAAGAACACTGATCACTAAATTGATCTATCTTTCACAAATAATTTTGACGAAGAATAGAGAAATCAAGAGACGGGATTGTGGCAATCGTGTTCATTTTAGATCACTGATGAACGCAAACCACGGCTCGCAAGATCATCAGTGGGTGTTGGTCGTTAATCATCAAGGGAGTGGTGTTTGCGAGGTGAAGAGAATTTGCCGATTCTGGTTATGTGAGAATAAAGTCACTACGCCAAGCATGACTTGGCCACCCCAGGTTGGTTGGCTGAATTTCTTTATCCAAGCTTTTTGTTCAAGACTCTAGCCACCCTGTTTCTCATAATTCTCAAAATTGCAAAATAGTGAAGTTGAATTCCAAATACAGCATTTCAAAGAAAGCACCAACGAAGACGCGTTGAATGACTATAAATACATACGTATTTGGTTGCAAAATTGCAAAGAGAATTTAATGAAAATCTCCGAAAAGGGCAAAGTCCTAGGCGACTTAATTTTTCCAAATATCGTAAACTGGAATGTTCACGATACTTGGAAAAATTGCGTCAAGCTCGGATTCAATCAGTCTGCATGAGACGTATGAATTATAGCTCACTCTTTAGGCTTTGAAACGGCCTACGAAATCAATCAGGCTGAGTTGAAAAGTATTGAGAAGTTGGTAGCAAAATCAGAATAGTGTGGGAGCATAGGAGGTACACTTACCGTATCTCAGTAGACTGCTTCAAATCTTTGGCTCAAGAGAAAACACCCTCAAGAATATCAATTCTAAAAAATTTTATGCGCCTATCCTTTCGAATACATGTGTAATAATACCTCAAAGTGGGTTAGATTTGACAAAAATTACAAAATCTCGTCGAGGACGGTTTGACAAGATTTAATTCACTCTAATTCGGTGATTGCGTGCACTTCTCATCGTACATAAGAGAGAAATCAGTTTCTCTATCTGCGGATTCTCCTTCGACTCTTCCCTCTCCGCCAACCACCCGCCCGTATGCTTATACATGGGGACTCTGAGAGGCGTTTTTTCACGGTTTAACACAATCATTTCGGGGTCTGACTAATTGCTCGTTGTTGCCCAAAATTAGAGTTTCAATTTGAGCCCGGATAAGTCCTTCTAGCAGTCGAATCCGTGGCGATCTGAGCATTTTTGTGAAGTGCCGGGGGAAGGGGTAGGGGGTGAAATTGTCCTATTTTGAGGGCTCATAACTCCAAAACGCAGCCGGACCAAAATTCGGGACTTGGACGAGCATTTTGAGCATATTCGGGCCTACCATGAGCATATTTTGGTCCGATTCCGCGGGCCAGGTTCACAGGGGTCGCTGATCAGCATCTTGACGGTGACCACGTGCAGGTGTTCGAATCATTGGCTCCCAAAGTGCTCCCAAGACATTATTATGTTGTCACCTAGAGGTTGCAGCTTGCAGCCGCTCTCGCACCATCAGCAGCCAAATAGACAAAGAGAGATGCAACGAATGCAGGAGTGGGACCATAAATAATGTCATTGGTGGAAGCAGCAGCAACAAACGGAACTGCAATAAGCATCAGAGGAAAATTAAATGATCTCACAAGAAAACCGTCATTAACTGCAACGGTTGCGGGTTTTATCAAAAGTTTGGGCCTCGGAATGCATCTGTCTCCCAGGAACAGCTACAGATTAACCTTGCGGTTAACTAGAGCCAGGGAGTTGTTCTTCGTCAAGATCCAAAGATCCATTGCATGGTACCCGAAGACGTTCTCGATCCTCACAGTTGTGTTTTCAATTCAATATCCTCATACAGAAGAAAGCTCGGAGCCAACCGGTTCTGCAAGACCGAAACACAGTTTTCTCCTCACACAGTCATGATGAAGGCAAAGAAAATGAGTAGAATGAGATGCGTCTAGCAGCATCAGCCAACACATGTCGATGGTGTGTATTTGAAGTAATGAATAATATCCCAGCTTCAGTGCATAAATTCATGCAAAAATTGAGATTTGTACCCTGAGATGGGTGTCGCCGAGGTATTTTTCACCTGATGGACTATGGGGAAGTCAATTTGTCAAAATAACGCGCAAAAGATTTGCAGAGTGACGGTTGGGAAGGGGTTTCGCCACAATCAATCTTGATGTGTGAAAAGTCCACATCATTGCATTGACTCTAATATAGCCCTACTAGATCTTGCCTATCGTGGCGGGGCAGCGAAATATCGCTGTTTGAAGCTCAAGGTCAGTTTTTTGATCAGATATGTCTGCTGGAGTCATTGTATCAGATTGGTCACCGGATCGTTATTCACTTCTATCCGGGAAATAGAAAATATAAGAGAGAGTTATAGGATGCTACTTTATTTTCGGGATGGTTCAATTCAATAAAATGGGAGAGTCTTCCTGAAGAGCAATTTTATTGAGTTTGAATAACTACAGTTTCTCGACAGAAATCGCATAATTATATAACTTTCGATCAATCCAAATGATGCTGATCCAAAGAAGCTATCCTAATTATTGGTGCAACAGGAGAGTACGATGAGAGAGAAATTATATTCATCCTGCCTGGAGTAACTTCTTTATCTCTCACCCATTCACAATTTACCGTCGGTTTCGATGCTGACGACAAAAATATTGTCTACATATCTGCAGTTTCTTGCTCCGTCAAACTTTTTAAAACCGTGAAGTAAGAGATACATAATTTCATAAGCTGAAACCGATCCAAGAATATTGATGCTCATTATCAGTATGCATGTGACTGAGGTTACACGGTGAGCCGTCATCAATATAAGGGGGAGGCGGGAGCGAAAATATAAGATACTGCAAAATCACTAGAATATAACACTATGAAAAGAGACTTCTCGTTGAACTAGATGACTATCTCCCAATTCAAAATATGCATGGACAGGTGGACACGAGACATATTCATGTCATGGATTCTGGATATTGGCTATGGGAAGTATGAGTTTCAGCGCCTCCGTGCGGCGGAAAACGGCATGCCACGGGAGGGAGCAGTCGAACGTGTTTATATGTGGTTCAGTGCGGGCTTCGGTCTTCTTGTGCATTTAGCTCAAAAACCATAGCTCGGATGTGGCAACAGTATGTGAGGCGATTGTAGGGTTTTCAAAAACGAAGAGTTTGGGTGCTTGTGAGTCCGAATCCGAGCAAAATTGAGTAAACTAGAGCGAGTTGAAAATTTTGCCTATGCTTTTTGCATGGGCGCGAGCATGAGCGTTGCGGCCACCGGCCACTGCTCAACGCTTCTGCCTCGACTCGCTCCGATATTTTTCTCGCTTCGGGCTTTGTCAATCTTTCATTAATGGTCTGATTGATACGTATGATAGCTCAAAGTTTTCGCAATTAAAAATCTAACAACTTTCTCGCTTACTGTTACGAGGTTTAAGCGATAGGTTCTCTCAAAAATGAAGGAAAACCCCTACCACGCGCCTAATTTGCATGCTCTATTTCTGACCTTGATTTTTGGGAAAACCGTTGCTCAAACCTTATAAGAGTAAGCGAGAAAGTTGTTAGATTTTCAATTGCGGAAACTTTGAGCTATCATACGTATCAATCAGACCATTATTGAAGGATTGACCAAGCCCGAAGCGAGAAAAATATAGGAGCGAGTCGAGGCAGAAGCGGTGGTTGAGCAGTGGCCGCAACGCTCATGCTCGCGCCGATGCAAAAAGCATACACTGAAAAACTTGTGGTACCAAATCGCACCACGAAATCGCATCGGCGTGCGCAACACGCTGTTGGTGCAGCAGCGGTCCACAGTGTGCTGCAAATCTGCACCACTGTGGTGCATAAATGCCCCACAGAGTAAAAGTGCCGCTGGTCAGAGCTTCTGCGCCACTGTAGCTGCACATATGCAGCAACAGTGGTGCGGAAATGTTCAGCCGCGCGTATTGGCTATGGGACATGTGAATTTCAGCGCCTCCGAGCGGCGGAAAACGGCATTCCACGGGAGGTAACATTCGAAGTTTTTGAACGTGTTTAGTGCGGGCTTTGGTCTTCTCATGCAAGTAGCTCAAAAACCGTAGCTCAGATGTGGCAACAGTATGCGAGGCGATTGTAGGGTTTTCGAAAACGAAGAGTTTGAGCGCTTGTGGGTCTGAATCCGAGCAGAATTGCGTAAACTAGACCGAGTTGGAAATTTTGCCTAATGCTTTTTGCATGGGGCTATGCGGTCGCCGCTCAAGCTACTGATTCTGCCCCGACTCGCTCCGATATTTTTCTCGCTTCGGGCTCTGTGAATTCCTCAATAATGGTCTGATTGACAAGTGTGATAGCTCAAAATTTTCGCAATTAAAAATCTAACAACTTTCTCGCTTACTATTACGAGGTTTGAGCGATAGGTTCTCTCAAAAATGAAGGAAAACCCCTACCTAGCGCCTAATTTGCATGCTCTATTTTTGACCTTGATTTTTGGGAAAACCGTTGCTGAATCCATATAAGAGAGCGAGGAAGTTGTTAGATTTTTAATTGCGAAAATTTTGAGCTATCATACATGCCAATCAGAACATTATTAAAGAATTCACAAAGCCCGGATTGATCATGCACAGTTGCTGTCTATCATGATCTTTCCTCGAGTAAACAAGTAGCGTCACTCTCACTGATGCCTGTGCTGCACGCCGGCGACACGGTTGGTGCGAAAAGCCGGCACACCTGCCGTGGCAAAGTCGGTAGGGGAGGGACCGATGCGTCGGCACTCGGCAGCAACATGTGCAGCGGATCTGCTCAACTGTGCTGCAAATTCGCACCAACAGCGTGTTGCGAACGCCGATGCGATTTCGTGGTGCGATTTGGTACCACAAGTTTTTCAGTGTAGGCAAAAATTTCAACTCGCTCTAGTTTACTCAATTTTGCTCGGATTCAGACCCACAAGCGCTCAAATTCTTCGTTTTCGAAAACCCTACAATTGCCTCGCATACTGTTGCCACATCCGAGCTTTAGTTTTTGAGATAAATGCATAAGAAGACCGAAGCCCGCACTAAACCACATATAAACACGTTCGACTGCTCCCTCCCGTGGCATGCCGTTTTCCGCCGCACGGAGGCGCTGAAACTCATACTTCCCATAGCCAATACCATAGTTTTTACATGAGATGATTCTGAAGGTACCGAGAATTCGTATTAAATTGAAAGCAAGTCGAAACAGACACGTGACCTCTATATCAATGTTCTGTTTGTATTCACGAGGTACTTGGCCTCACATGTACCCCATGTTGACGAGGAATAACCGTACTTCCCTCTTGATTATTTCAAAATATATGTGACACTTACTCCAGCAAATGTCTCCAGCGTGAGGATAAATACTTTGCCCACAGTTAAATAATATGGCTGCATGCATCGAGACATGATTATGGAAATATACACCCTATCTTTTGCGCGCAAGAGATACCAATTGTTAACCATCCTGAAAGCAGAAAAACTCAGTCATTCGTCAGTATCATCGAATTAACAAAAAAAATTTGTGCATCCCAGCGAACGCGCGATTGATGACGGAGTCCTCTAAGTAAAACCGCGTTATAGTTTTGTAATCCATTCTCCATAATAATGATATCCCTAAGCTCGAGTTTTGATCGCGGAGTCTGGTCGAATAGTTACAGAGCAAAGAGTCATTCACAAGATCATTCTCAACGTTTTATCCCCGATTTTGAGAATATTTCTCAGGAAGCAGAGAAAGAGTATCAAAACTCTTCTGCGTTATGCATCATTTCACGTATAACTCGTTTTTCTCATTTTATGACAAATCGCATTCTCCCCTCGCAAAATCTCAAGGAACTTTCTTCAAAACTCTTGAAAATACTTTTCTTCTAAGAAAATTGGAATTGACCTGATGTTGTAAAAATTCCTTGCATGTTGAAAATAGAGTACACTACCGCTCATGAATTCGTGAACGGTGAACGCACATTCAGCCTCACCCTAGTAAAAATAAGTGCCTCATGATCATAAATGAACATGTTCCCGACTGGACTATGGTCATACATGACCGCCTATGACCATGAGGCCGGAATCATAGGTCGTCATTGGTCTCCATACTTGATCCAAGGAACTCATGTTGGAAATGAAGCAATTCATTGCCAACTCGAATTCGCTATGCTCAAATTGCTTGCGCGGGACATCTAGCGGCTAGCTCGCGCGTTACGCCGTGGTGGTCCTCGCGCAGACAGGCAAAGTCCGCATGTCGGTGTGATCTCGATCTCTCCGCTCTCCCCCCGCAGCGACCACGCAACTCACCGGGACCACCACAGTTTGAGGTTATTTTCTGCCACCAGCGGGCGCTACAGTCTACTTTTCTTTATATAGCACATTCGTGACCATAGCCAATAGTTTCTCAATCCGAAGCTTCAAAATGAGCGCGGTTGGGGCTCCAACTGCTAGGCCTTTATCCGATATTGAAAATTTCATGTACAACCACTTGATTACGATACCCTACGGCCATGTACGAGTTGGCTTTGTCCACCTATGATGTGAATGAAGAGTATTTTCTTAACTCGCGAGAACTTTTTATCAATCCGATCATTAATCCTCAATGGCTTCGACACTCGACTGGTTCTGCGCGAACGACTGGATAATTGTGATAACTGAGCGCTTCCCTTTTTTGTATGATCACTCACTTGTTTTGTATAATTTCTCACTTGCGCGGTATCTCAAGATAATGCAACGCAACTCCCGCTATTCGGAAGACCTCAAAGAAACCTATGAGGTATGACCTCGGAAACTTTCTTAAGCTAATTCTGATCCTGATCAGGTAAAATCCAAAAAAATTAGGCAAGCCAATTATTGAAAAAGCATCTTTTTGAAATTTATTTGGAATACGAGTTTTTATGCAAAATTACACAATCTTTCTGATGAAATTGGTCCGAAGTCATTTTTCCGTTGTTTCATGCATTTTTCCGCCAATTTATTGGTTTTTCATTCCCTGACCAATCAGAAATCAGCTATTACTGCGCATGCGCGTGGTTTGACTAATTCCAAAGTAGTTCCAATCGAGAGCTGAAGGAATTTTCTTCTGATACGCGCATCTGCGTTAATTCGATAAACGGCACAGTCATATCACGACGCAACAACCGATGCTAACGCGACATGGGATTATCCTGGGGGATTCCGTTACGTCGTACAGTGCGGCCGAATATTCGATTTACGGCACGAATTAGCGCCACGTGAATACTCAACGGATCGATCTGATTCAGAAGCTATTTTCCTCGTTTTTTCAAGCTCTCCAAAATGCCCCTGCTACAATTTTGATTAGGTGACCTCTCGCGGTCCAGGATCAAATGAGAGAGGAGTGGAAACGAGGAAGGAGCGAATCAGTAATATATCAGTGTGACTAAGTGTGTAAACGAAACAGTGCAACCTCTGATACACGTCTCATACATCCGTACAGTATACACCCATTGACGACAATGACCTAGGGTGATGGGAGTGCGAGGAAAAGAATTTTTAGGCATCTTTCAAGTATTCTATAGCCCAGAATCACGTTAAACACCACAAAATCCGCTACCATACTGATTTCGCGGAGCGTTATCCAGAAGTTGCCGACTCCAAAGTACTTGGCATATCTTGATACAGTGTTTTCTTATCATTTGCCATGGACAAGTGTATGGTGGATGCACCGAGAGGTCCTCTAGGGGTGTTTTTCAGTGGAAAACCACGCTATCCATCAAGACTTCGAGTACAAAACTGATTATTGTGAGCGTATTTCAAAAGTTGCCACCTCCAAATCACTTGGCATACCTATCAACAGTGTTTTCCTATCATTTGCCTCGACTAAGGGTATGGTGGATACACCAAAGCGTTTTTCAGGGGCGTTATCCAGTGGAAAACCACGCGATCCATCAAGACTTCAAGTACAAAACTGATTTCTCGGAGTGTATTCCAGAAGTTGCCACCTCCAAATCACTCGGCATACCTTGATACAGTATTTACCAATCATTTGCCGTGAACTGAAGTGAGGTGGATACACCGAAATGTTTTTTGGGCGTCTTTCAAGTGTTCTGTACCCCAGAATCACGCTAAACACCACAAAAGTCATGTGAAACAAATTTCTCTACTTTCCTTTTGTTCGTTGTATTCACATAGAACTATTATTATTATGGATCTATAATTAGTATGTATCATAGAATTATATCAATCTAGTTCACATGCATCAGCATCTCCCAGACGATACCTGTGTGTGGATGTGATACCAAGGACCTGGCCCTCATCCCTGAATACTAACGAGGTAGTATTTTGGCACACTCAAAATTTCTGCGCCCGGAGTGCTGAACATTCCAACCTGCGGCTCGGGACCTAGATGTATATTCATATTTTGACACCACTGCAATTCAAGATCTATCTGTTATTATAGAATAATTTTCGAAGAGGAATTTGGATCCCGTGATATAAGTTCTCAACGAATCGTGAAACAAATCATCAGCTTTACCCCAAAAACTGACTTTATCGAAGAACTGTACAGAAGAATTTGGGATTTTTCCGCCCACTTGGAAACATCCATACTGTTTCTCAGATAGTTGAGCTCTGAGGAACTAATTTTCCCGTGTCACTGATTGCCCTAGTTTTTGAAAATTCGATGGATTCAGTAGGATGTGCCGAAAATCTACAACTCTAGCTAGAGTGTCACTCTATCTCACGTAAGTAATCAAAGGTTGATGAATTCAATCAAACTCAGAATCTGCATTGATGAGGAACTTTGACCTGTTATTTCTATGAACAAAAGTTATTTTGTATGACCAGTGAAGATAAAAGCAAACTGTTTCCGGAATGTGATTGCTGCCGTGCACTCTTGATTCTTCATTATAAGAACGGATCACTCACCTTTCTGATTATAAGCATTCTAACTCAAGTTATTTCGAGATATTGTTGTGAGATGGCATTTGGTAGGGTGTACGCGTTTTCGACTTGAGAGAAAGGATATGTTGGTACACTGATTGCCAGAATCGGAAAGACCAATCGATTATAATCAATGGATTCATGAAAGGCCCTTGACGTTTCGCATTACAATTGGGAATTTCGCAATCTTCAGATCCTTCGCCAATAATGTAGCTCGCGGCAAACCACAGATGAACACCGTCAGGGGTATTTCTAGTACTTTTGGGGTGGTAACTACTATAATACGTTCCAAAAAATCAGTTTTGTACTCAGAGTTTTGATGGGTGGCGTGGTTTTCCACTAGAAAACACACCTAAAAACGTCTTGGTGTATCCGCCATACTCTAGTTCACGGCAAATGATAAGAAAACACTGTATCAAGGTATGCCAAGTACTTTGGAGGTGGCAACTTCTGGGTTACGCTCCGAGAAATCAGTATGATACCGGATTCTGTGGTGTTTAGCGTGGTTCTGGGCTAAAGAACACTTGGAAGACGCCTGAAAAAACGTCTCGGTGTATCCACCTTACTGAGGTTCACGGCAAATGATTGGAAGATACTGTTTCAAGGTATGCCAAGTACGTTGGAGGTGGCAACTTCTGGATTGCGCTCCGAGAAATCAGTATGATAGCGGATTTTGTGGTGTTTAGCGTAATTCTGGGCTATAGAACACTTAAAAGTCGCCCAAAAATGTTTCTAATAATGCACTCCCATCACTCTAGGTCATTGTCGTCAATGGGTGTATACTGTTCGGATGTATGAGACGTGGATCAGAGGTTGCAATGTTTCCTTTCCACACTTACAAGGGGGACCCACGAACTGCGGGTCACCAAATCTCACCAAACTTTGTTCACAGTCTCGTACCACCTAAAATATGAAGAATCCAGAGTAACTCCGTCAAATGGGCCTGCTGTTCTGAGCTACAGCCAGAAACGTCAACATTGCTAGTATATCTATGTATATTACTTCTTAACATGGGCCTATATGGGCAATGCTAATGTCATAGGCTGTAACTTCGGACAGAAGGCCCATTCGATGGAGTTACTCTGGATTCTTCATATTCTAGGTGGTAAAAGACTATGAAAAAAGTCTGGTGAGCTTTGGTGACCCGCACTTCGTGGGTCCCCCTTGTTAGTCGCACTGATATATTACCGTTTCGCCCCTTCCTCGTTTCCACTCCTCTCTCATTTGATCCTGGACCGCGAGAGATCACCCTGAACAGAATTGTAGCAGGGGCATTTTGTAGAACTTGGAAAAACGAAGAAATTCGCTTTTGAATCAGATCGATCCGTTGATTTTTAGCGTGGCGCTGATTCGTGCCGTGAATCGAATTTCCGGCCGCACTATCCGTCGCATCATCATACCTGACACAGTAGATTTATTCGATTATGCTAGTTCGAAGCGCTCAGAGCGCTCTGACTCTCGGATCTCTCTTTCTAATGCAATGAGTGAGAGAGAGACATCGGACAGTTCGGAGTACTCCGAAAAGCATAGTGGAATAAACTTAGTGCGTAACTCTACGTTGTGTTCCAGGTTTTTCTCCCTGGAACACCTTCCACTGATACCGTTCCGCGTTAGCATTTTTCACTAACGTAACACTCCGTTATTCCGCACCTAGTTCTACACTACGAACGCCACACTTTTTACTAACTTGTCGCTCCGCTAGTCCGTGTACATGTCTTACGCAGGTAATTGCGACACACCATTTTGCGTTAGTACTCTTCGCTAGCGCAACACCCCGTTATTCCGAAGGGCTATTCGTCTCATCTCACGTATCCTACGTACATACGTTTCCTACCTTACCTACGTAACAAATCGATAACAAACCGACCCAACCCTAGGATTCGTCTGCTTAAAACATTCCTCGGTCAGCTTTTGTTGAGGAAGAGGTTTGACAGACAAACGAACACCAGACAGTGGCTATAGAAGAAAATCAATATAGTTATTTTCTCAAGTAGGGTTGATCTTGGGAGAAAATCTCGATATTTTCTGAGGTAAGATTGATCGATCTAGTCAAAAATTCTAATATTCCATCAGGTGAAGTTAATTCATCTAGGGAGAATCTAGAGAATCTCCAGGTAAGGTTAGTCGATGCAAAGAGACATCTAGATATTTCATCATAGCGGCGAGTCGATCTAGGGTCAAATCCAGAGATTCTTCCAGGGGAAGTAAATCGTTCTAAGGGGAATTCTCGAGCTTTCCCAGGTAAGGCTGGTCAATCTAGGGGAAGAATCTAGAGAACCCCTCAGGCAGAGTTAGTCAATCTAGAGGAGGATCTAGAAATTCTCCAGGTAAGGCTAGGCGATTAAGGGGGCGAGGATTGAGATAGTTTCTCAGGAGGGGTTAGTCAATTCAGGGAGAAATCTAGAAATTTTCCAGGTGAAGTAAGTCAATCTGGGGAGGAATCCAGAGCTTTTCCAGGTAGGGTTAGTCAATCTAGGGAGATTTCGGATGATAAATGATCTCACAGATTAATACTAGTTAATTCATTCCCCAAATCTTAGAACATGAGGACTTTTATCTTTGGTTTATGGGTCAAACAGAACGACTGAGAGTTTGTACATACTTACGCATGAGTGAATATTTCTTCGCGGGAATCGACGAATCGTTGTCCAAACCAATGGTAAACGAATGTGAAGAAAATGTTGACGATTGCAGTTTCAGTAACCAACATATGCCTAGTAATCGGGGCGTGAAGGAAAGTCACCTTGGAAATTACATGACTTTAGGAATTCAACTCATTCGGGATGTGTTTCAGGCAGTGAACCCTAGAGGCAGATACTCACATGGTATATCCCAAAAGACAATAAGAATATACTAAAACATTCGTAACACGTGGATGCCCAACAGAATAATCCATCCACCAGTTCAAATGCTCTGTGAAATATATAAGTATAATTATTGCAACACGCAATTATTGTAATTCGTTCAATCACTTGGGAGGATGAACAACAGGAACAAAACTAGTCATATCCGAGACAACTCCTGTTGAAATATTCGAGGACTTGTTGATGTTTATTGGTGAAACCGACATAGATAATGACGATTCGCCTGAACTGACTTGCACCCGGAAGTGCGTGCGCTAAGAAAAACTTTCGCTCTCCGAAAGTACATGGAAAATAGAAGTATTTCTGACAAGAAACAAAACCATCGCCGAAGCCATCTTTTGAGACGTCGGCCACGAGTCTGAAATGTACTTTCATGGAATATGTTTCTGTTTCAAAATGGCTGTGGCTCATATGTCCTATAGCAAATGAACTCGATCAATGATTGGCTTTGAAGTAAAATGAGTCATCTATTGATCAAAGTTGATTCGAGACTCGAAAACTGTGCCCTTGTGAGAGGAATCAGTATCTTACAGAAGAAAATCGAATTTCAGGCAATCAAAGTTCGACAAATGTAGGGTTTTCCGCGCATGCGCACTCTTCTCTGTCCATAGAGCTATTTTCAATCGGCGGTTTGTTTAGTTTCCTTTGAAATGACCTCTTGCTAGAGTTAATTTGATGGAGTAGAAGAAAATACACGCCTTAAATGTTCGGAGAGACTGCCGTGCTGTTCTTAGGCTCACGGACTTGATACCTACAAACTTTTTTTTCTTCCAACAGCTACGGCTCCGGTTGAGGCTCCGGTCCTGTTGCATCCCATTCACTCCAGCAAGAGGTTTTTCAGAAGGAAATTGAGTCATCTTCTGATTGAAGAAAGTTTGAAAGGCGTGGAGAATAGCCTATGCGTAGAAGATGCTAGTTGTTGATTCAAAATTTGCTTTTGAAATGACTTCTCATGAATTTGAGCATCTACTACACTTGGAAAATTACTCAGAATAGTCATTCTTCTGTACCATAATCTCACAAATACAATGATATGGGCTGTGAGGTCCTCAGGAGACGTTTTGTATGGTAAAAACGCATTTTTTTGAATTTTAATAGTATATTACGTAACAAGAGCGAGAAAGACGATTTTCGCAAAAGTTGCCAAACGAGTCTGAGAAGTAACATTTACGCACACCTTGCAATTTCTTGCACACCCAGAAAGACACATTTACGCACGCTCGCGAGAGAGGCGGGAGGGGGTTCGGGGGGTTTCCTGTAAAAAACGTAGGATATGGTAATTGAAAATCAAGTTTTTGAATCAGATTCATCAATTTCTGAAGGATATAACGTCGTTACCATAATTCAGAGTAGATAATTATATCATCTGAATTAAAAAATACAAGGAACAGTTAATACAAGTTTTTTTCTCATGAAACGAATAAGAGATTAAATATTTTGTTTAGTTTTACAACAAATATTTAGACTAGTGTTTAGAAAACAAAACAATCAATCTTCACCATAAATATTCTCATGAAAGAACGAGATAAGATGTCTCAAATCGTTTTGACATTTGCGAATGAAGTTTTAACTCAAAATTTTCATTATTACAATATCGAAAAATTGGGGAATTTTTATTATTATGAAATCAAAATATTGGTGAATTGGAATCACAGCAGTGATAAACAATTTGTTTGTGAAATGCCAAAGAGTTTTCGAGTGAAATATGAGAATCATATGAAAGTCAAAGTACTCGACAACGTTCACAATATTCTCCATAGGACCTCTTGGGAGTCAATACCAGATATGACGAGTAAAACATTGGAAAAATTACATTCACGCATTACAAACTGTGCGGAGAAATGACATTCATGCACGCTTCACCAGTGCGTAAATGTAAAACTGTGCGAGAAGTCATTCACGCATTACTTCTCGCACTGTAAATAGTGAAGAGAAGTCGCATTTATTTACAACTTTGCGCACAGAGTTGCAAAAAATAATTTTAGCTCACTAAAACAGCTCTAGAGAACTCAGAACGCTAAATACTGGCGAACAATTCTAGTGAGTCCATCTTATCATCTGAATAGTGGATGGAGAATATAAAGAGATCAAAATAGGCATCAAGAAAGCTATCAGCTAATTTCTGATTTTAGCCTTTTACAGCTTCTGAGAGGACCAGGAAGGCTCGAAAAATATTCCACAAGTGATCAATCGGTAGTATTTGGGTCACTTCGCAAATGCTCTCCGAACAATTTTAATCGGTTGAGGCATTCCAGAGTTATGAGCAGAATACGGTAGTGGAGTCTCAATTCTGGATTTTTCGGGGAAACCCTGATTGTTGGGCTGTAGTGAACAAAAGAAATCTTCCGGACTCAACAACTGAGCAAGATATCACATTTTCGAACCCCAGAACGAAAAAAAGGTATGGGTATTATTTGAAAATAGTTGCAAAAACGTTGCTGAATTGGCGTGAACGTACCCATATGCACGCTAATGTCAATGCCTGATCTTATAAGCCGAGTCGACCAAAATCAGCTGAGCAATATTGACCGAGGAAATATTCACTGCGCGAAATTCTTATCAAAGTTTCCCAGGAAACAGGTATTCCGAGAAAGAAAGGTTGCGCGCCTCACACTGAGCGAGACACTCGGACGAGCGACGATTGATTACATGAGAGTGGAACTTGGGATTAGACTAGGCGAAATCACCGCCATCGCTGGAAAAATTCGTCTGATGGAATTTTTTTACGGGATCCCCTCCAGAAGACCCTTCTGAATCCGAAAATCCATGTTGCCAGACGAAATTCTGGTGCAAAATTGTTTAAACTGAAATTGTTTAAACAAATTAGCAATATCAACTTTTTTGGTCCCAAAGCAACTTTGTAAGGTTATTTGATACATTTTAAAAAGAAAATCTCTCTTGTCATTTTTTTCTAAAAGTCATCGTTTTCGAGCTGTGAGCGTTTCAAAGTTGAAAAATTGCGAAAATCGCGATTTTCAGCGATCGATTAGAGTGAGAAAAACGTAAAAATCTCATGTTGCCAAAGCGGAAGGATGTTGATTGAGATGTCTTTAACAATGTCCAATAGCAAAAATTCATGTTTCCGAGCGATAACCCTTTGTTTTTTCAATGTTAACAATGGGTAGTTGCGCACGCTATAGCCATAGAGATGCAGCGGTGGCGGGCTGCGCGTCGTCTGCTTGCTCGTGCCGATATCCTATGCTATAGCGTGCGCAACTACCTATTGTTAACATTGAAAAAACAAAGGGTTATCGCTCGGAAACATGAATTTTTGCTATTGGGCATTGTTAAAGACATCTCAATCAACATTCTTCCGCTTTGGCAACATGAGATTTTTACGTTTTTCTCACTCTAATCGATCGCTGAAAATCTCGATTTTCGCAATTTTTCAACTTTGAAACGCTCACAGCTCGAAAACGATGACTTTTAGAAAAAAATGACAAGAGAGCTTTTCTTTTTAAAATGTATCAAATAACCTTACAAAGTTGTTTTGGGACCAAAAAAGTTGATATTGCTAATTTGTTTAAACAATTTCAGTTTAAACAATTTTGCACCAGAATTTCGTCTGGCAACATGGATTTTCGGATTCAGAAGGGTCTTCTGGAGGGGATCCCGTAAAAAAATTCCATCAGACGAATTTTTCCAGCGATGGCGGTGATTTCGCCTAGTCTAGATCGCTCATTCCCTCTGATTGATATTGTTTTTGTTTTTATTGATTGATATTGTTGTACGACGATATTTTAACCTGCATGCCTCTGGTAGAAAAAAGACCGTAGCGGTATCGCGCAACTTTGTACTACTGTAATAGAGGTACTGTAGAAGTACGATGTTCCTGTACTACCAGTAGTACTGGAAGTATTGCTGTCGTACTACGATCGTATTCCGCCAAAGTCCGTGTCCGCAATGGTATTATTTCCAAGTTTCAAAGAATATCTGTGCATGCGAGAGAGCCGGCAGATGCAGATCTGCTAGACTGTGTTTGTGTTTGGCACTTTGTGTTGACATCTGGTGTTATGTGAAGATGGGAAGCTGACGTTGTGGTCGACGTGCAATGAAGAAAACTCCTTCAGTTGATTTTGATATGCACAAACGGATATTACATGGTGATGTTACATATTCCTTTCTTGCACATGCGGGAGTTAGGTTAACCCATCAGGCTCACTCCACAGCAGATGAATCCAAGCGATGAGATGCCTGTCATCAAGTGTGACAAGCATGTAAGCTGCAAGATGCTCTTGATTCTTCAAGACTCATTTATGCTCTACACCCAGCTGTGTCTGTCCACGACTCAGACACACATCTCAGTTTCCAATTAGTTTCCAAATTAGCACAGTAAAAAAGTGTGACAATAGTTCTCATAGCTTTTTAAACAGATGCTGCTTGAGTATTTGTTGATCTCAGCTTTGATAAAGTCTCACTCTGTCAAAAATCACCACTAGAAGATTTGCTTATTTCCCTCCTCCTTGTCGCTTCAAACTACTCCTTCCATTTTAGAACTTTGGCTATTGAATTGAGCATAGATGAAAGTGTAGCATGAGTTATCACAACTGCATGGGCATATGAAGCAGGAACATTTCTAGACTTCTACTCTGCAATGCAACTTACGTTATCACTCTGGATGAATTAGAAACTTTATTTGATCACATACAGTTATGACTGTTGGCTTCGATAAAAAAAAGTTCCCCCTCCAGCATAACAATAGGTTTATGGAAGTTAAATAGAGGGACAGAGACGAAACTCCATTTTTTTGTTTCTTACGTAATCAGTGATAAAATGATCATCCATGATATCATCTTAAGTATTCATCTTGAAGTATCACAATTCCTAACTTAGGCTGACGGATATGAAAGAATTCTTCTTTTACTCATCAAGAGGGAGCTGGAAATGTTATCATTAAACAGAAATTCGATTTTTGATGCCGCTCATTGCACATTCTTCTGTAATTTTCTTTTCAGGAGTATGGTTCAAGTGCATGCAAGTGAACTAGAATCAAGATGAATATTTTGTGTATACAAGATTATCATAACACTTAATTCAACGTTGATAACTTGCAATTTGGAAAATGAGAGAGAGACAAGATATATAGAGAATAAGCAAGTCTTGAAATGTTGACATGTAACAGTGAGCGTTCATCAAAACTGAAGTCGAGAAATGCTCAGGCATCACCATCTATTCCAGAAGCTATTGGGTTTCTCGAACATATACTGCTTTAGACTTTTGATGTCACACTTATATGATTGAGAATCATTATCACAGTCTTTATTGTTGCTAATGGACTGGAAACTAATTGGAAACTGGGATGTGTGTCTGAGTCTTGGACATACACAGCTGGGTGTAGAGCCCATGTGTATAATCTTCAGAGTATCTGCACTTTGTCTGATATTTCAGAGAAGCAGAATGCAGCTGAGGATGCGAATGTGTAAGAAAGCATAAGTGAGTCTAGAAGAATCAAGAGCATCTTGCAGCTTACATTCTTGTCACACTTGGTGACAGGCATCTCATCGCTTCTCTCTACCCTCCCTAGCTTGGATTCACCTGCTGTGGAGTGAGCCTGGGTTAACTTAACTCTCGCATGTGCAAGAAAGGAATATGTAACATCACCATGTAATATCCGTTTGTGCATATCAAAATCAACTGAAGGAGTTTTCTTCATTGCACGTCGACCACAACGTCAGCTTCCCATCTTCACACAACACCAGATGTCAACACAAAGTGCCAAACACAAACACAGTCTAGCAGATCTGCATCTGCCGGCTCTCTCGCATGCACAGATATTCTTTGAAACTTGAAAATAGTACCATTGCGGACACGGACTTTGGCGTAATACGATCGTAGTACGACAGCAATACTTCCATTACTACTGGCAGTACAGGAACATCGTACTACTGGAGTAATACTGCATTGTACTACTACAGTAGTACGGTGATGATACAGGAGCGGTACTGTAGTAGTACTACAGTAATCCGCTCTTTTTTCCACCAGAGGCTTCTCCCAAACCAACGCCACGCCCAACTCCGGAGCTTGAAATGTGGAGTATGCTCGATTGCTCAACATATTCTTCTACACAGTAGTATGTGCAATCTATACAGAACCTGCTTGACTCTGTACGTGACAAATCTCTATCATATCCGTACATCACACTCTGAATAACATTAGGTGATTTTATTTATAAAATGAGTTTATAAGATTTAGAGTAATGGAGTACTAACACAATTCTAGTAGGGAAAAATGAAAAACATGTTTGAAAAACGGTCGAATCGATGTTCCTCAAACACGGGTCCGGCTGTTGTTTTGATTCTTGTTGAGAAAACTCCGATTTCTGGGGCACTTTGAGTAAGCAGACGTTCTTTTCATCAGCAAGCACTTTCGAGTTGAGGTCAGTCCAGGCAAACCGTGCAATGTCACGTGTATGGACTCAATTGTAATGAATTGGTGCGATTTGTGAAATGAGTGTACGTTGTCGATCAAATAGCCTTCATGTTATCTTTAACAATCCCTTCTCTGTCTAGAAAGATAATCTGGTTGAATAATATACGTCAAACTTTTATTCATCATATAGGTCTCAGCTGAAAGGCATGCGTGCTGGAGTGTGGACTGCTGAGACAATAAACCTCGTGGTCTGAATGTGTAAGCGCGCAGATCCGAGAAAGCCAACTGATGATAATGATCTTGATGTATCCGTCAAACTTCCTGCACATTTCCAGTGTACATACTTGAGACTTTTTTGATGAAGGACTATGACGCTCTTAATAGATTTACGAAAATTATTGGTCAGGAGTTCGAGATTATCTTCAATTCCTTCTTGACACAGCATGTTGCGCAGCCGGGAGCTGAAAATATCCCGGAGTTGATCAATACATTAGCAAATATAGAGGAATGTATAAGTGTGAATTTAAATTCCTGGACGGGCGGAAGAAACCCCCATAATTTTGATCTGGCTTTAAAATTATCAAGCTCGCGCGGTAATTATCAGTTTGTCCCGGAATTGAAAGCTCTCGTAGATACGCGTTAGGATTCATCATTAGGCAGACTTGGAGAGTAGCTTACTCAACGTCATCACGAAGAAATCCTCATCAACCGACATGAGAACCCCCCCCCCCCGAACCGTTCAAAGAGACCTAATCTTAAATCACTGTCATTCTGTATCGAAAGTGGCTGAAAATGAAAACCCTCGATGAATTCTGTCGGGAAGGGTCCAAATCTTGGAAGTCAAAAAATAAAGCTATCACATGCCATCTCGGTGGAACAAGCTGGTTTTTAGTTAGAAATATGACCAAGCTCGGGACCTTTGGTGTGCATCGTGGCGAGCGCTCACAAGAATCCACAATCTATGATCGACGGAAATTGAAAGGTTAAAAAACTCCAACTTGGTGTATATGTCGTAGGCGAATAGTATTCTCAGCCAGATAGCTATCTTCCGCGGCGCATAGCTATCAGGCAGCCGGTAGGATTCACGACGCGGGAGTAGTCTATCCGGCTGAAATTTGTAGGTCGGTAAATAGGCTACGGCAGCTATGCGGGAATTTTTTTGTATATTCGGCAGCAAGGCGCCAGCGCGCATTTTGATTACTGTTCATCGAAAAGCGGTAAGCACCCCACGTTAACCTAGATGACACTAAATTGATCAACACGCGCGGAGTTGACACCCACGTCAAAGCACGAAGAATGTAATAATTAAAAAAATATTTCAAATTGAGAGTTACAAGAAATAAAAACGATTACAAACAATCTGAAAACACCCAACAAAATTACAAAATGCTATCTATACCGCACTTATGGTATGTACATATTGCGTACCACGTGGATCAAAACAGGCTTCCAGAATGATTTTTATAGCTGAAAATTATCGAGCTTCATCGACGAAGGAAGTGAATGTTCCAAATTGTACAACACCTCTGCATACTTTGAGGTAACTGTGCCTAATTTCCCCCTATTTCCTACTTGCCCCCACAAAAGTTCTCAATTGTATGAACCACAGACCTTGCCGCGCATTTTTTTCATGTTTGTTACCTTAAATTATGGGGAAAAAAGGTTTTGGATCAATCCTAAATGACCCGTGTATTTCTTAGAACAAAAAAACTGGTACTCGGCACTCCGACTTCTTTTTTGATATGCCGAACGAAATTGATGTGATTAATTCTAACGTACTGTAGCTCATTCTCTTTGTCTTTGTCCCAACTTAGGAATGCTATTTACATAATTGCAAAATTCAATTTCTAAATAACACTATTCGCATCTTACTAAAATAAGTGCAGTGTTCTCAATTTGCCTCCATAGTCTTACTTCAATCTATTGAGATATGTCAATTCATCTCATGAGGTTTGAAAGGAGGTAAAAAAATTATGGAATGAGGTAATGTACGTCTCATTTGAGGGCCTGGGAACCGAAATATCCCGATTTCGCGAAAAACCCGCATGATCTCATGGGAATAGGTCTCTTTTCCACGTCGGGGCAAATTAGGAACACACTATCGAAAACTCGCAAAAATCTAAATATCTCGGGTCTAATTCATTTTAAGAAACGCGCGTCGGCTCATTTTACAGGTCTTGAAACAAGCTTCAAAGTAGGCTAAAGAATGTTCAAAAATATTGAGATAAACCACAATAGCGAGCAGAACAAAAGCAGTGGGAGCAAGTTAGGCAGACTTATCTCAGTCATTTTTGTTCACATAAATGTGTACTGGTCCATCTCCCATAACCATGATGCTAATATCTAACGACGATAATGGCAGAGATTATCTGAATCAATTGACCCCGCTCACCTTAATATGACAAATAATGCGCATGTTTGTTGCACTGTGATGATGAAGAGTGAGCCGAAACCACATACAAGCATCACATACGATGTTGTGCATATCATACATTGCAAATTAGCCAATGCAATGTAATCGGTAAGTTCAAGAAATATGAAATCGACTGGTACAATGACGAGCTTTAGACGTGTAGGATCATCTAAATCAAAGAATAGCGGGACAGCTATGCTAGCTACTTGTATTATAAGCCCACATGCCAATACTGCTCCAAAACCCCCTGAAATCGAATCAGATTTTTTCATGTAGACTAAACACCACACAGAAACCTCATATTATACATCCAAGATAGATTGACGGAGGCCTAGTAGAAATCATTCATTCCATCATTACTTGTTCTCCGTATAATCAAGGATCTACCCGGCTTACTTCAAACTGCCATGTACTACCTGCCAATAGTAGGTTTAGTTTATAGGCAACCGCAGAGTGTTCATTGATTATTTTCTTTTCATCCCGATCGACGATGGACTCACAAGTAGCTTTCAAATGGCATATCAACAATTTTATCTGGAAAGGAGTATCAAACAACTTCAGCTTTCTTTGGTGTGGACGAGTCAATAGCTTGATGAGATTATGGCAGTTACGATACCTTCGAAACCCTGGTGAATATGACCCAATATGCGGTGACAAAGGTGATATTTGCCATGAACGATATCATTGATAATACTGGCATATCATCTCGATACCAGTTGGACAAAAGGTAGGAGCCCTGTGCGATAGAATATTATGCTCCTTATTTTGATAGTTCTGATATCCATGTACAGTATTTCTCTGAACTTGGGCATAGAAAATCTGAGATAGACCCTATTTTTCTCGCGAATGATCATATTTGGTCGATTGTGGTGAAGGAGCTCTGTATTTTGATGACCCTCGTCCTTATTCAGAATTTTGCTGCTGTAAAAAATCGCGTTATTGGAATTCCCTCCCAAGCCCGTGTGATAGCACCCTGTTTTTCACTCGTAGCCGTGTACTCTCATTTGATTTTGGTGAATTGTTCATCCACATATCATCAGCAGCACATTCTGGATTTGGTCAAATTTCAGCATTTTAGAAATTCGCGATTTAATAGTATAAGTCTGGTGAAACGTTGTGATTGTTCCTGTTTATCCTTTCGGGATTTTTTGGATATAATTGACTGTACAACAACTCATGCTATTTATGTTACTTGTGCAACTATCAATAATTGGCCAAATCATGGAAGAGTTAAAGGAGGCTAGCCGAGTGAAAAAGAACGAAATTATGGATGATTTGAAAACGAGTCGCTCATCTCGGAATTTTGACGGTCCAGACTAATAAATGTGAATTCAGTTCACAATGAAATGAGGTTCGTTCAGGGATTTAATTCCCCATTCCACGAAGGTAATGAAAGATTAGGCAGCTTTTAGGCTTGACAAGCTACTTCTGGCAACTTCTGAGAATTCTAGAACAATTTCAAAGTCCTTGGCTAAACTTCTGCACGATAATAAAAAGAATAGTAACACTTCATAGCTTGATGCCGTTCACCTTTACGTGCATGAATTAAACGCCCAACCACCGTGAGGGGTGCATTGCCAATTATCTATGACATACAACTCGTTGAACGAGAACTATACAGTTTGGTTCAAGGTGGGTCCGAACCATCGAGTCTCCAAAAATGGCCCACGAGAAAAAGTCTTTATGATATTATCTCGGTCTCCAACTCTAGTTCCCGCAAGTTCGATCGAATGATTGAGATGAGAACAGCGTTTTTGTCATCAAAGTGGCTTTCTGCTCAGCGATAAGGTTTATCAAGGGATTATCATCTTTTCTTACGCGGGTATTATTAGCTCCGATACTTCTGAAAATTCAGCGGGAACGGTCTTTGCTCCCAAGAGGAACCCGATAAAGATCATTTAATTGCGTACATGACACAAATGTAGAGTGGGATTGGATCAAGATATGAAAATTTCGAAGGAGGAGGGAGAAAGCTGAGATATTCTCCATGTGATATACAATTTAATGTGGAAGACCTTAAAGCCGTATCGGAGTCTCACACAAAACGGGGTTACACTTTTCGCAATAGTTTCTCCATCAATTGAGACGGGGGTGGTTACAAATTACTCGAAATTGCTTTAGGAATGTGCCTCTGGTACGATCCATGAGAATAAACGTCCAAATCTTCTTCAAAACTCGATGTAAGGTGAAAAGTCGCGCTCTTTGAGAATCAGAATCGGAATATCTCTCGATTCTTCGATTCCTCCTCAAGAGTGAGAGGCATTTATCCTCATAGATCGCACCAGAGACACATTCCTGGAGCAATTCCGAGTCATTTGCGACCACCCCCGTCTCAATTGATGGAAAAACCATCGTGTAAGTTGTAACCTCGTATTTGCCGCGAGACTCCGACATGGCCTTAATCAGCTGATAGTTGAAGGAATAGATAACGAAAAGAGGGAATCTGATCAAAGTTTACCACCCAACCAAAATTCTCAATTAGTTCTTGGGTAAGAGAATGATTCAGGTTAAAGATAATCATGTATTGAACCAACTTACCGTTGTCACAAGCCACAGTGAATTCATTGTATTGTAAATCATACAAGTGATAAGTCTCCATAACTTATTTTGTTCAGGCCACGACCCTACGGCTTGGAGTAAAAATTTACAGTTTTTGTATTCTCTGTTCACTTCCATCTTGATGATGGTTGAGAGGGTGGTGAGAAAAATCGTCCAGATATATGCTGATGACTTCTGTTTCCAGTCGCTTTCACAGAAAAAGTGCCTTGTCCACTGAATGACAGAATTTATTCATGTTTAGTGACTTGCTAACTCTGTTTCAGTTGTTATTTGCTCGCATTTCCCATTTCTCATACAATTTCTGTTGAAAGAGTAACTTTCTGACCAAAAAAATAGAACATTACGCAATTACAGAGTAGAGTCGGCATTTTTATCCCCGGGTGAGATTATCGCTTACAACAAAGCTGAGCGATAAACTTCTGGAAGTCTGAGGCCCATATTAGGGATGTTCAGACAACCCGCCACGCCACGAATCTTGCGCCATGACATCGCACGACATCCGATATGACTCGGAATCCTATGGTGGATTTGATACAACCAGTCATGGGAAATGAAAATAAATCCATCCACCGATAGTTGGGCTCACCCGAATGGATCGCGAGTCATTTCGGGTCATGTCGTGCGTTGTCATGACGTGAGATTCGCGTCGTGGCGGGTTGTCTGTCATCACCCCTAACCCCGAGTTGCGTGTGAAATTTTTCATCTCGAATAAAACTTCCTCTATCCTAACTTTCACTGACCCGCAAAGGCTTCTTTTCCGAAAGGCTCGCGCGGACGCTACAGCGGGTTTTTCCTATTTGTTTGTAGAGGAACAAGAGGAAACTTGTCCTTTCGACCCAATGATATTACTCAGAGGCCACCACCTTTCAATTCTATGGGTCCCGTATCATCCCCATAATAAGTGAACGGGCGAGAAATTTTTTCACGAGCTGAGCGTGACAGCCCTAGCTGGGTGATCACCAATCCGACACTAAATCGCGAAAAGATTGCTCAACCTGAATTTCTTTCCAATGAGCTCGCTCGGCTGCCACTGTTATTTATTTCCATTTATCCAAGGAAAACAATGAAGAAGTTTGTTATTCTGACTCAAAAGCGACAACCGGGATCCACGATCTACCAATCTCATGGGTCCCGTATTCATCTCCATATTTGCTGTGGGAAAAAAGTCAACCAGTGGGTGGATTTGGTAGGCAACCAGTGGTTGAGATTTCAATCCCTGGTTAGATTTGACAGACAACCAGAGGTTCAAAAGTCAATCACCTGGTTGACTTTCCAGCCAGATGGTTGCCAATTTGGTGGAAAGTCAACCAGTTCTGTTTGTTGCAAACAGCACTGGCAGTGCAGTTTGTATGTTTTTATTCTGAGATGTTTTCGTACTGTAGGCCAGAAAATTACAACCTAATTCAATGTCAACATCATATATCGTAATCGATAACCTTCCTTGGCTATTCGTTAAAATTCTAGAAAAACATATTTCAGAAAATTTTTCCATTATAGCAACAGGAATAGAAAAGCTTGATAAGAAGAAACGTACCTCAACCACTCCAAGAATTGAAATGAGGCTAAAAGAGTTAAAGAGTATTATGGTGTACTGTAGGTATTAGCTAAGGGACCAATTGGATGCACTCACCTTCACTTAGATCACAAGAACCATAAACCAAGATCACTTTGACTCGAGTAACTACAGCAGAAGTGAAGTCACTATAGCCGAAATTGATTTCGGCATATGCTTCCAATTAGTTTGGCCTGGATGGTCTCTCTGTTGCGTTTTTTTGTGAGTGATATCTTCAAACTGATTCTCCCGAAAATGCTATCAGATGGATTGAGTCAAAAGTTATCCACAGATCTAGAATGGCCCATAGGGTCCCAGAAAGGTCAAAATGATTATCTCTCACGCAACCACCATTTTTCAAAATTAGAAGCATGTTTTATATTCTCCAGACATGAAACAGGCCTTTCTAGTATGCAAAGATACTAAGGAAAATCCATAGGTTGTTTACGTGTCGCAGTCCACAGCTGAGATCGTTCAATGTTGTAAGACTTCATCAAATCTTGGGTCAAACTCGCAACCAAGTGGAGTGGTCATCGCAATTAGAGATGATAGCTCATGAATTCTTCATGGAAACACAGTAATTATCAGCAACGTGTGTGTTTGTAGCATGACAAGAGGTATAATCTGTTTTGAGGTTCAAAACAAGGTTACAGGGCAATGAATTGAGACAGTGATATGCAGAATTTACTTCGAGGTTTACTCAAGGGTAAAGACGTGTTAAAGAAACTCTAACTCTCCGTCTACGAACCATACTTTTTCACAAATTATAAACTCTAAATTCCTTTTCAGAACACAACCTTCTTTTCGCAATCTCATCGCCACTGATCGACATTAGTTACCCTGGAATATGTTCCCTTACCGTTTGGTAATTTGGAAAAGCCCTTGATGACTTCATGGGATCAGATTGATAAATCAACGTTGGAAAAATTGCCATGGAACTATCATTCGATCCTCACCTTCAATTTCAAAAATGGCGCTCAACATTGACTAGAAGCTTGAGATAACCAAGAGATTGAGACGATATTTCCTTTAGATAACAAGGAAAGTTGAGTTTTTGATCAGGTTTGAGTGAACGGGGTCTTTTTATTGATGTACTTAAGATTCAGTTGACCGAAAATACATCTTCAGGACATCTATGAATAGCCAATATTGTGAGAGCTCGGAGAGATCTCAATATAACATTTTACATAACTATTTTAAACATTTCAGAATGTTTTACAAGATTCTACAAACATTGCGCCTAATCAGAACCCCTGAAGAAGTGACTGATTTTAAAAGCATAAAACGTATGAATTTGTAGATGGTCTGGATTCTAAGGGGCTAACGCAAGGCTGAAACTGCATTTAAAAAAGTTACAAAGAGTAATCGGTGGTGTGTATAGCAAAGTACCGTACCTGCTAACCTGATACGATTGATGAGAAGAGGAGGATACGCAGAGAAGCGTACAGGTTTTATGGGTACAGGTGAAACACGATCAGAGTATTCTATGGTGGCGCAGAGAAAAAGAATAGGGTCGCGTTTGCTTTCTCACTTGTTCCGTGTGATGATGTGTGGGAAAAATCCGGCCACTGCGGAAACAGTTTAGCATACATTAATCCACTTATGTACATACTTCTACTCTGGACCTGTATATCCACACAAAATACAGGTATGAATCTCATCTACACTCTTGCAGCTTCTTTTCACGCGTGTGACGAATTCACCCCAAGTATAATATATATCAAGGTTCATGCTTCTGTGACTCTCACTTACACCCCATGCAATGTAGTCACGCATCCTCTAAATGAAACCAACTCGACCTGTCGTTCAATTACGAATACCGGATAACTACCTGTTGCAACGGAACGTGTGGGAAGAATTTTTAAACCATGTCTCGCGTACAACTAAGTGGCAGCGTGAGAGGAAAAGATGATTTGTCCAGCGTTTGGCCAGAAATTGTCAGGTTCCAAAAGAGCCTCTCTGTTAGATAAATAACAGCGAGATTTCGCTGAATCTTATAGTCCTGCTCTTCTTATAAACATAAGAAGATCGTGTGTGAAATTCCGTTGAGCCCGAGTACCTGGCACAGAGTTATTGGCGAGATTATTGACAGGCATATTCCAGCCTCTTCAACACGTATAGTCTTAAGGAGGGTGGTTTGCACATAGTTGTAATAGCGAGTTGTTGATGAAATTTCCAAGAGATTTGAGCATACCAACGTAACTTATTTGTATTGAGAATAATTACTATAGGTGAGCTGGAAAATTCAGCGTTATTTCAAAATTAAGTCAGAAAAAATTTAAATTTTCATCACCAGTACCTTCCGAACCATAGATTATGGAAAAGTGAAAATTCACTACATGCTGCTCTGGACGTCAATCAAATCAGTTACAAAATTTTATCAACTCTCAGAATGTTATTTCATAAAACCTATTCACCAAGCTTATTTCTCCATAACAATATTAGGTAAGGCATTTTTTCACCTTTTTTTCAAATAATTTCATTGCACGTAAGTACACGAGGAACAAAATTTTCCTCACGCCCTAGTAAGTATATCGACGCACGTCCTGAAAACTTTCCAATAAAAGAAAGAAGAAACATCTTCACAAATATTCCAAGAGGTAGCCCTGTTCAAAATCGACCATGAAGCGATCCCTAATCTCATGAATTAATCATACTTATTCGAAAGCAAATATGCATACAAGTGCCCATTACGGCTGTATGACCTCTCTGCGAATACAATCCTATGTAATGCATTCCCGAAGCAAATGAAGTTGTACTCGGTAGTTCGATATACGGTACAAACTTGCGCATTGCACGAGGTAACACTGTTTTTCGCTTGCTCGCTACTGTGGCTGCTATTAAAAGTCAACTAAGCGCCATACTGGGATTCGTACATGACCGTAAACATGACAAACCACACGAGCTGCTCACACGCGATGCAATTGTCGACCTAACCTCTGAATATCACATTTGTTTGTAGGACAACTCTGCATTTGTAAGGACACAAGATCAGAGTTACACATCGACGTTTCGAATGACCAAGCCATAGATCTGATCTGAATTATGCACTTTTGGAATTGAATGAGAGCTGTTATATTCATAGTAGTGTGAGCCTTCCAGATAAGAAATTATTTGGAGGAAACACACAAGATGCAAATGAAGTTTCTGCAATCGAAGGAATCGAGTGCAGGTACGTGATTTAATTTTCAAGAAAATTGAAAATGGTTCCATTGATGAATCAAAATGATTCGTTCAATTTTAGACATGATACGAAACCTTTTGGTTGATTTTGATTCCAGGTTGATATTACAGGAGCCTATCGTGCAGTTATAGCCTCTTTGATTTTTGCCTCGATTTTTTCTCGTGATTATTCCTTATTTTTCTCCTTCTGCCTGCCGAAATCAAGCTTGAAATGGTTTAGTAGAGTTATCTTAATCTCGACTCTCAGGGGATGAAGCTGTTATTCTATCGGTCCACTGTGGAACAGGTTGCCTGAGAGATTGCCCACTGCACCCCATCTTTAATATAGCAGGTTTTGTCTCCTGCTTAAGTTGTGCTTGTAGTTTGGAGTAAGAGAATTTTGAAGGGAAGATAGGGAATGGAAGAAAAAAATATGTCGGGAAGTGAATCAAGAAAGATATGTTCGCAGGGAAGAGGCCGGTTATTCAAGGAACTCAATGGTCTGTAGCATACACTCTACAATGGCGTGTCTTTTTCAAAACTCAAGTTGATTTTTTGTGGTTTTTGTAAGTGGACACTTGCAGTAGCGGACTATTTTTGCTGGAAGAAAATCTCAATTCTATGTAAATTTACCTTGCAATGTTGCGGAAACTCAGATTTTACCTCTAAATGTTATTCTTAGACATCGTGAACTCAGCATTTGAGATTGAATCTCACACGAGTTACAGCAATCATCAACGCTTAATTCGATTGATGGTTACGGCTGTTGAATCTCCACGAATGTTCTCCACCTATCTTTGTTTTGCCGAGAGGAATAATTTCGAGTCATCCTTGCCAACATCCTTTCTAATGCTAGCTTGAAGCATTCTTTGCAAAAAGATTTCCATCTTCTTTTTTGTACTGAATTTCAGAAATTGAATGCACTACATACAAAAATAACGAAATATTCAAACAAATAGACCAATGCTCGTTTATCTGACTTCTCACAAGGAAACTAATCATAATTATGTCTATGTTTTTGAATTCCTCGAGACGTGCGTTATTTCATCAACTGACTGCAGATCACTGTGATGAACGTAATACTCGTGTGTAAGAATTTATATGAACAAGTAAATGACGATTGATGCAATGGAGTCGAAATCACGAAGACTCTTAGAATAGCACACACATCGTATTGGTGGACACTTTCTGAGGCTAGCAAGGTGTCTATCACTCCAGGGTTCTACTGTATTGTGGAAAAACTTGTGCACATTATTCGTGAATAAGTCTCTCAAAAGGTAAATGACTGTATATACAAAAACCTGCAATATTCATCACAACTGTTACAATATCGTTGTGCAGAATTGCATCATCAATATCTCATTCAAATATCAATCGAAGAGTCTTGATTCTTGAAGTCCGTAGTAAAATTGAACCTAAATTCTATCACGAATTTCTCATTTCAAAGATTTCAACCATACAATAGTTTCTTTCCATCCAGAATTCATGTAAAATCTATAATAATGGAAGAGAAGTTTCATCACTTTCTAGAATCCAAGTTCATAAGATTATTGAAAGGGTGTTGTTATTTTGAAATATGGAGTGAGAATAAAAAATCTCAATTCATATGACAAAATATGCCAGGATAAATACATTCTTCATAAGATACACTGTTGCACTATATTTTTCTCCAATCCATCCTATCTTGAGATAACTCAGCTGAATTTTCAGGTCACTTTGATGAAAATGGTGTCCTCTATAATTATTCCGGTGAGAAATGGAGCTTTTTGCATTTTTTTGGGCATTTGTATTTTTCATGATTCTTCATCTCTATCTTACGGGAATCTGTCAATTTACTCCATAGAGAACATATCGAAGATGCCACAAAAAGATTTTGGGGACGAAATATTGATTTAAGAAGTCATAGCATGAACTATTTGCGCCGGGGTGTAATCCACCCACGTGTCCTGCAATGTTATATGGAGGTCAAAGGCCGCCTAAGGATTAAATGATTACATAACGAAATGATACGAAACACGATACATTTCAGGAAAATCAATCATCTCTTCTCACGGAACGTAGTATACAGGTGAGCACTCATGAGCTACTTTCTTTCCATCACTCTAAAATTGCTCATTCTTTCGAAAAATCGCTCACAAAAGGTGGCGCAGTTCAAAGAATGCGCGCCACCCGAGGTGCCACCCGCAGTTAATTGGAGCGCACAGCATCAGAAAAAAGAAAATGCTGCCGGTCATGCGCGCAAGTATAGCATAATACGAAGCTCGTGGGGTATCCAAAAAATTTTGCTCAAGCGAATGCATATTACATGCACATCGGTGGCCAGTGAGCCATGGATAACGCGTGCCACGACATTTGATGTATCGAGCCCACCTTTGAGTGATTTCCCCAGTTTCGCAAGGGCTCACTAATATACGTCAACTTCGTGCTGGGCTCGCACTTTTTTTTACGTCAAACGATGACGATGAATATCAAGCATAAGCCTATCAGGTAAGCTTCCGATCATCGTGCAAGTGAACACAAATGTATCCAAATTTTTTTTATACAGATGAAAGAATGTATATCTTTATGCAGCGTGAGAAGCCATTTTCACACGATCAAAAGAATCAGAAGAACTGCCGTAGAGCAAAAGAGTGTGTATGTGTGGTCACTCGTACGCGACAATTGCGGCTCCCCCGTGCGATGGCGTGCATCGCTGGTGATGTGTGCGAGCTACTTTGACTCCGTGTCATGAAGTTGAATCCGTATTATAAGGTTCCAAAAGAGGCAAAATCTCACAAGGGGTGAAAGAGAGAGAAAGACAAAGAGAGATCGGGGACCAACCTGTAGGAGCGTGATTTGGGGTTCGTTAGCCCCAATCTCTTGGTTAACCTGTACTCCCGTCGTCGCGGTAGGTGCAAGGCCCTTAAGCCACATAAAGATACACACAATTTCTTGTATGAATGTGCATGAAAGCAACGGCTCCTTCTTTTAGTCGCTTAAAGTTGTATGGAGTGCAACCTGTGTTCATTTTTCCCACGACAGCGGAGACTACGCAGCATGATTTCTTAGGGTGGGATATTACCAAGAGGGTAGGTGATAACCTGCGGGGATGTTCCTGATCTAAGGCAGTGGTTATGCTACAAGGGGAGGATGCAAGTAAGTCTATTGGAGTACGAATGGACTCTGAGCCGTTATAGGTGAGCAAAGTGACGGCAAAATTTGCTAGATTTGATGACTTTTGGGGATGGCATGCTTGTCCGCAAAAATGCCAACCGTGATGCTTTCCAATTCATCCCTCATTCTTTTGTAATCTTCTCCCTGTCGATTGGTTGCCATTTCTCCCCTTAGAGGAATCGATGATGATGAAAGAGCCAGAGAATATTTTTACATTGGGTCGAATTAGATCCGCGACGTTGTTGAAGGGAGAAGAAGGTTCATGTCCTCTGTGAGACTGGAGCGAGTCATCAGAGTTTCCTTTCATCACAATGCTGTGTCAAACGCGAAAAAATACCTGCTTCCCTAAGGTAATTCTATAAGGTCAATAAACTCTCAAGAGGGTGAGAAGAAGAATTGATGAACGCAAGAAACAACAATAATAGAAGTTCTTGTTCACTTCCAAGGCGCCACTATTTTTTGCTACAAAAATTATGAGACGAGTAACATTTTGAGCACGATGAAAAAGGTCAATTCTCTTACCACCTCAACTACCGTGGATAATTCCAGTTGTACAAGATTGGAATCACGAAAGTACTGAGGAAGCTTACCAATATAACTTACATGTAATCTTATGATACACACACTCAATATTATCCAATCAATATTCGTGAGCCTGTGATCACTGGTAAAACTGACAGTGTCAGTAAATTTGGCTCATTAGTGAGATGGTCGTGAGGTCGTGATAACGATCAAAAATATTCTAACTATAAATAATAAGCCTGTGCTAATGAAATTGCACTGGGAAAACCCATATGCTCAACTTTCAAATATTCTGGTTGAATAATTTCTCTGAGCTCTCTATCAAGAGGCGCGGTAGCGCCTCGCTGGCGAGTATGAGCAGACGAAAAATCGAGCGAGGCGCTGTGCCTATCTATACTTTGAATTGGGGTTTTTTAACCTCACACTTTTTTTCTACTCGGATTATTAACCTCTTAACGTTGCTCATAGAGCTCTGCAATGCTTTAGCAAAGCCTTTCTAAAGCGATTCAGAGTCCTGTACAATGATTTTCTCAATCCGGGCACTGGACGCGTTTTATTCAGCACCGCAAAATTCATGCCTTCGTTTTACATCTCAGTTCGATTTCTTCAGCCCCGTGCTTCGACTCGAGATTAATCGAAACGTCTCTACTACACATGTGTTGGGTATGTAAGATGGTCGAGGAAGAGAGAGAGATAGGAGCGCGTGCGCAAGATCTTCCTGTCCGGTTGACGGCAGTCTGCAATGAGGCCGTCTGCTGCGTACCGGGCAACGCGGGCACCGACCAGCTGGTTTGTTATCGCGGATAAATGAATTTTCGAATTATCTGAATTTCTAGATTCTATAATTATTTCATCAGATGTGGATACTCGAAACTAGCCACGACTGGAGGTGACGTAAAGATCAAAGCGCCATGCGAGAAGGACAGGGAGGAGAGATTCGTCTGCTTTGTTGTGTTTTGTGTGTTCGTCGCGGCTCCGCAATATTGCTGTTGCCTGTAGCTGCATGGCTCTCCAGATTGAACTGAACCAAATATACACTGATAGTAGTGTATTTTTATGGAAAAAATGACGGAGCCGTGTGTAAGAAATTCTCAAGTGCGGTGGGGACAAGTGCTTGGAAAATTTGTGGTTAACCTTGGATTTTTATAACCAAGGAGTGAGATCCCCCCCCCCCCCCCTCATTCACTTTTTTCCAAAAGTAAAACTAGGCGAGTATGAGGTTTAGAAAAAAACCATTCATCTCCAGTACATCAAAACTTTAAATTTTATACGACATGGTTTAAACTCTTGGAAGGAATGAGATCTAAAACACCATGTCGAGTATTTTTTGAGCCGATTTGTCACGATCAACATATCATCACTGGTAGAGACTAGAGCCACTTTACTCCAATCAAATCTTTCTTTCAATTCATCCTAATGGTGGTGGTTTGATAATTTCTTACTTGCTAATTGTCGATGAAATGGCCCGAAGTTTAGGTGAGTAGAAGAGGTACAGGGGGATATCGAAATAGAGAAAATATAACTGAGTATGATATGAGATTTTAGTGAATCATCACGAAAACCAAATTAAACTCAGTTATATTTTCTCTATTTCGATATTCCCCTGTACCTCTTCTACTCACCTAAACTTCGGGCCATTTCATCGACAATTAGCTAGTAAGAAATTATCAAACCACCACCATTAGGATGAATTGAAAGAAAGATTTGATTGGAGTAAAGTGGATCTAGTCTCTACCAGTGATGATATGTTGATCGTGACAAATCGGCTCAAAAAATACTCGACATGGTGTTTTAGATCTCATTCCTTCCAAGAGTTTAAACCATGTCGTATAAAATTTAAAGTTTTGATGTACTGGAGATGAATGGTTTTTTTCTAAACCTCATACTCGCCTAGTTTTACTTTTGAAAAAAAGTGAATGAGGGGGGGGGGGGATTTCATCTGTACCTTGAAGTACTGAATCCGATGTTATCCGTAACCCTGCATTTTGTGGAAAATTCTCTTTTTGACAATTTTTCACCAACATAACTCACGTTATAGAGGTTTGAATGAGATTTTGGTCAAAGACGTTGTCCAGAAAAGCATTGAAAATTCATCCCTCAAAAGAGTCGAAACGCTTATTGTCCATACTGCATTCCTTTATACTATCCTCTCCTAACATTTTGAAAGATGAAATGATCCTGGAAGAGTGTATCAAAACTCTAGTATGTTAGCTAATTCAGGCAAAAATCAACAAATATCATAGAAAATATACAGTGACTGTTGGTCTCGAAGAACAGTAATGAGCCCTTGCAACAAACTCACTTTTATTACGAAATTCCGTCAGCGCTCACAATCCTCCGATCAGTCCTCGCATCTTTCTGTTCGAGTTTTGCCAGTATGGAGAACACAAGACCTTTCTTGATCTAAAAGAATCGAAATATTCCTCAGATTTTTTTTATTTTTAATTTATTTTTACTGGATCCCTCTCAGCCCTTGTACAGGGCTATTCAGATTAAAATGAACACGTTCACAATTAATGGTGCAAGCATCAAGTTTTCAGATTAAAATTTTTCAAGAACTTCATAATCATTTTACATATCTTGACGCGAGCATACTCCCGCATTAATATTCTGTATCCCCGCGAATATGTAATTTTTTGCACACGAGCCAGCGAATCACTCGCATACGCAATTGACGCGCCCAAATCGTACGTTATCCAAGCGTACGATTCAGCGCATTTTAAGCCACAAATCAATCAGCTCATTTTCGTACGCCGCTTAGGCGTACGTTCGGATACCCTTCGAATCATAAATCAGATCAACTCATTTCCGTACGCCACTTAGGCGTACGTTCGGCAGAGCTCAATAATCATAAAATCTTTCAGGATATTTAGTACGCCTCTGGAGCGTACGGTGAATATCACTTCCAGATCCTGTACGTATGCTGTTCCACCGTACGTTCCGTATGGTTAAACAGGCAATCAGAGTTCGTACGCCTCTTAGGCGTACGCTACGGTACTCATAAATCATGTAGATGCAAATATACGTGCACCTTTCAACCGTACGATTTTCGAATCATTGAAATTCGTACGTCTCCGGGACGTACGAATGATCAATCTCTATACAAACGTACGCTTCAGCAGCGTACGTAGTATACGAGGCATAGGATCGTACGCTTCCCGAGCGTACGAACATAGGTAGAACGCGGGTATATAAGACCGCGCTCCCGAACGTCAATCATCATCAGTCTTCTCCAGCTCGCCGTCGCGACGCTGTCTCCACGACACTCGGCCCAGCTGTGGCCTCGACGAACCCGACTCAACGTGCCCCGCCGCGACCGTACCAAGTTGCCCCGGTGGCATGAGTGACCAAGTGTGCATAGTGTTTGTGTTTCGCACCTCGAGTACCGAGTCGCAATTGTATCTTGAAACTGTGAGAATTATTCGAGTGCCTAACCCCGTCCCTAATCCAACGACGTCGTGAGGACGCCCACGCACCTTGACCGGACGGATGGACCGTCCCAGTCAACGACAGAGACGTTCCAAAACCCACGTACCCCGCTCCGAAGAGGAGCACCGACGAGACCTCTACGGACTTCAACAGGCCAAACGCTTGGCGCTGCTCGGAGCGTTGAAAGCCGAGGCCTCCACTCAACAAAACAAGACTGCTCAACCCTCAACTATCTCGTCTCCGCCCAGCGAGACGCGGGAGTGAATTTATTTTCATTCTCATTGACGAGGTTTCCCGCAAGCGGAATTCCGAGCCCCGTCAATTTGGCGCCCAACGTGGGGCCAACGAGGGACTTTTTGGACTTCGTCGGCATCAGGAGATGCTAGGACCTGCGACCTGATGAGCAGTCTTCCCCGGACGCCGCCTGCAACCCGGACGACCCGGCAGACAGCGGCAAGCACTTCTGGGAGTGTGGAAACACCCAGTGGCGCCCAACTGGATCAACAACGCACCGTCTCGCTTGAGCGCACCGCTCGCGTGACACGCCACCAACGTCAGCGGTCCCTTGGCTCGGAGCAGGAGCTCGAGTCCCTCCTGGACGGAGCACAGCTGCCTATACGCCGGAGGACATCCCGCAAGGACCTTGCTCCGACCGGACCATCGCCTGCTGTGCCATACGACGACCTTGCAGATCCCCAAGCCGGAGCTCAGCAGCAGCAGCCGGCGGATCCCGCCTCCGTCAACCAGGTACCTACTCATCCGAATTCACTTGTTACTCCAGAAGCTGCAGCGGACGTTTCGGCGGCCAATCCGGAGCCACCGGCGATCACCATGGACGACCTCCGGCTGATGTTCCGTCAACTCGCTGGCACGCCCCTCAACCCTCCGGACTTCACTGGTGCGGAGCACGAGGACCCAGCGAAGTTCATCACGAAGTGTACGGAGCACTTCCGGCGCCTCGGGACCGAGGAGGCCTTCAAGGTGCAAGTGGCCGAACGCGCACTCAAGGGTGACGCCGAGAAGTGGTGGTCCTGCTACAAGAACCTGGCTGTCGACTGGACCCGTTTCACCGAGCTGTTCCTGTCCCGCTTTGACTCATCGCAGCTTCGACTCCGACTCAAGGCCAAACTCTACGGACAGGCCCAAGGCGAAAAGGAGGATGTGAGTACTTTCATTGAAAAACGTAACCTCCTAGCTCGTCGTCTGCTTCCTGAGGCCACCGAGGAGGAGCTAGTGACCTTGATCACGGAGTCACTGAACGCGACTATCCGCTGCCACCTGCGAGGCAACCCGCCGACCACTGTGGGCGAGCTGCTGACCAGAGCCACGGAGGTCGAACACGACGAGCAGGCCAAGCAGGCCGGCGCCCGCAAGTTCAACCCAGCCAACAACAACCAGGGCAAGGGCAATGCTGCCACTCCAGCGCAGCCATCGAAGGCTGTACGAGACTTCAAGCAGGTCAATGGTGAGAGATTGCCTAAATGTGATTATTGCCCTGAATATCATTGGCACAGGGATTGCCCCAAACGACCCCAGTACCCGAAGGCCACGACTCCGGGAAACTGGCGGGAAGCGGGGAATGCTGCGGGCACACCCGCTTCGACACCTGCAGCCCCGCAATAAGCGCTGCAGCCGCAGACGCCACCGGACTCCACGCCGCCAACCTGGACATCTGGATTGGAGGGAAGCTCGTCGCAGCGCTCGTCGACTCGGCAGCATCCGACAACTTCATCTCGCCACGGTGCATCCCGGACGGAGCCATCGTGCAGAGAATCCAGCCACGCGGAGCCAAGCTGGCAAGCAGTGGAACCGAGATGCGCGTCCAAGCAACCTGCACACTCGCCGTGCGGATCCAAAACTTCGAATGTGACGTCAAGTTCTTCGTCGCCGAGGAGCTTCGACCTGCCGCCATCCTCGGACGACGATGGCTTAAGGAGGTGAAGGCCGTCCACGACCACGACCTCGACTGCCTCTACCTAGGAACCAGCAAAAGGATCCGGGTATTCCTGGGACGCGCCCCTGACGGGCCATCGACCCACTTGCAAGAGCAAGTATGGAGCAAGGTAAACCACGGATTCCCTAATGAATATGTTGATCAATTCAAGGAAATCATGATGCGACACGTGAGGATCTTCGATGATTCGGCGCCCCTGGCCAGGACACCCTTCATCATGCACGAGATCAGAGTCACGGACCGTCGCCCCTTCAAGATTCCACCTTATCGCTACTCTGCTGAGAAGAAGCGAGCGATAAGCGACATGGTCAAACAAATGCTGGCAGATGGAGTCGTCGAGGCAGCCTCATCCCCATACAGCTCACCCATCGTACTGGTGGACAAACACGATGGTACCTTCCGCTTCTGCGTCGACTTCCGGAGGATCAACAGCGTCACGGAGGATGCAGGTCAACCGAACCCGGTCATCCATGAGGTCCTCAAGGAAATCGGCGGAGCCACCATCTTCACGACGATTGACCTTCGAAAATGCTATTGGCAGATCCCGCTGACCGAGGACTCCAAGCAATTCACTGCCTTCTGCACACCAGACGGCGGACAATACGTATTCAACGTTGCAGCTTTCGGATTAAAGAACTCCGGGAGGACTTGCAACCAACTCATCGGGATGGAAGTGCTACTCGGACTACTTGGTGAGTTCTGTCTGAATTTCCAGGACGATATTGTCATTTTTTCACACAGCTGGTCAGACCACCTCGTCCACGTCGCCAAAGTCTTGGAACGACTGTCGATGTACGGACTGGCCTGTGCCATTGACAAATGCCACTTCGGAAAGGACCGCCTGGAGTTCCTGGGCCATGTGGTATCCACGGACCACAACGAGGCCAAGATGGAGCACATTCGCGCTGTCTTGGAGTTCGCCCCACCACGCAACAAGAAGGACTTACAGAGGTTCCTGGGCATCGCCAACTGGCTCCGGGAGTATATTCCCAACTTCTCCGAGATTGCAGCACCTATGACGGAACTCCTCAAGGGCAAATCTTGGAAATGGACCCAGGCTGCGCAGGCTTCGATGGACCTCGTCAAAGAAGCCTTCAAGAAGCCGTTGAAGCTCCATCGACCTCGATTGGACCAGCGCTTCTACTTGCAGACCGATGCCAGCGACGCCGGCATGGGAGCCGTGCTTTTCCAACTGGGACCAGAAGGAGAGCGGCACGTCATCTCCTATGCATCGGCTAAATTCACGACGACTGAGAGAGGCTATCACTCTAACGAACGAGAGTGCTTGGCCGTCATTTGGGCACTTCGCAAGTACAAACACTTGCTTGAAGATGCCCCATTCACCCTTCGCACGGACAACCAAGCCCTGAAATGGCTGGACCGTGTGAAAGACGAGCGGGGTAAGTTGACACGATGGGCAATGTTTTTGAGTCGTTTTAGTTTCAGTGTGGAACACGTCCCTGGACGAGAGAACCAGCTGCCAGACGCACTGTCTCGTGTCCCAGGAGATGAGGACTTCGAGGACCAGGAGTACGACTACGACGCCCTGACGCCTCCAGTCAGTTCACCACCCTCAGACGAGCTCATTACTGCCTGCGTGGAATGCAACTGGTTGGATGACTACCTCCGCCAGGCTCAAGACGACACCAGGGAACTACCTCAAGGACCGGAATAGAGCACGCACGACGGTTTGCTGTCATACTGCCGAGATCCGGCCAACCCGAGGATCTACGTTCCTGAGTCCGCACGCGACGTCGTCCTGCACCATTTCCACAACGACCCGCTCGCCGGCCATCCTGGTGCTGCGGAGACACTCCGCCAGATACGCGGAGAGTACTACTGGCCCGGACTTCGCAACGACGTCCGACAACATGTGCGAGCATGCGGACCCTGCAACCTCACCAAGGCTGCACGACCAGCGGATGCCGGAGCCAACATCGCCAGGAAGCCGAAACGACCTTGGGAACAAGTGGCCTTGGATCTGATGGGCCCTTATCCCCGGACGCCCCGGGGGAAGCGGTTCATTCTGGTCGTCACGGACTTGTTCTCCCGATGGACGGAAGCCTTCCCCATCTCATCATCGACGACCGAGGTCATCGCCAACGTCCTGGAGACGGAAGTGTTCCAACGATGGGGATACCCGGGAGCCGTACTCTCCGACAACGCACCACAGTTCAAAGGTGCAAAATGGCTTCGCCTCTGCGACAAGTGGCAAGTCGAAGTATGGACTACGCCTGCATACCATCCCCAGGCGAATCCTACGGAACGTCGGAACCAAGAGATCAAGAAGGGACTACGCCTGGCCTTACTTCCGTACCAACACCAAACCAACTGGGACCTGGAGGTCCCAAGAATCCTGTTCGCCATGCGCCGCCGATGCAACGCCGCCACTGGATTCTCACCTAGTGAGCTGCTCCTGGGACACAACATCGCTCGCCCAGGGGAACGAGTCTCGCCACGATCGGACGATCTCGAGACCCGCATCGCTGCAGCCAACCAGGCACAGGATCACTTCACCAGCAGCTAGAGACCTTCGGATGAAGTCTTCACGGAGGGCGACATGGTGTTCATCAAGACGCACCCCCTTTCCAAAGCTGCCGATAACTTCAACGCTGGCCTCGCCCCGAAATGGGAAGGCCCATACGAGATCGTCCATTGTCATTCAGCGCAGGTGTTCACCGTCGACCGTCCCGGAAACACCGCCCTGAAGGTGCACATCTCGCAGGTCAAGCGAGACCACACAGCTCCAGCCCCTCCTGCGGCTGAACCTGGGTCACCATCCCCCGCAACCAGCGGCGCCAAGGATGCAGACGGACCCCGAATCGAGCGGCCACATCCGCCGACCACACCTGCCGGTGGGGACGCCCACTTGTCCGAGGACCAAGGTCGGAATGGATCCGCAACCGTCCCCATTGCCACGACCCCTGATCGTGCGCAGGACGACATCGCAAACCACGTCGAGGAGGACTCCCCGACAAACGTTGCCGAGGTGGACATCTTGGCAGAACCATACCCAGGGGTAGCGGATGCGCCCCGAGTCCTGAGCAACCAGCAATGGAAGCGACGTAGAGGGCGACCTACCTTAGCAGAAGCAGCACGGAGAGAAGCCGAGCGCAAGCTCGCCTACCCACCGCCTAGCCACCGCTACAACTTGAGGAGTAGGAGGAATCCCCCGGCTCCGGAACAATAATTAAGTATGACTATCTGGCCAGAATATATAATCAATTATGTATAACCGAATTATGTACCTTAGAATTAGTTTTGTCGAATAAAAAGTCGACAAGGTACCGAATGCGATGCACACACGGCACTTCTCCGCAAAAAACCAATATTCACGTTGATCCCCCGGACGATTTGACGCGAGCATACTCCCGCATTAATATTCTGTATCCCCGCGAATATGTAATTTTTTGCACACGAGCCAGCGAATCACTCGCATACGCAATTGACGCGCCCAAATCGTACGTTATCCAAGCGTACGATTCAGCGCATTTTAAGCCACAAATCAATCAGCTCATTTTCGTACGCCGCTTAGGCGTACGTTCGGATACCCTTCGAATCATAAATCAGATCAACTCATTTCCGTACGCCACTTAGGCGTACGTTCGGCAGAGCTCAATAATCATAAAATCTTTCAGGATATTTAGTACGCCTCTGGAGCGTACGGTGAATATCACTTCCAGATCCTGTACGTATGCTGTTCCACCGTACGTTCCGTATGGTTAAACAGGCAATCAGAGTTCGTACGCCTCTTAGGCGTACGCTACGGTACTCATAAATCATGTAGATGCAAATATACGTGCACCTTTCAACCGTACGATTTTCGAATCATTGAAATTCGTACGTCTCCGGGACGTACGAATGATCAATCTCTATACAAACGTACGCTTCAGCAGCGTACGTAGTATACGAGGCATAGGATCGTACGCTTCCCGAGCGTACGAACATAGGTAGAACGCGGGTATATAAGACCGCGCTCCCGAACGTCAATCATCATCAGTCTTCTCCAGCTCGCCGTCGCGACGCTGTCTCCACGACACTCGGCCCAGCCGTGGCCTCGACGAACCCGACTCAACGTGCCCCGCCGCGACCGTACCAAGTTGCCCCGGTGGCATGAGTGACCAAGTGTGCATAGTGTTTGTGTTTCGCACCTCGAGTACCGAGTCGCAATTGTATCTTGAAACTGTGAGAATTATTCGAGTGCCTAACCCCGTCCCTAATCCAACGACGTCGTGAGGACGCCCACGCACCTTGACCGGACGGATGGACCGTCCCAGTCAACGACAGAGACGTTCCAAAACCCACGTACCCCGCTCCGAAGAGGAGCACCGACGAGACCTCTACGGACTTCAACAGGCCAAACGCTTGGCGCTGCTCGGAGCGTTGAAAGCCGAGGCCTCCACTCAACAAAACAAGACTGCTCAACCCTCAACTATCTCGTCTCCGCCCAGCGAGACGCGGGAGTGAATTTATTTTCATTCTCATTGACGAGGTTTCCCGCAAGCGGAATTCCGAGCCCCGTCAATCTGAATAGTAGAATTTTCGAGTAGAGTATACACTGTCATTGGAAGATATTTTAGAGACGGGACAGATCTTGAACAATAATCCTTCTTTGTGAGTCATATTTCGGACATTGACACAATACATGATTGATATTAGGGCTGGGACTATCCGCAAATTATCCGGATACTTTTCGGATATCCGGATGGTAAAAAGGTGTATATAAAGATCAAACATCTCGAATGTAGCATAATTCAAAAATATCTGGATATGCAAAAGTCCCAGCCCTAATTGATATCTTCATATTCCAGAACCACAAGAGCACTCGGGGCCGTTGATGAATTTCTCCCTCTCTAAAAAGACTGCTAAGTAATAATGATTCGCTGGGCACCTATTGATGGGGACTATTGTTTTTCTGTCTAAGCGAAAATTAGAAAACCATGATTTGCTAAGGTTCTCGTGAAAGAATTGAAGGATACGATTAAGTATAGATCTACGAATTGCGGGTAGGGTTGGCACTTTGATCAGTACAAAAATTTTGAAACGTTTACAAATTTCTGTTCATATCTTGATGGAGTGAATCGAGAATAAGTAAGAGTTAAAAAGGATTTTTGAAATACACTTTTACGAACTGCGCCTTGATGTTTTTTATATTTTACCTAATAGTGCGATGCAATACATGAGCATCAGAGACGCGTGTGCACTGGGCGTCCCGAAAATGAGCTGTGCGCGTCTCGTATTAGGCGTTACTATGTCGCGGAGTCACATACACGGAGCAGCCAAACGCGAGATATGGTATCCACCGTGATCAAGTGAATAATACCCTCGGCTTCTACGTAGAAGGCCCGGGGTCGATCCCCGGCCGCCCGCTGGCACTGATTTGAATTTTTTTTATTAATTAAACAGTCTAACACTGCTCTGATTAATTTTCGTCACTCCTGATTCACTACCACCGTGCTGCGAGTAATTGCAAAACTCAGATATGACACGATAGGTATTCTTAACACCCGTGATTGAGCATACACATGAAATCAAATGGTCAACTAGCCGGAAGTCGATTATCGAAAGCCACGTGACATGATCAAAATTACTAGATCTAGGACGGAAAAAAAAATACCAACTCGCTGAAGGAGAATAAAAATGTATGAATAAAAGTGTATCAAAAAATCTAATCTTCCTCGTCCATAGAGCCATAACAAAAAATCTCGCAAGTGCCGGGTAATCCACAAGCACTTTCAATACAAAAGGTTTAGAAGTAATTTTTCATTCTCTCTTTCTTTTCTAGTGACCAAAATTCTCCCTTATTGTTCATTGAGATTGAGATGAAATAAATCTGAGATTTTTGTCGAACTCAGAGAATCGGTTCTTGATTGATGGGTTCGGCTGAAACACGAGTCACTCAAACAAGCTGTCTGACGAGTAATACCGCGTGGTTCATAAAAAAAAAAAAAAAATCGCAAAACCCACATATAGACAGCTCATGAAGAAACGTTCATCAGCTAAGCGATATTTCGATAATCACAACACTTTACCGGCGCTCAAAGAGCAGGCCCATTTTGTTCTTGCACTCGGTTTCTATGGGAGACAAGATTTACAGACAATGTAGCTCGTAAGATAAATCGATGTATTAGTGTGCGCGCTGCTTTCACGCGGGTGCTCGTTTCCATCGCTTTTAATCTACAAATACCATTGAAGCCAAGAGGAAGCCATTTGTGAAATTACGCGAGCCTTGGGTTTCAGGAGAATCAAACTTTTTACTAGCTTCAGAGTTTCAACTCGTGCTCACGTGGAACAAACACCTCTAAACTTAGATCAGCTGAACTTCGACAATCAATTGAGATCGAACGCTGATACAAGCTGACGAATTATTCGCTTAGGAGTGCACAAACATTCACTCTCTCGGTAATTTGTATTAATTAACAACGGTTTGTCTCTGTGGTATCAATAATTCTGTCTTGTAAGTATCGTTTTTGCACTCTGATACTGCCTATGCAGCGCTGTAACTGGAACCCTGCAGGTAAGGCCACATCGTTCTCAAAAACTTAACGGGTGTTAGATATTGTAGTATACTTACAATTAGTTTGGTTCCGGAGAATTTGCGGTATCGTTACCCCAACGTGGTGAGAAAATCTGCAAAATACTGGAAAGTTTTCATTCCAAATATTCAAAGCCTAGAACTTGATACTTGTTTCGTGTGCCCTTGGAAGCAAGGCCTGTTCCAGAAAATCTTTCTGGAGACAGAGAGAGAGGGGGGGGGGGACAAGTCCATGCAAAAATTTTGAAGTGCGCGCTCAAGCGCGTGCGTTCTCTGTACTGCTCAAGCAAAATTGCTGATTATCGCACCAACCGCCCCTTGTGGATCCACCCTCGTGCTAAAAAAGCCGTCTCATCCGAGGTCTCATCTGTTCTAATTGGCCATATAATGATTGGTTTCTGAGCTCTGTCCAAAAACTGGCTATTCTATCATCAATTTTTGGACCAAAGAAATAGCGTCCCAACTATGGTGCTATCCAAGTCGAAATCATGTAATATACTGGCTTCAAAACTTCTATACCTATTCATTAACCTCAATGTCCATTTTCTATTTTGAAGATCTTAGTTATTCAATGTGAACATGATAGCCGAGTTTCTTTCGTGAGGAATTTTAAGAGGAAATGAATCAAATTATATGTATTTTTGTGGTAGCTGAAGTATCCATGTTACAGGAGAAGACGATAAGAAGGATTCTTCAGAAGCATCGAACCTACAAATGAAATCAGATTCTTCTAATCTAGATTCGAAACTTCCTCTTTCTTGAGATCGATGTGAGATATGTATATAAAGATAGCAGTGGATTTTTAAGTATTGGAGCAATTTTCCCTCAGATGGTGGCCTTTGAAAGAAAAAGGAAAATACAGGTCAATTTTCATCTCGAAACACAATACGATTTCCGGAAAATAGTTCCGCGCTCACCTCAGCTTATGCCCTACAAAGAAAGACATGGCTTCAACAACTCGCCAAGAATTAAGATTGAGGGACAGGTATAATACGATAGAAGCAATGTTATGAATGAAGTGGAGCACGGATCACGAGGAACGATAGATTGTTTACGGGGCTTTTAAATATGTTATGCTGCTGGAGTGATACGTCGCATCTTCGCGTCGTCTGGTTCGGCGCGCAGCTCGTTTTCCGTATCAATAAGTACTCTATGCTCGTGCAAGCCTAAGGCTGTGGTAAACTTATACATATGTATATTCTGGGCACACCATTCAGGCCTTGCATTGTTTTCTCCGCGTGTCTCGGCTGCATAACGCGTCTTATAAGGTGGCCTTTGAAGCCAGCCGCATACTCTTTTACTTTCTTGTTGATGGTGAACTGCACCATCAGGATTGTACATATATATAAGTAAGTATATCCACCTTGAGAGGCTACCGAGTGCCGACAGGGTTGTTAAATTAGGCGAAAAATTCCGCGCTCCTTTACTCTTTGTGGTTGCTTGAGAATTGTGGCTGTCGGTATTTTATTATGGGTAAAAGTGGGACCGAATTTTCCACTTGGAGTCCGCGAGGTCAGTGTATGACACCGAACACGCGAGCCGAGGGGTTAAGTTACCTCGTGCGCCATCAGAACCAGGGCAGTCTGAGCGTGATTAATGTAAGGTAACTTTGCGCGCGGGTGGCTAGGTTACTCGAGGCCCTGGGCTCTCTCTGGTCAAAATGAAACATTAGGATTTATTCCTTTTGTTATCACAGTGAGATTATCACTGAGATGGGGAAATTTGATCTAGTTCGTGGCGACGAAACTCGCTCTGGGAAAAGATCCAAAAAGAACCCAGATGAGAAACAACAGCTCATTGCATGGAACAGCTGGTAGGTAAGGTATTTACCATGGAAATCGTGGTCTTGGGCACTAATCACTGCGCATCAGATTATTTTCGACAATCAAAGTCAACAATTGAAAATTTTCAGCTGATTTAATCGCTTTTATGGTAAGAATACCTTCAGGATTCAGACCGCATCCATCGGAAATAGAAAATTGCCCTTCTTATCGTGGAATTAGTCTGCATCGTTAACCCACCTTGAAAAAAGTTTGTACAGCATCAGATGCTGAATCCCAGTGCAATTGATGGAAGTCTAAGAATGCATTCGTAATTGAATGGGTTTGAAGAGAAAATGTAATGCCATCGAAGAAATTCATACAAACAACATAGAAAGTTACCCGGACTACTCTTGGATGTAAATGTAGAGAATAATCTGGTAAGACATAGTTTTCATTGAGACTACAAGGTGTGGTATAGATCTCTCGAGTAATTGCCATGTGAACATTTTGGTTACGACTTTCGACTTTTTCAACACACAGCCAGAGAAAATCCATCTTGACGTCTTTCCGCTAGTTCGTGCTTGTCTCGCTACACATCATGCAGTTCTGTGGAGAGTTGAACAGTTTTTGGCTGCAGGCCAGTACGGTACTCAGTTAATAGTCGTCATCATTCTAGCACCGAGATGGACGATTAACCGCAAACCCACAGGGCAGCGCCCGCGCCTCGGCTCTATAACAAAATGATCTCTGTTTTTCCAACAGGTGAGACGAGAGAGTAATACACGAGAGACCAAAGCGAGTGCAACCCTTTGGCAATATCGTTATATATTCAGTCTTTCAGCCAACACCACTTTACGGTAACGATGAAAGTTTGTCTATTGATCCAACTCTCTCGATTTCTGTACATAATTCTTCCTTTCAATCATTTTTCAAATCTTTCAAGACTTGGTCCCATCATCAAGTCGAATTTACCTTTCAGTATGAAAAGATAATGGATAAAATTGATTTTGAATAATCACTTGAAATCCTGCTGCGCCCAGTAATGTGTCAGACGGTAATAATTTTGCAATTCATCTGGGAGATTCAATCACATTTGTGATGAAAGCCATTATTACCAACCCAGAATAAGCAACAAGTGACATCTACTTTTCTATTTTTCGCTTGAAAAAATATTTGTTAGGAAAAAATCTTTTAAGACTTGTGAGTATAACAGTTCCATATTTCATAATTGGACGCTCCCGGTGCGATTTTAGCCTTTACCATTGCAAATTACAAGCCCAAATGTCACGAAAGAGTGTAAATGCTCATCATACATATGGGTCATTCTGGACCAAGGTGAACATTCTGAAAATCGACGAAATTTAAAAATGCCCCAAAAATTTTTTTCCGTTAGTACTACTAGAATATAGTTGAAAAATATTTTTTTCAGATTTTTTTGGGACCCATGGCGGGCCCTACGAATTTTCCAAGTCCCATTTTTCAGCAGTTTTTCCCCTATTTTTCGCTATCTTGGAAAATTCGTAGCTCGGACCCAAAAGCATCTTTTTCGTCCTAGCTGGGCGCATTTTTTTCAGTATGACGTACACTTTCAAGAAGGGAATTGACCGGTCCAAAAAATTGATATCTGGTAGGTCCCACGGTTGCATCAAAAAAGGCCCAAAAATACGACTTTGCACCACCTTTGGAGGCGTATAGGTCAAAATGGAAGCCTCGTAGCAAAATTTTGCAGGAGAAGAAACTTGTAGGCCTTGAAATTATCTTATCTTACGTACGATCTACAGCCGATTTAAGTTGGGCATTTTTGTAAAAACGTGAAACTTCAAGGCCAATTTAAAAAAATCGTTTATTTTTTATCGACCCCAAACCTACGAGAAAATGTTCTTTCAGGTGTCTATTTGAAGGTCCAACAATAATTTGGTTGTTCCTTTCAAATCCCGATTTTATACGAGCTGTTAAAAACAGTCGAAAATACCGAAAATCGTGTCGAATTCGGGCCTTATCATGGAGCTTCGTGGACTGGGTCTTCCCTTGGTCTCGATTCGTGGACTCTAATTATACAGCACTCGGCATAAAATATTGTGGAAGATGAGACCTAGGGCTGAAAAATGGTCTCTCGTGCGATGTTTTACGATGGAACCGTCCAAAACTAGAGTAAATTGAGTAAATACAAGATAAATCGAGGGAATCGATTGTGATGCATCTTTCACCTAACTAGCCCGCGCTCACTAACCCAACCGGCCGCTTTGGCACTCCGCGTATGCTCCGCACTGCATGCCATCCTCCGTTCATGCGGAAGTGATAAGTGATATTAACAGCTGATGCAGTATTGTCAAGTATTATCCAGTATAGGCAGAGATGAGAAGGTTCTTTAATCTCCGTTATAGACTGTAGACTGTACGAGGTTTTGGTTGTTAGTGACTATCACGGAAAAATTGTATTTGTCAGTCAGCGTCCCGATCAGAAATTTTGGTACCTCCCCCGCGGGGTTTGCCCCGAAGATGTGCCAAATGTATTGTGAAGCAAATGAAGTGTAACGCCTCCCCCGCGGGGCACCCGCGAGGTATCATCGGGGCAATATTTGCGCAAAATTAGTGCAGTTTCTGTTGAGACCTTTAAAATAATTTCGGATATGTTTGTAATGTTATCACTATTATGTGACTGTTTAAGTAAAGTATGTTCAAGTAAAGTTGAAAATTCATTGAAGACCTGGGAAAGCCTCATAAGAGCTTCTCATATCCAGCCTGTGTTTACTTCTACTGAGGGCAAATAGTCACTTGACTTTGCAGCGTGTGACGAAGAAATTAATTTTGCTGGACTGAGATTTGTGTGAAAAGTGAGTGGTGCTCACCAATGATATTAAAATACAGTATGTTCACGTTCAATGCCTCTGTTAAAATTTCCATCATACTCCCACAGAAGTGAGGTTAACTCTGAGACACTATGCAGGAATGTTGTGAAAGTGATCAGATACTTTGCGGGGGCCCTGCGGGGAAGGCGTTACACTTCATATGCTTTACAATACATTTTCCCTAATACCCGCGATGTTCGGGGCATGGCGTAAAAATAACAAGGTGTGTGACCACGCACGTTTTCGATGTGTCTCCACTCGACGCCATTTTGATATTCTTGACCGCGAACTTCCAAATCTTGCTCCCTGTATAGTACTGTACAAACGAGTTGCAAGTAGGTCTTATTTTGAGGAAGGTAAGAAGTCCTAGCGTGAACAAGCAAGTTTCAGCGTAATTATAGGCAAATACGTAAATCTAGAACGATGCCGCAATGATATTGCAGTTGGAATGAAGAATAAAATCATGAATTCATTTCAATCAAAATGGGTATTTATTTTCAATTTAACTGTCCACGAGACTAACATTTTGAGGGAATCGGTGAAACTGCACATTCTTAACATCGACAACTGATCCTGTGCCTTTTTTGCACTTCGACAGAATGATCTGGATAGTGGGACAACAATAATTGTTGGTAAGCCAAGCCATACACGCTTGTCGGTCACCAACACTTGCACGCGGCTCGAACTGAAATACGTAAGAAAGGCGAGTGGAGACAACTGGAGACTTAGAGAATCTCCACTCAGAGATTAGAGACCCTGAGTGGAGGGTCTCTAGTGGAGACAGGGCCATGTCTGCGCGAGAGTAGACGAGTTTTGAGGCTCCGGTGTCACACACCTTGTTATCATTCCGCCATGGTTCGGGGCAAGCCCCGCGGGGAAGGTAATGGCGGTCAGCGGCCATTCGAGATCTCCCATCTCACTCGCACCTAATAGGTCATGCCATGAGTGCGAGGGAGACGACAGATCTCGAACGGTCACTGACCGTCATCCCATTGCAGTTCACCTCATGGCGTAAAGATAACGAAAGTTATCTTCACGCCATGGTTCACCTTGTCCTCGAGTGTACCAAAATTTCTGATCGAGACGCTGACTGACACATACAATTTTTTCGTGGTGGTCACTAACAACCAAAACCTCGTACAGTCTACAGTCTATGACGGAGATTAGAGAACCTTCTTATCTCTGTCTATACTGGATAATACCTGAAAATACTGCATCAAATGTTAATATCACTTATCACTCCCGCATTAACAGAGGATGGCATGCAGTGCGGAGCATACGCGGAGTGCCAAAGTGGCCGGTTCTCGAATTATCTTGTATTTACTCAATTTACTCTAGTTTTGGACGGTTCCATCGTAAAACATCGCACGAGAGGCCATTTTTCAGCTCTAGGTCTCATCTTCCACAATATTCTATGCCGAGTGCTGTATAATTAGAGTCCACGAATCGAGACCAAGGGAAGACCCAGTCCACGAAGCTTCATGATAAGGCCCGAATTCGACACGATTTTCGGTATTTTCGACTGTTTTTAACAGCTCGTATAAAATCGGGGTTTGAAAGGAACAACCAAATTATTGTTGGACCTTCAAATAGACACCTGAAAAAACATTTTCTCGTAGGTTTGGGGTCGATAAAAAATAAACGATTTTTTTAAATTGGCCTTGAAGTTTCACGTTTTTACAAAAATGCCCAACTTGAATCGGCTGTAGATCGTACGTAAGATAAGATAATTTCAAGGCCTACAAGTTTCTTCTCCTGCAAAATTTTGCTACGAGGCTTCCATTTTGACCTATACGCCTCCAAAGGTGGTGCAAAGTCGTATTTTTGGGCCTTTTTTGATGCAACCGTGGGACCTACCAGATATCAATTTTTTGGACCGGGCAATTTTTTTCTTGAAAGTGTACATCATACCGAAAAAAATGCGCCCAGCTATGATGGAAAAGATGCATTTGGGTCCGAGCTACGAATTTTCCAAGATAGCGAAAAATAGGCGAAAAACTGCTCAAAAATGGGACTTGGAAAATTCGTAGGGCCCGCCATGGGTCCCAAAAAAATCTGAAAAAAATTTTTTTCAACTATATTCCAGTAGTACTAACGGAAAAAAAATGTTTGGGGCATTTTTAAATTTCGTCGATTTTCAAAATGTTCACCTTGGTCCAGAATGACCCATATAAATAGCGATCTATGTACATTTTCGAACTATTTTCGGTGGAACTTTTAAAAAATCATTTCACAAGCAGAAAACGGATAGTTTCGTGTCACTTCGAGCTTTCAATCAAGCAAATTTCCGTGCCCGGTTGACAATCTCAACACTGTGACAGTATATTTTACTCTAACTGTGCAATAGTGTTGGCTTGAGTTATTTGTACGCAAAATCTTGGGAAAAGGTAGTTAAACACAACCCATTCTCACCTCTGGAAAACATTGTCCCAGATCAAGATTGCCTTCTTTCCTCCTCTGAGATAGAAAATTTCACTAATGGGATACAACAAATCGCGGGGTACTCCATTCTAGTTGTAACGTGTCCAAAATCTGAGAGCAAAGACCTCCCTGAACGACTGGAAGGAATGCTTGTCTGTTCAGGATCAATCTCGAGATTCTAATGTAGAGCTGTTAATCCAAAGAATGAAAGAACATACGCAGCCCAACACCCATAAAGAGCTAAGATTCAAACTTTGAAATCTGTATCGCTTAAACCATCGTTATATCCTCAAGCTCGTCCTCAAGTTTTTGATATGTTAATGAAATTTAGCCCTTTCACCTAGTGTAAGAAAAGAGGAGCGTGACACTGAATCAAATTTGAGATTGTGAACGCGTTGCGTGAATCTACAGAGAGCGTGGGATCAGTCCGATACCTACAGCGGATGCTGTAATGTCGCTCGTAATACAGGATGGAATGTGATGAGAAGAACAAGAAGAAAAGCTCAAAAAACATGAATAGGAAATAATCAGACAGCCAACAACCCTTCAATATTCCACCACAGAGCAGAGCAGATCTGAGAGAATACCGCTGTGGAGGTTCAAAGTCCCAATAAGATTCTTACACGTGTAATGAATCTAACAAACCATGAAAAGAGTTGACCGCATTCCCAATTTTTTGATAACATTTTTAATATCTGCCTAGAGTAGACCCAGGAAATCTCTAAATGGTTTTACGCTTTTTCTAGAATTATACCTGTATTGTTGATCCATGTATTTTTGGGATATTAAATGTAATTTTTCCTGAATGCACATATGAAAATGGAGAAAATGCGATAATGTCTCTGGGCAATTTTGTGCAAATTTTCAGATCGATTGCAAAATTGAGGGGATCTCAATGATAGTAATTCGGAAAATGAGCTCGTCATTAGTTTCAAACTCATCTTAGCTCTTTCAAAATACTGCCATCGTCTTCAGTAGGCCAGAAGAATAAGTAGAGAATATTACTATCGAAATTAGAATTAATATGGTGGTCGATCGATATGAACGATCGCTACCTTCTTGCGCCCGGGAATTCGAAAAGAGCTCTTCGAAATCTCAAAGTTGCATTTTGAAGGATTTTGATGGAAATTATTGAAGAAATTAGATGAGAACATTCGAAAAAAATTTTGAATCCACGCTTGATGTTAGTGCGTTTCGCCTTTCCTCGACAGATCCAGCTCTTCAGGGGGACTGAATATTACCATCGATACGCCCGTGGTCCACTACAAGAATGGCATATCAGATTTTTGAATTCACAAAACTAACAAAATCCCTCAAAGTCGCTGTTTTGAGGGAAATCAGTTCCTTGCGATTTGAAAAAGTACGGACGGGCAGGCTCAAAAAGGACTGAGGACTCGATTTCCTCGTCGAAAAATGAACGAGAAATAAATTGTTTAATGCTTCCAACTTCGAAATTTTGTTGACCGCTATCATTAATTTAATCACTATCACCCTCAAATAAGTGGGAAATATTCAATCCAAATGACACCGGAAGAAGTCGAGAATTCTCAATTCCAAGACATTATTCATCCATAGATCATTTGATAATATACAGAAAACGAAGAAACGAATGCAAGAAATTCCGTGCCACAATATAACTTTGACCCAAAACAAAGTAGTTGAAAGAATACGTAAAAAACTAGTAAAGATTGCTGTTATAGGCACCTTCAAAGCTCACTCATCTGAAATAACAAGGAGTAACATAACTGACGAATAGGTTCCATCTACCTCAAAATCCTCTACAATGTAGACAATTCAAATGAAAAAGTTTCCTGTACATTCTTGCCTATTACTTTATGCAGCTGATTCGATGAGGGGATCAGAAGGCTACTCTACATACCGACGCGTGTCACCTGTTTGTCTTGTGGCACATATACACAAGTACATACTCATGTGGTGAGCACCTGCCCCTCCAGGGAGGGTCAAGTCCAAGCTGTTCAACTCCCTTGCGGATATCCGTATGTCTAGGGGGTGAGGCGAATGAGCGCCAATCGTATGTCATGAGCCTCAGTGTCCGGTGTAAAAACAACCCTTGTCCGCGTCTTAGGGGTCGCAGGTGCACCCCGCGAAGCGCACAGAGGGTCTACTCTGTAATCATGTATACACTTGATGATTGAACCAAATGCTGAGTATACGGTAATAGGGAGTGATAGAGTGAATGCAGTACGGAGTTGTTTATGACGATGGTCTTGCATCTTTTATTCATTACCCCTCTTGTAGACAGGATGCCTATACGTAAGAAAGGAATCTCTGGAAAATTTGTTAAATTGAAGATTTTTTTCAAAATATGATGCAGTTTTCAGATTTTTGATCGGTCTTCTTTTTGAGTATTTGCCTATCGCATTCTTAGCTTACCTCGTTGGCTTTGCATAAAAAAAGGTGACGGAAGAAATGTGAATCTTTTTTCACTGTCCGACAGGGTTCAACCGTTGGTAGGGCCCACTGATGGGGCCCACGATTTTTCATTTCTCAATTTTCACTAACCCTTAATGATTCGGGATATATCTCCAAGAATCTTTCATGTCGATTTACTCTACCTAAGGCATAAACAACGACCCAAAAAAGAGTTTGCTCCCATACAGGCATATCTGACAGAATACGGGAGTCCAGTTCACCAAACTAAATTGACGAAAATTCGGCCTCGCAAGAGATGTGCTATGCTTTTGCTCACATCCTTGTGATGTACATGTTGCGTGACATGGTGAATGTACTACAAAATGGGGTGAAAAAATCGTCAATTTTTTTAACGGGAATCGCGAAAGAGAAATTCTTTCTCTGACTACAGGAACAGCGAATCCCTCAGTTCGAATATCTACATTGTGAGAATCTCTTGAATTTCAGAAATAATGCACGCATAATGATTCACAAAAAAATTCAGTTGTTTTGATAAGAGAAATGTATGTTAGCACGTCTTTGCGATTGAAACAATATTTCTAGACCTTTGTGCAGATATAAGGACTCGAGGCAAATTCCAGTGGAATAAAATCCCGAACTGGGAATTCCAATCCTAAAGAATAGATCTCATGGCATATGTACCTGTTTTGCAAAGCGTATCCAAGAGATGCATTCAGTTTTTATCGTATTATAAACATTTCTCTCATTGTTAACCAAATCTCACGTGAGGCTCCATCACCCTCAACGCATGAGCGTGTATGAGTAAGCGCGCGCGTATTGTTTTTTATCGTTGAAAATTGTGGAGATAGTACGTCATAACCGCTACATTAAAATCACTTATCAAGTCAACCATTCAGGCATTGATCTCATAATTACGGCGATTCTTCACAATCCATTTGAACCTAGAGAAGGAACAAATTAGATATATTGTTCTGGCTCGTAATTTTATGAAACAAATGGCCCATACCTGGTTGATAGCAACAAATCTAAACACGGATGAGCAATGATCATATTTTTTTCCACCTCGGCGCAATGGGACTCATCAGAGCGATTCGATGAATTGAATCTACTCCTGTGTATCAAACCATAAACTCTGAAGAACTATGAATAAGTTAATGAACTGTGCGCAAAATACATTTTCACTCACAGTTAATCAAAGTTAGTGAATTATGGTAAAAGGTTGCAAGAATCAGGTTTTTTGATCAGCCATAGTATTCTTTTTCATTTGAAAATTATGGATGATGAGGAATAATATGCGCATGAGGAATATCATTTCGTACAGTGATTCAAACAACGAATACATGCATAGACGGTATGACAGGCTTCTCACAATGCGGATACAAAATGTGCTATCTATATCCCTCATCGAAAAATTCTTCTGCCTATAGTGGTGGTCAGCAATGGCGATATCTGACAGTTTACTTCAAACTTCCATTTTCTTTCCATCCTTTTTTGATTTATTAGCCAAATATGGCGATTTCAATTAACGAGACCATCAACTATTTGAGAATGTAATCGTTGATACATTTGCGGAAGAAACGGGGCAGTTATATTGATATTACCTAGACATCATCACACAGCTGGTGAACACTCCGATACTCAAACAAGGCACAAATCAAGTTTACACATGAAATGATCCTGCATGGTACCTCGGATTTCTTACTATAAAAGTAGCCGGAATCCGAACCATCTTTAACTCACCGGTTCGATCGAGCAAGATGAAGTTCTTATTCAGTTTTTGCATTGCCCTGAGCTTGGTTGTGGCATCCCTGTCCGCAGCTGTTCCAGAAATTAGTAAGTAAACCGTTTCAAATTCTAATGTTTTACTTATCGTGTGAAATGATTATGAAATCATTGATTTAGGTCACTCTGCCAATGTGAAATGAATTTGACATGTCTTCTAAAGGCATGCGGTAGCGATGCAAGCTGAATTTTGTTCCCATTTCCCTCGAATTCTCCTTCAATTTAGGGTAAATGACGGGAAAACGTACACCTGTTGATGTATCATCTAACATGAATTCATCTTCTCGTTGTTTAGTCCAAATCGCAAGAGAATTCGAGGGAAATGGGCCCAGAAATGTGAAAATATTATAATTTAGGATGTACCAGACGCGCTTAGTAGTTCCCACTTTTCTGCATCAATCCAATGATTTAGGCTGAACGTTGAGTTGCCAAGTATGAATCGGAGAATGACGATGACTATTCAACTCATCTCCAACTATGTAACATTAAAATTTTCGTGTAAGTGGTAAATAGAACTTTACGGACGTGCAGCACGGCTACCACATGCCCTCAACTTGTCGTTAGGATTGACAAAAATTTGCATGTCAGTGAAGTTTTGATCGATCATGGATCGAATTTTTTTTTTTGCTCTATTTGTTCGGAAATTTCCTCAGGAACACGATGGAATGTTCAGAATTCCAGTCCGAGGTTTGAATCATGCCTTAAAAAAGGTTTTTGTATCAAATAATTTTTTTTCTCGGTAACTACTAGCCGGAGACCGGTGGAAAGTCACCAGTTTTGTCGAAGGAGTCCAAAGATACACCACAGAATTTTTTTCGACCAGATCGGTTGCTGGGAAGACCTGGAAATGGGGCTCAGAATTCGAGCGATTTTCACATCTATGTCGATTTTCTGGAAGTTATGGGTCGGAGACCGATAAATACTCCCGGAAAATATTTTCCGATTGAAAATATACACCCATATAATTTTTCGACCCGATCGATCGCTGGGAACACCCAAAATCGATACAATAGAAGGTCCGAAATGGGGTTTTTGTACGTTTTTTTGGAGGTTATGGCCAGCAAACCGGTGAATTTATCAGCATTATATTGTTACGTTGGGAATATATGCATAGAATTTTTTTCAACTCGATCGATTGCCGGGAACACCCAAAATCGATACGATAGGAGGTCCGAAATGGGGTTTTTGTCCATTTCTGGAGGTCATGGCCCAGAGACCGGTGTATACTTTCGTAATTAGTTGCTTGAAGGAGGATCGTACCACAGATCTTTTTTCGACCAGATCGGTTGCTGGGAAAACCTCGAAATGGGGCTCGGACTTCGAGCGATTATCACTTCGATGTCGGTTTTTTGGAAGTTATTGGTCGGAGACCGATAAATACTGTCGGAAAAAATTTCCCGATTGGAAATATACACCCATATAATTTTTCGACCCGATCGATTGCTGGGAACACCCAAAATCGATACAATAGAAGGTCCAAAATGGGGTTTTTGTACGTTTTTTTGGAGGTTATGGGTCGGAGACCGATAAATACTGTCGGAAAATATTTTCCGATTGGAAATATACACCCACATAATTTTTCGACCGGATCGATCGCTGGGAACACCCAAAATCGATACAATAGAAGGTCTGGAATGGGGTTTTTGCACGTTTTTTTGGAGGTTATGGCCAGGAGACCGGTGAATTTATCAGCATTATATTGTTACGTTGGAAATATATGCATATATTTTTTTTCAACCCGATCGATTGCTGGGAACACCCAAAATCGATACAATAGAAGGTCCGAAATGGGGTTTTTGTCCGTTTTTTTGGAGGTTATGGCCAAGAGACCGGTGTATACTTTTGGAATTAGTTGCTTGATGAAGGATCATACCACAGATTTTTTTTCGACCAGATCGGTTGCTGGGAAAACCTCGAAATGGGGCTCGGACTTCAAGCGATTATCACTTCTATGTCGATTATTTGGAGGTTATTGGTCGGAGACCGATAAATACTCTCAGACAATATATTCCGATTTATAGGTGTTCCAAGCAATTGATCGGGTTGAAAAAAATTATGTGCATATATTTTCAACGGAACAATATGATGCTGATGAATTCACCGGTCTCCTGGCCATAACCTCCAAAAAAACGGACAAAACCCCATTTTGGACCTTCTATTCTATCGATTTTGGGTGTTTCCAACGATCGATCGGGTCGAGAATGTATATGGGTGTGTATTTCCAATTGGGAAATATTTTCCGGGGATATTCATCGGTCTCCGACCCATAATCTCTAGAGAATCCACATAGAAGTGGAAATCGCTCGAAGTCTGAGCTCCGTTTCCAGGTTTCCCCAGCAACCAATCTGGTCGAAAAAAAAAATCTGTGTTACGATCGTTCATCAAGCAACTAATTCCGGAAGTATACACCGGTCTCTTGGCCATAACCTCCAAAAAATCGGAGAAAACCCCCATTCTTGCTCTTCCATTGCCTCGTTCATGGGTGTTCCCAGCAATTATTCGGGCTGAAAAAAATTATGTGCGTAAATTTTCAACGTACGAATATTATCCCGATGAATTCACCGGTTTCGTGGCCATAACCTCCAAAAAATCGGACAAAAACCTTATCTTGGTCATAACCATTGCCTCGATTTTGGGTGTTCCCAGCAACCGATCGGGTGAATAATCTTATGGGTGTAGCTCCCCAATCGGAAAATATTTTTTGGAAGTATTTATCGATCTCCGACCCATAACCTCCGAGTAATCGACATAAGAATGAATATCGCCCTCAGTCTGAGCCCCATTTCTAGGTTTTCCCAGCAACCGATCTGGTCGAAAAAAAATCTGTGGTATCATCCTCCATCAAGCAACTAATTCCGAGAGTAAACACCGGTCTCTTGGCCATAACCTCCAAAAAATGGACGAAAACCCCATTTCGGACCTTCTATTGTATCGATTCTGGGTGTTCCCAGCAATCGATCGGGTTGAAAAGAATTATATGCATATATTTCCAACGTAACAATATAATGCTGATGAATTCACCGGTCTCCTGGCCATAACCTCCAAAAAAACGTACAAAAACCCCATTTCGGACCTTCTATTGTATCGATTTCGGGTGTTCCCAGCGATCGATCGGGGCGAAAAATCATATGGGTGTATATTCCCAATCGGAAAATATTTTCCGGGAGTATTCATCGGTCTCCGACCCATAACCTCCAAGAAATCGACATAGATGTGAAAATCGCTCGAATTCTGAGCCCCATTCCCAGGTCTTCCCAGCAACCGATCTGGTCGAAAAAAAATCTGTGGTACCATCCTTCATCAAGCAACTAATTCCGAGAGTATACACCGGTCTCTTGGCCTTAACCTCCAAAAAAACGGACATAAACCCCATTTCGGACCTTCTATTGTATCGATTTTGGGTGTTCCCAGCGATCGATCCGGTCGAAAAAAATTATATGCATATATTTCCAACGTAACAATTTAATGCTGATGAATTCACCGGTCTCCTGGCCATAACCTCCAAAAAACGTACAAAAACCCCATTTCGGACCTTCTATTGTATCGATTTTGGGTGTTCCCAGCGATCGATCGGGTCGAAAAATCATATGGGTGTATATTTCCAATCGGAAAATATTTTCCGGGAGTATTTATCGGTCTCCGACCCATAACTTCCGAAAAATCGACATAGATGTGGAAATCGCTCGAATTCTGAGCCCCATTCCCAGGTCTTCCCAGCAACCGATCTGATCGGAAAAAATTCTGTGGTGTGTCTTCTGACTCCTTCGACAAAACTGGTGACTTTTCACCGGTCTCCGGCTAGTAGCTACCGAGAAAAAAAATTATTTTGTACAAAAACCTTTTTTTAGACATGATTCAAACCTCGGACTGGAATTCTGAACATTTCATCGTGTTCCTGAGGAAATTTCCGAACAAATAGAGCAAAAAAAAAAAATTCGATCCATGATCGATCAAAACTTCACTGACATAAATTTGCTGTTCTTCTATGTAGACTGACATGAAGAAATTGAGAATATAGTTTCAAACTCAAATGATGTAGAGCTGAAGGTGAATTTCTGCAAGTTTTCTGAACTGCATCTAATTTGAGCCCGCGATTGTGAGAAGCTCTAATCTAGAATGGTACAATAGCTTTTGGAACAATACCATGCACGCATTTTCTTATTAATCACTTCCTCATACTTATGATGACATAACTCCTGCAAATTTCACATGATTGAGATAACTGAAGCCAATGCTCAACAATACAATCCCGAATCAGATCATATATATGAGTTTTGTGAATCTCTCACGACCACTGAGCCAACTTCTGAATCATTCGTCACGCTCCATCAAAGTTTCGTACAAGCCAATTTCAGATTCTCGAAGAATGCATTGGTATTTTGAAGAGACTTCCTCAGGATTAGATGGGTGGTCTCAATAATTAGATTAGAGTTATGCCGATAAAGTATATGACCCCCGATGGGAATGGTATCCACATTACCATAATGAATTCTCCAAAATCTGACATAGACATTTGTCGTTTTGGTCTGAGGCTGTCAGTGAATGTGTGAAGCTACTTTCGATTTTCGAGTCGATTGGAACCTCACTCTTTCGCAAAAAAACAGTTTCATGTACTCCCCACATCAATGTATAGTTAGAAGCTATATTTTTGGTCATTGTCTCTTAGTTCATCCGCTACGTCGATGGCATTTTTCAACTTCCAGCATTGATTTGAATAAGCCTTCCAGAATCTTGATGCCAGATATGAAGTTGAATAACTATAACTTATAACAATATTCTCCACCACTTGTAGATTCTGACGAAGACAATGCATCAGCAACTCTTAAACCATACTCTGCACTCTCGGGATATGATTATTCAGATGAAGAGCGAGAATCTCGAAATGAGTTGGCCAATCCCGTACTAGACCAGGTTTTCAAGTTCTTCTTGCAAACCTTGGAAAAAACCTTTGGACAGTTGCCCCAGATTCTCAACTCTGAGCTGATCAAACAAATGACGCAGATGGTACCTGGTGTACTAGATGAGCCAAAAGATGAAGATACCTCGGAAACACCTGAGACCGGGGACTTAGACGCTTTCAAAGAAGGAGAATCTGAGGTTGAGGAAAAAGTCGAAGTACCACTACCTTACCGTAAGAGAGGAAAACCAACTGCAGCACACGACGTTTACGAACAACATCACAGAGTTCAGCTGCAGAAAGTGCCTGCACCTCAAAAACTAAGGAGTTACGCGCCAGGAATCTATGTGAGAGCCTGCAGACACTATGCGAGAAACTTCAAAAACGACAAGAACCCGTTGAAGAAAGGTTTACTGAAAAATTTCTGCAAGAAAGTCCTCAAGGGGAAGAAACATTGAATGAAATTTGAATTCTTCATTGCATGTAAAGTGAACAGAATGTGAAATAATCGAAATGAATAATTGACACATGAAAAAATATTGCTCCTCTGTTAATTGATTTTCTTATCAATTCCCCTGTTTTATGATGTAAGAAGCGAAGTGTATATGCAAGAGCAATGAGTCAAATCCAGGATTACTGAGTAAGATTCTATGACGTGTATTGATAATTCTTAAAAGCGACTGACTTGAACTTGATAACGTCAACGGGCCATGATGATCAGAATTCATCTTCTATATCAGTGATTCCGTTGAAAGTGGGATTTTCCGCGTTTCAAGTTCTCCCAAGTTTATGAGGGCTGGAATGTACTCTGCAACAATTTTGTAGGATGTATTTTTTGGTGGCTGTATAACACTCCTGTATTTTGTAGTGCTTGATAAAGGGTCGAAATGTCAATTCCGTCCCACTCGGCGACCCCTTAAGGAAGTACCGCACCTAAGAGATTTAACGCTGAGATTTTGATGAAACTCGTCACATACGTTGATATTGGTGTCAAGAGACTCCATGTGAATTTTGGTAAACTTCGCCTACCCGGGACAAAAGTTATGGCTTATCCATTTTCGGCTATTTTACACGTGGTCTCATGGGAGCTGTTAGTTTTTTAGCTTCATCCGGATACTCAACGCTAAGTTTTTGACAAAAATTTTTTCATAGGTACAGAAGACTCGGAAGTTATCGTAAACTTTTTTCAAAACGATTGCCTACCTCGTTTATGTAAAAAAAATATTTTCGATGGAAGTAAGACATGAAGTCATGAATATGTCAAGATTAAGACAAAATGTCAAATTTTGTCGACTCTTATCACAAGAACCATGACTGCTGGGCTTGCAAAAATTCACCGGAAGCTTCAATTGATCGTAACCCAACTATCAGAATAGTCATCACGTGATTCTGTTCAGGTAGAAAAGATCCCCCCCCCCACAGGTGCGGTACTTCCTTAAACTATACATCTGACATATACGTCTGACTTCACTTTGGAAATACGCCGCTCTAGAAAATCCCCTTTTTGCGCCCAAACGAGTGAAAATCAAGCGCTATGAGCCACCGAAACTCATCTGATGCTGAAATAATTCACATTCCGCCTTTAGAATATTCCCACGTCTTTTCCGCATAGATTTGGTCTAATCCAATCAAATACTTCACGAAAAGGTGTTTTACGAAGTGATATGGCGTCCCAGGGAGGTGCACAGCATGGGACGGAATTGACCGAAAATTTTGTACGCCGTTTTGAAAACACGCTTATATGCGGTGCGCTCGGCTGCGGGTTAGAGTTTTCGGTTAATGTCGTGCATCAATTAGTTGTATTTGGTTTCTAGATGACAAACTCATTTGTTTAAAAGGCTTATGAGACAATTGGGGACTTTGCCGAGCTAATTGGTGCTGTGCAAGCAGTTTTGGTGCAAAACCGTCTTCAAAATGTCGCATACGATGTCGCATAGCCGTGGGTGAGCTGAGCATTTACTTTCGATTCGTAAAGTGGTAGATTAGATTATTTGGAGATTCAGAAATTGAAGTGCATAGCTACATACAGAGTTTTGCGACTCCGCACATGCGTCGTGATGAAGGTGGGCTGCCTACAGGGGACGGAATTGACATTTCGACCCTTTATCAAGCACTACAAAATACAGGAGTGTTATACAGCCACCAAAAAATACATCCTACAAAATTGTTGCAGAGTACATTCCAGCCCTCATAAACTTGGGAGAACTTGAAACGCGGAAAATCCCACTTTCAACGGAATCACTGATATAGAAGATGAATTCTGATCATCATGGCCCGTTGACGTTATCAAGTTCAAGTCAGTCGCTTTTAAGAATTATCAATACACGTCATAGAATCTTACTCAGTAATCCTGGATTTGACTCATTGCTCTTGCATATGGGCCATTTCGGAGCATTTCGACGAATGCCTGCACCAGGGGGGTCTGGTAAAAATCCGCAAAAATTTTTTTCTGTTAGTACTATATTAATATAAAAAAAATTTTTTTTGGATTTTTTCGAAGGCCCCCGTGGGCCCTAGGGCCCGTAAAAGGCCTATTTTTGGCCCCTTTTTAGCCTATCTTAGGAAAATCATAACTCCGACCTGGTTTAATTTTTTTTAACGTACCTGGGCGCATTTTTTTCGTCAAGACTAGTACTTTCAAGAAAAAAATTGTCCGAGACCAGAAATTCAACCTAGCAACTTCTGCAAGCTATTCACTAAAAGCAGATTTTAGCGATTTTTAGGCCTTCTTCCAAGTGATCTAGCTCCTACTAGACATGTGATAATCGACTTTTGCAGGTGGTCATTTTGAAGGTCTTGAAAAAACCTACAATTTGACCACCTGCAAAAGTCGATTATCGTACTTTTTATAGGAGCTATAGCCGATACAAGTTGAGCAGTTTTGTAAAAACGCCAAACTTTGAGCTCAATTTAAAAAAAACACTTTTTTTTTTTCGAGGTCTAACCTATGAGAAAATGTTCTTAAAAGCCCCAACTATCAACCCCAAAAATAATCGGAGTGGGATATTCAACTCCTGATTTTACCGGAGCAATTTAAGAAGACGAAAAATATGCATTTTTCTCGTAATTTCACCTGTTAATAGCTATGAGCTCCGGACAATGGACTCGAGTCCGAGGAATTAACCTAATAAACGCATGGTCGCAAGTATTGTCATCAAAATCATGAGAATATGTACTCGAAAGTCTATTATCAACCCCAGAAAAATATCTCCGTGAGCGAATCCAACGCCTGATTTGATACAGACATTATCGTAACATGAAAAATATGCGTTTTCTCCAATTTTGCTAATAGTGGCTAGAAGCACCGGATAAAGCGGTGGGCTTGAGTCTAGAGCATACCATCAACAACCAGATAATGGTCGCATGTATCGTCTATCTACGAAGCTGACTGCTCTAACTGCTCAAGCTCTCACTGCTTTTTCTTCATGAGGGAGAGATTACAAAACAAATTATTGTTCGAAAGATTTGGTATATCCAAAGGTCTGTCGACCACCGTTTTTCTCGTTTCCGATGATTATTACGTATTTCATATTGCCCACCGCAAAATGGCGCTGTTCGTCATCATCAATTAGGGTCCCTAGCAATCTTCCTGGGAAGGGACGGTGCCTTTTCACGACATAAAATTTTTCCCCCACAGCCTATCTTTCGCCATTGGAGCAAAAGAAACAGACTATTGTCTAGAGACCCTAAAGCAGGGGATTATCTCTCTCGCTCCAACGGCGAGAGATGGGCTGTGGGGGAAAATTTTTGCGTCGTGAAAAGGCACCCTCAGGGTGCGGCCACATGAAGGCGGGAGCGCCATATTGGACCTATACCCGCTGTGAGTGCGACAAGGACGCAACACTTCGCGCCTCGGCTTCCGTACAGCTCAGTACAGCTGAGCTGACAGGCCTTTTTTTGTGGCATCGTTCGTGGCCGGCTACGCTTGGAACCACGATTATCTTGGGGCTAACCATTGTTGGAACGGGTCTCTATTATGCACGTTAGCACTGGCACACGTTAGTCGGCTTATTGTGCTACAAGTTTCGTCAGCGTGTTATAGTGTTTTGGCATGGTGAAATGCTTGATCTTACTAAATTCTTGAGATGTGAGGTTACGATAGCGTAGTGCATCAGTAATTCAGTACATAGGAGCCTGTGTGGGATTGTTTTGAAATAAATTTCACCAGCTGGCGTTTAGATCCGCATGCACGCTCAAATCTCGCAAGAAAAAAATCGAGAAAAAAATACTTGGTCGTCTTGCAGAAGTCATGCAGTCCATATGCAGTCTATACCTATACTCCATGCAAATGAGATGGGGTGATATGTGTGTTGGTGTGGTGCCTTATTAATGTTACAGTTTCCAGCTTCCCAGTGTATTCAGGTTGTCATCAGGTACGACAAAATTCATTGAACCCTGTTTTTGATCACATCAATGGTATGGTAATGACACAGACAAATGCGGTGAATGATAGATTGGTTTTTGAACTTGAAGGATTAAGTACAAGTCTGAAATAGTGATCAGTAAAGGAATAGGTTATTTTTCCTATAAACCTAATCACTCTCATATGAGAGATCAGTCCTTGACACTCTTTCAGACTTGTGAAATCTCATTAGTTTATTATTGAGGTCCTGCAGAACAAAATAATGTTAAGTCAGCAAGGTAGAATAGTATCAATTGTGATTCATATTGTGTGATAGATGACAGGTTCTGATATGTTCATTATATTACTTTGCCTACTTCCCTTCTTTCGACTTCAAGCTGCTGAATAATGGACTTGATTACCATCAGTTACGTCAACTATTATTTTGGAAGCATAGCATTGTTGATCAACTGAGTGAACTATATTTCTAAGCATGTGTCTTGTTCATGTCTAAGTTACTTCAAATTTTGAGTTGTACCCTGACCTTTCCTCTATTCTACATCTTCCTGTACAATTAAGAAATATCTCAAATCCATCTGTTAATCAATATCATAGTCTTGCTGCTCTTTGCGACTCTTGTCATCAATCTAGCTCGATGAGATACTGACCCTAGTAAAATAACTTCAAACTTCTAATGTAATCTTTGAAACGGAAATCTTGATGGTAGATGCACATTCCTAGACCAGCCTTGAAATTGTGATCTCAGAAAATTAGCCAGATACTGTTATTAGGTGCTAACCTCAAGTTCAACCACAGCAGTGGTACTCCTTGTAAATTTTAACAGTTACGGCTGAAACATCCACCTATAGTGTATGGTCAATCATAATGGTTGACTTTGTCATTTTCTGAATCACAGTATCTTCATTCTTTCAGATTCACGCTATGAATATATTGGATATTGTGCATCAAAAAAGACCTCGATAGAGAAGATTAAAAATTGAGTTGAGCAAAATTGTTGAACCGATCAAGAATCTTGACAACTGCAGAAAGATACAAATCTCATATCATATCTTGGGATAGTCATTGAAGTTGGTCCATCACATACTCCAAGTCTTTCAGCTCAATCTTGACACAGGCAACGGTATCTCATCACTATGGATGATGTGCCATGTATCATTGCTTCACTCCCAAACGAAGATTGTAAGAAAGATTTCTTCACAAGATCTTGCAGAACCCACAAACTATCAGATTTGTCAGAAAATGATCTCAAGCTATTGCAATGGAGAGTCCCGGGTGTTCTCATCACTAAGGATGATATGATATGTGCTTATCACAAGTATATATTTTTGGATGATTACTCGAGCAGACAAACTAAATGCTGTGATCCATTCAAAGATCATGCAGATAAAAATAGGACAAAGAGCTTACGTGTGATGACTTTGAATTTGTGTGAGGAATACTTACTTGCTACTGGCTCTAAATTAATACCTGGTCAGAAATTCTGTCCTGCCTGCCGGAAGAAAGTAAATTCCAAGTTTCATGAAAAGACTACAGTTACTAACACTACTCAAAGTACTGAAACTGAGCCCATGGGTTGTGAGTTGATTCCAAAACCTGAAGTTGAGCCAGCGAGTCAAACAAGCAATGTTACTTTGACACAAAGTAGTGTGGCATCTACTAGTTCTGGATCTGTTTTCGTGACAGACAGCCAAGAATATCTGGAAAAAACAAGAGTTCTGAAAAGAATGCTTGATGGTTTTGGACTTCCAATACCCACACGTCATGCTCTCTCCAGTGAGCGATTTGAAAAAGAGGTGGCGAAGACAGCTATATCAGCTCATACAAGTTTGGTGCAAGAATTGAACAGTGTACTTGGTACTCGAGTGAAGTCTCTAGAACTCAGTGAAGATAGTTCATCACTCAGAGCTATGATAAGTAATCTGAAGAACAAGTATGAGTCAGTGAGCAATGTTAGTGAAAAGATTTCTTTGCTTACTCTACTGCCTTCCGAGTGGAGTAAACCAAAAATTCAGCAAAATTTCAAATGTTCAGATTATATGATCCGTAAAGCAAAGATGCTGAGAGAAACTCAAGGTACATTGTAATTCTACATCTGCTTATGGGAACAAATTGCATCACATACTGATATTCGAAATTAATTCTAGGTTGTCTACCAGGACCTTCGAAGAGAAAATCGAACTACATTCATTCGCAGGAGATAAAAGATTCCATTACAGAATTTTACAGGGATGATAGAAACAGTAGGATTTGTGCAGGTACTAGTGAGTATAAGAGAGTGAATGATGAGGATCAAAATAAGAAAGTCAAGGTTCAAAGAAGGTTATTGTTGTATGATCTCAAAGATTTGTACAAAATGTGGCTCGAGTCAGAGAGTGAAAAATTTCAAACAGTTCCTGGGTTCACGTTTTTTACAATGATGAGGCCACTTGAGTGTGTTCCAGCAGGTGATCCGAGCACACATAAAGTTTGCGTCTGCGCTCAGCATCAAAATGTTAAACTCAAGTTGCAAGCTCTAAGCTCTTCAATTTCTTATAAAGACGTTTTGGAAATATGTGTGTGCTCAACCGAAAATCCTGACTGTATGCTCCACAAGTGCCGTAATTGTCCTGGGAAGGATGCAATAGGCCAATATTTTCAGCGGCAAGAATTCTACGGTTCGAAAGAAAGCATAAATTACATGTGTTGGAAAACTACGGAGATAGATCAAAGTGCAAGGAAATCTTCGAGGGTTGATCAGAGTCAGAAGAAAACTACGGAAATCAAACCGAGTGGAGGAAAAGCTCCGAAAATCATACCGAAGCGAGGTAAGGCCCCGAAAATCATACCGAAGGGAGGTAAGGCCCCGAAAATCAGAACAAAGGGAGCGAAAGCTACGAAAATCAAGCCAAGTGAAGGGAAAGCTACGAAAATTGAACCGAGTGGAGAGAAAGCTACGAAGTCTAACAAAGGTGGAGGAGAATCTATGAAGGAAAATCAGGGCGAAGGAAAAGAGAGCACTTTGACGAGAGTGACCCTTGAGAAAGTCACCGAAAAAGCCGAAGTTTTTTACGAAAAATTGATTGACGATCTATGGAAATTAACAGAGCACCAATACATCACAGAATCACAAAAAAACTCTTTTTATGATCAAAAAGAAAATTTGAATTGGTTGACTCTACTTATAATCATGGACTTTGCAGAAAATTACACATTCATTGCTCAAGATTCTGTTCAAGCCTTCTACTTTAATAATATTCAAGCAACTCTTTATCCAGTCGTAATTTACTTCAGACGACATGAGGGTGCTCCATTGGAGGTCTTGAGCCTCTGCATAATTAGTGATCACATGAAACATGACGCTTCCACCGTTAATCTTTTCCAAGAAAAAATTATGAAGGAAATAAAAATATTATTCCCGTGGATAAAGAGGATTATCTACTGGACTGACGGTGCCCCAAATCAGTTCAAAAACAAGTATGACATTTGTTATCACTTTTTTTTTGAATATTTTCTTTCGTTTTGGTTGATTCAGGTTGTAGGATCCATTTAACTTCAGATTTGATTCTTCTACAGGAACTACTTCAGTAATCTCTGCAACCATCAAAAGGACTTTGGTGTTGAAGTTGAGACTCATAACTTTCTCTCCACAAGCCATGGCAAAAATGCCTGTGATGGTATTGGCGCGACTGTCAAACGGATGGTCCGTAGAGCGTCTCTGCAGTTACCTCCTGAACAGCAGATACTCACACCTCATAGGATGTACCAGTATTTGAGTGAACATGAGAAGAGCACAAGGTACTCAATTTTTTGCAAGTATTCGAGGTTTCAGTGGAACCGGATTTACACGGGCGGAAAAATTTCAGCCGAAATGGAGCGCTCTCGCTGGCTAAACATGTCGCTCTTTCTGGACAACACTAGATTTTACCACCCATGCAAATCCGTCTTGATTGACATTCACTGTCAGGAATACTATCATATAGTATGGTATAATACTATCAGAATGTGCCTCTGCTCAATCCATTAACGATTTCCTGTAACTCCCAACAGATTCATATGGGCGAGCAGCGCTGAATGTACGGAACGAGCGAACCAGCTCCAAGCCAGATACCTATCGGCCAAAACTGTAACACATACTCGGGATTTCCATTGCGTGAAACCTTTGGATTCTTCTACCGCACAATTCAAGATTGTATCATCAAATGGATTGCCCAAAACTGTCAAATTTGTCAATGGTTAAAATACAACTCTAGTCCTGTCTTTCTATCGTCCTCATATGATAGTTGAATACTCTAGTCAAAATGAATAAAAATATTGATTGATCGCAATCTGTTTGGTTGTCTGACATTATATTCTGTCGAATTCGAGATTATCAGTCACGTTGCAATTATGATGACCGATCATCATTCGAAACTTGAGCTTGAAATCTGAAAAACTCTTCCATTTCGCAGCTGAGACACTCATCACACAGACAAATGGATAGTCGAGTTGAAATTTCGACGTTGCACATCATTCACCTGTCATGTGAAGAATATGGAGAGAGAGTGGCAACTCTCAGACTTTTGATAGTCTTTACTGTCATATAGAAGTTCTACAGAGATAATGACATTTTCCAGAAAAAATCGTGACCAAGGTACCAGTTGATGGTATCCTTTGAACTCGAACCCAACGCTTCATCCGGTGCTCCTAGCCACTATTAGCAAAATTGGAGAAAACGCATATTTTTCATGTTACGATAATGTCTGTATCAAATCAGGCGTTGGATTCGCTCACGGAGATACTTTTCTGGGGTTGATAATAGACTTTCGAGTACATATTCTCATGATTTTGATGACAATACTTGCGACCATGCGTTTATTAGGTTAATTCCTCGGACTCGAGTCCATTGTCCGGAGCTCATAGCTATTAACAGGTGAAATTACGAGAAAAATGCATATTTTTCGTCTTCTTAAATTGCTCCGGTAAAATCAGGAGTTGAATATCCCACTCCGATTATTTTTGGGATTGATAGTTGGGGCTTTTAAGAACATTTTCTCATAGGTTAGACCTCGAAAAAAAAAAAGTGTTTTTTTTAAATTGAGCTCAAAGTTTGGCGTTTTTACAAAACTGCTCAACTTGTATCGGCTATAGCTCCTATAAAAAGTACGATAATCGACTTTTGCAGGTGGTCAAATTGTAGGTTTTTTCAAGACCTTCAAAATGACCACCTGCAAAAGTCGATTATCACATGTCTAGTAGGAGCTAGATCACTTGGAAGAAGGCCTAAAAATCGCTAAAATCTGCTTTTAGTAAATAGCTTGCAGAAGTTGCTAGGTTGAATTTCTGGTCTCGGACAATTTTTTTCTTGAAAGTACTAGTCTTGACGAAAAAAATGCGCCCAGGTACGTTAAAAAAAATTGAACCAGGTCGGAGTTATGATTTTCCTAAGATAGGCTAAAAAGGGGCCAAAAATAGGCCTTTTACGGGCCCTAGGGCCCACGGGGGCCTTCGAAAAAATCCAAAAAAAATTTTTTTGTACTATATTAACATAGTACTAACAGAAAAAAATTTTTGCGGATTTTTTCCAGACCCCCCTGGTGCAGGCATTCGTCGAAATGCTCCGAAATGGCCCATATGCAAGAGCAATGAGTCAAATCCAGGATTACTGAGTAAGATTCTATGACGTGTATTGATAATTCTTAAAAGCGACTGACTTGAACTTGATAACGTCAACGGGCCATGATGATCAGAATTCATCTTCTATATCAGTGATTCCGTTGAAAGTGGGATTTTCCGCGTTTCAAGTTCTCCCAAGTTTATGAGGGCTGGAATGTACTCTGCAACAATTTTGTAGGATGTATTTTTTGGTGGCTGTATAACACTCCTGTATTTTGTAGTGCTTGATAAAGGGTCGAAATGTCAATTCCGTCCCCTGTAGGCAGCCCACCTTCATCACGACGCATGTGCGGAGTCGCAAAACTCTGTATGTAGCTATGCACTTCAATTTCTGAATCTCCAAATAATCTAATCTACCACTTTACGAATCGAAAGTAAATGCTCAGCTCACCCACGGCTATGCGACATCGTATGCGACATTTTGAAGACGGTTTTGCACCAAAACTGCTTGCACAGCACCAATTAGCTCGGCAAAGTCCCCAATTGTCTCATAAGCCTTTTAAACAAATGAGTTTGTCATCTAGAAACCAAATACAACTAATTGATGCACGACATTAACCGAAAACTCTAACCCGCAGCCGAGCGCACCGCATATAAGCGTGTTTTCAAAACGGCGTACAAAATTTTCGGTCAATTCCGTCCCATGCTGTGCACCTCCCTGGGACGCCATATCACTTCGTAAAACACCTTTTCGTGAAGTATTTGATTGGATTAGACCAAATCTATGCGGAAAAGACGTGGGAATATTCTAAAGGCGGAATGTGAATTATTTCAGCATCAGATGAGTTTCGGTGGCTCATAGCGCTTGATTTTCACTCGTTTGGGCGCAAAAAGGGGATTTTCTAGAGCGGCGTATTTCCAAAGTGAAGTCAGACGTATATGTCAGATGTATAGTTTAAGGAAGTACCGCACCTGTGGGGGGGGGGGATCTTTTCTACCTGAACAGAATCACGTGATGACTATTCTGATAGTTGGGTTACGATCAATTGAAGCTTCCGGTGAATTTTTGCAAGCCCAGCAGTCATGGTTCTTGTGATAAGAGTCGACAAAATTTGACATTTTGTCTTAATCTTGACATATTCATGACTTCATGTCTTACTTCCATCGAAAATATTTTTTTTACATAAACGAGGTAGGCAATCGTTTTGAAAAAAGTTTACGATAACTTCCGAGTCTTCTGTACCTATGAAAAAATTTTTGTCAAAAACTTAGCGTTGAGTATCCGGATGAAGCTAAAAAACTAACAGCTCCCATGAGACCACGTGTAAAATAGCCGAAAATGGATAAGCCATAACTTTTGTCCCGGGTAGGCGAAGTTTACCAAAATTCACATGGAGTCTCTTGACACCAATATCAACGTATGTGACGAGTTTCATCAAAATCTCAGCGTTAAATCTCTTAGGTGCGGTACTTCCTTAAGGGGTCGCCGAGTGGGACGGAATTGACATTTCGACCCTTTATCAAGCACTACAAAATACAGGAGTGTTATACAGCCACCAAAAAATACATCCTACAAAATTGTTGCAGAGTACATTCCAGCCCTCATAAACTTGGGAGAACTTGAAACGCGGAAAATCCCACTTTCAACGGAATCACTGATATAGAAGATGAATTCTGATCATCATGGCCCGTTGACGTTATCAAGTTCAAGTCAGTCGCTTTTAAGAATTATCAATACACGTCATAGAATCTTACTCAGTAATCCTGGATTTGACTCATTGCTCTTGCATATACACTTCGCTTCTTACATCATAAAACAGGGGAATTGATAAGAAAATCAATTAACAGAGGAGCAATATTTTTTCATGTGTCAATTATTCATTTCGATTATTTCACATTCTGTTCACTTTACATGCAATGAAGAATTCAAATTTCATTCAATGTTTCTTCCCCTTGAGGACTTTCTTGCAGAAATTTTTCAGTAAACCTTTCTTCAACGGGTTCTTGTCGTTTTTGAAGTTTCTCGCATAGTGTCTGCAGGCTCTCACATAGATTCCTGGCGCGTAACTCCTTAGTTTTTGAGGTGCAGGCACTTTCTGCAGCTGAACTCTGTGATGTTGTTCGTAAACGTCGTGTGCTGCAGTTGGTTTTCCTCTCTTACGGTAAGGTAGTGGTACTTCGACTTTTTCCTCAACCTCAGATTCTCCTTCTTTGAAAGCGTCTAAGTCCCCGGTCTCAGGTGTTTCCGAGGTATCTTCATCTTTTGGCTCATCTAGTACACCAGGTACCATCTGCGTCATTTGTTTGATCAGCTCAGAGTTGAGAATCTGGGGCAACTGTCCAAAGGTTTTTTCCAAGGTTTGCAAGAAGAACTTGAAAACCTGGTCTAGTACGGGATTGGCCAACTCATTTCGAGATTCTCGCTCTTCATCTGAATAATCATATCCCGAGAGTGCAGAGTATGGTTTAAGAGTTGCTGATGCATTGTCTTCGTCAGAATCTACAAGTGGTGGAGAATATTGTTATAAGTTATAGTTATTCAACTTCATATCTGGCATCAAGATTCTGGAAGGCTTATTCAAATCAATGCTGGAAGTTGAAAAATGCCATCGACGTAGCGGATGAACTAAGAGACAATGACCAAAAATATAGCTTCTAACTATACATTGATGTGGGGAGTACATGAAACTGTTTTTTTGCGAAAGAGTGAGGTTCCAATCGACTCGAAAATCGAAAGTAGCTTCACACATTCACTGACAGCCTCAGACCAAAACGACAAATGTCTATGTCAGATTTTGGAGAATTCATTATGGTAATGTGGATACCATTCCCATCGGGGGTCATATACTTTATCGGCATAACTCTAATCTAATTATTGAGACCACCCATCTAATCCTGAGGAAGTCTCTTCAAAATACCAATGCATTCTTCGAGAATCTGAAATTGGCTTGTACGAAACTTTGATGGAGCGTGACGAATGATTCAGAAGTTGGCTCAGTGGTCGTGAGAGATTCACAAAACTCATATATATGATCTGATTCGGGATTGTATTGTTGAGCATTGGCTTCAGTTATCTCAATCATGTGAAATTTGCAGGAGTTATGTCATCATAAGTATGAGGAAGTGATTAATAAGAAAATGCGTGCATGGTATTGTTCCAAAAGCTATTGTACCATTCTAGATTAGAGCTTCTCACAATCGCGGGCTCAAATTAGATGCAGTTCAGAAAACTTGCAGAAATTCACCTTCAGCTCTACATCATTTGAGTTTGAAACTATATTCTCAATTTCTTCATGTCAGTCTACATAGAAGAACAGCAAATTTTTGTCAATCCTAACGACAAGTTGAGGGCATGTGGTAGCCGTGCTGCACGTCCGTAAAGTTCTATTTACCACTTACACGAAAATTTTAATGTTACATAGTTGGAGATGAGTTGAATAGTCATCGTCATTCTCCGATTCATACTTGGCAACTCAACGTTCAGCCTAAATCATTGGATTGATGCAGAAAAGTGGGAACTACTAAGCGCGTCTGGTACATCCTAAATTATAATATTTTCACATTTCTGGGCCCATTTCCCTCGAATTCTCTTGCGATTTGGACTAAACAACGAGAAGATGAATTCATGTTAGATGATACATCAACAGGTGTACGTTTTCCCGTCATTTACCCTAAATTGAAGGAGAATTCGAGGGAAATGGGAACAAAATTCAGCTTGCATCGCTACCGCATGCCTTTAGAAGACATGTCAAATTCATTTCACATTGGCAGAGTGACCTAAATCAATGATTTCATAATCATTTCACACGATAAGTAAAACATTAGAATTTGAAACGGTTTACTTACTAATTTCTGGAACAGCTGCGGACAGGGATGCCACAACCAAGCTCAGGGCAATGCAAAAACTGAATAAGAACTTCATCTTGCTCGATCGAACCGGTGAGTTGAAGATGGTTCGGATTCCGGCTACTTTTATAGTAAGAAATCCGAGGTACCATGCAGGATCATTTCATGTGTAAACTTGATTTGTGCCTTGTTTGAGTATCGGAGTGTTCACCAGCTGTGTGATGATGTCTAGGTAATATCAATATAACTGCCCCGTTTCTTCCGCAAATGTATCAACGATTACATTCTCAAATAGTTGATGGTCTCGTTAATTGAAATCGCCATATTTGGCTAATAAATCAAAAAAGGATGGAAAGAAAATGGAAGTTTGAAGTAAACTGTCAGATATCGCCATTGCTGACCACCACTATAGGCAGAAGAATTTTTCGATGAGGGATATAGATAGCACATTTTGTATCCGCATTGTGAGAAGCCTGTCATACCGTCTATGCATGTATTCGTTGTTTGAATCACTGTACGAAATGATATTCCTCATGCGCATATTATTCCTCATCATCCATAATTTTCAAATGAAAAAGAATACTATGGCTGATCAAAAAACCTGATTCTTGCAACCTTTTACCATAATCTACTACAATGATCACGTCACCCGTTAGACTGGTTCTTTTTCAAAGGATTTGACATCAGTATTAAGACAATGCTATCAGTTACCATTCTGGCCCCGGATATCCAGGTATTTGTATGCAAGTAAGGGAAAGACTGTATCCAAAGATCAAATTTCTCGAATCACACCTACCATCAACGGAGTTTACTTTGAATAGACGGGGTAACTTCGAACACTTGTTTGAATTCTCGAAATCAGCAAAATAGAGATGAACTAGGGTCCTAGTACTAATTTTTTTGATACTCGTGTGCGTGGAAAACATTTCGCACTGGTGGAGAAGTTTCTATCAGCTAGGCGTGGCTAGGAAGCATGATTTTGCAGCAACAAAGGGACTTCCTTCAGTATTTCTGCTCAAAAACCATTCTCTCCAGCCACACGCAGCTGATAGAAACTCCTCCATCGGTGCAAAATGTTCTCTACGCATGCAACTATCAAGCAAATTAGTACTAGAACCCATAGAATCACTCATATATCTTATATCTTACACTCTACAGGTAGGCATATTTGTAGAACACAGCTGATCGGAATCAAGGAGGAAGCCACTCGTAACTGACCCTTTTGCATAATGTGTATAAGACTCATATGAGGGGTTGACTGTGGGTGAAGCACCCCAGTAAGGCCTGCTGGAATATACATATAGGTGTGCACATGTCCGAGGAAACACGTATCGCTAAGTATAGATATCGCCACCCCGCGGGTGTGTCTTGGTGGTCGCAGGTGTTACGTCTCGGCTGAATTCATTCGTTTATTGCCATTACTGGCAAGGTAGACTCGCTCGTGCCATCATAGGGGTCAGGTTGTTCCTTGGAATTTGTTAGGTGTGGTCACGCTAGCGATCGGTTATCCGATGGCCAACTGAAAAGTCAAACATGTGGCGCATCTGCACCCTTGCCCTTATGTAAACACGAAACTCAGAGGGTAGCTAATTTAGTATAAAGCTGGTCTATCCAACGAATTATGGAAACAACGGGCGCGTGGATCACTCAAGGCTCGGAATCGAGAATTTTAGGGATGAATCTAGGGAATAATATTATCGTGAAAGTTTTCTCATCGATTGATTTAATCAGCATTAAGAATACAGTGAAACCTCTCTATTCGGACACCTCCAAAACGCGGACGCCTCTACATCGCGGACACTTCGCCTGTAACCGCCCAAACTCCTATGTTTTTCCACAGATTTGCCTCTCTTTGAAGCGGACACTCCATAACCCGGACGTGGACACAAATTTCGATTACACTCGCCAATAAGAGCACATGTATAAGCACCTCTATTAGCCGGACAGGTGATGGCTCGATTCTGATGTTAGTTTTTGCGTATAACGCACCGGTTATGCTGCAAAGAGCAACAACAACGATTTCAAATTATGAAGATATAATTTTTTCGGTCTTTGCGAGTTAAAGTCAGCAGATATTGCTGACGTTTTTGGCATCAATCGAGAATGGATTTTACTCCACTCTCGATCAATGCACCTTTAGAGCCTCGTATGGTTCCGAGGATTCATCTAAAGGATTTTGATGGAAAGGAATGAAAAGTAAAGATGAGAAATGAGAAACTTTATGAAAAAATTTGGATTCTACGCTGATGTTATGCGTGTTTCGCCCTTCTTTCATTGCTCGGGCTTTTCAAAGTGGTGGAAGAGCAATGAAAGTTTACCACTGACACGCGGCTCAAGTGGCCGAATGTTCGATGGTTTGAACGCCCTTATATGGGCAAATCTCACGAAGTATGCGGTTTGGCCGAACAGGCCTATTTTCACGTTGTCAGAACAACAGTCGCGTTATTTCCGCCGCTCGCATTAGATCATTTTGAAGATCTACTCATATTTAATAGTTCTGCATCATTCAGAAGTCTAAAAATTGCTATAGAAAGGTACTGGGAGACGCTTCTTCGTGACAAAATCACAATTTTCGACCGAACAGGGCCATAGTTCTCTCACGCCTTAGCTCGCCACAGGCGGGGCGGTTCACCGATCGGTCTGAAAATTGGATATGTGATGGATTATAATACATAGAAACATATAATTTTCGCCCGAGGCTGTGCCTATCAATGCGTCGGAGTGCCGATGATTCGTTGGAGCGAACTCCGATTCTACATTTTCTCCTGTATCGCTCTTCTAATGGATGCAGCACTCGGGGCGGTGAATATTTCGTATCTGTAGAAACGACATATTATTCTACATCCAAAAACCTACAAATCTAGCCCAAGAACGATAGTGTGCTCGATTCCGCACGACGATGCGGCTTGAAATGAGAAAAGTTATTTTCGCGTAAATGGGGTCAAAAAAATCGTTTTTCGTGTAGCACACGAAAATTTCGATTCCGTTGGGATGGAAACCACGTGTAAACTGATATTTGTACCTCAAGAAATGCCTATGAGAATCGCCCCTACTACAGCCTCATATCGGTCGCGATGCGAGGCTTGTGAGGATCGACAAATGACGAAAATGAGCGTTTCGACGGTTGAGGCACATCTACATTTTGTACCACAGACCTTCAGAAAACACTGTAAACCATTGAACTCATCTCTCTTCTTCTATTCCAACACCAAGGATGCCATGTATTCACATACACACGAGCCAATTAGAATTACGAAAATATGAGGGTCCCACGCAAATACATGGGAAAAACTTCTACACCCTCACAAATCCACGGCGGGGCTCCAAAATGATTTACGCAAGTATTTCATCATTGTTTGAGCATTACTTGGACCAAACAAAAGTTTATCGGAGATGTGCTGCCATTCTGGAAATTCTCGAAATTTCAAAGTCGAAACCGCATAGTTCCTGAGATTTGCCCATATACGAAAGTTCATCTTCGTTTGCGAGAAAGGTCATTTTAACCCGCTATTCCCATTTGATTTCTCAACATTTTTACTTTGGCAGCTCTTCGGCCTTCTACCGGAGATATATCTAATTAGTTTTGACACTCGATCGATATGATCGGATATCGTATTTATCACTCGCGGGAATTTCAAATTATGAAGATATAATTTTTTCGGTCTTTGCGAGTTAAAGTTTTTATTCCTTTCCATCAAAATCCTTTAGATGCATCCTCGGAACCATACGAGGCTCTAAAGGTGCATTGATCGAGAGTGGAGTAAAATCCATTCTCGATTGATGCCAAAAACGTCAGCAATATCTGCTGACTTTAACTCGCAAAGACCGAAAAAATTATATCTTCATAATTTGAAATTCCCGCGAGTGATAAATACGATATCCGATCATATCGATCGAGTGTCAAAATTAATTAGATATAACAACGATTTCGTTCTTATTCAGGGGGATTTCAATCGTTAACTTGATCTCGATTATCTGCAATCAATTTTGATCAAATTGAAACGATTCATTCTCATAGAATCATTGAATAACCGACTTGGCATTTTCAGGTAGCCTCTCTATAAAGCGGACACCTCTATAAGTCGGACATATTTTTTGCAACCGAAGGTGTCCGCCTTATGGAGGTTTCACTGTATGGGGTAAATTATGATAAAATGAGATGATGAGTCCTACGGAGAATTTTTCCAAGACTTCAAGTGCAGTTTCATTATTTTAACGACTGTCCTATTATGTACTTATTTCATGCGTGGGTGTGGTGATATATCGGCTGTCACATTAAAGCTTTTACCGAGGAATAGGAAAATTATAATTATGGGAAAGACAGTCAATGAAAACTCTCCATACAAGATTGAATTATCTTGTTGTATTGTCTACTGGACGATGAACTCATGAAAATTGCATAAATAGAGCTATACACGCTCATCGCACACGGTGTCGGTCGAGGTATACCGGTAAATACGAGTAAAAATGGGAAGCTTGCCTGCGAAAGTATTTTGTGGGATAGTTACACAAAAATTCCGGTCCGTTCGAACGGATGGGTTCTAAATGAGTATCGATTGACATTGGAGCAGTCGACTTACCAACTTTTTGAACGGAAAGCCGCGACGTTTGTGTCAATGAATGACCCTCGTTTACTTTACCGTTACTGATAAGCTGTTTGCTTGAGTAAAATGATGACTTTATTAGCCGAGTTGTTCGTGAACCCCTTTTACCTCTGTTTATACTACACGAATAATGGTTCTGTGAGAACTTCCGCTATTTCGAGTGGTTTCCTTTGTCTAGAAAATTATTTGGGCAGTGGTTATTCGCACACCTCCTGCGTAGAGTCCGTATAGAAAACATCGGGAATACGTGTAAAACGGACATTTTCCGTGCGCATCCGTATGGCTCTTTGGTAAGGAAAAGATGAGCTTGCAAGCTCAATGTCCGTTCCTATCCGTTCCACTCGTCCGTTTTTGTCCATGCACTCGTACGTTTTTTCCGTTTTGCAAGAAATACTCAGTCAAGCACGCCCGTTTCTGTCCGTGAGATTTGGTTCGTTTTTATTCGTGCACTCGTCCGTTTTTTTTCCGTTTTGCCTCAATCACCCTTTCCAGCCCGCCCGTTTCGGTCCGTGAGAGTTGGTCCGTTTTTGTCTGTGCGCTCGTCCATTTTTGTCCGTTTGGCCGGAATGAGACTTTCCAGCCCACCCGTTTCTGTCCGTAAAATTTTGCCCGTTTTTGTCCGTGCACTCGTCCGCTTTTTTCCGTTTTGCAAGAAATACTCAATCAAGCACGCCCGTTTTTGTCCGTGAGATTTGGTCCGTTTCTGTCCGTGCACCCGCCCATTTTTTCCCGTTTTATCCATCAAAATCTCAAAATGAGTTCGATCTACCCATGTAAGAGTAAAAAAACATTTATGCACTCGTTCATCTGTGAAAAATGTGATTTTGCTCTTTGCAATGAGCCAAGCTGGTTCGTTGAACAAAGTTAAATATGTGTGTAAAAAATTTGCCCGCGTCAATGAACGTGATCGTGCACCGGTTTTAGTAATAGGTAATAAACAGTCGAGCAGTCACTTCTCCAGTCGTCATGGAATTGCCGTCAATCTCAAACAATGACAATTTTTGGTACGAATTTCCACTGCGGAACACTTTCAGGTGGAGAAAACCTGAATTAACTAATTAACTCAAATAAGTAAGGTACAAAATCAATGCTATCTCTTTTTATCGTTGTGCAAGAAGTTTTTACCTTCAAATTTGCTCTACAAAAATTATTTGCAATTCACCCGTCCATGTGTTGAGCGACATCGAAGAAATGTTTTCAATTTTTCCCTGACAAAGATAAATGGTCATGAAAAAAGCGATTGATATCTATTATAGAAAATCAAGTAAGTAATTATTCCGAGTCCTAAAGCTAAAAATGTATTCCTCATATGCGTGGTTGAGCAAACTATATCGTATAGTACATAGAATGTATCCGGTGAACGGTGAACTGCAAGAGGGCCGACTCGGCCAGAGGTCCCAATATCCATGGTGACGATTTTCAAAAACAAATTTCGAGGCCAAGTGCCACACGCATGGATGGAACTGAGTGTCAAAATGCACCAATGAATGTATGCACGTATTAATAAACACAGCTGACTGATGCAACCTACATGGGGGTTGCTTGTATACAGTATATTATCATTCAACGGCAATGCCAAGACACGCGTTGTCGGGGGAGCAGGTGCCACTGGTGTAAGCACCTCTCATTTCCTCGATCCAGTAGTCATCGTCATTGCGAAAGTTGCTACTCTAAAATACATGAACATAAAACCCGCACGATTTCAACAGATAGCGCGGAACAGACGCCGGACACGTGCCTGTAATTATTCTGAGTTCAGTGCCTCATATGCATTTCTAATTTCCAAATGTCATGTTCGTCAGACTGCGGATCGCCGAACTATGACGGAAGTCTGATAGTTTTTGAATACTGATGAATGGAAATTCATTCAATCGGTGAAGACCATACTTCAGAATTGAAAAAATCTAGTTCATCGTGAAACTCAGGTGGTATCTAAAAATGGAATTTCTTGAGCTATTCTACGTACACGACTCACGCGTAAGACTCTTGGTTTCCTCAACACAAGGATAAGCCAAAATTTTCAGAGTTAGCGTCTTTCAACGGGAAATAACTTTATTCAGAAGGTTTCATTTATTAGGCTTTGTGGGATATGGAATGATGTCATGGAATTTCATCGGTAATATTTCAGCGTCTTTCAGTATGCCGGAAGCAGTTCGAAGTTCACCTCAATTTGTTAGTTCCACAAAGGAACCGTGGAAAGATGTTGAAAATGCGTTAACTGAAGAGAGTATTCAATACATTGGGCTTGTGGTTTCTACACCTAATAACTTTCATTAAATTTCTCCCCCATGAAAGTTATAGAAATTTCAAAGATCGCAATTCACATGATCTTCTATTCTCAAGTCGTTGGAATTCCAAATACACGTTTGTCTATAAAAACGATAAGGTAAGTGTACCCAACAGGCCCTTTTAAACCATTTTCCCATAGTTTTGGTCGACTTAAATATTTTTCAGCGTACTCCATCTCATTTCAAGGCTTGTTCTAAGAACATGAAATTGAGCCAAAGAAAGTTTAATTTTGATCGACAGAAACCAAGCTATCACGATTTCACCAAATAGTAATTTTTGAGAGTTTACAAAAGTGTGCAGCTAACTTGCCCCCATAGTTTAAAACAGTGTAAATCGTTTATCTCGATGTAACAAAATATACATCTTATTGATGATTCAAATCACTCTTTCTGAATTACTCCCACGTGATGAATACGTTCTGAGTGGTGAAAAAAGTCGTACTGCACGCATTCTCGAGATAACCATATGGGGGCATTTTGGGTACACTCCGACGTTGGCCTTCTTGTTTCGAAATTTATCTCCGTGTTTTGCACATAAAATAGCTTTAAATTTTGGTAATTTCAAAAAGGGGATTTTGAAGGTCTTGGGACACGGAATCGAATGCGCTGAGTTACGTTGAGATTGAGGCGCCTACAAAAAATTTGGCACCGGTTTTCTGACCGCAATTTCCTCGGTCATTTCGTAGCTGTGCGAACACGAAAGAAGGTAAAATCACTTTGAATTTTCTGGAGGGTACAGATATGATTCGGAGTCAATCTAAACCACCAAATTTCTCTTATTTCAACAGAACGAATGTAAAAAAAATTTGAAGGAAGGTCAACGAGTGCCCATTCCTGAGATCAGCACATGGGTCAAGTTGAGTGCACGACCTTACATTAACAATTAATCCTATAACTAATAAACTGCTTGGGAATATGAAAAAATCAAGAAGTGTGTTAAAAGTTCTGATAGTCTCAGCTGTAAATTTGGAACAGAGGATCCATTGAATAAAAATCTTTGAGACATCTTTCTGTTCCGTTTTCGCGTCTCTTGGCCAAATAATTGAATCTTTGATCTTCCATGAAGACCTATGTCCATCAAAACTACTGGTATTTTAATTGTCAGTCGGTAGTTATGACAAAATGAAGTGTAAATTATGTGATCACCGATCATTAACTCAATCGATAGAGGCGTGCTCGGGTGAAAACTCAAATTTTAAAATCAGATGTGTGGTTTCGGGTCATATAAATCTATTGAAATGAATTCATAAGATGGAGACTGAATGATACCTCGATGAATCGATCACCTAAGCGATGAAAAAGAAATTTGTTCGAAGTCAGGGATTACACATCTCATGATTGACATTGATATTCCAAACACAAAGACAAGGAGCTGAATTCTCCACCTGATGTATGTGCAAACCCAAGAGTATCCATACATCAGGAGCAATGAAAGAGGGAATGGGTTGTAAAGAGGTGGATAGTTGGTGTCGAGGCGGTGCAATTATCAGGAGGAGTGGCTCTTTGAGCTCCCGTGCCGCAATCATCCCATTAGCGGCATGCGCGCCAGTCGCGTGGTCGCCACGCGCGCGCGCAACACCGACGACAACTTCCGGCCGCGTGAATGCCAGAAGCCATTTCCTGCATATCAATCGAGTCGTAGCGAGCGTAGCTCATTTGATACAATATCATTCCAGTCTTGCCCCCATCGGAACGATTTTTACTTGTTATGCACAAGAGTCAGTGTGTCATACACACGCGTTGATACGTTAATGAACTCCTAATTCCGTTTGTCACGAAAACATGGGAGTCAGATGATTGGAAAGACGTGTTAGGGATGATATCAATTGTAATCTTGAGTTGATGTTTCGAGCAGTTAGACAATTTTGCTTGGCAAACACTCCAAAAATATCAAATGCGACTTTTTTCAAAATTGTTGCATACTTTTTTGGAATGAGTCTCATCAGAAATTGAGAAGAATTAGCGCATTCTGCATTTGGATGGATTTTTCTATCTGAGGCACAAGATTAGTGGTTAAGTATTGGAGTGGTAGCGGAGGAAATATAGAATGAGTATATAGGTTTCGATACCGGACCACGCTATAACAGCTCTACGAGGAGGTGAAATTATTAAGCTTTTTCGGAGTGTTGGTTGTGATTCACATTTTTTAATGGATTTAACGACAGAGAAATCAGTGATTGCATCGAAAAGGAGTTATCTTTCAGATGAACTGTCAAGGTACATGAAAAGTAAGATACTCGTATGAAAGGGACATAAAGTCAAAACTGATATGGAAAAATAAACGATGAAAACTCACAGAAAACCAGAACTTGATCTCGGTTTTCCATTAATGAAACTCTGATGTTTAAGAAATTCCAACTGCGGGAACAGTCCGTTTAGTGTACAGTGAGATGGGATTAGATTCTGAGATGACAAGTAATAGCAACGGGGAGAAATGGGCGAAGGGTTACGTCTCGGAGTGCGATGGCGAGGAGCTCTGACCCCTAACCTTCTTTTAACATTTCCCAATGAAAGATGGAAAAATGAGTAGTATGGACCACTTCAAGCTACCTGCCACGTTTTCTGGCATAACCTAACCAACTAGTTGCGATTTCTCATTCAAAGCAGATCTCATAAATCTACAATGATTTCATAAATTAATAATTTATTACTCTCAATCTACTCTCAAAAAATGTTTTGCTCGACAAACGTGACGTGCTACTCATTCAATTTTTTTCTTCTAAAATCTTCAAAATCCTCTCTTGAATATCTCAATACTCGAATCTTGATCGATTTTATTGGTGAAAGTACTTATCTCGATGAAAAAATGTACTCAATTATTCACCATATGGCTTCCCCGTCACAGACATACCAAGGATTTGCTGTGCTCTTCCAAAAGAGACTCTTTCGAGTTAGCTATATGCGTATGATAGTATATGGAACATCATAGACGATACACTTTAAATCGGCTCAAAATTCCTAATCGAAATGGCAAAGCCACAAAGATAATTCTCCGCACTGTTCATGATGATCATCCCAATGCCTCGTGAGAAATCCTCCAAGGCCCCCACTCGAAAGAAAATTCTGAAGAAAGGATCAAAAAATATATATCCTGAACCAGCTCATAGCCAAAATAAGATGCTAGAATTCATCTCGAATATTGTAATCTCGTTGCAAGAAAAGTAACTCCATGTAACATCGCAACTTCCATTCCAATTTGATGTATTCAGGGAAGAAAATCGAGTGCCAAGTTCAGAAAGACCTCGTGGATAGGGATTCAGCAGAATTTTAGAGAAAACCCTCCTGAATCTGACTTTCAGGGCTGTAAGATGAAATAATGAACTAGATTTACGATCAAAATACAGACCAAATTGACCCACAAGAGTGATCATAGTGCCCTATTGCGTGTACACACTGGAAAGTATCCGCAAATTTTCCTTTTTTTCGTGAATAAAGTAACTTAACCCTCATTTGACCAAAACAGCCGTATCTTCGCTTACGGGCGAGCAATGTGACGCACAACCAGAATACGATTTCCCCATCGGCTTATCCGAGAGTTCTCCTGAAGTCGTGGATTTGCAATCCGAGCAAATACAAGAGACACTCGATCGATTCAATTCTCGCACGGGGGTCTTGAACGATGTCTCCTTGGTCGACACAGAGCACCCCAAATTCCTGTGTGATATGGTTTTGAGCACTTGAAGGGGAGTCCCGAGGGTCCGCCGGGTCACCAAATCTCACCAAAATCTTTTTACAGTCTCGTACCTCTTGCAATATGAAGAATCCAGGGTAACTTTGTCAAATGAGCCTCCTGCTCAAAGCTACAGCTTATTACGTTAGCAATGCTCATGTAGGCCCATGTTAAAAAGTGATTGTACAAATATACTAGCAATATTAACGTTTCTGGCTGTAGGTCAGAGCAGAGGGCCCATTTGACAGAGTTATTCTGGAAGCTTAATATTCTGGGTAGTTAAAAATATTTTGGTGAGATTTTGTGACCCAGACCCTCCAAACCCCCCCCCTCCCCTCTGTGTGAGGAAATTTTCCTGATAAGATTAAAAATTGCATTCTGGGCTATTTTTTTAATACATCGAGTAAAGGTGATATTTTGACGTTTTTCAGTGGTAGATCCGCCTTTTTGTACATTTTTGAAAAATCTACCAAAGAAGTTCGCATAGTCCTCCTCGCACAACTCATTCTGTGGGAAGTTTTCAAAGATTTTCGCTTCATCACTTTAGTAGAACACATTTTATCGAGAAATGTGTAGAGCAAATTGTTTGTAGGTCTTTGAATAACAAACATTAAAGGTTCAGTGACTTCTTCTCATGAAATTTATCCTATTTGCATCACTGAAGGATTTTTCGGCTATAGATTCTTCGAAACATCCTCAAATAATGCGAATAAGATGTGTTTTACGAGAAGAAGTTACTGAACATTCTTTGTTTGTTTTTGAAAAGCCTACAAGAAATTACTCCACCAACTCTTCGATAAATTGTGTTCCACCAAAATCATGAAGCTAAAATGAGCTGAAGAATGGATTTTCAAGAAAAATTCCCAAAAATTTCCAACAGGATGAGCTGTATGAGGAACATTACGAAACTCTCCTTTCAGATTTTTCCAAAGTCTACATAAAATTACTCTACACTTTCTTCGGTAAAATAGGTCCCTTCCGAGTTATGAAAAAATGACGACTGGAAAACGTCAAAATTCACCTTCTTCGACTTTTTTTCTAAATCCATTAAGAACGCTCTTGTCAGTCCTGTCACAAAACGATCCCATAAAAGCACAGAAATACATCGTACGGGAATTTCGGATGCTCTATGTCGATCGAGTATGAACGTACTTCAAGACCACCGCCTTCACAATCTCCTGTAACTTCACTGAAGCTGATTTCTCATTTACGCGGAGATAAAATTGAACCATATCCAGATAACTTCGAATTCGTATTCAATATCGCGCAAATCTAAGAGGCTTTCCTGTGAATAACCGCGTTTTTCGAGTTCAGTTTAATATTTCAGAATATGATTGTACATACGTTGGAATCGATGATAAGTGAATCGATCTTTCATTGAAAGACACATTCTCAGGATTATTTTCAATAATAAGCCAAGAAAAGAAAGTACCTATACTCATATGTACCTGTGGCTACGAGTCCATAGACATCATGGCACAAAATTCATTCCGTTCGATAGCCTGAGCATAATGCACAAGAATTGGCCTAGGTGATGAGCTAGAGAGCATTCAAGAGATCTTTGTGGATTATTGAGAACAAAACCAGAAATATTTCGAAATTTTCGAAGAATTGTAGTCTAGGAATAAACTTTTCACGCTAAGATTACAATGTAAGATCACAATCTCTTGATGAGATTACTCAATAGGGGATCTTTGTAAACTTCATGAAAACTGGTACTACTGAATGTTGAATACTTGTCTCGGTACTCATCATGTAGAGTCATCAAAGTCGAGAGATCTAGACGGACTATCTAATATAAACTGCAATTTTTTAAATATATATGTTCAAACTGTATAACCCATATGAATCCTGATATACTATGGATATTTCAATATGTAATGGACTCAATGCAGCTCGAAAATGATTCCATTCTTGTAGCATAATAATAGTGTAGAAATTTGAAAGACTGCCGACGTACCATCTTAACCAATCACTGCTAAGGGTTTCGAACAGTTTGATATCGAAGGAAGTGATCTTGATTTCTCTCAATACGAAAAATTATGGTGTTAAGCTTTCGAGATAGAACATCACGTAAATAGTAAAATCCCTAACGGATTTTTTGTCCAATGAAAAAGTCAAGGTAAGCTTGATTCTTTCAAACGCAATTTCTCCGGTGAAAGTACAGCTCGAACATGTTGGAAAGATGTACAGATGTCCGTTTCGAGAAAAAAACTGTACACCGATTTTTCAGTGCCGATTTCTTAACGGCATCTGAGCAACTTTATACGACACTCTCGATGTTTATTTACGCAGTCTTGATAAGAACATTGAGCCTATAAATAAATGCGAAACGACTGAGCGCAATCAGGCGCAAAAAAAAGGATCGCGTCCTGCTCAGAGCGCAGAGTCTGCAACGAAGGATTGGAAGGGCAAAGCTTGGGCAGCAGAGACATCGTTTGTTCCGCCTCATTTGCAGTGACAAAAAGCTGGTACTTTCGGCGAAATTTAAGCGTTCTTCTTTTGCGAACGGCGCCTCGACACGCGCTAATCTAAAAATAACGAAGGTGACTCTGACACCGGCTCTCTACAAGCGAATCGAAGGTTTCGGCAGACATTTGGTAAATTACACGTCGCATGGAAGATTGAGATGCAAATGTATACTCCACACGCTCTCCTTCACAGTTTCCGATGGACTCATCTTCATCACGCTTGGTCAATGTATCCTGTTGCAAGAGAGAGGATATCCATAGTGTGGAAAAGAGGACGTGCAGAAGACCAAAGATCAGAATCCCAGATAACTGTTCAATTTGAGCAATCGACGTTCATAATGTCTTTATCGATGACGTCTTGCAATGGTAAACTGACTCACTTGAGTGAAATGTGAGTTTCCAAGCCAATCATTCTACAAGTGATGCAGCTTGTGTATTGTTCGGACTCGTTCTATACTTATAGTATAGGCAGAAAGAGTCTTGACCGGTTTAGTACGATCTAGGATGTTCTGGCACGGTCTGGGTCGTTCTGGTATGGTCTGGAACGTTCTGAAATAGCATGAAACGGACTTGAACGGGCTGGTATGATCGTAGACGTTCTGATGTAGCCTGAGACGGTCTAGTGCAGAATGGAATGGTCTCGCATTGTTTGGAACGGTTTGAAACGGCGTGGGTTGGGCTTTGATGATCTGGTATGGTTTACTACGGTCTGGGATGGTCTGGTAAGGTATATTACTGTACTTCATGGTCTGAAATTGTTTAAAAGGGCCTGACTTGGTCTGGTACGGTCTAGGATATTCTAGTAAGGTTTGGAATGGTATGAAAAGGTCTTCGACTGTTTAATACGATCTGGAATGTTCTAGTATGGTCTGAGACGGTCTGGCACAATCTGGAATGGTCTGGAATAATTTGGAACGGATCCAAATGTCTGGAATGGTCTGGAACGGTTTCTTACGAACTGGGATGGCCCGGGATTGTCTGGGATGATCTGGTACGTCTGGAACAGCCTGGGAAAATACGGTACGGTCTGGAATGGTCTTAGGATGGTCTGGTTTAGGCTGGGCTATAGCTCAAACATAGTGCATGGCCATGTGGACAATATGTACAAACTGTCATCAAAGATGCCTAAGATGTACATCCTTGAACCTAAGAAGAGCCCCAGGCCTCGTGCAGGTGAATTAGCCAAAAGAGTAGGACCCAAAATAATTAAGTTTTGCCATGATACGTTCGAAAAGAAGCGAAAAGAGCCCGTTTATTTAGGATCCTTGTGTAAAAGAATCTCATTTTGTTGTAGTGCGGGATCGATCACATCATTCAATCGTGAATTCAGTCAACACGGTACGCCTATACTTGATACGAAACTCAATTTTGATGGAAAAATAGGCTATCGAAGACTGATTTCAAGTAAACTAAAAATTGTAGTTTGAAAATAGAAAAAACGGCGAAACCAATCTGGAACATAATGCTTTACCTCATCTAAGTTGCATGTACAGGGCTGTTATGCATATACATAGATTCTTTTTCTAGCAATAATCCATGGAAGCATGTGTAATACTCAACCTCTATCAACCCTCGTTCTTCATCCTTTCTTCCTTGTTTGTCCATAAATCCTTTGGTTTATGGCCATGTCGCAATAAATCAACTATGGATTTTATACTGATTCTGGAAGATTGAAAACTAGTGTGACGTATGAACTTATGTAGGTGGGTTTCTTACATAATTGATGATTATGAAAAATATCCAGTAGCTTCCAAAATTATTCATGGTATAAAATGAGCCCTGAAAAGTGGAGCTAAAGTACTGTTCGCTCTATAGTAGAAGAGAACGATATCATTCCGAATTCTTCTGAGATGACTAAATGCTGATATTGAAAGATGTAAGCAGCTGGGTACTACTTTCTTATGCGTGGGTCAGCTTGCTGCCGCATTTCGATGGCAAATTCACTTTTGGAATGCATTTTGCATCACCTGTGATTTTTCATATTTGGTACGTAAAGCATGAAGCAACAAATCAAGTCCATTTTAATTACTGGAAAAAGGTGGATGAGTGAAAAAAGTGTATATTCAGAACGATTTGAAATTTCTAAGGGACGTAGATTGCTCTACCTAATTAGAGTCTAATGGATTGAAGAAGGCAGTAAGAAGCTCTCGATCAATGAATTGACGCTTCGAGCGTGCAGGGTGAGAGAGATGAGCACAGACTCATAACAACAACAACAACAAGCCTTGGTGCAGACGCCGCGAGAGATACTGGATAAGAGGTGGCGCCGTGGGTGGCCACTGTAATGTGGCACTATCTCGCGCTTATAAAGTCCCGTACCTAATGTAGTCTATAATACTAGTGCTCATCTACTCCATAGTCCGGAATCAGAGTCTCAGAGCTCTTTCGCCACCGTCTGTATCCGAGGTGACGTGTATACGATATCGCATGCATGCTTGCACATCAGCAGGTAGTGCATGATCGATTCGGCGAACTTTCACAAGGCCCACTGTATTGGGGAGCTTGATGAAAGACTCATGGGTCTATCAGGTCGTTTGTCAAGGTAAACGGCTATCTAAATCGATACTGCGCATGTTAGCGGTAACGAGCTTACTGCGATATCAATTCTACTTAACCATACTATGGTAGATGTTCATCAACTTCTAAGATCCTGTATACCGTTTCCGATAAGATTTTGGGTGAATCATATCGATAGCTCCTACGAAGACTAACACTTTTCTTATCATCGACGAAGAGTAACACATTTTCTAACCAAGTACGAAGACTAACACTTTTTCTTGTGAACGACGAAGATTAACACTTTTTCGTATAGACGACAAAGCAGGTTGCCTGTCCTGCAGGGATCAGATTCAGGTCGTGAGGCTGTATTGGTGGATAAATGGACGCATGGGTAGATGGAATCGGTGGGATGGATGGATGGATGGGATGGATGGATAGGTGGATGCGATGGATGGATGGATGGGTGGGATGGATGGGATGGATCGATGCGATGAATGGATGGATGGGATGGTTGGTGGATGGACCGGATAGTTGGATGAGATCGACGGGATCGATGGGATGGTAAGATGGATGGTTAGGATGGATGGATGGATGGGATGAATGGGATGGTCGGATGGATGGATGGGATGAATGGGATGATCGGATGGATGGATGGGATGAATGGGATGGTCGGATGGATGGATGGGATGGTCGGATGGATGGGATGGGTGGATGGACGGATGGATAAGATGGATGGGATGGGTGGATGTGATGGCTAGATGGATGGACCGATGGATGGATGGATGAAATGGATGGGATGCATGGGATGAGTGGATGGGATAGATGGATGGGATGGTTAGATGGGATGGTTGGACGGGATAGATGGTATGGATGGATGAGATGAGCCTTTCTACGGAAGCGCCTACGGGCCACACGTTCCGCATGCTAGGAAACGACCGACTCGCGCCCCCCGCACACCCGCTCCGAATGGCACGCATCCTAGCCCACGATTGACTCGCGCTCTCTGCAAACGCACGTAGCATTATAGGTACGTATTGCACTGCATGATATACATGTATTATACCGAGTATTATACTCCATCATAGACATGTATTACGCTGCATGATATGCTTGTATTGCACTTTACGTCATGATTGCACCGGATGCTATGCATGACGTTCGCGAAGTGAACGCCATCGCATAATTCCACTATTTGAACATTCAATTTCTCTGTTTAATTAGTGAAATTGTGTCATGACATGTACGTGACAGAGGTCATACATAACATGCGATGCGTGCATGACGGTAAGTGCATTAGATGCATATCATGCAGTGCGATACATGCATGTTATGCCATGTGGGTTTGCTAAGAGCGCGAGTCGATCGTGGGTTTGCATGAGTTTCATTCGAAGCAGGTGCGCGGGGGGCGCAAATCGGTCGTTTCCAAGCATGCAGAACGTGTGGCCCGTAGGCGCTTCCGTACTTCTATCCAGCCCTTCCATCCATCCTCGTCCGATCCATCCATCCATCCCATCCATTCATCCATCGGTCCATCCATCTAGCCATCACATCCACCCATCCCATCTATCCCGTCCATCCTTTCATCCATCCATCTCATCCATCCATTTGTCCGATCCATCCGTCCATCACATTCATCATATCTGTCCATCCCATCGATCTCATCTACCCATCCGTCCAATCATCCATTCATACAGCCATACGACCTGTATCTGAGACAGGCAACCTGCTTCGTCGTTCATGAACAAAAATGTTAGTCTCCGTCGTTGATAAGAAAAAGTGTTAGTCTTCGTCCTTGGTGAGAAAAAGTGTTAGTCTTCGTCGTTCATAAGCGGCTCTGTGTTACTCTTCGTAGGAGCCGTCGATATATCAATGAACACCTGTGGATATTTACCTCGTGCAATTAGCTATGGCTCACTTCCGATCATGATAACATTTGATTGTTCAAAAGACGCATGTTGTGCAAAAATGTATTGAATCTTCGAGATATTGAATTCTCGTCAAAATTTGACAAATAATTCATCATTATTGTTGACTCCTGGAAGAGTAGTGCCGTGAAAAGATTCTAAAACGGATCCTGAAAATGTGATCAATTTCAAGTACCGGTATCATTCCGAACCAACTCCGTAGATAACCCCTGGGGATCGTTTTGAGGTTATAAGTACTTCAATAACATTCCAGTGTATCAAAAGTGAAGTCATACAGTAGGACAGAGGGATCACCCCGAGGAAAGTTCTTGAAAAATTCAGCTTCTGACTTTAGACAATGATGGTCAACGCAATCTGAAAATTTCCCTTGAAAAAAATTTTTGAACCTACGCTATCACCTCAACTCTAAAACGTTAAGCTGCGGTCCAAAGAATCTTGATCCGTAGGAATTGTTTGAGGTCAAATTCAAAAATATCAGTGCTTCATATCTGGACACATTTCGTCACATCTTCAAGATCCAGTGTCAAAAATAGGGAGATCTTTTCCATGGTTGAATTTGAGAATCAAGCGAAGGTTCATGCTCGAACTCTGAGTGCGCGAGATCACTGTTTAGAAACTGACGTGTCCGCATGAACTTTCCAAAATCATGGCTCAACTCATCTTGGGTAAATTTGTAATCCTGATGAACTTTTTCTCGAGTAATCACTTTTGAATCTTTGATTGATACACACTTGTAAAATTTTGAAGAGTAGCGCTTCTGTCGTTTTGAATTACAAATGAGCCCCCAAGCTTGACTGATTAATAAGAAAAAATTCTTTCAATGTGGAATGCTGTGCTTTTCCAAAATCCAGAGTCAACAGTGAGGCTTGGTATTTGATAAGCTGCTGAAAAATGACAACCAGGGTAACATAGTGTCACGTCCATGGTGGCACTTGGCGAATGTTCTCAGCAGTAGGTGACAATAATGCTCATGTTTCAAACCTGCACTTTGCATATTTGTGACCCATGAAGTCTTGAGAGTAATTTGTTGATTGTTGATCAGAAATTCATCAAGTAATCTTGCAATAAATATAGCATTCATTAACTTCTGTACACACCTGGTGTCAAAATATCTATGCATTAGTTGAGTATGTCAGGGTCCTGATAGAGTTTAGGAGTCGTAATCTGAAAATTGGTTCACTGGTATTCGTGAATGATTATGAGATACCTTCTTTATGAATGCTCATAAGTAGCAGCTTCTGAATTTCAGAATACATCTAGTTACAATGGATATCATAACATTGAAGATAAGAATTCCTGAGACAATCTGTATGTTAACTCCGCGCATTAATCCCTTTATTACAGCAAAACCCATCAAGAATGCACAGCAGCTAACTGTGCGTCCAATTGATTAGATATATTTAGAATAACACGTGTCTTAGTGTATCATTTACATGCAGAGGATCAGGTAGCGTGTATAATCAGAGGATATTTACCAAGCACCTGTGAAAGGTATCTCGAGCCACCCTCTTCTTGGATATCATTTACTACTATTATATGGCGTTCCTACACGAGGTATAAACTTCTTGGTGTTGCGCGCGCGCGTGAGATTGGCTATACAGTAAAAAAGAGAGCAAACTAAAGAATACAAATCAGGTATAGTCTGGATGAAAAGCAGGAGTGAAGACCATAAAATAGCCCCATGTAGAAGAGTGTCCGGTTCTTCATTGTGCTTGGCTACCTGTCTTGAGAAAAATTTTCTCTTTTGCTTTAGTCTTTCTTTGCAACCTTTCTCATCGAGACAGTCCAAAGAGTTGAAGAAGCCGAGGGTCAAGTGCACCGAGTGTAGAAGCCAGTGAATCACGATATATATACATATACATATACCTGTTCTGGCCATTGTATTAAAGAGAAGAAGGCACAGAAGTAGTGAGATTTCTTGATAGCACGGCATTCCTGCGCATTCGTCAGACATTTGATAGCTTCAGCAAGAGTGAGAGGATGGCAAAGAAGTAGCAACCCTCTTGTTACATGTACGCGTCGAATAATGTTTACCTCTTTCGATGTTTTAAGTATCACGTATGGAGGCTACTGACAGAAACTTCTGACTATATAGGCTTTTAGACACCACCAAGCGATTATCCAATTCGTATATTTCAAGAGTAAATTCGATGCGGTTGCTGGCTGCCATCACGAGGTAAAAACCATTCTCTTGATATTTTTGTGCTAATGTGGCTTGTGATGAACGAACTACGTTAGCATTTATACACTTGCAGTGGAGACCTTTAGAAATTTTCTGACCCGCGTCACCAGAGAGTCATCTTATCCGCGTGGCATCGGCTTTTCGTTGCTGAATCTTGACACGCATATATACGTAAGAGATAAACATATACCTCGTGCATAAAAATAATTTTTTTCTTTTAACATTCACGCCTCGACTGAAATGCAAATCGTTTTGTTGTTACCCGTAAATTTCAAAGGCTATACTTCACGATGCAGAGGAGCTTTGTCCCGCAACTCTTGCGCACTTGCCGAATTTATGGATCCCAATGCAGCCTGATCGTTGAATATATCTTGCACTCACTTTTTTGTGGAATTCGCGCTGAATATCTTTGCGCGAAGATCGTGTTTGGTTGAATTTGTAATGAGCGGCAATTGATTTTAGTGTGCTAGTTTCAAGTTTCGATTTTATTCGAGTCATTGAGATGGCACAAATATTCCAGTGAATATTTTTCCGAACATCAATAAACGAAAGATCAGAGATATCTTCCATGATGTTGCATTCCATCTCATGAGTTCTCTTCCAATCTTCATAGAGGAATCTGAATGATATCATACAAGGCGTTCACAACTGATAGAAATTTATTGATTGATGATGAAAGTGGAAACCAAGACTATTTCCATCCTTTTATACTGCTTAGAAATTTTTTCAGTATTCATTGATAATTTACTGATACTCACCAAAAGCCATTCCTTTCATCAACTGAATCCATATGTTTTGAGATTGTATTGTCCAGAGAATTCACAGGAGAGTGAGCCACATTTCGTGTGTATTCCCTAAAATGTATATTTTTTCTCTTAAATTCTGACCCAATTGTTGAATGGAATGATTCAAAGCTAGAGTAATCACGAGCGCAATCATGAAATATCTTTCCCGAGAAAATTGGATGGGGCTTTGAAAATCAGCATAACGTTTCACAAATCCAAGCTTTTCAAGAATATTTGTGAAGAATCAGCTAGTATTCACAATTCCCAACAAAATCGATCCAATTTTCCCGGAATACTGGATACTTCCTTATGTATTTCATGTTCGACTTTCGACAAATGAGTTTTTTTTCATCTTATACATTTTGCTAAGCATGTTTCGTTCAATGTTTTGACACATATCGCTCAACACGTTCGCTGCGACGGGTCCCACGGATGGGACCCGTTTTTGTTCGGGCTCTAGTATGCACCAAATGACGTAGACACATCCAATGGCTTCTGTAGCGGTTTTTACTCACTATATACGATGCCGAGAACATATGTGCACATCAGTTTCAGTATCAGACTTGATTTGTATAATTTACTCGATAAAAACTCAGTTTTCACAAAAATTCCGATAAATAGCACAAAAATAGCCAGTAAATTGTGAACTCATCAAGTCCTTTCGAATTTTCGACAACGTATCAGGGTCATTCGAATTCTGATGTCAATAGCTAAAAAACGAGCCCTTATTCGCGTGACTTGAGCGACATGGAGCCGATTAATCAGAAATTTAGACGTGAAATAACCACGAGGCAAACTGACTAAATACAGTGAAATCTCCCAATAGCGGACAGCTTTGGTCGCATCGAAACTGTCCGTTATTCGGAGGCGTGCGCTAATCAGAATTTTGACTAAAAAGGCAGAAATTTAGTAAATCGTAAAAATATTAATCTTGCTCTTATTGCCATTGGTTCTAAATAGTTGAAAATTTCCGTTTTTCGCACTTGGAACTTATCAGCTGCATTCCGGATACTCAAGTTTTCATTCTCACTCATATTGATAATTTCGATCTTGTCTTGCGCTGTCAGTTGTTAACGTTCTTCAGCCATCGCGAGCGTAATAAGAGCCAAGCGAGTTGACAAACACGCACTGTAAATTTAGAAAAAACTGCCAAAATTCACAAATTGAATGTGGTAAAATTATTTCTCTAGGTTAATGTGTAATTTTTTACAGATGAATATGTAATTTTAACAGATGAATACTTGATTTCAACATGCGGATATGTGATCCACAACGTTTGAAGATGTAGATCCAAGACTTGGCAGGGATGTTTGTGTTTAAATCTGTAGATCATACCAATTCAATATATCATTCCTAAGATGCCATGAAAAATTCCCTGATGCGCGGGAATGTGTACATGGAAATATGGACGAGTGGAAGAGTTTTCTGGATGAATTTGAGTTTCCTCTTCTTGCCGATGCTTTGAACAAGAGTTTGAAATGATGGGGAGTCAGGAAATTCCATTTCATTCGAGATCAACGATCAATGAAGTATTTGAAAAGTCAAATCTCCTTGAAATTTTCCGGAACTTGAGAATCTTTCCTCAGAAAACGATGGGCTTGGACGACATGCTCAGGATTACCATTTCCACTCAAAATATGGTAAAGAATGCGATATAATTTTTTCCATTAACACGTTCACTACGACGGGTCCTGCCGGTGGGACCCGCGCATCTTTTTTTGTGTTCGACGGGTCCTACGGTTTGTGTTCAAGTTCTCGTGTGCACCAAACGATGTGGACACATCCAATAGCTTAGGTTGCGGTTTTTACTCGTTGTATATAACGCCAAAAACATGTGTGCACGCCAGTCTCTGTATCGGACTTGATTTGTACGAATTACCCGATAAAAACTCAGTTTTCGCGATAATTCCGATGAATATCACAGAAGTAACCAGCAAATTGTGGATTCATCAGTACTCACTGACCAATTGTAGATTTAGCAAATAAACTGCATCCGAAAATTAACAGATTGAATCTGTTCCAGGGAACAGTTTCCCATATAGTTTTTACAGATTGGGGTTCACAGTGCGCCTTGACCGACGAACGATGTTCGACAAGTGTCCGTTAACAGTCGATTCTAGGCGTCCATGAAGGGAGTTGTCCACTATTTAGAGTGCCCGCTAACCGGACGATTCAATCTCATAAGATCCAATACATTTCTGCCCGTCGCACGAAAATCGTCCGTTACTGAGAGATGTCCGCGTATCAGAGGTGTCCGCTAAGGGAGATTTCACTGTAGTTGACATCGCAATTGCACTTCCTATCTTCTCAATCTATTTTATCTCTCTACGTATGAGGACCTTTTTGGATTCAGAGAAGTTGAAGAGTATCTCAAATAAGAAGCTGTGTCTCGTGGATTCACGAGAGTCGAAGATCATACTCTCGTGGATCACAATCGCGCTCCGCAGTTCATAAGTACTCTGGACAAACACTCACAGTCCAGGCATATGCTAGCGAATCACCCTAATGGTACCGAGAAATCAACAAAAGCTCCCGAAAAGCTGAAGATTACATCTTAGGATCACTAATTCTTGTATATGAGTTGATTATTTGGTCTCATCGATCTTGAAGGACGGTGGGGAACTAAATAAATTTCCAAAATTTCATGAAAGAAATTTTATTGCTACGTTTCGTCCACTAGGTTTCGTGGACCTCATCAGGCTCCAGGTTTGTTATTCTTTAGATCGTCGTGATATTTTTGAACGATCTTATAATAAAGCACAGACATAACGTCTGGCTCCTGTCGACACAGGTAAATAGAATGAGTCCTAATTCTTGTAGTTCGATCATTCACTTCATCCCCCTTTGCACGATAAAAATTTTTGCTAGTCCCACCGGTGAGACCCGCGTAAATTCGTGAGGATCTTGTACATAGATGTCAAACTGATGAGATTGCGAATGTTTTAACTTTCATAGGTGCGAAATCACGCGTTTGTACTCTCTCGCACTCTGGTACAGAATGCCGGTTTTCACCGTCACAGCGAACGTGTTAAACCGAAGTGAGTATCTTAAATTCATTTTAAATTATGTGCTCGTTCGAGACTCTTCAATACCAGCAGACAGAAGTGAATCAGGTAGAAAATATGATTGACCAGTGCTTCTATGTATACATGATTTTTTTGTGTTTGCGAGATCGTACTTTTGTTTTACAGACATATTATGAGGGTTCGAATGATGAACATGTGGTATTTGTCAAATTACGGGGAACGATTTTGGGTTTGATTTCATTCATCAAAGGGTGAGAAGTCAAACAAATAAAAGTACATAACTGTGCAATAATCGACGATTATACTTTGTGAAAGATTTACTCGCAGGGCTGTATGCAGACAGGACTTCCAAACAAGTTTGATCAGAATAATTGTGTCACGCTGACATTCCCTGATTCAGCCATGAGAAGCGAGTATGTACACGCGCGAACGTATTTACCGTACGACAGCAGTTGTCAGAGCGAGTGTCAGGGAACCTTTTGTTCACACTTTTTGACACGTAATTATACCAGCGGATAAGATTTATTTGCACTGCTTTCGAGTAAAAAAACCTATTGGGGTCTTTATGATATTCGTTTTGGAGAAACGAGAGTTGGACGGCGTCAAGTTTGTTGAGTTGACACGTGATTCCAGATAATTGACATTTAGTTACTGGTAATGAGATACCGTTGAGCATGAAAAAGACAAACATGAAAAGTAAAAATTTCAAATAAAGAATTCGCATGAGGGATTTAATGCTACTCGTGTGATTATCAATATAGCCAATGACTGTATCAAAATGTCGTGTTTTAATTGATAACCACCTGCAATTGATTTTCGAGTCATTAAGTGGTGTTCATCTACTTGAACGTATTTATTTTATTGTTGAATTCAATTGAATGTGATATCATCCACGTCAATAACTCGGAATACTCTCACCTGTGTTCACTTCGACGCTGCACCCGCTTAATTTACTTAAATGTAGATTGATGGCTTGGGGGACTTTGTTGGGGGTCTCGAATTGCAGAGGTCACTAAAAACAGTTTGTAAACTCGACACACGCAGCGAATGGTATACGTATAGAAATTATACCCAAAACGTTATCGCAATTGCACCCTCATGGGGTGTGGATTCGGGATCAATGTGCCTTTCCAACTCTCCACAATACCTTTAAATTTTCAATTTAATTAGGCGAATGCTCGAAGCATGTCACGTTCCAATGATGGCACTAGTATACTAGTTCAGTGATGCATGTGATGTTTATGCAATATTAGCTAACTCATCTCACTGTTGCGGGAGAGTCATTATCCAGGATGTCATACAAAATGCAGTACATACAAAGATCAAATTATTATTTGAATTTACCGAAGTTGAATGTGTTTCACTATTTTTGGTTACTTTGCAACATATTACTTTTTGCAAAGTTTTGTGCATGCGTGTTTTGATTGGTGGAATGACGGATTGTTATGACTTCTGCAGCTAATTCTGAACTTTAATATGAGGTCTTGGATGATTCACTTTATGGATCACTCTTCATTCGAAGCCAACGTTTAAAATAATCCAAATTGTCTGAAGATTACTCTATGTGAGTACATGGGAACATGTAGGTTGTGATTGCTCACCCGGAGTATTCAAATAAATTCGTACAAATTCTCTGTTTTGTCATGATCTTGAACTGATGAATCATAGGTCACGAATAAGAATTCAATTATGGCCCCAAGTAAAACTTGGGTGTTGCGAAACAGTAGCGTTGAATCTTCAATTTGTACAGCACCGTTCAAAAGTTCTCGATGGGTGATCCCTCGAGTACCCTGACTTGCAACAGCGGTAAGTCGAATTCTATGCGTTGTTCAAAAATTTTCAAAGAGGCATCTTAAAGAACAAGAAACATACTAACGTGTACTGGGACTGAGGTCCTACACGCTGATGAAAAAATAGAAAGTCTAAGAATTTTTTACTTCCATTGAGACACCTGCAGTTTTAATGCGATTAAAGATACGGAAATTCTGAAAAAAGCATCTTGTAGAGCGGAAAAAATGCTATGTAAGGCTATTTTTTTATTATTTCTTACGTCCCGTGTATGAAGACGTGCGAGCTGTCCAAATCCCCAAAATCATGATTTTTCACCGTTTTCTGTGCCGTTTCCGGCGATGAATAGTCATTGTGGGTATCTAGAGAGCTCGTACGCACTCACACGCGGTACGTGAAAAATAATCGAAAAAATGGTTACCCACAGCACTTTTTCCGCTCTACAGGATGCTTTCTTCAGAGTTGCTGTATCTTCATTCACATTAAAACTGCAGGTGTCTCAATGAAAGTAAAAAATTTTTAGATTTTATATTTTTTCATCAGCGTGTAGGACCTTCAAAAATATTCGATAAAAATCATCCAAACCCATTTACACTTAGTCTTTTTTCTGTTCTCCAAGATGCTTTCTCAAAAATTTCCGTAGAACGCATAGAATTCGACTTATCGCCGTTGCAAGTCAGGGTACTCGAAGGATCACCCATCGAGAACTTTTGAACGGTACTGTATACTTATTATCTTTTCACAAACCATCAACTAGAGTGTTTGTAAGCTACCTCACAATACAGGGGGGAGAGAATCAGGCAATGTATCACAATACATCAAAATCACTCGAACAAGAAGAATTTAGGATAATTAAACGCCAGTTAAACACATTTGTTCGCTCGGATCCCGCGTATCGGGCTGCCTGCGTGGGAGAAGTATAGTTACAATTGGGTCCAAGGATGGGTGGATGGGTTGATGTGTTGGTGGATAGATGGTCGGGTGGACCTATGGTCTGGTCCAGTTTCGGATGGTCTGGAAAAGTCGGTAACGATCCAGGACAGTCAGAGATGGAACTAGCACAGTTCTAGTAAGGCGCTAGTACCGCTAGGACCGTATTAGTCCTTGTCATACGAGTATTCTTCATTTTTTTATAATAACTTATACACGGACCTTGGGGTTGTAATGGTCACTCTTCTAGTGATCCTACCCTCTCCTAAAATTCAACATGCTTCATGTATGCGTATACAAGTGTGTGTGTGAGTCCGTGGCTAGTACGAATTGAATCGCGACCGCGCAGAGAGATAGAAGCCGCCCGGCCGGCATCACCACCGGACGGCGTGCTCACCCGCTTTGCAAAAGCTAAAATTTGTATTTAGGCCCAATTGGGGTAAGTTGGTCAAATCTGTGAGCGTGATATGTCGTGTAAGTCTTGGTGGATATTTATAATTAATCACGCAATTTGCGGGATACAGCTGTTTGTGCAACCGGGAAATTAGTGCTCTAAGCCACTGCGACCGACCAGCAACTACCTGACGAACTGCTCGTCGTGTGGAACAACGTCGTCGTGCCATGAGTTGAATGTCACCTTCACGCACTGCCTGACCACTGCTTCATGCCTACGATAATGAACAATCAAACACTGGAGCTGCGTGCTGCCATGACATCTTCTCCAGGAGCTGCGAGCTGCCTATGACATCTTCTCCATGAGCTGCGACCTGCCTGACCAGTCAACTGAAATTACCGACTTTGTGGATTTTTGTCATCGTCTTGCATAGCGGCCAAGCGGCATACAATTAACATATCCAGGGTGAGCACACGATTCGCGCGCGACGCGACATTGTCATGCATTGATAGATTGTCTTTAAACGAATAATTAGTCTCGACATAATGCAATTATTGTAGAGTGTGTACGAGTGTGAATGTTAAAGTATCGGAGCAAAGCTCGCTTTCATTGACTGTATTTTTTAACTGATTGATTGACTGTTTCGCATTTGTGATTTTTTAGATTCTGATATTATAAGAGTATTTTTTATGAATTACATTTTATTGTCAACCCTTCCTTGAACCTACATTTTATATGACTAGGCTTTTTACAGGGTGCTTTACAGTATGGTCTAAGTATGGCCTAAATGTGGGTCGCTTCAGTCTAGTTCGGTCTAGTCCGGTCGAATCAGGTCTAATCTATCTCCTTTAGTCTCATTTGGTCCACCTTGGTCTGGTTCACCCTAACTTACAAGGAGAGCATCAGGTCTGCGAAACACGGATCTTGATGAAACTCTGGGAATCATCTTGTTTTGGTGAAAAATGAAGGTATCTCCAAGGGTTCAAGGCCAGTCCGGAGAGGATCCGGATATTTTGCCCGATAGATGGCGCTTTAATCGGACTGCATGTACGATCGGAGATTATGAACCAATTTTTTGCCTCATAGTAATTCAACCTCATATTTTCGGCCCAAACGAGATATGGCAAGTAAAACACCATAATATTCCCCATCAAATGAGTTGTTTCACGGCCGGAAATTCTTCCGAAATCTCGAAAAAATCGTAGCTCTTCGGCTCGCTGACCAGGTATCCTGGTCGATGCTCTCACTAGTTTACGTTTTTTGCGAGCTAGATTCAGAATTTTCTGGGTGTGTGAGGGCTCATTGAATAGAAAATTCCAATCCAAAGGCAGCCTATTATCTGATATTGTCCAAAACCATGTTGCTATCGAGGAATGAGTCGGGATAGGTAAGGACGCGCACTGTCACACCAAAAAATTACTTTCAAGTTTTTCTCGATTCCTAACGAACGAAATGTTATAAAACTTTGCATCGTCTCGTGTTATTATAATTTCACAGGCGGCCTACTATCTGAGTAACACATTCATTACCAATAAAAGCGTATAAACAGTAATACCACCCAAACAGAATCATTGTATGCAGCCACAACCTGAAAATACGCCGGTACGTGTCGGGTGGCGGTTCTGCGGGGACTCTGGACTAGCCTTAATCCAATGGGCCTCCTATAACGAGATACAGTTATGCAGATTAACATTTTTCACGTAGGCCAATGTTAAAAAGGCCCATATATCTATAGATATACTAACAATGTATAACCCAACCATTAGACTTAATCCTCGGAGCTACATCATTTTCCACCAAAACAAGATAATTCCCAGAGTTTCATTAAGATCCATGTTCCGCAGACCTGATGCTCTCCTTGTTAGTCTAATTCTGTCTAGTCCGGTCTAATTAGGGTCTGATTCGGTTTGCTTGATCTAGTTCGGTCTCATTCGACCCACCCCGGGCTGACTCGCCCTAATTAGGTCTAGTTCGGTCTTATTCGGTCTGATCTGGCTAATATATATTAGTTGGCCGTGTTATAGATGGGACTGACTGATCAATTCACTGATTGACAAGGCCATCTTCATGAACTTCATGAGAAATTCCTTCTTAATACCATAAATTGATCGTCACCCAACATTTCACAAACATAATTTTTGAGCTACCGAAGCATTCCAGGAGCCCCTGACTCATCAAAAATATCCACAAACCGAACGAAAGGTATAGCAAGAGAGGCAATATCACTAGTGACAATTAAATTTGCAGTTGAAAGAAACTGAATGGGTACAAGTCAAATACGTCATCGAATCAGGTCCTCCCACTCGAAATCAAATTTTTACTAAGATAATGTGTCGGAGGTAGGTAATCTTGGGAACAAATAGTTTGATGACCTTTCATGAATTAGGGAGTATCACAGAAGAAGCAGGATACGAAGATAGAATTTGAAAATAGACTTGCCACAACGGATACTCTTTTTCCACTATAAATTACTAATAGGCATAAAAGCACTAGGCAGAAATACACGAAGAAAAACATATACCCATAATATCACTAAAAAAAAACTTGAAATTGGATGCCGTCTTCTATCACCCGATCCTTATCGATCTGCAATGCGATGCTTATCAAAATAAATTTCAGCAAAGCGACAACTCAATTTTTGCCACAATTTACCGCGTGTATTTCCAAAAAGAAGAAGATCCGTGCAGAAGATGAAGATGTTCAAAGTTGCTGGAGTACGAGGGTGGATTAATCGTGAAAGTTGTCTTCGACCTGTGCGATGAAATTTATCGAGCCTGTAATCAAAATATACAGTTAACAGAGGTCCAACAGCAGACATGACTCGACGTCAGAAATTAACTTTCGGGCAGGACCTTGCTCATCAGTCGTGCAAGTACATATGTAATTGGGTATCGTGTGCACATTAAGGCCCTATCTCCAAGTATCTCAAACGAAATCTGGCCCGACTAAAGAATTTCACTTTTTTCTTGGCTTGATATGCCATGCACGACATGTGATTTAGCGTATTAATGAAGTAAACCTGGCGCAGCACTGAAACTGTACAATCCTCGGCATTGCCTCGATCAAATTTTTGTCATCGTTTGGTTGACAGAAATTATTCAAGACAAGCGGGTTCTGGACCGAATCATATAATCACGAGCTATATCACTTACTTTCGAATTGCTTGTTTTGACGGAAAAAGGATATAGAATTCATTTAAATGGATGCAAAGCAGTAATATCAATTCATGAACCGACAGATGTTGCATAGAATCTGACCCAAGTCTTTGAGGTTCCACTGATGGCCCTGGAACACCCACTCATATAGCCATATCTTGACGTTGGATGGCAATGCTTTGAGAATGAAGTATCACATCTGCCAAACTACAGTACTCATAAGAATGGAAAGACAATGCACGTACTCAAAAATTGCAGGTCATATCGTGGAAACACTTCAATCTACAAGAACTCATAGAGGAGGATAATTTCCAAAGTTGAATCGATTTGTTCATTCATAGGAGATTTATTTGGAATCTTTCTCGGTCATACATAATGTCGAGAGAACAAGAAGTACTTGTGTCTATCGTATGAGATAGATCTTTGTGATCGGTAACTATGTTATACGGCCATGAGAAATCTGATGCAGTGTTATATATTTCATAGACATGCTCAAACCCTACAAGAATTTCAGCATCTTCATGAGCATGAACACAAAATGATGAGAATCAAAAAATATGTCGATTGATTCCATTGAGAGTATGAATTTTCTGATGCGTTACAATACAACTACAGATAACTTTTCAGTTAAAACAAAACAGTGTTAACTACCTGATGCCATACAAAAAGAAAAAACAATTGAGCTCAAGAAATCTTGTAGCAGGATACTAAAAAACCGCGAAGAAGTAGTTCCAATATTATTCAGAAATTATTCTGAATTATCAGAAATTGCTTTTGGGATACACCCAAAAAATGTGTCTCAAAAACTGGACAGGTATGGAAACCCAAAATGTTGGAGCCATTCTTATAGTTTTTTCAATCAAAGATATTTCTGGAAACCATTTATATTGCAGGATAAATACGTCATGTGAATAATGTGTTGTGTACAGTTTTTGAAAATAGTTAAGCTAGCTCAGTACAAAACAGATTTGTAGAATAATTACTCCCAAAGAAAACTTCTTGGAGAAAAGTGGAACCAACGATTGCAGTTTTGACCAGGTTTTGTCCTCATTCACTGGTTGCATACCAAATTCAGCCTTGAATCTGACATTCAAACAGTGATTGAAGTTCCAACCAGTGGTTTGAAAATTTGGTGGAAAAGTCAATCAACTTTCTCCAGCGCCTGAAGAAGCACTTGCACCAGATTCATGAAAATCGCCAGAAAATCGTCAGATACCGACAGACCCAGGTTGGTCAACTATACAAAAAGAAACGAGCAACAGGGCACAGACTAAAAAGTAACATCAGTATAGGGTGGTGTTGCGGCGACTGCCAGTGTCCAATTAATTTGTGGTGGGGTGAATCAGCCGGGTTTATCAGACCATAGGAACGGCGCGACGTTTTAATGATGAGCCCCCCCTGCACCAGCACAGATGACTCCCGATAGTTATCTACCCTACCCTATCGGGCGACCTCAGCTCAGGCGGGTATGTCAGGCACGTGCCACCATGCCTAGACGACCAAAAAAGGCGATCAATGCAGTGCACATGTGCTTCGGCAACGGAACTGACTCGATGGATCTACGCCTGAAGGGACTTTACTGTTGTCCTAAATGCCAAGCTTCATTCACTGATCCTTCTATCCTGATATACCGATGGGCCAATGTTAGAATCGAGGTGGCATCCAAACGAATACTTCTGTTACATTATGTCAACCATACATTGCGCATCTTTGCATTGAGCATGGTAGAAATTTCCTTACAAATTCCAGTTATGTGTATCGTGAGCTCAAGTTTGCCACCGTGCCAAGCGCTCATTTTTGACGAGTAAGGATCCATTGTCAGAGATGCATTAGAATTCAGTCATCTTGTAAACAACTTCTATTGACACGTATCAATTCCTATGATGAGACTGTTTTTCTAAATTTAATCTTGGGCAATAATATCGGTCATTGGAAAATTGTGACTATCAGCGAATCCATCCTATTATAAAATGATGCAAAGATAGCCTAATGTTTCGCTGTACGATAAAAAGTAGTCAAAAATTTTGTGAACAGAATCTTTCTTTGGGGACTTACGATTAGTTCTTCTCTGGCAACAAAACCATTTTAGACTGAAAAGTGAAGAAGGAATTTGCGGGATGGCAAATTATTTATGAAAACAACCGTCATGATTATCTTGATCACCAACTCAAATCAACTCACGGGTAGTCCTCATGATTTGAAGGAATTATTACCGCAACTTCTCAAATACATTTAATCAAATTGTTCAAGATGTCAATGACTTTCAGTGCGAGATCTAGCAACATACCGAAATTAGAAAAAGCGATGTTAATGAGAGGTTCTGATCCACGTACTAAGGTTAACACGTTGATGCAATGCGTCTCATTAAGGATAGCTGGTATACAACCGAGCCCATGCGAGATAAGACGATGCTTCATTAAACGGTAGCAGCTCATTGGCGTTGATTCGAAGATTTCCAATCCTTGGATCAACAACGAAATGACTGCTAATTAAAAATGTCGCAATTAGTTTGCTCGTTACAGACACGCAAGAACTAAAATTCATTGACGAAACGAGTCATGATCAAAGCGTTGAAACATATACCACACCCTTGGAACAAATTATATCTCAGCGTGATTCGCAGAAAAACGATAGTCACACTGTCACCATGTTCTCCCACGCTATTTCAATAGAAAATTTGACATCTTGTAAATTTTCCATTTTGTATTTTTTTAATCGTTGCAGCGTTTCCAGAGAGCATTGCTACAACAAGCTGCGAACGAAAAGGTGTAGATTCATTCATTCTCGGTCCTTGACAAATAATAAGGAAAGTTGATCCATAACGACTCTGAGTGGGATCAAATTTATGCCTTGACTGTGGAAAATATTTGCTTAAACCAATATCTCAGATTGGACAAGAATATAATGCGAGATTATTTGATGAATAATTTTTGATGTAATTCCAGTGTGAAGTGATATGTTTCGAAGCAAGGAAAATCTTCAAAACCCTTTATTCATGAAAAAAAGTTGAGGTTGACTATTGGAGATTCACGTGTGGTTTCAAGGTCTTCATTCACATATCGATCCGCAGCTTCAGTGGATTTTTCTTGAAGTCTGAATGAATGATATGTCGTGGAAGAAATTATCATCGTAGTTCACACTGCGCTTCTGAAGAGGATGAGTTTTTCAAAATTGTGAAAAGAAACTGGAAAGTGGATGTTTTTCTACGAAACTCCATGAGCAGAACCTGATTTTGAGCGAAATCGGATCAGCTCCTTTTTTTGAGTAGTTGTCAAATTGAGCATTCCCCGTGTATTGCTTATGGAGAAATTTGTCGATTTAACGTTTTCTTCGCATCTTTGAGGTTTTCCCGCAATTACCCAGACAAGGTGGGCCATAGCAAAAAATGTCAAGAATAGTTTTTTTATAGATTTTTTGAAGACCTACAAAATGACGTGGGTAGATAAATCATAAAACTCGAGGGGATTGACATATTATCAGTAAAAGCTCAAGTTTCTCACGAAAAACCTCACGCCTTCTGCTAATTATCTACTATTTTCTTCAACACCATGGAGGAAGCCTAAGTTTCTGGATTGATCTCATTATGTCCACTTGTTGTTCTTCAAAAAAAATTTGAAAAACTATTCACAGCATTTCGTGCTATGACCCACCTTTTTTGAGAAATTGCGGGGAAACCTCAAAGATGCGAAGAAAACGTTAAGTCGCCAAATTTCTCCATAAGAAATACATGGGGAATGCTCAATTTGACAACCACTCAAAAAAAGGAGCTGATCCGATTTCGCTCAAAATCGCCCCAGTTCTGCTCATGAAGTTTCGTGGAAAAACATCCACTCTCCAGTTTCTTTTGACAATTTTGAAAAACTCATCTTCTTCAGAAGCGCACCGTGAGCTCTATACCGACAAAAATCAAAGATTTAGTATCCGCTGGATCTTTGGCGTAACACTAATTCCAGGTTTTAGAATCACAATTTGAGACTTCGCATGAAATAATTGCGAAGAAGGGAGACAAGCTCCCGTATCTAGAATATGGAATTCCTCTATACTTTTTCATCCCATTCTACTCCAAATTTCAAGTAACAGCTCACGACGAGCACCTTCAGCATGTAGATTATGAGGTCGAATTAGGATGAGGGTCAGATGAGGACAGAACTTACACTGTAAATGCAACGAAGAGTTCATATTTTTTCTACATCAATAGAAATCCGCACACGTGTCAAACGGTAGCTCACGACATTGAAACAAACTTCTCCGAATTGGATGGTCATTGCCACTGTGAATCGTGGAGTCCCTATACTTTGAATGCGCCTAGCATCATAGAATTAAATATTCAATCGGATACTGAGTAGAAGAGAAAGAAAAGCCACATCGAGGCATTGACTCTGATTCCAAGGCACCCCGTTTATACATGATGCTCTTCCTTGGAACTTCTTTTCGGTCTAGTGAGCTGGCTCGGAGATTACTTATTCAGTTTCTCTGAATTTCCAAGCGAGTGCATGGCATCCTTTCCTATCAAACTTGGAGAATTGAACGCAACCACCACTGTTCGTTTTGCTCTTTGATTCTTGATGCTCTGGACTGATGAAGAGAAATTTTACCCAGTTGACAGACTTTTGAGGTTACTTCTTAAACAACCATGATATTCGACATGCTTTACAATGAATCTGGTCACTGTTGGGCTCAACTTAGTTCCAGAAAGCTAATATGTCTATCTGCAGGTGACAGCAGACTCATATGTGGGTGATGTTGAAGTGGAAAATTATAATGGTTCATCTTCTGCAGTTGAGGACCAACAAGGAGAGCACCAGGTTGCGGAACACGGATTTTGATGAAACTCTGGGAATCATCTAGTTTCGATGAAAAATGAAGGTATCTCCGAGGGTTAAGTCCAAAGGACCTCCTGTCCCAAGATACAGCTATGGAGATTAACATTGTCCATAGGCTCTGTGTTAAAAAGACACATACATAAACATACTAACAATGCTAACCTCCAGAGCTGTATCTCGGAATAGGAGACCCAGTGGACTTGACCCTTCTGGGTACCTTCATTTCTTACCAAAACAAGATGAGTCCCAGAATCTTGTCAAGATCCGTGTTCCGCAGACCTAATGCTCTCCTCGCAAGTACATTTGGATGGAAATACTAATAGATCTCTCATTCATGAGTTGTATCAAACAAATAGACGTAATTATTGAATTGGGGACTCGAATTCCTCTCTTATTGGGCTGCGATGGCCCAAAATTTTCACCAGAGTCTATTGATTTGCCTGTTACATCATTTGAATGTAACCGTCTTCTATAATAGTACATTAAGCAATCAGGGTGGGAAAGAGGATTCCCGCACGAGTGGCCGGGAAGAGTGCGAGAAAGTAACATTCTCGCACGATTCCATTTTCTCGCACGGTCATTATGTTGTTCTCGCGAAGCGAGAACAGCATAATATCCGTGCGAGAATGTGGAAAAAGTGCGAGAATGTTACTTTCTCGCAAGGTTCCGGCGACGAGTGCGGGAACTTCCCACCCGTATTGCTTATACTATTTTATGTAACCCGTGCGGAAAACTGTGCCTCCACGGTATTTGAAGGCAGTAGCCGACAAGATCATTAGAATTGTTTGTTGAAATTCTGTCTTCTATTCAATCCATAGACGATTCTATTCCGTTGATAAATCTTTTGAAATTTTAATCACATTGATTGACAAATAGTTCCTGATCATTATGAATGGACTGCAAAATTTCGACTAGTACTCAAGACGCACTATATTAACCATTATTGATCTGGTACATCAAGGCGAATCAGGGGGTAAGGGGGTGGCGTCGGAGGGGGAGGACAGCGGGGTCCAGGGGCGGCAGCCCCTGGTGGGGGTGCAGGGGGCGAAGCCCCCGCCGGGGGGTTCGGGGGGCGGAGCCCCCCGACTGAAAAAAACGTCTGAAAGATGTATGAAAAAACGAACTTGCCATCCAGTACATTACGATGCTGCACAAATTGAAGAAAATTCTCAATTTCCAGAAATTTCTAATTCTGTTTAATGAAATTCAGGTTTTAAAAAAAAACTCAGTAATAAAACTTTTGAATGAGTAGCTTCTATTGAATTGAAATCACAAATACTCATAAAATATACTTTTGTGAGTATATTGGCTCAAATTAAATGAACAGCACATTTTTCATGAATATAAACTACAATACACAATGCATGAAATCATTTTGACCTGGTTTAAGAATCAATCTCCTCATATTGTTATGAACCAATTTAAATTTTTTGAATTCACTTCATCTAGAGAATATAAACAAAAAATTTTCTATCTTACGTGTGATCATGGGATTCATTCCCCATAACCAATTGTCAATTTTTATAAAAATATTGAGCTCCTGCTCATTCTGATTTGATCATCTAGTTGCTTATCATCTGTTGAATGACAGAAACATATGTAGAGAATATCAACAAAACATGTTCATCTTACGAGTGATTCTCGAATATATTCTCTAGCACCAATGGTCAATTCTAATGATAATTTATTGAGTCCTGCTCATTCAATTTGGATCATCTAGTTGTCAATCATCTATTGAATGACAGAATTGTATCTAAAAAAATTATTAGGCTTCCATCTGAAAAATTAAATTAAAAATTTTACACAACTGTGCAGCAATGTCATTTACGAATCGATCACCTTTGACAGAATCATTATCACGCTATTTACGTTGATTCGCTGCTGCGAAAAGTAATTCTGCAAGATATATCGATAAAAATTGACTAACTGATAGATTTTCACAAGTTTTCAAATTCTTATCAGAATCGTGATCAATTCATTATTGTACTGATCTGATTCTCCTAGAAACATAGTGCGAAAGTTACTTTCTCGCACGCTTAATCGTGCAGTAATGTCATATTCTCGCACGGATGGGATTTGGAACTGTGCGAGAATGCTTTTACGCATCACTTTTGGCACGGGTATCATGCATAAAAAGTTAAGTTTACACACAGTTTTACGCACGGAGTTACATAAAACAATATTCGTGGAATTTTCAAAATTGCGGTCAAAAGCATACAAAGTGAACAGACTTTCAAGTATCTCCATTTTATTCCACACGATTCCAATGTATGGTATAATTATCCCAAGATAGCAAAAAGGTCAGGGTTCAGCCCAAGCCGATTATGAGTTATCGCGAATCTCTCCGCCTTGAAATTCTAGTCTTCCATTATGCGAAGTACTAGGGCTACATCAGCTGCTGGGCTCACAAATGTCCTGTTTAGGCCTTGTTCTCATTAACCGAACCATAGGCGTTTTATCGGTCCATTCTTGTTCGTACACGTCGACCAGGTGTCCTTATAATGGATCGATCACGATAACGGTAAGAAATCGCGATCTCCGGTGTTTCCGCGCGCTACCTATTCATTGTTACGGAAATCTAGAAGTCCTTCCGTAGAAGCTCAATTCGTGAGAGGTTTCCATGGTTCTCAAGTCAACACATACACCCGATATAAGTCGTTAGTGGTCTACGGGATGGCACAATTATGTGATATTGGATAGTGGAGGACTCTAACTATCCATGCTTAGCCTTGTTGATCGATCAATAGATACAATTCGTGAAAATCTCAAATAATTCGAAGCAAAATCCTAAGACAGTTGTAATATCATCTCATTTTTGTACGAGTACATGCGAAACCAATGAAGATTTCTAAATTTAAAAATTATATTCATCATTTCTGAGGAGTCAGTGCAGAATTAGTCGGTTCTGATACAACGTACAAGTCTACAACTCTACCGAGCACTTGCTCTTTGCTCGAATAGGCTCACGTGAAATTTAACCGAAAATTCTCATGGACTTCTTTTCCAAAATATTGCTACTTCTTTGACCTGCAATTACGGTTTGGGACTTCTTATTCGTTCAGGGTTTCTGGATATATTTTTTGCTTACCCATCGCTAGTTCTAGCTCGGTATCTATCCACTTTTTTTTGAAGGATAGCAATATTAACTTTTACCTGAAGCCATTGATACACGCTAAAGGGGCTGTCGATTCAAATTGGGGAATAGCTAAGGTTGTGAAGAGAATGAACTTACATGAATACATACTCGATGGGGAATAACCTGAGAATGATGATCTGCTCTGCCACCACGACGGCAACGCTCAAATTTTTATCAGCCATCTCTCTCGTACATGATCTTGCTAGTGACTTGCATTTGCTAGAGATGTAAGGATTTCGCCTATAATGCACCTGCCGCTCTGACAGAGAGCGAAACTCCTAGAAGAGAGTGCGATAGAAGTTGAGGGAGATCGTGTGAAGGATAGCTTTCCGTGCTTTTTTTCAGCAACATGTATAATTTCATCGCGGACTACACGTGTTTTCTCGAACTCGGACTTGGGGAGGCGTTTCGTTGGAGATTTCCTGTGTGCAATGTGCGCCCGGGGACTACCTATAATTTACGGCAATGAGCCGTTTTCCAACGTGGCTTTCTGATGGGGTGTAGCGTGTGAGCGCGAGTATATAATACACACACACAGAGATTGTGAGTGCAAGTGCATCCGCGGAATCGGGCGAAGGAATTGCGGAAAGAGATACGCGTATTGCGCACCGAAGAGCAGAACTTATCTGCCCCTAAACCGCACGAAAACAAAGTATAGGCGTGGTCACCATGCAAGCTGGAAATCATTCCCATTTCTCTGCCATTCTCTAGCAATTTGAGCTATACGACGAGTAGACAAATACTTGTTACCATCTAAGTTGAATTAATCCAGCCGTCGTTCAGCCCAAATTGCAATAGAATCGGAGAAAGTTGGGAATAAATATATGCCTATATTGTAATTAAAGAGATTCCCGCGGCCAAGTTGTCCCCATTTTCCTCCGATTCTCTCGCGATTTGGGGTAAACGAGGAAAAAAACGAATCCAAGGTAGATCATAACAAGGGTAAGACACCTCGTCTCATACTTCGAGGTATCAAAAAATTATTGTAAGATGTATTTTCCCGGCGTACTTGTATTGTGACATCATTTTCAAAGCTATGTAAAGTTCAGAATGTAAGGTATGGAATCCCGCTGTAAGCTTTAAACGTTAGTCATATAGATATATAACAGTCGCTCTTCAGAGCTTTTATGCAGATCAACCATGTAAGTAGAATCAATCATCATCTATCATTTCATAAAAACAATGATCTCACTATCATTATTGTGTAAACTAACCCTTAGCTTAAACTGCTGCTCTTTTATTGCATTTTGATATTTTATTGCTTACCGCACGCATGGGTTTTCGTTGTAACATACATATAGATCTATGTATATATAGCAAAAAGCTGTAGAGTAGGATATTCCCCCCGTTGGAGTCATTTTCACAGGCAGTCACATACTTGCACGCAAGCACACACTTTTGTAGTTTTTCAAATCACCGATAGTTCAATACATATCGGATATTTTTGTATCGTGTAATATACAGGCCGCTAAAGTTCGAGCCACCTAATATATGGGTCAAGTGGGAATGCTCGTCAAACGGCTGAGGTATCGCAGCAGCGAGGACCGGGTGCGACAAGCACTTATTCTTCTGGTTTCCAAAGAACTACAAGTCTCTCTAAAAGCCATCGCTGAGCTCCAGTTTGCCATCCTGACGAGCCACACTTGGTGATCCTGAGAATTCCATATCCTGCCGCATAGCAGCCAAGCCGCCCAAAGCCATTTTGCCGCACCAGGTCCTCGCTTTTCAACAAGCATCTCCACTTGTTCAACTATTCTAGAGTTGAATAATTAATCAAAATGTAAGTAAAGTAAAAATGGTGCAAAATTACAGTGTAGGTGTAAATTCACCTCTGGTTCCCAGGGTGAATAAGTGATAAGTGCCGCGGCCCAGATTTACGCGCATCCACGCTGGATACCGAAGTCTGGGCAAAATAATGGGTATCAACTCGCGAGAATGGGAATACACCTGGCTCGCCGCCCAAAGCTGATTACGAGCCAGGCTGTAAATTCTGTGCGTAGATCGTAATTTTGACGAGCCAAAATTCATTTTTTTTTTAATTACACAGAATTTTCAGCGAGTCTTTTCTTCTAAGAAAAGCCATTACCAAGGCGACCGGCAGCGCTACCAAAAGGGTTCAGGTGCACGAATACTTTAGCAGTCCAGGTAAAATCAGGGTTGGAGTCGTGCTAAAATTAATTAAAATCAGTAGAGTAAATTTTTAAAATCACTTAAGATCAGAGAAAGTTCAATTCAGCAGCAAGGGCTTGTATATATGTAAAGACAGCCTATAGATAATCTCTTTTGTTTTGGAATGTTCACAGAATACTCTGAATCAATTTACAAGGTACAGAGGCATATTCACGTGGAGTGAATTCACCAGGCCGAGAAGAATATCAAAATCAAGAAAATCAGCTCCTTCTGAGCAAACCCTATTTACGCCGTTTTACACGGTGGAGTTGGAGATGTTTAGAAGCTTTTAATTTCAAATGTACAATTTTTTCCAAGTATTATAATTCAATTTTAGACAATATACGGCTATGCTATTTTATCTATATTCCTAGACAATTATCATTTTAACTACGAACCCTATATCCCCATGAATATCTGAATATAACGATATTTCAACCATAAAAATCTTCATTTTTCAATTTCCAAGAGAAATTATTTGAGAATTTATGTTCGAGTATATAAGTGTTCAGACGCTTAGATATACTATTTTTCTATCAAAAATCACTCATAAGAAAAATCTACTACCACACAGGTCAACAGGTAGGAGCGTTGACCTATTCGAAATCTTCAGATCCAAAATATAATTTTTTGACTATAATTTGTTTATAACTTTGTGTAAACAACTGATTCTGCCAAATAAATTATTAGGTCACCTAGCTGTAACTATTACAAACAATTTAATCTTTGGAACACGCAAATCGATCAAGATTTGACGATACAGTAACGAATCAAGCTATTGATCCGTAAAAATCTGATAAAACGTAGAATTTCAGCTTTTGTTGCATGTAATAATTATCACAAGCTTGGATCTTACTCTTTTGCACTTTTTGTTGCTTTGGTGTGGTAGCTAAAATAATCTGGCAAGCATTTGCCAGTGGTACAGCAATCCCCGGTTACAACATTTCATTTTATTGGAGAGAAAAGCAGTTTGATTCGAGGCGTTGCTGACAAAAAGTATGTAAATCGCCGAGGGTTCCACCGGACCAGTGTCTCGTCGTTGATAAAATCAATTAGATATGCAAAATAAGATGCATATCGTTTGACGTACGAATATTTAGCAATTTTTTCATCCTAAAATTACAGATCCGATACTTACAAGAATTAGATCGAAAGTGATCAGGCCGAGGATCAGGCATTTTTAACAACGGAAAAATGGTTTCAACAGCACTCTTTATTACGGATAAGGCAGATCCACATTTATAGATTTTGATGTTCTAAGCTTGTGGTTCAATGAATTCAAGATCGGATAACTCATTTTTCTGCCGTCTGAGAGGGTATTTGTCAATTCTGCATGTGAGTTCGCTGTGTGAAAACGGAATCAAATTCGAGAATGAGATTTTTCTGGTAAATCAGGCACAGCTTTTCAGGAACCGCATTCGGAGGAATTTTTACTTACATGTTCTGAAAGTTTAATCAGATTCAAGCAAATCTCTGGGACAGAACAAATGTCTACTGGATTTTCAGGATACGGTTGGGCTTACCAGGAGAGTGTTTCAGACCTGGGTCGCTGATTTGGCTGGAACACTGGGAATAGTCTCCTTTTATCACTAAAAGAAGGTACTTCGGATGGTACCTAAAATTATACACCGTAACGCTCAAATGTTTTCAAGCTGCAGCCTAGAACGTATGCATTACAGTATACCTATACGTAATACCACTTTTTAACATTGGCCTATATAAGCAAAGCTAATGTTATTCGACACAGCTCGGAAATTCTGAATCGTTAGGGTCCATAATCCTGGGTTTTTTCTTTTGGCACTATGAGGAGACCATTCTCAAAGCTTCAGCCAAATCCGTGTCCCAGATCTGAAACATTCGCCTGGTTAGTATGAAAGTAAATCAATCGAGAGCAGCAAAAATATTTTTGTTGAACTTCCTTTAGTTTCATTCTGGAGTACTAATTAGACCTTAGATGAATTCACCGTACATGTAATTTACGTAGAATTGTCTAAACTTCCCAAAACATGTTATAGGAACTACCATTGAATGCGGTCCTGCAGAGCTGTACCCAATCTTTTATTTAGAGAGATTTTTCAAGGTCCACTCGAGAGTGAAAATTTGTTGAAATAACTTCCGTTCTCCAGATATGAAGTATAATTCTCTCACGAGTTCTAGACTTTGAATTCCTTCCTAAAATTTAATCAATTCCATGTCCCGCAATCTCATTACTGTGGGTCGACAGTTATCTTACAATATGCTCCCCGCCATTTGCTCTTGTGAGGATGACCTTGATGACTCTATGGAGTAAGATTGATTAGCATTGAAAAAAATTGCTAAGGAACTAATATTCTACTCCTTCATTGAATTCCCAAAATGGCCCCAAATATCAACCAGACGTCATTGTATCCAGGTAGCTCATCGATCCATGATATTCCGTGGTCTTATTCTGCAGCATCAAAATTCGTTCAGAAAAGAGTGGCCATAATGGTCGATGGTCAAAGTCGAAAGTCGAGGTCAAAGTCAAAGTTGGGGTCAAATGGACGGTCGAATGGGCTGCACGCTGTGATTGTTGTCTGCAGTGAAGAGCTGTTCGCAGTAGTGTTCAGATACTCCACGGATACTCTGCGTCAGGAGAGGGTAGCAGGATCAAGTTTCGTCGTGTATTGTCGATTACGCAGCATATTTACAGTAAATTAGATGAAAGGTATTCGATTTACTTATGATTTTCGTACTCTATTGAATATTACACGAATATTCGGTTTATTGTTATGTTATTCTTTCATATTTTATCCTGTATACAACGTCAGAATATTTTGCACGTTATAAGTATCGTGGGCCATCTTACCATCCAGGCAATCAGTTGTGCAAGGTGTAACATGATGCTCTGAAATCGTGTTTGATCCAAAGTGTTGCTAGCCCTTCAGGTGTCCTTTCTTTCACTCAGAATACATGATAAATGCAAATATTCTCGACAAGAACGTGAATCTTGACCACTCCTGTTTCTGAGAAAATTCTATTCTAAGATTTTCGAATGAAAACATGAGTATTTAGGAGATGGATCAACGTCTCAGGTGAAATAGTGATCGTGGTATTTTATCCACTCCCCAACCTCATCGGATGAAAAAGATCCCCCTGATTCATCAGATATCACGCATGAATATTGAATCCGTTGTGGAATGCGTCATACGGTGATTTGGCGAGTAAAAAAATTTAGTCCGCCATGATGGCGGGAATGGGCCACAACCTACCAAAAATTGAGATTTCTAGCTGTCTACGTCGGAAGCGCAATTTTCGACTCGTCCTCGCTACGCGAGGACTCGTCTAAAGTCGCGCTTCCGACGTAGCACAGCTAGAAAATATCGTTTGCGACTCGCGCTGCGCACTCGTCACATAATATACTATTGCACACTTGGGTGGATGTTGTTGAGATATTCCACAACCCACAGCGATAGGTGTAGCCGATTTGTGAAAATATTGTTCAAAAGATGTGGAGAGTCGCGGTAGAAAGGAGCTTTGTTACAATCAATCTTGATATGTGAAGAGTCTACGTTATTGAGCGAACTCCAACGTAACTTTTCCAGGTCTTTCTTATCGTCACGTGCCACCGAGATACCAATGTTCAATCACATGGTCAAATTTTTGATGGGAAATATCTTCTGGAGTCATGGTATCACATTGGTCACCAAATTGGTATTCAATTTTATCCGAAAAACAGAAAAAATAAGGGAGAGATCTATGATTCCTTCCGTATATTTCCAGGACGGTTCAATTTAGTGAAATGAAAAAGTCTTTCTGAAATAGTATTATACGCACCGATGGCGAAAAAGTCGCTTTACGCACGAGTGCGATGCTTTACGCACGAATGTGATGCTTTACGCACGGTTGAGTTGCTTTACGCCCGAGGAGCGTAGCGACGAGGGTGGAAAGCAATCTCAACCGTGCGGAAAGCATCGCACGAGGGCGGAAAGTTCGCCCGAGGGTGGAAAGCTTTCGCCAGAGTTGCGTATTGCATTTTTTATAATACTGACCGGAAAGTTGCTAACACGCAATTAACAAGCCCCAGATATTGGCGAGTAAGCAGCGCGCAAGGGCGGGGTAGGGTTGAGGGTAGTTGAGAACATGTCACGGATATTAGATTGTCCAAAATTTAGTTGATAGGAGCTGGGTTTGTCTAAAGATCATTCTAATTTTACATGCCCTGGAACTCATCTCGTGATTGCGGATGTGCTAGCAACGTTAAAATGAATGCATGGATCCCTCGATTGACGTATCGTTTGGACCAGAAAAGTACTGTGTATCCTGACGGCGCTTTAAATCAAGTACTGCGTTCAGAGAAGTCGAGTGTAATTAGACAAGGGCGTGCGGGGGAGCGGAGCGGGGCCCAGGGGGCGAAGAACTTGACAGAAAATTCTGATATAAGTGCAATGCATGTGAAGAGAGCTTTAACCTAAGTTTGGACTTAACTTAGTTCTGTCAGAGAATTTTTCAAACAAGACGATCGATCTGTTGGCGAAATCGGTAATCCTCTGTGATTGATGCAGCTCTCCGTTTACGAAAATTCAAGTGATGGGGCTAAAAAAGTTCTCATTAGCTCTTGACTGCATTGCACCGATGAAAAAAAGAGGATTCTGAGGGTTACTTCGTTTGATGAAAAGCTTCCCAATGATTGTAAGATACAGTATTGAAAACTTGCGAAACTGCGATTGGGATTAGGAATTATCATCCATCATTGAACATCTTCAACATGTCCATGAAATCACTCTGAGGTAATGAACAATTGTTAACACCAAATTATTCAGGCACGGAATCCCGCTTTGTGATTCATACTAAAGTTCGACATCTCGAGAGAAGAGTCTGTCTCATAAAATTCTCTTACATGATTCTTACGTCGCCTTAACCTATCGAATAGAATTGACTAGTTTATTCCTATTGTGAGATTTGGACAGAATAATTGAATGCAGACTGAGATTCTTCTTACGAGAATATGACCCAAGGCGACAAACAAATGAGAATTTCCATACTGTTGATCGAATAATATTCCTCGGTTTCAAAATACGGGCTCATTTATCGAGATCAGAGAGTTTGTCACAAGTGCAATGGTTGTTATTAGTCCCCTTGGACATTGATAATTTGTACTCTGTTGAAAAATAGTCGGCGACGCCGGAATAGACGGGAAACGAGAATGATCGACAAGGACGGCACCGACATGAGCGCTAACCGCGCCATTGTGGGGAATTGAGTTTTCTAGATTCGTCGACAAAGAAGAACTGGAGAATTTTCACTATCAGTATCTATTAACATCAGGATTTTCTTTGAACTTGCTATTTTGCAAACTTTCATGGATTCAGAAACGAGGTATAAAGCAGTACAACCGTGCGTAAAGCAATTGCTTTACGATCGCTCGTGCGTAAAGTACTGCTTTACGCACGGTCACTGTGCTTTACGCATCAACTTTACGGTCAAGTATTATAAAAAGAAATTTTATTGAGGTTGGATAACTACAATTCCTCAATAGTGATTCCATAATTCTCAAACTTTCGATCTAGACGTCTACCGCAGGAATCTATCGTAACCATTGGTGCAACAGAAAAGTATGATGACGGGAATTTGATATCCCATTTTCCTTGGATTCAACTTGTTGATCCCTTACCTTTTCATCATTTCCTAATTGTGCCAGTTTTGACAACCAGTATATTACCTACGTATCTGCAGTTTCTTTCTCCGTCACAGTTTTTAGAGCCTAAAGTAAGTTATACATACTTTCACAAGCTGAAACCAATGTAAACATATTGATGCTCATTCTTATCGATGTGCATGTGACTGAGGCTGTACGGTGACCCGTGATCAAGATAAGGGAAAAGATGGTAGCGAAAAGATAAAATGGTGCAAAGAAATAAGAATATAACACTATGAAAAGGACTTGTTTCTCAATAACTCAGATGGTGATCTGCCGATTCAATTTATATGAACGAACAGATAGACACAAGACACAATCACGTCATGAATTCTGAATCTACAATAGATTCTTCGGTCCTAGTGAGACCAAAGTACGCAAGTTGACCTTATCGATATTGAGGTGAGTCGTTTCCTTTCAGTTGTTCAAACTTTGATCCCGACAACGCTTCGCCTTGAACAATAATACACACCCGGGAGTAAAAGTTCCACTTTACTTCATAGTTGCGTGATATACAACTAGTTGAGATGATTCTCAAAGGACTGAAATTTCGAATTAAATAGAGACGAAGCTGTAGCCTGTGTATTGCAACTCTCAATAGTTCAAAGTTCTGATTGTATTCACGAGGTTTCTTGCTAAAAAAGTATTCTTGTCAACCCATCCACTACCGGGTGCTCTAGAGACTCAGAAATGTACTTCTGACATTCAGATTATGTTATACCGGTGAAAATACGACAAAAAATGACAAAATTCGAGTTTTTAAGGATTTTTTGGTTTTCATTTTTCTTCTCTCACGCAACCAGGTATTTGGCTTTGTCCGGTCATTTGATCCATTTTTTGCATGATTAGGGACCTGTGAGAATTTTTTCGATTATTCTGACATGCCCGGTAAAGATTATTGGTAATTGCTGGACAAAATTTTGGCCATTACATTGAACATTGTGAGTGAATGGTTTAATGAGAATATCCGTATTTCGCTTCCAAAATATATGTAACACTCACCCCAGCAAACGTCTCCAGCGTAAGAATGAACACTTTACCCGCAGTCAAATAATACGGCTGCATGCATCGAGACATTATCATTGAAATATATATCCTATTTTTAGCACGCAAGAGATACCAATTGTTAACCGTCCTGAAAGCAGAAAAACTCAGTGATTTATTGGTATCGCCAAATAAGGAACATATATGAATTTTATCAATTATCTCATTCGAGAGTCCGAATCAAATATCTTTTAGATGCCATTTTATTGGTTTTCTGTGGGTCTTATCCACGTAAAACGAGTGATTTCATTTTCCTGTTCCCGGAGTTACAATTCAAAAATCACGTGACCCCGTCAAACCAACATGGCATCGCTAACGCAAGAATATAGGAATACAACTTGTTCGAGGAAACAGCTCAAACTGTCAGGATTTCGATTACATCTCAGCCCTAATCGATTTTGCTATAGATATTGATGGCTCGCAGAAAATTTGGGGATTATTTGTAATGGGGTTGATTAAATATATGCGCATCATCAGATATCTTGCGTTGCGGCAGCTACATTGAATTGGCACGCAATTTGAACTCATTTTCCGGAGCATTTGACTTCGATCTATTTAATTGTAAGTTAAGTTGATTCAATTGTACCAAAAACTTTGGACCAGTCAATCATTTATGAAAATGTATCAATCAACGTAAAAAGTATTGCAATTTCAGACTCATTTCTGTCCTCCACGAATCAGAGATAAGAGAAGAGACACGCCAAATGTGCTATTTTGAGCCACTCGAGCTTAGAAATGCTAACATATCCCTTTATCCCCCTTACATCCCCTACTCTTAATATGTACTAGCGTAATGCCTCGCGTTGCTCGGCTTGTAAATGTTTCCGATAGGTGTATTAGTTTTCCAAAATGCTCTTCCAAATCAAATGAGAGTACGTTTTTCAAAAATTTTATATATTTAGTTAAGCGGCGGTTTCTCACATGGGTCTGAACTCATAAAGACCATGAAAGTTATCATTATATAACTCGATATGTAAAAATGGTACAGAACATATTTTCATTTGATTTAAAAGAGCATTTTGGTGAACAGATACGCTTCTCGGGGACTTTTACAGGCCGAGCAACGCGAAACATAACGCTAGTGTTTAATTATAAAAATACGGAAGTTTTCTATCGGAAATTCAGAAATATGATGTTGTAAAATATCGTTATGCTCAAATAAAGTGATTTCTAGTAGGCCAAAGAGATGTACATCGATTTGACGTGAATTAATTACTCAGTTGGTTACAGGGATGAATATACAAGTGACACTCAAAATTTTCATTCTGGGCCTTACTTCGTACTAAGATCAATATCACCAATGTCACCTGCTTGAGCCCATCGCGGATACACGTACTCTTCGAAGTTTAGCGAGTGTAAGAACAGTCGACGCAGAAAAAAATGAGCTGCACAATATCATCGTGGACATTCACATCTGAAGAAAACATCGTAAGCGCAAATAATTCCATCAATAATTTGATTACTCGTTTTTCTGAAATCGATAGAATTGTGGAAACAGGAAAGTCGAAGGTGTTCGAGTGATTCGAATAGAATAGGAACATAATGAATAGAAAAACAGAATTTTCTCCGAGCCTTCAGAAGAAAAGAAAATGTAAGAGATGAAATTTTTCCGGGCTTCGACAAAACAAATATATAAAAATGAAAATTGAAAAATTTCTCGGGATTTTGAAAAAACAAAAATATAAAAAATTATTTTATTTTTCAAAATATTTTTCCGGAAATTATCGAAATTTCCCACCGTGAAGCACATCCTGAACTTGCCTTCATTCTTCTTAGTCTCACTTAGAGGAACGCTCAAACATTCGCGCTCTCTACCAGAGCCACAGTCGTCTCCTCGCTGCCTTCAAAAACACATACGCGCGCGAGAAGCATCAAACACCGTGACACCAGAAAAGGAAAGGGGATTCTTAGTGATGCGCGCTCTCTCAACAGCCCGCAGTCATCTTCTCAAGCCCGTCGCGAACACACGTGCTCATAGAAGTTGAGCGAGTATAAAAACAGTTGACACATAATGAGGCGAGCTTGCAGAATATTATCGTTGACATCGACATCTAGGAAAAACATCGTACGGGTAAGTAATTCCATGAATAATTTGGTGAATCGTTATTTCTGAAATCAATATAGAACGAGAATATATTGGATAGAAATTCGGAATTTTTTCCGGACCCTCAATAAAAAGAAAATGTGGAGAATGAAAATTCAAAAATTTTTTGGAAATTGAATGAAAATTTTTTCCGGGGCATCGACGAAACAGATATATGAAAAATAAAAATTCGAAAATTTTTCGGGACTTTGAGAAAACGAAAATATAAGAAATTGTTTTTTTTTTCAAAAAATATTTCCAAAAATTTTCGAAATTCCTCACTCTGAGGCACATGCTGAACTTGCTTTAATTCTTATCAGTTTCAGTTAGAGAAACGCTCAGGCGTTGGCGCTCTCTACTGAAGCCGCATTCTCCCCCTCCCCGCCTTCACAGACACAGACACGCGTCGAGAAGCATCACGACACCAGAAGAGGAGAGGGGATACTTAGTATCGCGCGCTCTCTCAACAGTTCGCAGTCTTCTTCTTGTGCCCAGCGCAAACACGCGTATTTTATGGGGTCGAGCAGGTATGACAAAAGTCGACGCGGAACAGAGTCAGCTTACAAGATGGCATCGAAGAGATCAACATACATAGAGGACATCATGAAGGTAAGTGCTTTGAACCTAAATCTCGAAATTCATTCTTTCCGAAATCATTAAAACTAAGAAAACGATAACGTCGCGAATTCCAATAGTTCAAATTATCTGAATGTATGTAACATGGAATTTGAAAATTTTTTCCGGGGCTTCGACAAAACAAATATATAAAAAATGATAATTCGAGAATTTTTCGGGACTTTGAAGAAACAAAAATATAAAAAATTGTTTTTTTTTTCAGAAAATATTTCCAAAAATTTTCGAAATTTCCCACTCTGAGGCACATGCTGAACTTGCTTTAATTCTTATCAGTTTCAGTTAGAGAAACGCTCAGGCATTCGCGCTCTCTACTGAAGCCGCATTCTCCCCCTCCCCGCCTTCACAGACACAGACACGCGCCGAGAAGCATCACGACACCAGAAGAGGAGAGGGGATACTTAGTAAGGCGCGCTCTCTCAACAGTTCGCAGTCTTCTTCTTGTGCCCAGCGCAAACACGCGTATTCTATGGAGTCGAGCAGGTATGACAAAAGTCGACGCGGAACAGAGTCAGCTTGCAAGATGACATCGAAGAGATCATCATACATAGAGGACATCATGAAGGTGAGTAATTTCAACCTCAATTTTGAAATTCGATTTTTCCAAAATTGTTAAAATTCAGAAAACGTTATCGTCAAAAAATTCAATAGTTCAAATTATTTGAATATATGATACATGAAATTTGAAAATTTTTCCCGAGGCTTCGACAAAACAAATATATAAAAAATGAATATTCGAAAATTTTTCGGGACTTTGAGAAAACAAAAATATAAAAAAGTGTTTTTTTTCAAAAAATTTTCTCAAAAATTTCCAAAATTTCCCACTCTGAGGCACATTCTGAACTTGCCTTAATTCTTATCAGTTTCAGTTAGAGAAACGCCCAGGCATTCGCGCTGGGCGTTTCTCTCGGCTCTACTAAAGCCGCATTCTCCCCCTCCCCGCCTTCACAGACACAGACGCGCGCCGATCATGTCATGACACCAGAAGGGGAGAAGGGATACTGAATGATGCGCGCTCTCTCAACGGCCCGCAGTCATCCTCTGGAACCCGTCGCGAACACACGTACTCTATGCGGTTGGGCAATCATAAGAAGAGTCAACGGAAAATGAGGTGAACTTGCAAAATATCATCGTGGACACACAACATTTATAGAATGGCTGAAGGGTGAGTAATTCGATCATTTATTCAATTACTTGTTTTTCCTTGAATCGTTAGAGTTACGAGAACATAAACGTCGGGAGTTTTGATGATCTAAATAGATGAAAGATACAATGAAAAAATTTCAAGATTTCGTCCGGGGCTTTGAACACAAAGATATGAAATATAAAAATAGAAATATAAAAAATTGATTTTTTTTTGAAAATTTTCCCCAAAAATTTCCGAAATTTCCCACCATGAGACAATTCCTGAACTTGCTTTCATTCTCATCAGTTTCAGTGAAAGAGACGCTCAGATATACGCGCTCCTTATCGGAGCCGCAATTTTCCCCTCGCTGCCCTCGCAGACACACACGCATCGAGAAGCGACAACGTCACACCGAAAAAGAGTGGGGATACTTAATGATGCGCGCTGTCTCAACGGCCCTCAGTCATCATCTAGAGCCCGTCGCGATCACACGTACTCTATCAAGGGGGGCAATCATAAGAAGAGTCGAATAAAATGGAATACACTTGCAGAATACCATCGTGGACATCAACATTCATAGAACGTCTAGAAGGTGAGTAATTGCATCATTAATTCAATCCCACAATCTTCCTCAAATCGTTAAAGTTGTAATATCGTAAACGTCGAGAATTTTGATGATCTGAATAGATTAAAGATTTAATGGAAACATTCCAAGATTTTGTCCGGGGCTTCGAAAACAAAGAGATAAGAAATAAAAAATTGGAAATTTTTACGGGATTTTGAAAAAATAAAAATATAAAAAATCGATTTTTTTTCAAAAAATTTTCCCGAAAATTTTCGGAATTTCCCACTCTGAGACACATCATGAGCTTGAGTTCATTCTCATTAGTTTCGGCGGAAGAGACGCTCAAACATAGGCGCTCTCGACCAAAGCCGCAGTTTTCCCCTAAATAGCCTCACAGACACACGCATCGAGAAACGACAACGTCACACCGAAAAAGAGCGGGGATACTTAATGATACCCGCTCTCTCAACGGCCCGCAGTCATCCTCTGGAGCCCGTCGCGAACACACGTACTCTATGCGGTTGGGCAATCATAAGAAGAGTCAACGATAAATGAGGTGAGCTTGCAGAATATCATCGTCGACACACAACATCTATAGAATGGCTGAAGGGTGAGTAATTCGATCATTAATTCAATTACTCGTTTTTCCTCGAATAGTTAGGGCTTCTAAAACGAAAATAAAAGAAATAGAAATTCGAAATTTTTACGGGATTTTGAAAAAACAAAAATATAAAAAATTGTTTTTTTTTCGGAAAATGTTCCCAAAAATTTGCGAAATTTTTCACTCTGAGAAAATTCCTGAACTTGCCTTTATTCTAATCAGTTCCAGTAGAAAAGACGCATAAGCATACGTGCTCTCTCCCGGAGCCTCAGTTCTCCCCTCGCTGCCTGCACAGACACACATAGGCAACGAGTAAGATCAAACAACATGTCAACAGAAAAATAGAAGACAATTGGTGATACGCGCTCTCTCAGCAGCCCACAGTATAGCCCTTGACACGGTCACGAACATTCGTACGCCAAAGAGGAAATCAAGTCCAAGAAAATCCTATGTGATATATAAGAAGAACTTATAAAATACCATCATGAACATTGACCTCTACTACACAATAATGGAAAGGTGAGTAATATCTATCAAAACATTATTTCCCATGTTCTCTAGAATTGATAATAGAACCAAACATCAAAATACAAACCTTTTCCGAAATTTTATAAAATCATGTACATGATAAATAAAAATTCAATTTTTTTCCGAAATAAAATCGAGAAGTGAATTAGATTTCCATAGTCCCAATCGAAACTGATGAGGTACCTCCAAAGACAGAATTTCCGGGCTCTACGATTCCAATTATTAAGTTTTTCCACAATAGAGATATCTTGCAATATCACAAAATTCAGTCGAATTGACAACTCATCCATTAAATTGACCCCAATGGGGAGTTCAGTTTCATACCAAGGTCTATCATCCCACAGGCATCCAGATATCAAATGTGAGAATCACCCAGTGGGGGATTTACAAAAAGTTTTCAACTCAACGTGTTACAACCGTTCCAGAAAGATTAACAGAATCAAAACTACAGCAAGATGGCATGGATCCAAGCACAAGAGAATGACAAAAATCACATAAAACAAGGGGATCCATAACACCTCTGGAATCGAATCAACTTCCGAAGACATCAAATGTGAGTTTCATGTATCAATCCGTGTCACTCCTTATTCTAAAATATGTATAGAATTTTAATTAGATATAGCTCTATGAAAATTTTTCGAATATCATGATTCTATGAAATCGTCGTCAGAACATTAGATTGATTAGTTTTTCAGAGAACGTAAGCATATAATAGCCTTTACTTCTTTACTAAATTGGTATGCACGGTATCTCACAAATGTATCCTTGATCTTACAATTTAATTTGAGGCTAATTTTAATTACGAAAAAAATCAAATCATCTTCGTCACACATCTCAACAAATGATTCCCAACAATACACATCTCTTACATATCCAAGTGCAATCGAATACATTTACAAGTTATAACAGGACTGTATGGTGCCATGGCTCACATAGAGATCGAGACTATCATCTCTGAGATCGACATACTACAATCTCCTGTTGCCAAGCTGCTGTAAATGTAGAGTATTCTTCCAAAAAAACAACACAACACACTTACACCACTCTTCGGAAACATGTTGTTGGATTTCCTCTGATCTGAGCGCCGCTTTGGTCCCGACACTGGTAAACCAAATCGACGGGTCAGTCTCATCTGATCATGTCTCCTTCAACCTCTGTGATGGAGAGTTACATTTACACTGAAACGATATACACGGACCGATTCACACTCAATTCCACTCCATATCACACAACGATGATGATAGATCGATATTTCTGTTCATTTCAATGAAATCTTCCTCAAATATCACCAGTGGTTATAAAAATATAGATGAAGGTATTGTTAAAATTAGTGCGTTCCTAGAATCGTATATCAAATATCCATAATTTCATTTAAATATTCGTTTGTTATCGAATATGATTGAGGATTATCATTGATCAATGTAGTGACTCCCATATACGTTTCTCAATATACAATCTTTTGTTATGACAATTCTCATTCAATTTGTACGATGACTCAATTTTATCAACAAAACGGCAACATACGCCTCCCATACGATTGTATATCATTACTGCCTCTATTATAAGTAATCAGGATGTAAGCCTATAATTGTAATAATGTATGATGAATCTTTTGTTTAGAATATCACGTTCCATACTCTACATGTAAATATGTTCAATATGGATTGTATCAATATCTGAATCTCCTGAAACTCGATAAATAAAATCAAATGGTTGGGGAAATTGCCCCAACCATCCCCGTGTTGATTCATTTACTATAGAATAAGTATTTGAAAGAAGGACAACTCATTAAGCGATATTTTCGTACAATCTTCAATTGTACATTCTTTCAATCTCGAGTTAAAACATATGCTATTCATTATGAAATTCATACGAATTTCCAAAAAGAGCATAACTGACTTTTTTAATATATTGAAGAATTTTGAGTACTGATTCCAGCTCATCTTGAATCAATTTCAAATCATTGAGAGAAACATATATGAATCCACTATCACTCAACAAGATGAAATCATCGTCCCAATTTCATCAAAGAGTAAATGCATTCAAGTAACCTTCATTAACAGGATCCAATTCAAAACTTTGCTGATTACATATCAATTCAACTCATCCTCGTCATACTTACTCAAAACTACCACACCACACTTTTACGAGTTGCAACAGCACATAATGTCTTGGCTCATATGGGAGTTGGGTTTCTCATTCCCGAGTGCGACAGAGTGTGACTCCCTGTTGCCCAGCTATTGTAAAACAACAACACAATACTAACGCGACTCTTCGGAAGCATGTTGCTGAATTTCCTCTGATCTGAGCGCCGCTTTGGTCCCGACACTGGTAAACCAAATCGACGGGTCAGTCTCATCGGATCATGTCTCCTTCAACCTCTGTGATGAAGAGTTACAATTTCACTCTGAACATAAAACACTCCCCAGTTTCAACTCAATTCCACATCATAAACACAAATCGAGAATGATGGATATCGAAGTCATTTCATCGAATCGAAGACTCCTCAAAAATTCGAATCTTGCGACGTAAATGCTCAATATGAAAACAAAGAACTTTCCTGATGAATGGATTCCCAATAACTAATCTTAATGACCGCGTAGCAGAAACCATCACAATGCATCAATTCAATTCTTCCCTCACGATTGCATCAAGCGAGTGATATTGGATTCATTCAGAAAAGTCATTTCTAATACTCTATACGATACCGTTCCTCAATGTCAATTATCTATCCCTAAATCTCATGAAAATTACTTAAATCATAAACTGGTCCAGAGAATTCTCTCAACCACTCCCCAATATAAAATGACGCCCTCTAATGTAAGCATACAATCATTAATTGAACATTCTTTCAATTTCAAGTCAGAAAATATTCTAATCATCATTAGATTTCTACAAATTTCCAGAAAGGGCATAACTGAATTTTTGAATAGATTGGGAAATTTCAAAAACCGATTCCAGCTCAAATTGAATCAAATTACGAATCATTTGGAAAAATAAATATGAATCCACTATCACTTGACAAAATCAAGTCATTGTCCCAATTTCATCAAAAAGTAAATACATTCACGTGATTTTTATCAACAGGATCCAATTCAAAGCTTTTCTGATGAGAAATATATTCTACTCATCCTTCCTCGTCATACTCACTCGAAAATACCACACCACACTTTTACGAGTTGCAACAGCACATGATGCCTTGGCTCATATGGGAGTTGGGTTTCTCATTCCCGAGTGCGACAGAGTGTGACTCCCTGTTGCCCAGCTATTGTAAAACAACAACACAATACTAACGCCACTCTTCGGAAGCATGTTGCTGGATTTCCTCTGATCTGAGCGCCGCTTTGGTCCCGACACTGGTAAACCAAATCGACGGGTCAGTCTCATCGGATTATGTCTCCTTCAACCTCTGTGATGAAGAGTTACATTTTCACTCTGAACATAAAACACTCCCCAGTTTCAACTCAATTTCACATCACAAACACAAAACGAGGATGATGAATATCGAGGTCATTCGATCCAATCAGAGACTTCTCGAAAATTCAAATCTTGCGACATGAATGCTCAATATGAAACCAAGAACTTCCCTGTTGAATGAATTCCCAATAATTAATCTTGATGATCGCGTAGCAAAAACCATAACAATGCATCAATTCAATTTTCCCCTCACGATTGCATCAAGCGAGTGATATTGGATTCATTTACAAAAGTCATTTCTAATACTCTATACGATACCGTTCCTCAATGTCAATTATCTATCCCTAAATCTTATGAAAATCACTTGAATCATAAACTGATCAAAAGAATTTTCTCAACCACTCCCCCATATGAAATGACGTCCTCTAATATCAGCATGCGAGATAGACGTGAACCGCTTCTCTTTTCATATTTTCATAAGTTCGAATTTCAAAAGAACGTTCAATTTCTCCTCGTAATAGAAATAAATTTAAAAACTCCAAAGTATTACGTAGGTTCACACTCGGTATGAGTAGAAATACGAAAATCATCATCTTTAAAGTCAAATAAAAAATTCCTCGAATTCATTCAAAAAAGTTTCAAAAATTTGAAATCCATTCGTATGTATCATATATTCAAAATCAGCGAAATAACAACCTCTCGATCTTTAACATTCCATCACTTTGTCAGTACGATTTGACTTCATCGTCACTCTATCACTTATTTCATTCGAAATCAACCAATACTCATGCGGATCGATCTATCTCTAACAAAAAATTAAAATGAAAACCATTAAATAAAGCTAACTCGAACACCAAAATTAATTCACATCTGAAAGTGAGGCGGCCTTGTCAACCGTAAAAAGTTACTCGGCTACCTTCGATGTTGAAAATGGCGGTGTCTCGAATTTTCTAATACGCTTCACTAAAATACGCCATAAAATGACTCCCAGCATGCACTTAATACGAAAATAGATAAATAAAACACATAAAAATCGATTGCTCCTAACCTTCGCCAACGGATTCGGAAGCTTGGGCAGTGTTCGAAAGGGCTCCGTGAGACCGATCAGCGACCGTCTTCACGGCAAGAATTAGCAGCAAATCGAATATATAATATCAACGTATAAATACATATAAATCAAATCGGAAATACATATAAAAAACTCAAAAATACGTCAAAAATACGTAAACGACACTCAAACACGTGTTCTATACATCGCGGAAAAATTTAGGGACATTTGACCTGGTCTAGGGACTTTTCGTGCCGTCAAGTTGGCAACACTGATTCGATTTTATGTTGGCAACCCTGATATAGGGATTCCGTGGGGGAATAGGCGCCTTGTGTCTCTTAATATAATAAAGTGCACTCCCAAGAGACCCATCCTCACTCATTGGTAATTTGTTATATTATTTTTTAAATTTAGCAACTTAGGTCTCTCATCTTTGATTTATTGGCACAAACATTAAAATTCGAGAGTTTAAAGGAACTACTATGAGAGCTATATATCTTGAATGGGCTATCAAGACCGTATATTAATAAAATTAAAAAAAATAAAAATACGTACTTACGCATGAGTGAATATCTCTTTGCGAGAATCGACGAATCGTTGACCAAACCAATGGAAAACGAATGAGAGAGAAAGGTTGACAATTGCAACTTCAGCAACGAGTATATGCCTGGCAACCGGGGCATGAACTTTGGTCAACTTGAAAATGACATGTCATTAAGAATTAAACATAAAGGTGATGTGCTCAAGAGTCAAGTTACAAAGCAGATACTCACATGATATATCCCAAAAGACAACAAAAATATAGCATAACATTGGTAGGATGTGATTGTCCAACAAAATAATTCATCCACCAGTCTAAATGCTCTGTGAAATTCATAAGCATGGTTATTGCAATGATTCATTCAATCACTTGTGAGTACTAAACAACACAAAGAAATCAGTTATATCAAAGTCAACTTTTGTCGGAATATCATGAAGACTTGTTCATGCTTATTGATGGAAGAAATTGACGAAGACGATGCCACCTATATGGATACTATGGATTGTTGCAATAGTATGATTCGCGAGATGAGTATACGTCGTTAATCGAAAAGCTTCAAGATCTTCAACAATTCTCTCCCCGCTTCAAGGAACCAAGAAATAATCTGGTTCAAAAATGTGTGGCATGCCAATTTTTGATCATAATGTATCCGTAAAACTCACTGCACATTTTCAGTGTGTATATGGGTGGTTCCGCCGAAAGGAGGATTTTTTGTCGCCAAAATCGTCACCAGGAGTGATTTGGGTCAAAAAATTATGTCAGCCCCAGACGAGTTTTAGCGGGTCGCTGCAATTGGTTTCCACTTTTTCGGCACAAAAAAAAATATCTAGAGCTACGTAGCTCAAAATTAAAGCCGGACAAAGATATGTCGACTTTCAGAAGGCGCAGAGGAGGACGGAAAAAACAGGGACGGAATGGACATTTCGCCTCAAAAAATAGTCCCACGGCTCGACAACCAATCGTAGACTCTTTTCCGCATAGGTTTTATTTAATGCAACCAAATACTTCAAGAAAATGTGTTTGACAAAGCGATACAACGCTCTAGTGAGGAGCACAACATGGGGATGCAAAGGACAAAAAATTTTGCACGCCACTTTAAGGTGGTTGTCCACTGAAACTAAGAGATTGCAGAATGCTTTGTAACTTGGTGAGGAATCAATTCAAGTATTCATGAATATGTGTATGGAATCTCATGAAGATTGATCGTTTAGTTTCGGAGCCCTAGACCTAAGAAAACCGGGTGTTTTGGTCGAATTTAACATTGCGCTCATGGGAGAGGGCACATAAAATGGCACACTTTTGGGTTTCACAGCCAATCCAGACTACAAAAAATGATCGGATTGCAGGAGGGAAGAGTTCATACCAAGTTGAATCTTTTGGCCAAATCCGCTCAAGATTGGTCGTCTAGTTTTTCCGTGGCAGTTATTGAAAAATTGAGATTGCGGAACGGCCTCCACGCAAATACGGTTTATACACAAATTATAAGCTGATTTGGAAAGATTTTGATCACAAAAGTATATCAGCCCATTCAAGCTTGCTTTTTGATGGGCAAAACAGACTAATACGCTAAAATTATTATTTCGTTCAAATCTATGTTAGTGGAAAAGTGAGGTTAGGTAGCCATTGACTCACGTAGTTGGTGGACAACTACCTTAAAAACCCGTTTATGTGGTGCGCCTGGGTGCGGGTTCGAGTTTTTGGCCACTGTTGCACATAGCTGAAGTGTATTTGGGTATCTGAAAATCAACCTGATTGGTTAGAAAGGCTCAATAAACTATCCAGGACTTCGCCGAGCTAATTAATTCTGTGCGAACAGTTTCGGTGCAAACCCGTCTTCAAAATTTCGGATAGCTGTACGTGAACTGAGCATCTAGTTTCGACTCGCAAATTGGTAGATTAAGTTATTTGAAGTATTTTTTACAAATTGAAGTGCATAGCCACATACAACCTGATTGTAAAGTACTCCCCGAGAACGAAAATCCCAAAAGTCCGTGTGATCGCGATTCTTGCATTTTAGTTTCAGAGAGATTCAATGCGATCTGACGTAGTGCTTGGCTAATCAATTTCATCCCGATTTGCCATCACGCGGGTTGAAAATTTGCCATCACGGGCCATCACGCTGCCATCGCGAGCGCCATCCCGAAACCATCACTTTCGAATGTTTACTTGTGGCCCGAGGTTAGGTACAACTTATGTGGGAGACGTAGCGCGATGATTCCGTTAGTTTCGTGCGATCCGCGTAATTGTGAGGGACGAAGTGTAGATTGGCGCAAAATCTTTTAATTACTTGCAGTGCCACGATGCCATAATTTTTTCGTGTCGCGTGTGGTGTGTCGCGAAGCAATGAGTGCCGAGTTGTGGAGTGATTTAGACGCGCCGGTTTGAGCTCGTGCGCCCGGGTGAGCCAAAGTTTTCTAGTGATGACAGCGGTGCAGTGGCGACGGGAGCGAAGAAGCATCAACCCGATTATCCTCATCATCTTGTAATAAAAGATAGGGCTCTGGGGCTTTCGGGCCACGTGTTCGGTCGAGGTCAAGCAGACGATGTGAGAGAGCGCGAGTTCTTGTATGCGCAGCTGGTGGATGCAACAGCTGTTTCTTCGCATCATATGGCGATCTGCAGTGGCTTTTGGCCGGTGACCGCACCCGCGCCCAGGTCGGGAATTTTGCACTTGGTGACCCCTTGGTGATGCCCCGGCGGTTCAAGTCTCCACGTTTTAGATTGACGTGGGTTACCATCGCACCTCAATGTTTTCATGAGTGAGTCACCCAAGGCCCGGCTGCAGTATGTTAGATACGTATTTTTCCTTAGTATTTGAATGACGATGATTCCTTCGCCTGTAGAAAATGATACTTTGTTGTACCATTTCTCTATTTTAGTTCTCTGAGGCGATGATGAATGCCAACTTTCTCTTGGTGCTGCGTTAGATTTTAGTTGGCCCTGGCCCTATTGTTTACTTTGATTGGGTGATTCATTCATTTGGCACCACCAGACACAAAATCTTCCCTGGCTGATTCTCCAATCTTTGTGAGTATTACCGTGGATAGTTCTTATTTGTCTAATTTTCAACCAATTCAGATTTGTAGCACTAAACACATGTTCCAGTAATTGAGAATGATTTCACACTCCTTTCTAACATCAAGTTTATTGTACATTTTTTTCAAACATTTGACTCAATACAAGTTGGGATAACACTTATTTTTCTGGTGCAAAAATGCCGTCCGGGCCTCATTATCGACCAATCCAGATCTGGGGGATATTGAAATAGTTGAGTTTATTTTCAAAATCCACCGACGAAAGACATTGATTCACGACCCATTGAAATTTTTTCATGACAAGTACAAAAGTAGCGTGTGCTAAAGTAGCGTGCGCTGGCGTAGCGTGCGCTAAACCAAAATAGCGTGCGCTAAGGTAGCGAAAACTTTGGTAGCGTGCGTTGAGGTAACCTGCGCTACGGTAGCGAATTTCAAGGTAGCGTGCGCTACGGTAACGTGCGCTACGGTAGCGTGCTTTACGGTAGCGAAACCTAAGGTAGCGTGCGTTGAGGTAGCCTGCGCTAAGGTAGCGCGTGCGCTACGGTAACGAACCTCAAGGTAGCGTGCGTTGAGGTAGCCTATGCTAAGGTAGCGCGTGCGCTACGGTAACGTGCGCTACGGTAGCGTGTGCTTGTACTTGTCATGAAAAAATTTCAATGGGTCGTGAATCAATGTCTTTCGTCGGTGGATTTTGAAAATAAACTCAACTATTTCAATATCCCCCAGATCTGGATTGGTCGATAATGAGGCCCGGACGGCATTTTTGCACCAGAAAAATAAGTGTTATCCCAACTTGTATTGAGTCAAATGTTTGAAAAAAATGTACAATAAACTTGATGTTAGAAAGGAGTGTGAAATCATTCTAAATTACTGGAACATGTGTTTAGTGCTACAAATCTGAATTGGTTGAAAATTAGACAAATAAGAACTATCCACGGTAATACTCACGAAGATTGGAGAATCAGCCAGGGAAGATTTTGTGTCTGGTGGTGCCAAATGAATGAATCACCCAATCAAAGTAAACAATAGGGCCAGGGCCAACTAAAATCTAACGCAGCACCAAGAGAAAGTTGGCATCATCATCGCCTCAGAGAACTAAAATAGAGAAATGGTACAACAAAGTATCATTTTCTACAGGCGAAGGAATCATCGTCATTCAAATACTAAGGAAAAATACGTATCTAACATACTGCAGCCGGGCCTTGGGCGACTCACTCATGAAAACATTGAGGTGCGATGGTAACCCACGTCAATCTAAAATGTGGAGACTTGAACCGCCGGGGCATCACCAAGGGGTCACCAAGTGCAAAATTCCCGACCTGGGCGCGGGTGCGGTCACCGGCCAAAAGCCACTGCAGATCGCCATATGATGCGAAGAAACAGCTGTTGCATCCACCAGCTGCGCATACAAGAACTCGCGCTCTCTCACATCGTCTGCTTGACCTCGACCGAACACGTGGCCCGAAAGCCCCAGAGCCCTATCTTTTATTACAAGATGATGAGGATAATCGGGTTGATGCTTCTTTGCTCCCGTCGCCGCTGCACCGCTGTCATCACTAGAAAACTTTGGCTCACCCGGGCGCACGAGCTCAAACCGGCGCGTCTAAATCACTCCACAACTCGGCACTCATTGCTTCGCGACACACCACACGCGACACGAAAAAATTATGGCATCGTGGCACTGCAAGTAATTAAAAGATTTTGCGCCAATCTACACTTCGTCTCTCACAATTACGCGGATCGCACGAAACTAACGGAAACATCGCGCCACGTCTCCCACATAAGTTGTACCTAACCTCGGACCACAAGTAAACATTCGAAAGTGATGGTTTCGGGATGGCAGCGTGATGGCCCGTGATGGCAAATTTTCAACCCGCGTGATGGCAAATCGGGATGAAATTGATTAGCCAAGCACTACGTCAGATCGCATTGAATCTCTCTGAAACTAAAATGCAAGAATCGCGATCACACGGACTTTTGGGATTTTCGTTCTCGGGGAGTACTTTACAATCAGGTTGTATAGGGGTTTTTGACTCCGCATATGCGTCATGATGAGTTCAAAAGTCCAAGTTTGGTTTACTACAGGGGATGGAATGGACATTTGGACCCTTTATCAAGCATCATAAAATACAGGAACGTTAGAATCGTCTCCAAAACTATTGGGAACTAACACCCGTGTTATTTTAAATGGCAGAAAAAAACAATATGGCCGAATCCTAAATCTCTTGCGAAAGAATAACACCTAGGAAAGATAAGAGCGCTTATAGAATGTTAGCTCCCAATTAACATAGTTGCGCACTAATAGAGTACACCCCAGGAAATTGCTACAGCGCACATCCCGACCCTGAGGAACTTGGAGGGACATGGAATACGGAAAATCCCATTTTCGGCGAAATCACTGATATATCGCCAACAATGTGTCATTCTGAGCGTTCAATCTGAGCATTCTATTCTATAGAATGCCTGAGCGATGTATAGAATTCCTAACGATCGTGTGAAACGCTAGGCGATTAGTCCTATGCTCATTGCCTAGTGTTTCGCATAATCCTTAGGAATTCTAAACATTACTCAGGCATTCTATATGTATACTAACAAGGAGAGCATCAGGTCTGCGGAACATGGATCTTGGAAAAACTCTGGAAATCACCTTGTTTTGGTGAAAAATGAAGGTATCTCCAAGGCTAAGTCCAACGGGTCTCCTATTCCGAGACACAGCTATGGAGGTTAGCATTGTTAGTATATCTATGTATGTGTATTATTAACATGGGCCTATATGTACAATGTTAATCTCCAGAGCTGTATCTTGGGATAAGAGGCCCTTAGGAATCAACCCTTGGAGAGACTTCCATTTTCACCGAAACTGGATGATTCCCAGAGTTTCATCAAGATCCGTGTTCCGCAGACCTGATGCTCTCCTCGTAAGCCCGGATTGAACACATTGATGGCAACATATTGACGTGCGCATAAGTTTCGTACATTTTTTTGGAATCAATTCCGCGCCTTTTCGCAGCGACGGACAATATTCTCAAGTCGCGACGCGCTTCGTGATTACAAAAGCTGTCACATCGGATGTGACCAACAATAACATCACTAGTGGTCCCCCTACATCGCTTTAGCGCGCCATTTCGGCATGTGACCGACAAGCCAGTCACGAGGAATTTCAATAGCTAGGACCATCTGTCAGGATGATCTAAACATCTGTCAGGTGGAAAATTTTTGTGCTGTGAAGGTATGGTCGCGGGCCTAAAGGCACCTGTACATAATTTATTTGAGCCAAGCCGTGACGCTTGTAGCTCGGGACTCGGGTATCTTCTTCGGGGTCGAATCCGACGTTCAGCACCTCATACAGCAGCAATTGAAAAAGAATATAATCGCGGTGAGTTGAGTGATTTTAGAATAATTCCCTAACCATCAAGGCGATGCCTCAAGGGTGTTTGGGCTTGGCCTCTGGGAAGGGGCTACGCCACAGGAAGTATGCGTGAGAAAAAAAATCAAAGAAAGAAAAATAAAAACGGACGCAAAGGGGAAAGGGTGTGCACCACGCAATATACACGCGGCAGAGTATGGATGACCCGGGTAACGGTATGTAAGGAGTTCAGGAGATGAACCAAACCAGATTCGGGATGATGCTCCTTTATGCTCACTTTCTGCAAATATGGGCCGGCTACCCGAGCAATTTACACTCAGAGAGAGATTGATTGATATCCTTTATTTGCTCAGAGGCAAAAATTAAAAATTCTGTTATATATGGTACATATGTCACTCATAATAAATATATATCACATTCGTGAAATTTGTCGTTTTGGTCAAGGACATTGTATTATCACATCAAGTGACTAGTCATTTTGAAGCACTGCAAGGTGCGTAGAAAGTCAAATTACACTATTTCTTATACAGGTAAAGATAGTAAAAAAGGAGCAAGAAAATATAAAACATTTTTGTACATATAAAAGGACAGTGGGCTCGGAAAATTATCACAGATGTTTCAGTCGATGGCGGGAAGGCCATGCATAACTAACTTATAATTAAAAGCCTAATCGGAAAGAGCCCAAGCCTATCAGAGGTTAAAGTATTGTTTGTTATCCACATCAATCCTCTGGGATGGTTGTGATAAGAGAAACTCTTTCAAAGCTTCTTTGAAAAATGAGATCTTCTGAATTTGCCGAATGCCTGAAGGGAGAAAGTTCCAGAAGTGAGCGCATTGAACTTGGAAAGAGAGAGAGAGAGAGAGAGAGAGAGAGAGAGAGAGAGAGAGAGAGAGAGAGATTGATTGATTGATTGATTGATTGGAATTTTATTGAGGGCAGGGGATGAATCCCATATGCCCAAATTGCAGATCACAAAGAGAGTACTATTATTATACAGTAGAAAAATAGAGCAGGGTATTGAGAGTTTAGATTGACTTAAGTAATCATTTCAAATTAACTAAGTAGTAAAGTTAATTGTAAGTAGGTTAAAATACACATCCTAGAGTAACGCAAAAGTGCTAGTTCTATAACTTAAACTTGAGAATCTGTTTGTACATTCAATGAAAATTCGCACGACTTATTATCAGTGTAGGAGAGTCTATTCTCATCAGCGAGAGTGCCAGAATCACCTTGTTTTGCTCAGTGAGGTGGAAAGGAAATCAGGTGCGCGATCGCGGGTGGGACTGATTCAAGTTTTTCTTGTTGCACACGTTTAAGCCAATCGCTGCGATCCTGAGACATGAGGAGGTCAAGCAAATCTTCTTTGAATTGTTCATGAGTGGATGTTTCAAAATCAATGTAGGGTAGTTTGTTGATGAGTTTTGAGGATGCTAGAGCAAATGATTGGTTTTGTGCCTCAGTACGGGGAGTACGGTATGTGAGTGTAGCCTTATCTTTCCTGTTGGATTGTCTTAACGACGATAACTCAGTTGTGAGGAGGAATTTAGGGCGAAGGTACTCAGGTAAACCTGTGTCGATCACAGAGTAGGCTAGGGAACCAAGTAAGTATTCTCTCCGGCGCTGAGCTGATAGCCATCCTAGGGCGAGTCTGTATGGCGTAACATGCGATCGCCACGGGATGTTACCGTAAACAAAACGCACGCACGCATTGTGGAGGCGGTGGAGTTTCAACTGCTGGCTTTTGTTGAGGTCGGTAAGCAGTGGTGCAGCGTAATCAAATATTGGCAATACTAAGCTTCGGACAAGCTGTTCTCTCAGTCCGCGAGAGAGTGAGTGCCTCAGGGAACGAAGGGAGTAAAGGGCGCCGTGGACTCTTTTTGATACTTCTCTCACCTGAGAATCCCAATTCAGGCTTGGTGTGACATTCAGTCCCAGAGTTTTCATAGATTTCGAATAGGGTATGACTGTGCCCATGATGTTGATGGTTGGGACCTGATTAAAATCTATCTTTGACGTGTAAAACTCGCTTCCCAGCACCATCACAGTTGTTTTGGTTGGGTTGAGCTTGAGCCCGTTATCGGTTGCCCACTGAGCAACTGCATTTGCATCTTGAGTAATTATAGCAAGTTTTGTAACTAGCTCCGTTGGAAGAGCATGTAGATAGATTTGGCTATCATCAGCGTAGATCATATGAGAGGTGTGTCGGAGTACTCTGGGGAGGTCATTGATGAATATTAGGAATAATAGGGGTCCTAAAACGCTACCCTGCGGAACTCCTGCGTTGATAGGTAGCCATTCATCGTGAGACCCATTATCAAGTCGTACAGCTTGCAAACGGTTCCGCAGGTAGCTTGCAAACCACCGTATAACGCGATCAGAGCATCCAAGATTTCGAAGCTTTTCAAGGAGTTTGACGTGAGGAATTGTGTCGAAAGCTTTTGAAAAATCAAAAGAGACAAGAACGGTCAACATTCGTTTATCTATGGCATTACGTACATCCTCTAAAACACCTAGGAGCGCCGTTTGAGTGGAGTGACGAGCTCTGAAGCCAGACTGAAAGGGATCGATAAGTTTGTTCGTGGTCAGATGGGACATGAGTTGCTCATGCACAACCCTCTCTAGGAGTTTTGCTGGCTCCGGGAGCTGTGCTATGGGTCGTGTATCGCTGGGAGTCTTTGGAGATGGAGTTTTGGACAGCGGGGTGATTGAAGCGCGTTTCCAATCATCAGGAAAGTAGCTCGTTTGTAAGGAGTTATTGAAAACTCCAGTAAGATGAGGAAGCAATGCGGGGAATGCTAATTTCACCATGGACGAGGATAGATGGTCTGCCCCTGCTCCTTTCGAGTTCGCTATATTGTATGCTCGTGCCACATCATTCTCAGAAATAGGGGAGAAGTCGAAACCAGGAACATCATTTGGGATAGTAGAAGAACAGATTCTATCTACATCCTCGTCTTTCAGGGAAGGGAGGTCTTTCGTCACAGAAGCAAAATGGGAATTAAGATCTTTGCTGGTAAAGAAGGCAAAGGGAGAGGTATTCCGCTTATTTGCTATCCCAAATTTACGCAGTTCTTGCCAACGAGACTTCACATCCCTGGCAGAGTTCAATTTGCATGATATGTAATCATTCTTAGCGTTGTCCAGAGTGGCTTTCACTTCAGTGCGTGCTTGTCGATATTGCTGCATGATGATGGGGGATCGAGTCTCGTTGGCTTTCCGATAGAGACGGTCTCTGCGCTTCATAGACAACCGGATATCTGCTGTCACCCAGGGTTTATTGGTAGAGGTTAGAGTGCGAGATTTAGCAGGGGACAGCAGGTCAAAGGCGTCGAGTGATGATTTTGTGATGCAGCTTATTTGATCGTCTATGTGACCTTTTGCTAGAGACGAATAAACTGGATGACTGAGATCCATGGGGCGTAGTACACAGCTAGAGTTAGGTGGTAATGGGTTAGATATATTTACAATATTTACACTATTTACAGACAGGGGGGAAACAAAAAAATTGTCTTGTACAAGACTAGTTGTTGTATTAGCATAGTCTGCCGCTGAAATTTTCAATTTTGAAGTTATATCACGCGATATGATTTGACATAGTTTTGCTGCATCGACTTGTTTCAAATTCCGTATCGGTAGTGTCTTAGGGACTAAAGGGGGCACTTTGAGATGATAATCAATCTCTATAAAGTCATGACCATCAGTAAAAGGGGATTCTGATCGACGATGATCTGCTAATGCAGAGAGAGAGAGAGAGAGAGAGAGAGAGAGAGAGTGGCAGGTACGCAAGCTGGATGAGGGGAAATTCCGGGAATCGATAGGAACAGCCGAAGATCTCCCGATGAACATCACCGCGGACGAGGCTGTGGATATGGTGACGACCACCATCCCAAGAGCTTGTGACGCATCGATGCCTCGCAAGACAACATCATGCTTTTGGAGGAAACCAGAGTACTGGATCACCGACGAGATAAAAGCCCTACGAAGAACGAGCAATAAGAAAAGGAGAACCGCGTGGCGATCAAGGAAACTAAAACGACCATCACTGGGGGAAGATGATAGGGCGTACAGAGAAGCAAAGAAGGCTCTCGTTCTAGCCATCCGGAGAAGCAAAGAGAAGTGCTGGGGTGAATTGTGCGACATGGTTAATGGAGACCCGTGGGGTACGCCATACCGCGTGGTCATGTCCAAGGTCCGACCCCGGAGGGGCAACCCAGCACCGACTGATGCAGCTACCTTGCGCAGCATCGTGGAAGACCTCTTTCCAGCAGGAGAACCCAGAGTGACATTCCCTCCCGAGAGCGAAGATCCCATCCCGCTCTTTACTATGCAAGAGCTACTCATAGCGGCGAAGAGGCTGCCAAACGGCAAGGCCCCTGGCCTGGACGGCATTCCAAACGAGGCTCTGAAACTGGTCTTCAGATACAACCCAGATTTACTCCTCGACCTCTTCAACATCTGTCTGAGCGCAGGAAATTTCCCGGATAAGTGGAAACGCCAGAAGCTGGTCCTGATACCTAAAGGTCAAGGAGGTCAACGCCCTCTCAGCATGCTCGACAATATCGGGAAAATGTACGAGAGGATGGTGCTCAACAGGGTAGAAAAAGCCTACGAAGAGAGCTGCGGGCTATCACCAATGCAGTTTGGGTTCCGGAAGGGACGAAGCACTGTGCACGCGATCGAGGAGGTCCAAGAGCGGGTTCAAGCGTCGGTAGGGAACCCATACCAAGGAAGAGGAGGATTCTGTGCCATTATTGCGTTGGACATAAAGAACGCGTTCAACTGCGCGAGCTGGGAGCGAGTCTATCAATCCCAAGCAGGTAAAGTGCCGCCCTATCTACTAGCCATCACGAGTGACTATCTGCGGAACAGGACACTCGTGTACGACACCGACGAGGGACAAGAGATCCGGGAACTGTCCGCCGGAATTGGACAGGGATCGGTTTCCGGGCCGTTCAACTGGAACACCCAGTACGACAGTTTACTGTCTATTGAACTGCCCGAAGGAGTCATAATAGTGGCTTTCGCGGACGACGCGGGGCTCATAGTCTGGTCCGACAACGAGGAACTCTTGGGTAGACGCGCAAACGAGGCGCTGGCCCGAGTCTACGAGTGGATGATCAGCAGGCTCCTAGAGCTTGCTGTCAAGAAGTGCGAAGCAATCGTGGTCACAAGACGCAGGAAGTTTGACTTGCCCCACTTTTACATCAACGGGCAAGAGATCCCACGCGAGACAGAGCTGAAATACCTCGGCGTATGGCTTGACGACAGGTGGTCGTTCAAGAAGCACATCCAGGAGGCCGCTCAAAAAGCGAGCAGGGTTGGTGCGGCGCTTCAACGGCTGATGCCGAATATCGGAGGACCCAAGGAAAAGAGGCGCGCACTTCTCAACACCGTCAGCACCTCTATCATGCTCTACGGTGCACCCGTGTGGGGAAAGAGAGTTGAGAAGACCATCATCGAGAAGAAGATGGGGCCTGTCCACCGGAGAGCGGCCCTGAGAAGTATCCGTGCCTACCGCACCGCGTCAGGAGATGCGGCTTACGTATTGGCGAGTACACCGCCCATCCACTTGCTCGTCGCGGAGCGAGTGAGGATCTGGGACCGCCAGAAAGTGATCGGAGCCGAACGAGTACTCACCCCGACGATGAAGGAGATTATCCGCGACAACGAGAAGGAAACCACCCTTGAGCATTGGCAAACTGAGTGGGATTCGCCATTTGCGAACGGCAGATGGACGCACCGGCTGATCCGTGACGTAGCCAAGTGGGCGGAACGCACCCACGGAGAGATGGACTACTGGACGACGCAGGCACTGAGCGATCATGGTTGCTTCGGTTCCTATCTAACCAGGTTCAAGAAGAGGAGGACCCCAGCATGTCAGTCATGCGGGGATGAATGGGATGACGCCGAACATGCCCTGTTCAAGTGCAGCGACACCCGGAGAGAGCGCGCCGAGCTGGATGAATGGCTGGGTGCTCAACTAACACCCGAGAATCTCGTCCCGTACTTGCTCCGCAACCAGGAGACATGGGATAGACTCACCGGATACATCAAGCTGGTGATGACCCGCAAAGAGGAGAAAGAGAGGGAAGTAAGGCGCCTCGAAGCAGGCGAATCACAGTGACTCTGCCGATCGAAACAGAAGAGGCCCAAATGATTCCAGGAGGAATCTGATGCACTGAAGAGGGAAGAAGAAGAAAGAAGAGAGAAGAAAGAAGAAAGAGAGGGAACAATGAAGAATGAAGACAGAAGATGCCGACAAGTGGCCGAAGAGAGAAGATGGAGAAGAGGAACGCTCGCAATCGAGGGCGAGACATGCCGCTCATCCTGAAGTAATGCTCACGCGGTTCCGGGATGAGATGGTAGATGCAGGTGGATCTCCTTCTTGATTGCCCGATGCCCTAGGTATCGGACATCGAGGGGAGAGGGATATTACACGGCCGGGCCCACCTCTCGGTGGGCCCCACCCAAACCCGTGTCCCGCCTGGTATGGCCTGCGTGGGCTATGCGTAGTCCGCGTAAGCTGAACCAGTCCGGTGTCTGGGGACGGATCCGGGGGATCCTGAGGCAGATTTTGCCCTCTAACCACCTTAAAAAAAAAAAAAAAAAAAAAAAAAGAGAGAGAGAGAGAGAGAACGAAGAGAGCGGCGGGCTATCACCAATGCAGTTTGGGTTCCGGAAGGGACGAAGCACTGTGCACGCGATCGAGGAGGTCCAAGAGCGGGTTCAAGCGTCGGTAGGGAACCCATACCAAGGAAGAGGAGGATTCTGTGCCATTATTGCGTTGGACATAAAGAACGCGTTCAACTGCGCGAGCTGAGAGCGAGTCTATCAATCCCAAGCAGGTAAAGTGCCGCCCTATCTACTAGCCATCACGAGTGACTATCTGCGGAACAGGACACTCGTGTACGACACCGACGAGGGACAAGAGATCCGGGAACTGTCCGCCGGAATTGGACAGGGATCGGTTTCCGGGCCGTTCAACTGGAACACCCAGTACAACAGTTTACTGTCTATTGAACTGCCCGAAGGAGTCATAATAGTGGCTTTCGCGGACGACGCGGGGCTCATAGTCTGGTCCGACAACGAGGAACTCTTGGGTAAACGCGCAAACGAGGCGCTGGCCCGAGTCTACGAGTGGTTGATCAGCAGGCTCCTAGAGCTTGCTGTCAAGAAGTGCGAAGCAATCGTGGTCACAAGACGCAGGAAGTTTGACTTGCCCCACTTTTACATCAATGGGCAAGAGATCCCACGCAAGACAGAGCTGAAATACCTCGGCGTATGGCTTGACGACAAGTGGTCGTTCAAGAAGCACATCCAGGAGGCCGCTCAAAAAGCGAGCAGGGTTGGTGCGGCGCTTCAACGGCTGATGCCGAATATCGGAGGACCCAAGGAAAAGAGGCGCGCACTTCTCAACACCTTCAGCACCTCTATCATGCTCTACGGTGCACCCGTGTGGGGAAAGAGAGTAGAGAAGACCATCATCGAGAAGAAGATGGGGCCTGTCCACCGGAGAGCGGCCCTGAGAAGTATCCGTGCCTACCGCACCGCGTCAGGAGATGCGGCTTACGTATTGGCGAGTACACCGCCCATCCACTTGCTCGTCGCGGAGCGAGTGAGGATCTGGGACCGCCAGAAAGTGATCGGAGCCGAACGAGTACTCACCCCGACGATGAAGGAGATTATCCGCGACAACGAGAAGGAAACCACCCTTGAGCATTGGCAAACTGAGTGGGATTCGCCATTTGCGAACGGCAGATGAACGCACCGGCTGATCCGTGACGTAGCCAAGTGGGCGGAACGCACCCACGGAGAGATGGACTACTGGACGACGCAGGCACTGAGCGATCATGGTTGCTTCGGTTCCTATCTAACCAGGTCCAAGAAGAGGAGGACCCCAGCATGTCAGTCATGCGGGGATGAATGGGATGACGCCGAACATGCCCTGTTCAAGTGCAGCGACACCCGGAGAGAGCGCGCCGAGCTGGATGAATGGCTGGGTGCTCAACTAACACCCGAGAGTCTCGTCCCGTGCTTGCTCCGCAACCAGGAGACATGGGATAGACTCACCGGATACATCAAGCTGGTGATGACCCGCAAAGAGGAGAAAGAGAGGGAAGTAAGGCGCCTCGAAGTAGGCGAATCACAGTGACTCTGCCGATTGAAACAGAAGAGGCCCAAATGATTCCAGGAGGAATCTGATGCACTGAAGAGGGAAGAAAGAAGAAAGAAGAGAGAAGAAAGAAGAAAGAGAGGGAACAATGAAGAATGAAGACAGAAGATGCCGACAAGTGGCCGAAGAGAGAAGATGGAGAAGAGGAACGCTCGCAATCGAGCGCGAGACATGCCGCTCATCCTGAAGTAATGCTCACGCGGTTCCGGGATGAGATGGTAGATGCAGGTGGATCTCCTTCTTGATTGCTCGATGCCCTAGGTATCGGACATCGAGGGGAGAGGGATATTACACGGCCGGGCCCACCCCTCGGTGGGCCCCACCCAAACCCGTGTCCCGCCTGGTATGGCCTGCGTGGGCTATGCGTAGTCCGCGTAAGCTGAACCAGTCCGGTGTCTGGGGACGAATCCGAGGGATCCTGAGGCAGATTTTGCCCTCTAACCACCTTAAAAAAAAAAAAAAAAAAAAAAAAGAGAGAGAGAGAGAGAGAGAGAGAGAAACAGAAGAGGCCCAAATGATTCCAGGAGGAATCTGATGCACTGAAGAGGGAAGAGAGAAGAAAGAAGAGAGAAGAAAGAAGATGAAGAATGAAGAGATGGAAGAAGATCGAAGAAAGGGAAACAACACCTGCGAGTCGTGAGAAGAGAGACGCTCGATCCTGAGCGCGAGACGCCGCCGGCCCTGAAGTAATGCTCACGCGGTGCCGGGGCCGGATTGGTAAGTTGGTGGATCTCTCCCTTGTCCAATGGCCGGCGCCAACAGAGAAGGAAGAGAGGGTTTACCCGGTTCGGATGGCCGTATCGATGCGGATTCCAGCCCGGGACTGTTGGGGAGGTGCTGGCCAGCCGTGTTTGGCTGACCGGTGCCTCTCCTTCGTACGTCGCAGCGTATTTGCCCTACAACCACCTTAAAAAAAAAAAAGAGAGAGAGAGAGAGAGAGAGAGAGCCGGTGTTGTCCGGGTGGCTCGTTGAGCAGCTAAGCAAAACTAGTGCGGGGCAGTCGGACGACGGGGGTGGCAGCGCTAGAGCGCTAAGACCGCGGCACCAGGTCGTTGTTAGTGGTAGCAACGGGTGAAAAACCACACCAGGTCGTGATAGGGCGCCGAACGCGCAGACAGCAGCAGCAGGGCGCAAGCAGCAGCACCGGGTCGTGGTAGGGCGCCAAATGCACGGACAGCAGCACCAGGTCGTGGTAGGGCTCCAAATGCACAGACAGCAGCACCAGGGCGCAAGCAGCGGCACCAGGTTGGTGACAACCAACCGTGGGCAGGAGAGACTACACCAGTTTATGGCTCAACGACACGTGTGGCTAGAGGCACCTTCGACAGGGCTTGGAATGGGCACCAGGTGATGGTTCTGCACGGCGCGAGCGCCGATGTACAAATGCCTCGTACTCATCTTCGTCCGTTCGCAGCCGTTCATCTCTCTCTCTCTCTCTTTTTTTTTCTTTTTTTTTTTTTAAAGTGGAATATAAGGAAAAATCTGATGACAGGACATCCCTATTGGATGTCCCACCGGCAGATCATGAGCGCTTTCATTTTGCCCACTCGGTGAACCGGATGAGCATGAATCCAGTGCCCGTGTGCCCTGGGGGCTAAAACCTTCTGCTCTCAGCCCTACAGTGTTGGCAAGCCATCACTGCAGAACTGGGGGCAGCTAACCACTATCTAACCAACCCACCCCGGAACCGCGTTAGCATTACTTCAGGGTGGAAGGCGTATCGCGCTCAGGATCGAGCGACTCTCTTTTCTCACGATTCACAGGTATTGTTGCTCCTTCTTCGATCTTTTCCTACTCTTCTTTCTTCGATCTTCTCTCTTCTTTCTTCTTTCTTCTTCCTTCTTTCTCCTCTCTTCAGTTCATCATATTCCTCCTGGAATAATTTGGACCTCTCCTGTTTGAATCGTCAGACTCACTGTGATTCGCCTGCTTCGAGGCGCCTCACTTCCCTTTCTTTCTCCTCCTTACGGGTCTCTCTCTCTCTCTCTTTTTTATTTTTTTTTTTTTTTTCTTAGGTGTATGTAGGGCGAACAACGCTGCGACGTTCTTCCGGGAAGCGACCATTCTGCTTCTCCGGGTTGGTGAGGTCTCGGTCAATACGGCTTGTCCGTGCCCCCCCCCCCCCCCAACAGTACCGGGCTGGGATCCGCATCGATACGGCCACCCCTTCCGATTAAAACCCTCTCTTCTTTCTCCGTTGGCATCGGCCATTGGACAAGGGAGAGATCCATCAAACTTACCAATCCGGCCCCGGGACCGCGTGAGCATTACTTCAGGACCGGCGGCGTCTCGCGCTCTAGATCGAGGGGCTCTCTCTTCAGGACTCGCATGTCTTGTTCCTCCTTCCATGGTCTTTTTCCTGCTCTTCATTCTTCTTTCTTCGATCTTCTCTCTTCTCTCTTCTTTCTTCTTCCTTCCCTCTTCAGAGCATCATGTTCCTTCTGGAACAATTTGGACCTCTTCTGTTCGAGTTGGCATACTCACTGTGATTCGCCTGCTTCGAGGCGCCTCACTTCCCTCTCTTTCTCTCCTTTTTTTTTTTTTTTTTTTTTTTTTAAGGTGGTTAGAGGGCAAAATCTGCCTCAGGATCCCTCAGATCCGTCCCCAGAAACCGGACTGGTTCAGCTTACGCGGACTACGCACAGCCCACGGAGGCCATACCAGGCGGAACACGGGCTTGGGTGGGGCCCACCGAGAGGTGGGCCCGGCCGTGTAATATCCCTCTCCCCTCGATGTCCGATACCTAGGGCATCGGGCAATCAAGAAGGAGATCCACCTGTCTCTCTCTCTCTCAAGGCTCCCGGGCTGGATTCCGCATCGATGCGGCCATCCGTACCAGATAAACCCTCTCTCCCTAACCCTTTGGCGCTGGCCATCGGACAAGGGAGAGATCCACCAACTTACCAATCCGGACCCGGCACCGCGTGAGCATTACTTCAGGACCGGTGGCGTCTCGCGCTCACGATCGAGCGTCCCTCTTCTCACGACTCGCATGTGTTGTTTCTCCTCCTTCGATCTTCTTCCATCTCTTCATTCTTCTTTCTTCTTTCTTCGATCTTCTCTCTTCTTCCTTCCCTCTTCAGTCCATCATATTCCTCCTGGATCCATTTGGACCTCTTCTGTTTCAATCGGCAGAGTCACTGTGATTCGCCTGCTTCGAGGCGCCTCACTTCCCTCTCTTTCCCCTCTTTGCGGGTCTCTCTCTCGCTCTCTCTCTCTCTCTCTCTCTCTCTCTCTCTCTCTCTCTCTCTCTCTCTCTTTCTCTCTCTCTTTTTTTTTTTTTTTTTTTTCAAGGTGGTTAGAGGGCAAAATCTGCCTCAGGATCCCTCGGATCCGTCCCCAGACACCGGACTGGTTCAGCTTACGCGTCCTACGCATAGCCCACGCAGGCCATACCAGGCGGGACACGGGTTTGGGTGGGGCCCACCGAGAGGTGGGCCCGGCCGTGTAATATCCCTCTCCCCTCGATGTCCGATACCTAGGGCATCGGGCAATCAAGAAGGAGATCCACCTGCATCTACCATCTCATCCCGGAACCGCGTGAGCATTACTTCAGGATGAGCGGCATGTCTCGCGCTCGATTGCGAGCGTTCCTCTTCTCCATCTTCTTTCTTCATTCTTCATTGTTCCCTCTCTTTCTTCTTTCTTCCCTCTTCAGTGCATCAGATTCCTCCTGGAATCATTTGGGCCTCTTCTGTTTCAATCGGCAGAGTCACTGTAATTCGCCTGCTTCGAGGCGCCTTACTTCCCTCTCTTTCTCCTCTTTGCGGGTCATCACCAGCTTGATGTATCCGGTGAGTCTATCCCATGTCTCCTGGTCGCGGAGCAAGTACGGGACGAGATTCTCAGGTGTTAGTTGAGCACCTAGCCATTCATCCAGCTCGGCGCGCTCTCTCCGGGTGTCGCTGCACTTGAACAGGGCATGTTCGGCGTCATCCCATTCGTCCCCGCATGACTGACATGCTGGGGTCGTCCTCTTCTTGAACCTGGTTAGATAGGAACCGAAGCAACCATGATCGCTCAGTGCCTGCGTCGTCCAGTAGTCCATCTCTCCGTGGGTGCGTTCCGCCCACTTGGCTACGTCACGGATCAGCCGGTGCGTCCATCTGCCGTTTGCAAATGGCGAATCCCACTCAGTTTGCCAATGCTCGAGGGTGGTTTCCTTCTCGTTGTCGCGGATGATCTCCTTCATCGTCGGAGTGAGTACTCGTTCGGCTCCGATCACTTTTTGGCGGTCCCAGATCCTCACTCGCTCCGCGACGAGCAAGTGGATGGGCGGAGTACTCGCCAATACGTAAGCCGCATCTCCTGACACAGTGCGGTAGGCACGGATACTCCTCAGGGCCGCTCTTCGGTGGACAGGCCCCATTCTCTTCTCGATGATGGTCTTCTCTACTCTCTTCCCCCACACGGGTGCACCGTACAGCATGATGGAGGTAGTGACGGTGTTGAGAAGTGCGCGCCTCTTTTCCTTGGGTCCTCCGATTTTCGGCATAAGCCGCTGGAGCGCCGCACCGACCCTGCTCGCCTTCTGGGCGGCTTCCTGGATGTGCTTCTTGAACGACCACTTGTCGTCGAGCCATACACCGAGGTATTTCAGCTCTGCCTTCCGTGGAATCTCTTGCCCGTTGATATAAAACCGGGGTAAGTCAAACTTCCTACGCCTTGTGACCACGATTGCTTCGCACTTCTTGACAGCGAGCTCCAGAAGCCTGCTAATCATCCACTCGTAGACTCGGGCCAGCGCTTCGTTCGCGCGTCTACCCAAGAGTTCCTCGTTGTCAGCCCATACTATGAGTCCCGCGTCGTCCGCGAAAGCCACTATTATCACTCCTTCTGGCAGTTCGATAGACAGTAAGCTGTCATACTGGGTGTTCCAGTTGAACGGCCCGGAGACCGATCCCTGTCCGATTCCGGCGGACAGTACCCGAATCTCTTGTCCCTCGTCGGTGTCGTACACGAGGGTCCTGTTCCGCAGGTAGTCACTCATGACGGCTAGTAGATAGGGGGGCACTTTACCTGCTTGGGATTGATAAACTCGCTCCCAGCTCGCGCAGTTGAATGCGTTCTTTATGTCCAACGCAATGATGGCACAGACTCCTCCTCTTCCTTGGTATGGGTTCCCTACCGACGCTTGAACCCGTTCTTGGACCGCCTCGATCGCGTGCACAGTGCTCCGTCCCTTCCGAAACCCGAACTGCATTGGTGATAGCCCACCGCCTTCTTCGTAGGCTTTTTCCACCCTGTTGAGCACCATCCTCTCGTACATTTTCCCGATATTGTCGAGCATGCTGAGAGGGCGTTGACCTCCTTGACCCTTAGGTATCAGGACCAGCTTCTGGCGTTTCCACTTGTCCGGGAAAGTTCCCGCGCTCAGACAGATGTTGAAGAGGTCGAGGAGTAGATCTGGCTTGTATTTGAAGACCAGTTTCAGAGCCTCGTTTGGGATGCCATCCAGGCCAGGGGCCTTGCCGTTCGGCATTCTCTTCGCCGCTATGAGTAGCTCTTGCATAGTGAAGAGCGGGATGGGGTCTTCGCTCTCCGTAGGGAATGTAACTCTGGGTTCTCCTGCTGGGAAGAGGTCTTCCACGATGGTGCGCAATGTTGCTGCATCGGTCGGTGCTGGGTTGCCCTTCCGGGGTCGGACCTTTGACATGACCACGCGATATGGCGTGCCCCAGGGGTCTTCGTTAACCATGTCGCACAGTTCACCCCAGCACTTCTCTTTGCTCCTCCGGATGGCTAGAACGAGAGCCTTCTTTGCTTCTTTGTACGCTCTGTCATCTTCCGCCAGCGATGGTCGTTGCAGCTTCCTTGATCGCCATGCGGTCCTCCTTTTCTTGTTGCTCGTTCTTCGTAGAGCCTTGATCTCATCGGTGATCCAGTACTCTGGTTTCCTCCAGAAACATGGTGTTGTCCTGCGAGGCATCGACGCGTCGCGAGCTCTCGTGATGGCGGATGTTACCATCGCCACAGCCTCGTCCGAGGCGGAGTTCATCGGGAGATCTTCGACTGTTTCTATCGATTCCCGGAATTTTCCCTCGTCCAGCTTCCGTACCTGCCACCCCGTTGGTCGCGGTCTGCGTGTCGTCTGTCTCTGTCCGTCAGTCCTAAGTCGAAACCGAATATGTCGATGGTCACTCAGTGTTTCCGTGTCCAGAACTTCCCACGATGTCATACGTCCCATGAGCGACGGGCTCATGAACGTCAGGTCGAGGACCGATGATGAACCTCCCTCCCGGGACCGAGTGTCGTGCCGGTAATAGGTGATAACCCCCGTCTCGTTCGCGAGCACTAATCCCAATGCCTCCATGGCATCAGCGAGTATTACCCCCCGTCTATCGCGCGGCCCCCCGCTCCAAGTCGGTTCCTTGGAGTTGAAATCTCCCGCGATTATAGCTGGGCCCCCCCATTGCCTCACATCCTCTTCTAGGTCGTGGAGCTCGTCTTCAAATTCGTGCGTCTTGAGCGACGGCGAGTAGTAGCAGCTGTATACAGCTGTGCCCCCTATGGTCTTTCGAGCATAACCACGGCCACTAACAGCTGGTTCAGTCTCGCAGATTGCGGGATTCGTGATCTGAATTACAGCGGTCCCCCAGTGATCGAATGTGGAACGGGAAAGTTCGCGCTTCCGAGGCGGTTCGGAGATGATCAGAACATCGATACCCCCTTCTTTGGCGGCAGTGTGTAGGAGGTCACAAGCGTCCCCGCTTCTCCTGAGGTTGGCTTGGATGAAGTTAGCCATTTCTTCCCCCCCCCCTGCGTCTATATGTCGCCCTCGCGTTTTGGTAGGCTGTGCAGTTGCTGGAGCCTGACCTGTGGTCAGATCTGGTTCCGATAGCCACGCAGCTGAGGCATTTTGGTTTCTCTTTACAGGTAGCGGCGAGGTGTCCTGGTTCACCGCACTGGAAGCAGAGTTTCGGTTGACGTTCCTCTGCCTTCTCTTTTTTGCAGCCTGAGGCCTTGTGGCCATACTCTAGGCAGTTATAGCAGCGTGGGATGCCTCCCTTCTCGCGGATTCTCACTCTGCTCCATCCCACCTTGGGTTCTTTCCAGTCCAGGAGGCGGTGAGCGAGCCTCGCTGGGATGGACACAACCGCTGTTTGGGTGCCTCGGGAGCCGTTTCGCAGGCTCTTGACTATTATGGCTCCATCCTCGTTTTCTGGTAGGGCCTTCGCGAGGTCCTTCTGCACTTTAGTTTCGTCGACATCGTAGTCGACTCCGAGAACCTCGAGGGTCATGCTATTTGCGAGGCAGTGGACGGCCCCTTCTTGCCCGACGACTGGTGTCAGAGCCGCTTTGATGGCTGCAGCGTCGGTGCCCTTCCTCAGTTCAATGAGGATTTGTCCTTTCTGTGTCTTGCGGATGCCCGTGACTTTAGAGCCCACTTCTTCATTAAGGTCATCCGTCTTTATCTTGCGCAGCATATCTGCGTAGCTTAACCCACCTTGGTTTGCCATGACGAGAACGGCGTCGGATTTCGGTCTTCTTGGCTTCATCTTTGCCTTCTTTCCAGCGGTGTCACTTGATCGACCGCTTTTCTTTGCCCTCTTTGTATTTTCTCTCTCTCTCTCTCTCTCTCTCTCTCTCTCTCTCTCTCTCTCTCTCTCTCTCTCTCTCTCTCTCTCTCTCGGTGAGTCTCATCACACGCTCTTCACACTGTCTCTCCGTATTTCGTCATCTTTCTCTGCCGCAAGTTGCCTCCGGGCTTTTATTTTACAGATTCTTGCACGCCAAATCTTGCAAGCTTCCACATGATCTATAAATTCCTGTAGATCTGTGCATCTTGCGAAAATTTCACCTGATATTCCACTGGCACGTTTTGCATTTGGAGGTTATGCTACCCAGTGCTTGATCTGCCGATCTGACGAATCTTCGAGCTTCTATCATCAGCCGCTAGATGTCAGCAGTCTCTACTAGACCTCTGCCTTACCGATTCTGAAGCCCGATTCACACGTGATCCACGCAAAACGCTCTTTCCAAACACGAGCCTGACAGCTGATTCCATCTTGTGTTGCAACCATCAATATACTACAAATTATGGCACCAAATTTCACTGCAGCAAGTTCCCCACAACAAGATCAACTGACTTCGTGTAACTCAAGTGATTTAAGTAATACTAAGAATAGCTCAGAGATTGCTGATCATGCAGGTGACATGCCCATTTATTTCAAACTCTTTATTTCTCATTTCAATGCTTCTCAAGAAAAAATCCTCTTTAAATTGAACGAAATTGAAAACAGAATGGCCAAACGGATTACTGCAGTTGAAAATGATATCTCTGAGATTCGTCAAAATTTCTCTCAATTGTCTCATCAATCAACAATAGTAGATTCAGCTGAGATGATCCTTTCAGACATTCCTCGTGATTTAAATCTTCTGAAAACTGAGATTGTCGGAAAAGTTTTTGATGCTATGGATCAACCAGAACTTGGAAATTCTGTGATAAATATTAGAGAATGGAAAGGTCCTCGTTTTCACAATAAATATCCACCAACTTCCACTTCAAACACGAATTCTGATCAAATGAACGGTATTGATTCTCAATCCATTGTCATACAACTGTCATCAACGACCATTCGAGATAAAATCATCTCAAACTCAACTCGATTAGAAAAGAAATCTGTGCGAGATATTTTTGGCCTCGAAAATGATTCGAAAATTGCTTGTAGCCCATTGTGGCCCAAAGAAGTACATAATCTTTTAAAAAAGCACACTTAGCTAGTGTTCGCTTGAAAATGCTAAAACCAGTAATAAAGAATCTCATTGTATGCATGAGACCCTCGAGAAAATGAGCCAGTTATCCCGATTTTCTCAGAAGTCGATCTCGTCAATTTTCAATCTCGACACAAAATTGTTTCCTGAGTAACATCTCATGTTCATATGCTCTTCACTTGGTTTTTTTTTCTATCTATATTTTCCTATCTAATAATGATTCCAGATTTCTGCAGTAACACGAAAATAGTGAAGGCTTATTCATATTCTCATACCAGTTGTTCGTTTTATTCTTCCTCAATGTGTGATTCTGCATTTTTCAATATTTGTTTGTAAACTTTCTATGTACATTCTAACCATCATATTATATCTCTCGACCAAACTAGGACATTAGCAATATCAACTGCGCAAGAATTTGATAATGAGATCTATTTTCTATACTCATCTAACCATATTTTATATTATTATGTAATCTGAACTTTGCCATTTGTACCAGATAGGGTTATACCCCAAGGTACCAAAAATAAAACCAATCTACAATCTACAATCTACAATCTCTCTCTCTCTCTCTCTCTCTCCTCTCTTTTTTTCTTTTTTTTTTTTTTTTTTAAGGTGGTTAGAGGGCAAAATCTGCCTCAGGATCCCTCGGATCCGTCCCCAGACACCGGACTTGGTTCAGCTTACGCGGACTACGCATAGCCCACGCAGGCCATACCAGGCGGGACACGGGTTTGGGTGGGGCCCACCGAGAGGTGGGCCCGGCCGTGTAATATCCCTCTCCCCTCGATGTCCGATACCTAGGTCATCGGGCAATCAAGAAGGAGATCCACCTTTTTTTTTTTTTTTTTTTTTATTCGAAGCATTGAGGCCTTGAAGGCCTATACAGCTTTACTGTGTGGTGATACTGTATTCTGTGTACTGTGTTACGACTAGCGCAAGCTGTGTTCTGTTCTTGATCCTCGTACTCGTGGTTGATACGGAGAACTTCCCGGCACAGCCCACCAGAGATGGCCACTGTGCCCTCCTTGTTTATCCGGGCCCTCCCGGACAGCTACTCCCAGATCCCACCCGCGTGCATCAGACGACTTATTCAGACACTCTGACAATGCACCTGAACCCTTTATTCAAGGCCTTCAGTGACCCTTTATTCAAGGCATCAACGGGTGAATCTGCTCGCAGTGACGGACTCACCTACTCGCAGAGTGGCAGGTCTCATTTGTATAACTGAGAGATACAGTGTGTCAGTGTACTGTGTGTTTATGTAAACTCTTCGCATTCGCCCGGGTTTACCCGTGAGGCAAGGGAAAACCTTATTGTTGTAAAGAAAACCCGCCTCGAAGAGCCCGGTGCACTTATCGCGTTACTGATTGGGCATAGATCTTACGCATCAGCGATCGATAAATACCGAATCTGTAAGCACTTCGCACCTCCCGCTCGCATTGCTGAGTCGTAAGCATCAACCAACCGATACGAAAAGTCAACAAAGCCGACATGGTAGACCTGAATGAGCGGTCACCCATCCAAGTACTAACCGCGCCGAACGATGCTTAACCTTGACTGATCGGAAGAGCTGGCACCTAACGACCCCACCAATGCGGCGGTGGATCCACCTGCATCTACCATCTCATCCCGGAACCGCGTGAGCATTACTTCAGGATGAGCGGCATGTCTCGCGCTCGATTGCGAGCGTTCCTCTCTCCCATCTTCTCTCTTCGGCCACTTGTCGGCATCTTCTATCTTCACTCTTCATTGTTCCCTCTCTTTCTTCTTTCTTCTCTCTTCTTTCTTCTTTCTTCCCTCTTCAGTGCATCAGATTCCTCCTGGAATCATTTGGGCCTCTTCTGTTTCAATCGCAGAGTCACTGTAATTCGCCCTGCTTCGAGGCGCCTTACTTCCCTCTCTTTCTCCTCTTTGCGGGTCATCACCATCTTGATGTATCCGGTAAGTCTATCCCATGTCTCCTGGTTGCGGAGCAAGTACGGGACGAGATTCTCGGGTGTTAGTTGAGCACCCAGCCATTCATCCAGCTCGGCGCGCTCTCTCCGGGTGTCGCTGCACTTGAACAGGGCATGTTCGGCGTCATCCCATTCATCCCCGCATGACTGACATGCTGGGGTCGTCCTCTTCTTGAACCTGGTTAGATAGGAACCGAAGCAACCATGATCGCTCAGTGCCTGCGTCGTCCAGTAGTCCATCTCTCCGTGAGTGCGTTCCGCCCACTTGGCTACGTCACGGATCAGCCGGTGCGTCCATCTGCCGTTCGCAAATGGCGAATCCCACTCAGTTTGCCATTGCTCAAGGGTGGTTTCCTTCTCGTTGTCGCGGATAATCTCCTTCATCGTCGGGGTGAGTACTCGTTCGGCTCCGATCACTTTCTGGCGGTCCCAGATCCTCACTCGCTCCGCGACGAGCAAGTGGATGGGCGGTGTACTCGCCAATACGTAAGCCGCATCTCCTGACGCGGTGCGGTAGGCACGGATACTTCTCAGGGCCGCTCTCCGGTGGACAGACCCCATTCTTCTTCTCGATGATGGTCTTCTCTACTCTCTTTCCCCACACGGGTGCACCGTAGAGCATGATAGAGGTGCTGACGGTGTTGAGAAGTGCGCGCCTCTTTTCCTTGGGTCCTCCGATATTCGGCATCAGCCGTTGAAGCGCCGCACCAACCCTGCTCGCTTTTTGAGCGGCCTCCTGGATGTGCTTCTTGAACGTCTCTCTCTCTCTCTCTCTCTCTCTCTCTCTCTCTCTCTCTCTCTCTGGGAGGAGGCATTATTTTAATCTGTGATGGGTTGGGCTCTACTTTTTATTAATATTTCTTTCTATATGTGACTTCTGTCACACGACTGATGAAACACAACTGTGATATGACTGTGAGCCCAAATCCCTCTCTTACTACAAAATTTTGTACTTAGAATAATGAGTTTGCCCTGACTAGTCACAAATTGTGATATCAAGTGTCCTTGACCAAAACAGTATTTCACTGAAATTATTATTATTATCATGAGTATATATATACATTATTTTTTATGATTATTTTCTATACACGATATTATATTTTTAACGGGCATATGTAATCATATGTAATTTGATCTTTTGTCTGCGGACGAATAAAAGGACATCTATCTATCTCTCTCTCTCTCTCTCTCTCTCTCTCTCTCTCTCTCTCTCTCTCTCTCTCTCTCTCTCTCTCTCTCTCTCTCTCTCTCTCTCTCTCTCTCTCTCTCTCTTTTTTATTTTTTTTTTTTTATTTTTAAGGTGGTTAGAGGGCAAAATCTGCCTCAGGATCCCTCGGATCCGTCCCCAGACACCGGACTGGTTCAGCTTACGCGGACTACGCATAGCCCACGCAGGCCATACCAGGCGGGACACGGGTTTGGGTGGGGCC